>JAPFBL010000146.1:1389087-2083630 GCA_026182355.1 Hermatobates lingyangjiaoensis
CTTTTATATATTTTTTTGCCTAGAGTAGGTTTTGAAACCTCTCTTCTTTATTACTTACTCTTTGTCTTTGGTTTTTGTGATATTGTTCTCTTTTGATGTTAAAAGAATTTCATAAAAATTAGTAATACATCTTTGTTAATTTTATATTTTAGTTCTGGTAATCCTTAAAAGTGATATTTTTATTTGTTAAATTGATTAAAAGTTTTAAATAAATTTTAAACATTTGTCTAATAAGGAATTACTGAAATTAAACAGTGTGATAATTATCAAGTTATTATTCACTTCGTCCATAACAGATATATCTATACTACTGATATATTGCAGTGCATTAAAGAGTAATATATTAATGCTAAAGAGTAAGTTTGGAATATTATTTAAATCAGGGGGTCCAAAACTTGATTTGTTCCAATTCGTCTTCCTCATAATGAATTTTTGTTTAGGTCATCAACAGAGAAGGAACATGGTTGAAATTGGACCAAGAAAGTTTATCGAAATGTGTTTTCAATTCTAAAGAAGATGGATGGTGTTTGGCGATGGATTCTAACAATGTTTACCTCAGACCTGAAGCACTTGAAGGTACCTTTTTCCTTAAACCGGTTTACCACTTTCTCCATTTCCCTATGAAACTTTTTATATAATTATTTCTTTCTGGATATTATTTTTTCAATTTTTAGTGGTTTTGTTATTTCTTGAGGCATGAAAGCAAGAGTAGCGTTATGGTATTTTCGTTTTTTAAAGGAGCGTTTAGTATATTAGTTATGATGTATTAAATAATTATTATTTCAAAAAGTCAAAATTAAGAAACTTAAAGAATCACATTTAGCTGAGGAATAGTTACCTAGAAACAATGTCAATATGGTGATACAAAACTCATGTATACATTTTTTAACATTAGGAGCTACTTTCTAGAACCAGTTAAGTTTTAACCCTTCGAGAAGTGATCTCTTCGACACATGACAGGACATAAAATAGAAAGCCAATGGAAATATTGCTCTATAAGGAAAGGCTCAGAGAAAGCTATTCATTGCCATCATATCAATATACCATGATGTTATTGATGTTGTGAAGTAACTTATTTCAAATTTAGTACCAAAATTTCATAATAATATAACTTGATGTTTGTATACAAATTAGAACTTTTGTTGTACCACATGTGGCTCACTCAGCCTAGAGCAATGCAGATTTTAATTTAGGATGATACTAGCATTAGGCTTTTTTTTTGTTGAATATCTCCGTATAATTTGTTTAGTCCTTAAAATATTCATTCATGAAATAAAATTAAACATTTGTTACGTGGCACGTTTCATTTTAGTGACTAATTTATTGTATTCCAGGTGAGGACTCTGATGAAGTCACACGTCAGCAAGCAGACAGTTCTTTGAAGAAAGTCTTCGACTTCCCCATCGGGATGGGACAGACAGATCTGGCAATGACACAGTTGTTTCCAGCTTCAAGAATGACTAATTCCTCGAATCCACCATTTATATTTGGTTCAACTTCCCATCAAGGTATTATCTGTTCAATTTTTTTGTAGTGCATTTTTTTCAGATACATGTTTATTATTAATCAGTTTAAAAATACTTTAGACACATTTCCTACGATTTCCCTTAGTTAACTATTATCAAGGTTTTTAGTTATTTTTCAAGAAATATTGTACAGTTTTTAGCAGTTCATTAATATTATTCCACAGTTTTTAATATTTTTGACTAATCATACAAATTTTATTATAAAATATTATATAGACTAAAAGTAATGAATCATTTAAGAATATAAATATGGTCTGATTAATATTTTATGAACTGTATTATTTGAATAAAAGTTTAATTTCTATTAGTAAGTCCTAACTTCTGTATGTGACTTTGTATGATAATATTATATTCAATAAATCATAAAATATATATGCAGTATATATATGCAGAAAAGTTGCAATAAAGATCATTCTTTTCTAAAATTATTGAATCGACTGTCATTAGAGTGATATAATAAATACATTTCTAAGGTTTTTTGATACAGGTCCTTGAGGTCTTTTAAAAATAATTCTTCTTTTCTTTTGACAGTGGCTACTTCGACGCGTTGAACTGTTCTCTTATTTATTATTGTGATGAATTCTTTGATACATTTAACATATTATAAAAAAGAAATTTGCATGTATATAGCAATATATAGTAGTTAGATATGTATCGCACAGCTATTTATATGAAATAAAAACTATTCAACAACTCAACCCATGTTTTCTAATTTGCATGCATACTTCGGAGTACTCTAGAAAAACCTTTTCTAATAATGTTAGAAACCTTCCTCTAATATGTTAGCCATTTTGCAAATATGTAATCATGTATCCAGAATAATGAATTTCGTTATATATTTACATTGCTATATTCATCTGCCAGTGACTTTATTAAAAGGAAATAAAATTTACATATCATTTGATTGTAATTGTTCAAAGTATATTAGTATCTTAAAAGTAATAAGATGATTTAACAGGGGTTTTCCAGCGGAAATGTGTTTAAGATGGACGAAATAATTATGCGTTAGACAGTAAACTGTTCAGTATAAAATCTGAAAGTGTTTGACAACTTGACTGAAGCAAGATATTGCTCAGACATATTTAAGTACATTTTATCTGAAAGAAATGTATTTCAATAAATGGTATTCCTTTAAGAAATGGAAAGAATGTTGTTATAGAAGAATTTATTTAACTAAATAAATTCAGAACTACAAAAGTGAATAGTCATTATTGAAATAATAATAAAATAATATTAATTCTTTAAAAGTGTTTAAAAAGTATTTAACTTTTGTTTAAGGCATGTAATTTAGTTTGTTAATACAAGTTATTTACACCCGCTTTCAAATTTGAATTTTATTTTTAATACTGACTGCTGATTTTCTATATTTTTCATTATTTTTTTTTTAATTTAAATAAAGGAATACATTTTTTATTCAACTTGTTATTTCTGTATTTTTAAAAGCACAAGGGTAGTAAATTTACAGAGTAATAACATTAAAGAACAGACCATCCATAATCTTGCATTTAACATATAGTTATAGTATAGTAAAAAGAATGTCAAAGAAAATAATTTTGTCTGGAACAAACTTAAATAAATGTCAAAACAACATAATTATGCTTGAGCAAAATCATAATCATGTATAACTGTAATATATATATATATATATATATATATATATATATATATATATGTATAACATATTTTGTTGAATAACTGACCGTATTTTACTGATGTCATTTTCTTCACCAGTTTTTCGAGGTGTCTGAATACCTTCTTCTTCCCTTCATCCAAACGTTGGAGAATATTAATTAGGGTGGAACCGACATATTTCGACTGGCTTCCGGTCAATTTTACAAATCTATTTATTCTTAATAGATAGTACATCTTTAACTCAGAGAAACAGCTTTTCAATGATGTCAAATACGCAATATACTCGTATGCTCAAATGAAATTAAAATCAACTAACAATACCCACTTGCTACATCTATGTATTTTCAAAACAAACATGTCTGTGAAGTTAGCAAAATATAGCTTAAAGCGCCGTAACTTAGCTTTTGTACTGAATTATTAATCTATTCAGAGCCTATATTTTAAGTTAGGCATAAATCTAGTGTGAAAGTTTCAGCTCGCTATGTCTCATGGTGGCTGAGTTTACGTGTGACAAACTTTTTTGCTTTAAACGTCCATAACTTCACTTCTACGTTGAATTTCCAATCAATTCAGAGCCTATGTTTTATGTTAGGCGTACACAAATCTACTGTAAAAGTTTCAGCTTGATATGTCTTATGGTGGCTGAGTTTACTTGTGACAAAATTTTGCGGACAAACTGACAAACCGACAGAAATTTGTCTAAGGGTGGATTCGGTTTCTCCAATGTATGAAACGTAAAGAAAACTTGAAATGAGTCAGTTCTAAGCAATGTACGGACAAAATCATTCTTTTATGTATATAGATTGAAAATGTTTACGCTAACTGAGCTGTGAGAATATTTGTAACTCTAAAGGTTCATTTTTTTGATCTCCCTTAGGAGGATTATGCAGTTGACAGAAAAGTATGTTTTTTCTTTGTAGTAATAAAACTTGGGATTTTCATAATAAATTTATTATTTACTTACAATTTTAGTGTTGTAAATAAAAAAAAATTCTTTATACTGTTGCAGATTCTCTTTTGAATAGAGAAGAAACTAAGTCAGTGTTTAAGGAACGGCCGAAATCTCCAGCTGTGAATAGGTGGGCACGATCTGAAATGACTGGCAAAGGCGATGAGAAGAAAGTAGCTACATCACTAAAGTCAGTTTTTTTTTAATTACAATCCATTATTAATGATTTTTATATGAGTTATTAAGAATCCAAAGACATTTTGACAAAATTTATTACTATTAGTAATGTAGTATGAAAAATGACGATGTAGTTAGGCTGTTTCTGGACCCTTGTATCTTAACAGAGTTAGTGTTAGTGCTTTATATAAACTTTAACTTACATGTTTTTTTTTTTCGATTAATGAAAATATATATGGTTGTGACAGAGATATCCCAGCAGAACTAATGGGAGTGAATGTGAAGGAACTTGTAAAAGCCCTTGGGGAAGCAGGTCCTGGTACAAACGGCAATACTCCTCCAGACACGCCCAAGCGAAGTTCAAGAGGCTCAAGCCCTCTGATTATGTCGTCGAGTCCAGTCCCCATTCCAGGTAAACATGATTTATCACCTGATTATTGAAGTTTGTGGAATAGGTATCCTTTAGGCCTTGGCTCTTGATCGAATTATGAATTCGTGGAAACGTTAATTGTATTCTAATACATTACACACATACATATTTTAAATACAGTTTGTATACAAATCTGTAATAAGTAATTCAAATTACGTTTGTGTCAGTTAAAAAAGTATTTCATTGTAATAAACTCATACAAATAGAGGGTTTTGAAAACAATATGGTCTGGAATATCTAATCTCCGGCTGTGCATTGGTGGGCACTATCCGAAATGACTGGCAAAGGCCATTGAAAGAAAGTTACTAATTTTTCATTTATTTGTTTTTATAACATGTATATAATTACTTATATTTATATAATTCAGTAAGTCGATTTTTGAAAGTTCGTAGTGCTTCATTTTGATATTGCAACATTAAATCTGAATTCATAAAAATACTTTTGAGGTTGATTTATATAAGTTTTTAAATTTCTTTTATCATAGAAATCGTGAACTCGTTGAGTAATAGTAAAAATTAAAACGTATTATACATTAGACATTTCATTTTTTTTATTATATTGACAGATTTATTGTGTAATATATCAAAATTATGTACTATATATAACCAACAAGGCGAGACAGGGATAGATAAGGAAATAAAAGCAAAATAAATAAAATAGCCGAGATGCAGCGTACAAGTGCGGAGTACAATCGAAGAGCAGTGATTAGTGAAAGCCTTCGCGCTGGGCGTTCGGTAACCGAGATTATCGATTCTTCGGATACCGGAGATCGACTGTTTATGATGTGGCGAAATACACTGCTTCGGAGAAATCCGAGGAAGGTTTCGCTAACCCGGCGAGGAGTTTCCATTCGAAGGAACGCGTGCCATGAACTCTTGCGGTCGTGGAAAGGGCTCAGGATCTGATTTTGGAGGATCCTGGACAATCTTTGTGGAAAGTGGCGTCAGTGGTGGGTGTCAACGAGCAATACGAGCGAACAATACGTGGGATTGCATTGGAAGACCTACATTACTAGTCGACTGAGGCTGCCAGAACAAAGCAAATTACTCGTCGCAACCTGCTACTGAGTTCTTTGAAAACGAAGCAGCGGGGTGAATCGGATTTTTTTCATATGAAATAAATTCTCACTGCTACTGCAAAAATCAACCAGAGGATGATCGCTGGCTCGCCTACGACCCCGAGGACGTACCGATTGTTGCTCGAACAAAATTTCCTGCTAGTGTTCACGTTCTAGGTTTTGTATCCAGTGAGGGTGACGTCATGCCGCCACATTTCTTTAAAAAAGGACAAACTGTCGCAAAAGAAGTTCATCTGAACGTTTTAAAGGATATTGTGGCACCGTGGATGGTAACTTTGGCCTCGGGGAGGGAATATGTATTTCAACAGGACGTTTCACCGGCTCACACGAGCCATTTAGTTGAAAACTGGCTTTCAGATAATGCTGACATGTTCTAGTCCAAAGAGTTTTGGCCCCCGAAAACCCGTATTTGAACCCCCTACGACTATCATGTTTGGATCGTTGTTAAACGGGTTACCAACAAGTGGCGACCCCCTAATGTGGCGTTTCTACGCGTCGCTATTGAAGCAACATTGGCTAATATAGGCAGCGCTGTGTTACAGAGAGCGTGCGGTAGATTCAGGACAAGGATGGAGGAAAATTGAGGCCTTCGGCGTTTATACTGAGTAATTATACTCCCGACAGGTCACACGAATATTGACTAAAAACATTTTCTTGTTTTACATTTGTACTTTGTATCAATAAATTATATTTTAAAACAAAGTTTTATTTGTACGGATTTAACTACGCACCCGTACATCCATTAATTCAATTACCATATTAGTAAAACATCCCTAAATCATATATTATAAACAAAACATAAATTTAATTTCAAATATATCAATCAAATTCAAGAAAAATACATGTACTCGTAATTTAAATTAAACAACTTTTATTCAAATTTAGTTACGTTTGACAATGGTACTCAAAGCAAATTCAAATTCACGCACTCAAACATTTTCGTTTATAATTTTGAAATTTCAATTATTTTTTTGACTTTTCTATATTAAAATTTTGAACATAAAATCAATAAAGCATAAACGAATGAATGTAAGTCGAGGATTGTCTGTACTACATTTCCACTGCGTCTAAGTCGCTTCCTAGGGAATCGAAGATTAAAGTCAATCTAATTCAAGAGGCACTCAGTCAGTGTGATCAAGTTTTATGGAGGTAGTGGAGATGAGAACAAATAAATAAATTATCAAAATGAATAAATGCGGATAAATAAAGAAAATATTATAAATTAATGTAAAACGAAATATAAAGTAATAATTAATTTGCTAATTAACTAAATTATCATTTAAATTTAGTTAATTATTTTTCAGTTTATTAAATTTCTGTTGGATTAATTTTTTTTATAAATGTCATTTTTATTCTTTTTCGCATGTTTCCCTTCAGCTATTTCTACTACTTTTTTCGTTTTCTCTGTTTGGCATCTGCGCATATTCTGTGCAGTTGTCAAGTTGACTTGCGTTGTCTCACTTTAACACTTCCTTTCCTGGGAGCCGTTAAAGGGTCGAAATATTGGAAGTCTAGTGTCTAGTTTTCATTTGTGTTTCTGTCTCTTTCTAATTAAATATATTTATATGTATTAGATTTCTCAGAGACTTTATGAAATAAAACTAAATCAGCGTCTAAACTAGAGTAAAATATTCAGAAATGATACTTAAGATCTTTGGACTAAATAATTGATCCTCTTCAGAGCCACATGATGGTTGTTATTTCACATGTTTATGTGAAACCTTGTATATATATATATATATATATTTATAAAAGTATCGACCGTGGAATAGAAACAAAACTAAAGTTTATTGGGACTCGGTCATTTCTTCAAGTTCAAATTAAACTCTCATTGCCAACGTTTCGGATTTTATTTAAAACCTTTTTCATAGGTAGAAGTATAAATTGTGTCAGGTTTTCATTCAAACTAGACAGTTCTTGTTGAAATCTACAGACTATTTTTCTTTGTAAAATAATTTGTAATCTAATACTTAAGTTTTTCTGTTTCAAAATTTATACTTCTGCCTATGAAAGAGGTTTTAAATAAAAACCGAAGCGAGAGTTTAATTTAAACCTGAAGAACTGACCTAGTCCCGATAAACTTTAGTTTTGTTGTATATATATATATATATATATATATATATCGTAAACAGGAAAACGATCCAAAAGGACAACAAACGTTTCACGATGAATCACAAACACAGAACTAAGGAACGTACACACTTACTGTCTCTAATTTTCGGTTGAACCGTCATCAAGAGAGTTGAGAAAGGGACACCAAGCACACTTGTGAAGCGATGGTTGGAGACCAACAGTGTTGTCACACGCGTGACATATATATATATTACTAAAATGAATCAGAACCATAACAGTTTTCCAGATAAATATCAAACTCTCAAATGTTAACGTCTTGGTTTTTATTTTAAGGTTTATTTAACTTTAAAAGGTTTTAAATAAAAACCTAAACGTCTCATTTAAAAAGAACACATAGAAAAGAAATCACTGAACTCACTACTATATTTCGATGTCCTCGTCTTCAGGAAAAGATGTGAATCGCTCCAAAGGCTGATAACGACTCATTATATATTATATATATATATTATAATATATGTTATAATAATAATATATAATAATATATGTTATATATATATAATATATATATATATATATATATGTGTGTGTGTGTGTGTGTGTGTGTGTGTGTGTGTGTGTGTGCATATAATACTTGAAATCAGACTGTGGCGTAAACCTTTGAACCTAGAAACAAAAATAAAAATGATTTATTACAATTCGTGTACAAAATAAAAACATTTATACAAATAGGAAAATAATTTACATTTATTGTCAAGTGAAGAAAAACCGAAATGATAAGGAGTTAGTAACAATTATGATATTGATTCAATTATAAATAGGTAAGATGGATTAATTTTTCAAGTAAGAACTTAAAATAGAATTAACGAATTGTAGAGTAAGAGGACTATCATGGAGATGTTTATCATTAAACCGCAGGAATGGTTATATAGCAACATTGTTATTACCTTGATTGTTAATCCATATATTTGTTATTCTAGGTTTTAAAATGAATTAACATTAAATTTTTGTTTGAATTAAAATGTAGTGATTTTATTTGTAGTATCTAAAGAAAAATGGTTGTACATAACTTTGATTAACATCGTTCAAGTATTTGATTAAAATAATTATTTATGGATAAATGATTATAATATTGATAATATTATTATTTGTAGAAGTAAGAATATGTCATATTAGTTTACGTGAATTATTTTAATAGTGACTTTTAATATTTAATTTACTTCGTATTAAATCAATATTCCAAAGAAAGTGCTTTGAAAATAGATTGACTTTATTGAATTACAAATTTAGAAATAATATGATCATGTGCTGTGAATAATTATAGTTCTTATAAATTTTGCCAGCAGCATGGCTTAAAGATTTTTAGTTATATTGCTTTTCGTTAAACAGTTTCAGTAACACGTTTTTGTAAATATATACATTTTTTTCACCAGCTCCAAACCACAATTTTATTTTTGCATCAAACCATTTTTTTTTCAAATTTGCTGAAATGCACCATATGTTTCTTTCTACCTAGACGAGATGCAATCCATGGGATATGATATATGCATCATTTTACACAATTCTTACTTTGTAGGGTCACCTTACAGGCGGAGGAATAAAGGTACATATCTGCAACGTGCTTGACTGTGTTTGTTTGCTTTTAAACATACATTTATTTTGAAATTATAAGCTTTACTCATCCTAAGACTAATTTATCTGCACTTTAAAGAGAAAAAAACTGAATGGCATATTCACTGAACTAATTTTGTACATTTAGTTATTTAAATCAATAATAAAAGTTGCATCATTCAAAAAGTTACTTCCTCTGTTCAGTGTTATGAAATGAAATATGTACGTCAACTTTGAGTAATGTTTCAAGTATAAATATCCTTTTCCTACATTGAATGTCAGAAATTAAAACGAAAAAGAACATTTTTAGTATTTAGATGTAAATATTATAACTGCATTCTTTAGACACTGCTTTTCTTAAAATAAATGAACAAATTATATAAACATGTTTGTTTATACTGTAAACTATATAACCATCATTTTTTGGTTATACTTATCTTAGTTGTTGAGAATTTCTGATTTTGCTTAGTAATGCTTTCTTATTTTTGCAATTTTTCATTAATATTATGGTACAACCAAAATAAATTTTATTCATTTTCATATTTATGAATCGAGCATGTTTCATTGATTTGAAGCTTATTGTACTTATTGGTTAGATCAGGGGTTCCCAAGCTGTGAGTGAAATATTCGTAGATACGCGGAATGCGTTGGGATCTATCTTAAACAACTGATTTATGATCCCGATTGGAAGAGACTGCCGCCGGCCAAAGACAAGAATAAGCATGAACATTTTAATTGCTAGGTTTGGTTCGTCGATGGTCTTTTCACTGTAGAGGGCCATCTCTTTCATACAGCTATCCCTATAAGTTCAAAAGCCAAGACCTGTTCGATGTTCTCAACAAATTTATCTTTGGAAATAATTTAGATTGGACAAAGTGTTTTGGTATTTTACTGACCCACTCTCGATGTAGAGGATTGCAGACCAAAACTCCGAAGGTAGTTACATTACCATACATCATTCACAGAAAAGCACTTCTCCCATAGCAGCTCAGTTAACCATTGTTCTAGCCTTAGAACTTATGGTGTATAGTAAATTATCTAAAAAATCTTTCAATGAAAGCAAAGTTTTTAAAAAAATGTGTGACAATATTTCAGCTGAACACATTTCTTAGTACTGCTGGAAATCAATATAGTTCTCTTGTAATAATACATTTCTTGTTCATTCCAATTACGGCACGAAATACCCATTCTTCTGTGAGAATTGAATTCATGATTAAAGAAGGTAAAACCATGTGGGTACGGATTCCTGATTGAAGCTGCATATTTATGTGATATACTTAACTTATTTGAAAAGTTAAGTATATTTAAATCGTTCCCTGGAAAGACAACAATGACAATTTTAACAACTGTGGAAATTTCAGCTTTTATTTTTGATTACCTCGTGGGCAGGAAATAGATAACCGTTGAGCTTTCGTCTAAAAAACCCATCTGTTTCATTATTGATCACATAGCGGAGGATAATATGAAATTAATTTAAAACTGTTTGGGATTGCAGCTCGATTATTGTTAAATTTAAGCCAATAGTTTCGACAATGTAAAAGAAAAATTAATGGAAATTATATTCAAACTCCAATATAATTAATTATATTGTCATTTATAATATTAACTTGCAATATAAATAAAAATTATTTTGAATATCCCTATCATGACTTATCAGATGGTTTGAAAAATACTTTTAAGCAGAAAATATCCACAACCGCCACAATTCCCAAAATTATTGGAAATCCCTTTACAGCTGAATGTATATGTATCTGAATGTACTTCCTTAGAAAAGAAAAACATCTAATTTTGTCTGGTGATAATATTTTGAAAACAAAATTCTAGTGCACAAAGTCAGGCACAAATGTAACTATCAGGAGATGAATGCTCACTAAACAGTGTGAGAGCTGTTTGAATAATAATTCTATTTGCAAAGTATTTTTACAAGCTAGATTTTGATGGTCACTACTATAAAAGTAAACATAGTACATAAATTAATGGGTGGAAATAATCCCGAGCAGTTTGATTGAAAGATTTGGGAAGTTGTGTAGTGAAAATTAACAAGTTCATCCATCCAATTAATGTTTGAATAAGTAAAAAAGTGTAAATTGAAAAAATGTATATTTTTTTGTTCTAGTCTTGAAGTAACTTATTTAAATATCTGATTTCCTTTTTTCTTTTCAGATCTTATATTATGATACACGTCCAAAGTTATCGAACTGTTTAAATATATTCGAGTCAAGGTGTTTTTCAACAGAAAAGTAGTTGAAAGAGTAACAACGGTTGCAATAAGTATTCGAATACTTATTGATACATAGAAATCTTCTGACGTAACGAAAAAGTTTGGGTACCCCTGAGTTAGATGATTTTTTTTCTTCTTTCTATTTGAATGCTTAGTATGAAATTTAATAAAATATATTAGTTTAGAGAAGTTTTTTGAATGTTTGTTAAAATGCTTTTATTTATTACATTTAAAAAAGAACCAAACTGAACAATACAGTATTAAATCTAATAATGAAATAAAATATTTGGTTTATTACTTTTTTTTTTCTTGAAACATTTCATCAGGTTTTATCTTGCTGTACTATTTGACAATATATAAAACTAAGTTTATCCTTACTGGGAACTTGTCCCATTTTATCTTCATCACATTAAGTGTTTCTGAGGAAGTTCTTATTTGAATATTGAGTTGGCATCTGCTCCTGGTCTGAATAGTACTTTTTTTACTTACGCATTTTTTTAAATTGAGTTATAATTTTTAGTTGGTATTTTTTTCATTCTCATTTGGATTATAATATTCTTCCATTTTATTTTGTTTTTTTTTATTTTGTTTTCTACTACATCCTTCTTTTTTATTTTTTTCATCCCTTTTCATAATTCTATTCACTCTTAATTTCATCTCCTAATGATCAGTATCTTAGTGTTTTTTTCATCCCTTTTCATAATTCTATTCACTCTTAATTTCATCTCCTAATGATCAGTATCTTAGTATTTTTTTTCATCCCTTTTCATAATTCTATTCACTCTTAATTTCATCTCCTAATGATCAGTATCTTAGTATTTTTTTCATCCCTTTTCATAATTCTATTCACTCTTAATTTCATCTCCTAATGATCAGTATCTTAGTATTTTTTCATCCCTTTTCATAATTCTATTCACTCTTAATTTCATCTCCTAATGATCAGTATCTTAGTATTTTTTTCATCCCTTTTCATAATTCTATTCACTCTTAATTTCATCTGCTAATGATCAGTATCTTAGTATTTTTTTCGTCCCTTTTCATAATTCTATTCACTCTTAATTTCATCTCCTAATGATCAGTATCTTAGTATTTTTTTCATCCCTTGTTATAATTCTATTCACTCTTAATTTCATCTCCTAATGATCAGTATCTTAGTATTTTTTTCATCCCTTTTCATAATTCTATTCACTCTTAATTTCATCTGCTAATGATCAGTATCTTAGTATTTTTTTCATCCCTTGTTATAATTCTATTCACTCTTAATTTCATCTCCTAATGATCAGTATCTTAGTATTTTTTTCATCCCTTGTTATAATTCTATTCACTCTTAATTTCATCTCCTAATGATCAGTATCTTAGTATTTTTTTCATCCCTTTTCATAATTCTATTCACTCTTAATTTCATCTCCTAATGATCAGTATCTTAGTATTTTTTTTCACTCCTTCCAGTTCACGATTGTCATATTGGCTACACTTTGTGTCACCTCTATGGTTTCGTAAACGCCTTCACTTCTTCGTCCTTATTTTTTCTATTCTTATACGGAGAAATTTGTATTCCCATATATGTTGAATATATAGTACAGTATATTGTACACATGAAACAGTTAATTTTCAAAACAATGACTTAATTCTTGATTTAAGGAGAAAGAGGAGAGATTTCTATATCAATTTTTCTATTTGATATTTCTTAAATTGTTATTTATGAAAAGTTTATAGCTATTACTAAATCTTAAGTAATTTGGATTTTACGAAATTTTAAACCTTTAACTCACCTAAATTAGGAAGAGACGTTAGAGCAGTGATCTTACACCTTGGACTTCAGTGTAGTTACGGCTAAGAAATTCATCACTTGATGCTTACATTTTTTTTAATATATCGTCATTTATTATAATTTTTACAATACAAAATAACCGAACACCTCTTATTAATGAGTGAGCTTTTTGATGATGTTGCTTCTAATGTTTTGAGTCATGATGGAATTAAACTTTGATTCTTCTTCTATTCCGTCCACATTGGTATATACCAGGATATATAAATCAGTACGTGGAAAGGTAAACTTTTATGCGATGAAATTAGGAAGTAAAGTATGTTTAAATAATTATTTTTTTTTAGAATTTTCAATGTTTCAAAGAAACTACGGATTATTGGAGGTCTACTAATCGTAGCTTAAATATCTCTCACTGTCCTCTGTTTTTCTCCTTTCCCATTCTCTCACTTTATTATCATCATAATGGTATGCTATAGTCTACAATATGATTTCCTTATTTCTTAATTGTAATATCAGATAACTTATTTCAGTTTATATATTATTACTATATTCTTCCATAAACCCATTTATAAATGTGAAAAAAAAAGACCAAAGAGAACTTCTGAAATTTGAATTAGTAAACAGTATTCAACTTTAATACCTTAAGGAACATTATCTCGTATATTCAATTTTTTTTCTGTTATTCAGCGAAACATAGGAATAAACGTCATCATTGTATCATTGTCGCAGTATGCCATAAATATATTCACGACAGAAGTAGTCGATATCATGTTGTTATGTAACTTTTTTTTAATCATTTGTTCATAATTGTAATTTCACCCACAGGTGTAAAGAGTGTCAACCAAGTAGACAGCATTAGTTCAAGCTCTGTTCCCTACGCCTCGTCAAACAAGAGTGCAGCTAATTCTCCTGCAGGTTTGCCTTAGTCTTACTACTACTTATCTTGATTGTTATAACTTTCGGATGATTGTCATTAATATTTCATTAGTAATTATATAATATTGCCTTATATTTCTAAATCGACCATTGTAATATTAATAAGGTAATCATTAATATTTAAGAATGTAGGAATCATATGAGGAGTCTCCATATAACCTTACCGTGGTAAGGTCAGTCTCTCCTCCAAATAGATTAGATAAATGTACTTTTCGTGAATTCGTTAAGAAGTTTTGGATTATTTTAAGTATTGTATATTCTTTTTTCATTAAATATTCTTTTTTTAGTATAATTTACCTGCTAAATTTTTCTGGGTTCTGAGTATTTTGATTTACTATATTAATTTAAAAGGTAGTATAATATATCTGTTTTGATTTATTTTGAAGTACCTCAACATTTGACCGTACCATGGGGTATATAACACTATCTTGAGAAGAGAAGGATAGTTTGAAAATTAGGTCAAAATTATTTAAACCCTTTTTAAAAAACTTTAAGAAACTAGTTTCCACAAAAAAGAAGTCTTATAAAAACAACGCATTTCAAACTCTTCATTCTCATCTTCAGGTACATCAAAATAAAAGTTATATGGGGAATATTATTACATGAATAAAGCAAAGGCAGTCATACAACTAGCTAAATAAAGTTCTTACCTGCTTATCGTGAAAGTGAGATAGAATAATGTCAGGTTATGACTGAAGGTTTTTGAATGATGTGACAAGTTGGGGAAGAGGTGCAGTAATATGGAAGGGCAGTTACATTTATAGAAACAGTTCTATCTTCTAAAGTAATTTAACAATCATAATGTGCTGTGGAAGAATTAACCTTTCAAAGTTTTCTCAAGAATGATCAATTACCAGACACATTGAATAGTATTTCAATACCATTTTTAGGATATTGTTCATTAAAAATTACAAATATTTTGAATTTTTACAGTATTTTTGAAGTTTAGAGCGTGATTTAAAATTAAAGAAATTTTGTCATCCTTATTATCGCTACAAATTCAACATCCTCAGATCACTAAGTGAAATATACAAACTGATTGTGATAGTTGAAAATTACTATTTATTTTGTAACCCTGTAACATTTAGATCGTTTGTGGATAAGGCTAAGGAGCACCTTAGAAAGTACCCTTATAAGGTAAATATAGTAAGAAACAATGTTTACCTATTTTGAAAAATACTTTTTCCAACATAATAACAGTTTTGACCCCTAATAGCAGCTTAGACATTCTTTATTATAATTAGATTATCTGGTTTAGAAGCAAGCCATTAATAATCCTTGTGTCTTGGTTCTTCTTTGTCTAATTGAACATATAGCAAGTTGAGTTTTATATGATCTTTGAAAGTTCTTATTTCTTAAGTCTTCATATTATGATTGTTACATGATTTTAGAAGACAGACTGCTTCTGTAAACACTCCTTTCTTCTCCCGCATCCCCTCAACTCTCCTCATCACTCTCTCTCTTTCAAACACTTCCAGTCATAACCTGGCATTCATATGTCTCACTTTTCCCATGAGGAGCTGTGTAATTTATTTAGCTAGTTGATATGACTATCTTTCTGTATTCTTATAAATTAACATACCTTGTATCATTTAATTTTTATATGAACCTGAAGAAGAGAAACAAGTGTTCAAAACGCGATATTTTTTCATAAGACTTCTTTTGTGTAGATACTAGTTAGTTTATTTAGTTTTTCCATTGTGAGTAAATAAATATACTTCATAACAACTAGGGTACAATTTCTGTCATGATTTAGAATTTCATACAATTTTTTATGAAAAAAAAAACATTTGTTTTCATAGTGTTTCACTTGGTTTTTGATATTTGTTTTTGTAGTTATTATGAGTTTGACGGAAAGTTTACATAATGTTTTTATTTAACTCTTCGTTTTGACTATCAGTTGTTTTCCAAAAATAGGTGGTTTGTATAGTGGAAGACGAGGCTCCACTCAGAGTGATACTTCTGCTTTAGTTTCCAGCTTGACCAGAGACATTAGCCCCAGTCCTCAGGAATCCCTCACCAGCACTCCTTCTACTCCGAGGAAGAACACCAACCAACAGGTAACTCCCATTCTCAGACTGCTTATCTCAGACTCAGTGTGGATAAATTTTTAATTATTCTAACATTTGAAGCAAAAAGTTCTATAATAAAAGATTCATTAACTTACAAATACGATAGTTGTATTGCTAGCATTAAAGTTCTTTGATTGAGCAATACATTGGCGGTAGGTTGAAGTGGCTATTGACGGTAGCTCTATAACCGTTCATACCCAGAAATAGTAAGCTTTGTGTCAGCTAGCCCTACGTACAACAAATCACATTTGGTACAATCCAAATGGTAGACGCTGTTTTGGAGGTACAAGAGTAGTTGTTCGGTTGATGTGAAGTAAAAGTGAAATGTGGTTTGGGGTGAATAATAGGGCAGGGTGTCCTCATAATTTCGTTCCATCTGGTAAATAGGAAATATTCCATCTTGTCAAAGAGGAAATTGCGGAGGATCTTTCATAATAATGTATATATTAAATTCTTCGACGATGCATATTTTATGTTCATTAATCATCAAAATAAAAATGTAACAATAAGAATGTGAATCTAAACCAGCGTTTCCCAAAGGGGGCGGTGGTTTGATATGGGGGGGCTCTAACGCTAAAATAGGCGGTTGGGGGGCGGTAACGCAAAAATATACGGTTTGGGGGGCGGCAACTAAAAAATAGATGGTTGGTGGCGACAGTGTAGCTAATGTAGCAGCTGGCTGCTACAATACTTACACCGTCGTCCCAAACTGTTGGCGGTAACAATCAAAAACCATACAAGTAATAAAAATTAGAGATAAGGATTTCAAAAGATATGCCGCTCTTTTACCTGAGGATTAAGGGGTCAGCCCCGGTCGAAAGTAAAAGAGAGTTTTCGGTCTAAATAAAGGGAATAAAAAGATAAGCTGCTCTTTCACGTATGTCCTATGGATTAAGAGGTCAGCCTTGATCGGAAGTAAATGAGTTTCTGTCGAAATAAGAAGAATAAAATTATCGTTACCTATATAAATAGTAGAACGCAATCTCAATTCTGTAAAGATAGATTGTGGCTGTAGATTGCATGGCAGCTAGAGAAACATTTGAAACCTCGGAAGGTAACTAACTTAAGATTTATTTTTTCTTTCTCCAAAAAAGTTAAACCTGAACAGGATAGGTTAGTTCTGATAGGCTTTTTGGCATGTCTTTCCATTTTTATGGGGTAGGGGGCGCTGGCAGTCTATTCTAGAAGACAAGGGGGCGCCAGCCAGAAAAAGTTTGGGAAACCCTGATCTAAACTGTTCAGAATTCATAAATATATATTTTAACTTTGACATGAATGAGTAGTAATAAAGTAGGTTACAGGAGTGGCAGACATGTGTTATATTTTAATTTCTCCTAGGGTGTATAGGTTATAGTGTAACTTCAATAATTTTTTAAAATCGGATGCTTGAGTATTTGAAGGTGTACTTTTCTTTGGATTAGAGTGTTCTTAATATTCAAAGCCTTGTTAGACCTTTATTAATGTCAATAATTTTGTTTAATGACAACAGAACAAATGTTTTCTCATTGTTTCGTAACAAAAAACAGTTACGAAGGTGTAGCATTGGACTGTTCACCTGATTGTGGGGGGCATAAAAAGCATTCAGGAGAGGCCTATAATACAAAACTCACTACAAAGACCTATTAAAGGTAATAGTGGCGTAAGCAGGACGTAATATTCGAGGGAATCACGTAAAAGATAAATACCCTAACCTAAGTAAACAAACTGATGACTTAAATGAATTACCTAGATTTTAACATTTTGGTGTCTGTATTTTTATACTTAAGGTAGTGAGGAATTGAAAGTTAAGCTATTTTGTTTCTACAAAATGTGTTTTGACTGTGTTAGATTAACAGTGGGGAGCACGAGAAGTGCCAGGCAGGGACCCAAACATCTCCTCCAGGTATGCACCTCCCTGTTGCCGAGGCAAGGAAGCCGAAGCGAACAGAATCACCTGCCCAGCCCCCTCCAGTCCAAACCAAGTGAGCGCTTTCAGTGTTTGCCTCATTGTAATGACTAATTGAGATTTATACTCAATAGAAGTAGAGGTGATTTTATGTAATACCTTGTTAATCAGTATAATTGTGAAAAAGATGGAAAACACAGTACACACTACCCTTTGGTTAGCTGTCCATGGAGGTTTTGAGAGGTTGATATTCAGTCACCAATTTTGATTGAAAACTAATACCTAAATAAAAAATAATTTTGAATTAACTTGTGGTCAAAGACTTTGATCAAAAAAATTGTCCAAATTTAACTATTCCAACATGTGTATGATGTCTGTGATAATTAAAAAAGAATGTGAATAATTTTTTAATTAGTTTATCGTTACTGATAAAAATATGTCTCTGAAACAGTGATTTTTGTATTACTGAATGTATAAACCATTTATTATTTTATTTTCTTTTTGTTAATATTAAAGATATTAATATACAAAAAATTGTATTAATAAATACAATTTTATTTATTGTATTATAAATAATACAAAGTATTCAATTTTTTCGAATTAATATTTCATTTTTGGAATAATCTTATAATGTTCCTACCATTTACAGTTTTTTATAAATATATTTGAGTCATATTATTGTAATGATATTAACATTATTATCTATAAATTCTGAAAGAGATTAAATTGTATGTTATTTGCCGATTTGTTTGTCATATATGTGTGCTGAAATATAGAAAAAGTTGTTGTGTTAATAGGCCAACAGTGAAAGAAGCCATGAGTCCATCCATTGCTGAAAGTCTTCGTGCTATTTTTGCTGCCTTCTTGTGGCACGAAGGTATTGTCCATGATGCAATGGCTTGTGCTTCATTCTTGAAATTTCATCCCAACATACCAAAAAAAGGCGTTCTCGTTGTGACACGGCATGTGGACAGGTTAGTTAATGAAAATTATGTTCAAATAAAAGTAGAAATTGAAGAAGAACCCTAATGCCTGAGTTTCAAGAACCCTAATGCAAAGACGTTTGCTATTAAGATTCGATTGAAATGACCTTAACAAATAAGGATATAAAATAATAAAATTGATGTTTTAAAAGTTTAAATAGTGTTGCTTAAACTTATGTTAAATTATAGTAAATTGTCTAATCATTCGAACGTTGTAAGTAATGCAATGATTCTGGCTGTTACAACCTGATATATCTCAGAGTATATGTGTTCAGAATCAAAGTTTCTTGCGTAGAGTAGGTTTTTAACAATTTCTTAGTTGAATGAACACATCTAAGCTCAATTCACAGCTTTTGAGTGTAGTAAAATGCATTTTATTTAAATAAAAGTACCATAATCTGCTGTTTAAAAACTCCCCTAGAAGCATATTCTCTTAGTCGTCTTGTAGCGTCTTTAAACCATTCAAGGACTTAATAAACGTCTGTACCAGAGTTCTAGAAATCATTTAAATACCTGACCTACCAGTAGAAATAGAGGTACTCACTCAGCACTGACGCAGCTGTTGAGCACCGGTAGGCCAAGTTGTCCGTCTAACATTTGGTAGGGTATCCCAATGATACCAGCACGAGACCATGTCCAAGGAACAAGTACATGCACGAATGCTTTCATCCTCGGGTGTTGAACATATTTTATAAGGATTATGATTATATACAGAATTTTTTTAATGTAGTTAGGTAGCGGCAAATTGGCTATTCCCTTAGACCTCTACATTAGCTGGACTATTACTGTTACGTGTTATGAACATAAATCTTGATTTTTGTAAACAAAAATTGAAATAATTTAACTGACAATATCTTTTTATACATTTAAATAATTACGAAAGTTAAACAATTAAATGTTTATTTATTTCAGTATCTTATCAAGAAATAAAGCAATATTCGATTATTGTTAGTTGTCATAATCTTTTACTTTTTAATCTAACATTACTTCAAGAACCTACATTATATGAAAAACTTAACCTGCATTCTATACAGTTTCTCGAAATTTTGAATTTCTCAAAATCATAGCGGTGTCATATGTAATATTTGTTTCAGTTCAATAAAATTTCATTGCTGTTTTCAGAGGTAGTTGAAAACTATATTTAGTTGCTTAAAAACCTAAATTCATTTGTTTAATAATCGTTAAACTTGAAATACAAGCATGATTGAAATATAGCCTCAAATTATAGGTGTTATATTATGGGTTAGGGTGGATATGATATATTGTGTTTATAATGTCAGAAGAATAACTGAAATATAAGTTTGTTTTTTAAGAAGTAAATTATTAAATTACAACCCGCTTTAACAATAAAATTATCAACTTAAGATAATTTGATTATTAAGAATGCAGTAATTTTTCGTTATTTATAACGGAAATGAATGCTATTGATGAGACTATTTTTTAGAGCGAGGACAGCCGACCATCGTCACTCTTTGGAAGTGACGTCTGCAGGGCAGTATCTCCAGATCAAGGCGTCTACTCTGGAGACTCTCACGAGGTCCGCAGCCAATGCTAATGCAAACCGACAAAAGACAAAGCCCAGGCAGAAAATCATTTCCGAAGAAACTCCAAAAGTATATCAGTATTATTTATAATTGTATAGGCTTCAATAATGAAACGTTTCAAAAGGCAACTTGTGGTTTTGTAATTTCTTTCAGAATCATCCAACTTAACATTCGCAACCTAATTAACCTGATTTTTTTACAAAAAAAACATGTTTGATATAAAAGATATTGAATTTTATATTACTTTATTATAAGTAAAGTATAGTAATCATGAAAAAATACTATATTTTTATAAACATTTTGTAGTCCATGTTTGAAGTTATTTTGATGATTCTGTGTATACAAAGAGTGTGTATATGTGGGTGGGTGGATGTGTAGCCAAAAGATTATGGACTCTATACAGGTCACACTGCGTCAGTTTGATGAAAGTTAATATTATACCCCAAAAAATCCTTATATGTGGATGTTTGTATAGTTTTTGGTCATTGTTACATCGTGGAAAGTCTCATTATTCTCCTGAACTACTGATCCAGGATAGCCACAATTTTACAGTTATCACCAATAATGAAAAAAGTTCCAGAATTTTTCTATAAATGGAAAGGTCAGTTTTGATTAAAAATACACCAATTTCGACCTGTAATTGAAACGGAAAACTAGTTAGTACAATAAAAGTAACGCTCTTTAATGCATCATAAAGAAATTAAACAGAATACTTTTTTTTCTAAATTTAAATAAAGCTTAAGCTATGAGTTTATAATGCAACATTAAGGCAGTGCTAACCATCATCATTCCTTTGTGCACTTAAACTAGTTTCGAACAGTTCACATCCCATTCTTAATAAATTAACTAGTTTTCTTCCGTTTTAAATTTTAATAAAACAATAATTCATACTGTTTGGTATGTGATACTCATTCTATCAAATAATCGTGTTACTTTATACTCTCAGAATGTTAAAGCAGAGGTGTTAATTTTTTGATGAAATGGATATAAAATTTTTAAATAGTTTGGGACATCCTCATGTCAGAGACTATAGTTAAAATATATGCAATATATTTTAACTATATTTTACTTGTTTATCTGCAGATAATATATAATAATATGCTATATCTGCTGAGTGGTTTGGACCGACTTTTTAACAGTAAAACTTAACTAAAAGTTTTATATAACTGTTATAGATCCTTGTTACTTTTTAAATGAACGTTAAACAATTAACAGCGTAGCAAATTTATACTATTATTTAATTATGGATATCTCTAGAAGAAGTAATAAATTGAATATTTATTTAATATATCACAGTTTTACTTGTAAAAACTAGTAAACTTTCCTGTAATAAAACTTGAATGTTAAAAACAAAATTCGTTGTTAGAGTAAAGGTGATGAAAATATCAGTGACGATGAAAAAATAAAGACGAGTCATATCGAGAGGTTGATGGGGAAGGTGGAGGGGGAAGTGGACCTGAAGAGAGGAGACGGCCACAACATGGTGACAGTGCTGCCGCCTGCACTCAAGTGTCTACTCGAGCTCTGGGAGCAGCTAACCCAGACCTGCCTCCAGGTACTTCAAACATCTTCACATTGTCACTTTGAAATTCACAGTGTCTTTATACCAATGCATAAGATAGTTGAGCCATTCATGTAGGACTTTAACGCCAATTAATATTCAGTTCCATACTGCTTATTTTCCCTTACTCTCAAATAATCTTCTGTCTTTTTTAATGTAATTTTATCTAATTGTTTTAGTCAGTTCTTTATAATTAGATTAAATAGATTGGTAAAATAATTAAATATTTGAAACATAATTTGTGTAAAAATATAACGATTAAAGTGAAATATAATGCATTGTCTAAATAAGTAATACTTTTGTTTTCATTAGTACACTATTAAGTTAGGTTTAGAATATAAATATGTTGCTGCTTTATTTTTAATATACCTTTATTTTTTAAAATTGTAATTTATGAATATTTGTAGAAATATTAAGAGCAGAAACATATACAAAAAAACTTAGACTGCAACTTTTATCATTTTTAATACTAAAAGAATGATATGTCAGAAATATGGAAAAAAACTAAATGTCTTAATTTTTGTCGATCTCCTTCAGTAATAGTTACTCAAAAAATCAGAAACTAGATGGTATATATGGTTGTAAAAAAACTAGGATTTCACCTATTTGTATGTGACAAAGTAAACACTGTATAATGTGTATTTTCAACAAAATTGTATTGAATTTAAAGCAGCAGAACGAAATGATGTACTATTATTGTTATGAGAAATAATCCGCCTAAAAAAGTCAAGGTAGTTTTTATAGATTTCCCTGTGTAGAATGAATGCTGTAATTTTTCTTGTTCAATCTGTTGAGTAGAGTAAAAGTTGTTGTTCCTATATTTATAAGCTTACTAAGTTGAAATCATTTTAAAAAGAAAAGGTTCCTAGAATATAATTCGCACTAATGCGAGAACTGTTTACTATACCTGATAATGTTTGACTATATCAACTACAAGGGATGTATAGACATAATTACAACCAGTAATAAGAAATATACTTTTAATCTGTGAAAAATAGCAACATCTCAATAATTATAAATCTTTTGTACTGTTATCAGGCATTTTCATCTCAGAGTATGATCGCCAGTCCTTTAGGGGGCATGGTCACGACCTGCGACAACAAGAGACAATCGAGGAGGAAGAAGGACTGGAAGGGTAGTGTGAACAAGGAAAGGTCGAGTGTTTGCGAGCTCTGTGGAGGCATCTACCCTTACCCTATCACCTACCACATGCGCCAGGCCCACCAAGGTCAGCCTTCCGTCACCTCTAGTCAAAGTCACCTTTTATAAATCACAAAAGAAACGACATTTTTTGAATTGCAATGTTAAAGCATTACTCTCTCCCTGATTTTGTTTTGAACCCTATTTAGCAGATCGAAAATATATTTCCTGTCTAGCTCAACCAGGAACTGGCAAAAGATTTCCTTTATTTAAAGTGTCTATATCTTAGTTAATGTTTGTAATTAATTTATAAATTAATACAATTTATAAATGTACTTGACAGTTTAATTCAAATGAAATTGATGGCAGAAATAAAAAAAAATTTTATATAGTGAATTCAATTTTCAGAAAATGATGCGTAGTTGATGACGACATATGAAAAAGTTTTAAATTAATTGTTTAGTTGTATGTATTTTTTTATATTGTAAATTTAATTAATTCACTATAAATGAAAAAAGTTACTTTTTTATTGTTTTTATTTTTAATAACATTTTGAATATCTAGGGTGTGGAGGACATGCAGGAGGAAAAGGATATAACAGTGGAGGAAACTTCTGTATCGGATGGGCAGGAAACTGTGGGGACGGAGGAATGGGAGGCAGTTCTTGGTATCTGATATGTGATGCTTGTCGAGAACGATATATGAAAGCGAAAAGACAGAATCAGCAACAACAACACCCCCAGCAGCAACAACAGCAACAGCCAATACAACCACAAGCCAGGGCCAAGCCGCCGGTGAGGAAGAAACCTGCCCTCACGCCGCCCACCATCAAGAAACACATATCTCCTTCGTCTTCCATCAACGGTGCTTATCACTGTCATTTAACTTTCAGTTGATAATTTGTAAACGAACATTTTTGAATTTAATTTCAACCATAAATCAATGAAATCTTTTGGAAACAATTATTGTACTTCTATATACAAAAAATATGTGATATATCCATAAGTTTCATCTAATTATCTATTTATTTTCGTTATAAAGCAGAATTTTTGGTGATACAATTTTGATTTCTTTTCATTAAAGAAATATGCAGCAGTAACCTCTTGTCCATTATATATAAGGACTTTAACCAATTTACGCTTCAGTAACTTGAACTAGTATGTTGGTGTGTTTTTTTTTAATAATTAATTAATTATTACAAGTACATGTGTCTATTTTTACTTGTATTTATTTGATTTACAAGTATTAAAAGTTATGGTTTAAGTCTCTCGTGTGTAGATTTTTAAGTTATGGAAGAGAATGACGAAGGGACTATGTTGCAGTGACTTGCCTCGATACTCATTTGGTAATGAAGAACAACGCGCTGTTCCTGCTGGAGCTGAGTGACGGCCTAGGGCGCAGCCGGCCGCAGCGTTCTCCCGAGCCTCCGCCTGCCTTTGCTCAGTTGGGCTCCTTTCAGTGTCTTGCCGCCCTGGGAGCGTCGCCTCACTCACTGGCTCATCGCCAGTTTCCGCAAGCAGAAGTCACAATGCGCAAGAAGGATCCTGCTGCTCCTCCCCCTTCCAGGGTACGACTTATGTGCTTTAAAACAACGCATTTGAGAGAGTGCAGTTCTTCACTGTTATCTGTTTGTAGTGAGATATCTAAATGGAAATGATTTACATTTTCTAACTTCAATCATTTATTAATTACCCTACCACACATATATTTTCTAAACACACATGAGATAAATGAACTACGTTTTTTCATAACAATAAATCTCATTTTACAATTATCTGAAATAATTGGTCTTGATTTACCCGTGAGAAATGGACTTTAAACAAAGCAAAGCGCTATTGCCTTTGGTGTATTCTGAGAGGTAAAAATCCTAATCATCGGCTTAGGGTTGTGTTCTTTAAGAATACGGTGACAATGCTGGCACGGAAAAATGGCATCAGCTTGGTTCGATATTATATGCATTTATGGTCGAAAGGCCCAGGTACGCTATTACACGAAAACAGGTTATAAGAGATTCATAAGCTATGACTAGATTTATGTGCAATATTATTCTTCTATCAGGTAAGAAAATTGAATGTATAATGCAACAATCATGTATATTACAATTTACAGACATTTCAAATAAACTAATAGTTTTTTGGGAATTTATATGTTGTTTATATTATTATTTGAGTATCATTTAGTCCCAGCAGCTGTTGTGTATTAACATTGTTATGTATAACAAACAATGAAAGAAAACTTCTGAAGCGAAAACTTCAGAATATTAAACTGTGCTCTTGTTTTGTAGCCTGTATCAGAACTGATAATAAGTGAGAGCGATGGTGCTAAAGGACGTGGCTTTCATCGGTCTGTTTCTATGGGGACCAACGGTGCTCCTCTGTGTCTTAATGAACCACCCTCGAAGAGGAACAACAGCATCTGTGATATACCCTCAGGTAACAGAAAACCTCAAAGCAAAGTACTACTACAACCAATATAAATATAAATATATATATATATATATATATATGTAGATAAATCACAATAAACACGTGATGCAATCAATGAAAACAAACCACAAGGAAAAAAAAAGAAAACAGATAGAAAAAATGCTCTGAGGCCTTTCAATTTATGTCATCAGAGCATTTTTTCTATCTGTTTTCTTTTTTTTTCCTTGTGGTTTGTTTTCATATATATATATATATATATATATATATATTAAGTTCAAAAACGAAGAAAAGTAAATCATAGAGTAAAGAAACAGATTTACTAACACTATTCGGGTTGGGCTGTGTTCAGTGTTATTAGTCTGTTGAGTTCAGGGGAAGTACTATCTCTCAAAATAATTTTTCTTTTTTTTTTATTTTCATAGGTTCATAGTTTTCTATGTGACACCAAATATTGGCCACATAAATTGCTTGCGTTTTATTTCAGTGATAGCGCTGTATTTATTGTGTAGTTCCTAATGAGTGTTAGGATTGTAAATTAAGAATCGGTTTGGATTTTGGGGTTTCCTGAACCAGTCTATCAAAATGCTTCCATGTAGATTCCTATAAATCAAAAGCAGGTTTCTTTTCCAATAACTATTGTTAACTGTAATTTAGAATGAAAAGAATAGAAACATGTTTCTTGTTAATCATAGGCAATTGTTAGGAAAAGGTCTTAACGTATTTATATAAAAACTGAATTCTAAACGGTATTGCATTTATTACCAAATGAAGAAGGTGATTCATTACATTGTGCTAATGTGGGAGCGCATTGCATCTCCATCCACTAGTTGGTTGTGACCACTGACATAGGAGAAATAACCCTCCGAAGTATAGAATTTAATAACCCTTTTTAAGAATTTATCATTTCTTAATTTAGAATGATCTGCGATTTGATTGAAAGAATCATTAACTATGAAGTGTATAAGATCTAACGGCATGGTGGTAATGTAATGTAATTCATTCTATGTGGGTCAGGCTTCTATTATGTTTATCCTGAGTACGAACTATTATATAGCTTCCATAAATAACCACTCCAACTTATCAGTCGCCTTTCATGCAACAACCACAGTCTCCACAACATCAATTCTACAGGGTAGAGATATTCCCTCAGCTAGTAAGAACATCAGTGCGAGTTTCCAAGGAGTCACTTATTCGGCTCATCTGCGAAGAACTCCAGGTCTAAATTTAAAATTATATCTAAATTAAAATTAAGTTTTAAGTTTATTTTATATCTTTATATTAAGTTTTTATATCTTTTCTTGTTTATAATTTATTGATTTTGTTATTTTTTGTTTTCTATGTCATTACACTATTTTCCCTTCCTTTTCCTCTTAATTATTAAGTTGTATAGTACATTTTTTTTATTTTTCTTTTTATATTTACATTCTTTCTTTATTTATTCTAAAAATAATTCTTCCTCTTCTTCTTACTCTTTAACCGGGTACTTTATGTCACTGTTCATCTCCAACCGTTGCTATGTGGATGATAAACAACCTCTATTCATTCCTGATGATCGACGAACCGAAAATTAGAGACTAAGGGTTTTTTATTTCTTTCTTGTTTACTTATGAACATTCAGATGTATGTTCTTGTGCATATGATATATGTTGTAATGAGAGGGAATGTTGTAGTCATTTAGTTAAGCACAAGAGAAACCCCATATGGGTGATACAACCAGACTTATTAACAACTATAAATAATGTAGGATACACAAATATGTGGGAGGGGGGAGGGAGGTGCGTGGTGAGTAAATGTTGTGTGAACAGCAAAGTAACATAGATAAACATTCATAATTCGTCAACAGGAGAAGAGTAGAAAAAAATACAAAATTCGAGAGATATCTTCATATTATATATATGTGTATTGAATGAAAAGTATGAAAGATTTATAATATTTTGCAGTGAGTGAAATAATAAATATCAGTTACTGATATACTGTGAATATTAGTACATAAATGATAATATCAGATGGAATTATTATCATTATAAATGTACAGTCAATGAAAACTAGTACTTTTGATGCAATGCTTACATAAGAAGTAACAAGATTTTGTGTTTAGATTCTGGATCGGTTCTACTAAGCCACCCATCGGCAGCACTTGAGCGACTGGTGCCTAGTTTGTACTCGGAGCAGCAACAGGTGGACATGCTGTCCAATCCGGTTCTGACCTTCCTCGTACAGCAACACAATCTGCAAGCATTGAGACTGGCCATGAAGCAGGCCTTGCGAAAGGCTACCTGTCGCACCTTTGCATTCCAGGTATTGTCTTACAAGTAGTATTATCTTTAATCCGTAATGTGTAAATGTAATTCCGTAATGGACGTTTTAAAAAACAGTAGATTTAAGATATAATGTTCATATTATTACCCAGTTTTTCCCGAAGTGGATTTTAAATCGTTTAAAGTCCTGGATTCCATTTTAATTCTATAAAGTCACTACCAAAAAAGCCACAATTCAGAAGTTCTTTGATCCAGTTCCTAATAAAGATCCCCGTGCTGTATAACACAATTGGAGGTTTAATACCTCTTTGTTGTATGAATTTGAGACCTGAATTGAAACCACACGGACAATGGTTTGTGCTCTACTCCACAATAAATTTCTGCAGTGTTTGTGTTTGTCTAGTGTAGATTCACACAAAGTAGGTAAGGGAAAGTTTCCTTTGATTTCTATTTAAATTATCATCTATTTACCCTTCATCTTGTTGAAATCAAATATATCTTGAAATTTTTTGTGTACTAAATTTTTATTTTTGGATAAATAATAACGCTATTATAGCACTGAAGTTCTATTATGTATCCTTTCAGTATTAAATAAAAATAATAAATAATTTTGGTTATCAAAATATACGACTTGACAAGTTTTAGAGAAGTCATTCTTCGAATCATACCTACAACATTATAGAAGGGACAGATAGATCTCTAAGAAGATTTATAAAGTTCATTAAATACCTTAACTGCCTTATAATATAATGTAGATTTTAGACATGATAAAGGCAAGGACAATGGAACAGACATTTCTACGGCGCGAACGAGTTCAGTGATAATCAGGCCGTCAATTATATAATAATATTAATATTTCAAGTTGTTCTACATCAAGAGTTATCCAGTTACATGCTATGTTTATTTTATTGAATATTTGATATTGAGCATTTATGTAATATGTTGCTCTACGGATTGGTTTTGTAGCTCGTTCAATGTCATTTTGAATTGTTCTGTCGAATAATTAATTTCAATGCTTGTTCGGCCGTTAAGGCTGTGAAGCCTGACGTTTCTGTCTGCAAGGCTGGGTCTTTGTTACAGGCCCTAGACTGGCTTCTACACATCGTCACTCAGCCTAACAGTCTGCACGACCTCTTCTGGTGGTTCGTCGTCTCCCTCAGTCCCTGTCACCCCGCCGACATTGCTCTTCAGCAACCCGATCTTATTCCAGAGCACTTCCAACACAAGTCCGACAAAAAAGATGACATGGTATTTTTACGTACCTCAATATACTATTAAATCTATTTTTATTTTAGTGTAAGTATAGTAGTCAGGAAGAAATAAGATCTGGAGATTTTGACGAATTGACATGTTTTGAGGTCAAGTTCATTTTTGACGTTTTTTATATGATATCTGTTTTTGGATAGGTCAGGTTTGTTTATTGACATCCTACAGGACACACCGTTATAAGATATGAACATGACATATTCTTTTTAGGTAATATTGTACGGGAAAGTCACTTTTTTGACCAAAATGTTATAATAGATTTTTTCTCCTGACCTGATTTTTTTACTCTATAATCTTGAAATGTTGGGATTATTATGATACATACTACTGAAAAACTACAGTTTTTAAACTGAAAAAAATTGACCTTTTCAATATTTGGAAAGGTCAGTTTTGTATTTAAATGTAAAAATGTTACTTGTGATTCATTCTGAAAGGTGTTAAGCACGATACTAGTCAGTCCGTTTTACGGCTCATAATGAAAATATCGGAAAATAGCAACTTGTGAGAGGATCAGCTGAATTTTGTTTTTATAGGAATTAGATGAATGAAAAGGGACGTTAACGTTCATTTTATGAATTCAGAACATATTTTTTTTTACGAAACGACTAACCATTGAAGAATGAAATTTTGCGAAAAATCTACCTATAATTAATTACTATGCTATAAAAAAAGTTTTAAGAAATTCTGGTTGTTTCAAAAGGTAACATTCTAAAAACTCAAACCTTAACTTGGAATACTTTTAACTTACTATACCGTTGCATTTGCTTACGTGTCTTCGAATTTTATTTCCAAATCAACACAAACAGATTTGTTAATTAAAGTTTAATAAAAGAAGGTTGATGATATTTTAAAGACTTAATATGATATGTAAGAAGAATAATATTCTTAAAACCATAAAATCACTCTGAGTCAATCATAACATATGTACAAATAAAAAAGTATTCTGTAGTTTTGATGACTTTCTTCAGATAAATCATATAATATGGAGAGTTATGATTTAGGAAACCATTTTTAGCCTACTAATGTAAAGGATATGTACTACCCTCTTTTGAAGGTTAAGATTTGAATATTAGTATCTAAATAGAGTGACTTCAAGGGGATTCCCTCTCTGAGCATTTATAAATTCAATGTTGCGTTGTATTTTCTTAGTTTTTTGTGTGAATGAAGTTTTTTGCTAGATGAAGGCTGTACTTGTTACAATGGTGGTTCTATGCAGGACTTGAGTGGAGTTTGTGAGCACCCTCTGAGTGACATGGGCATCGCCGGAGAGGCAGTGCATCCTCTTCCCTGCACCTTCCATAAACTTCTGCAGTCCATATCAGACCTCATGCTGCTTCTCCCACACGGTTCAGCCTTGCAGCAGATGGCTGTCAGATGTTGGGGCATCAATTTCACTCATCAAGACCACGTCTTCCTTCATAGGTCTGTCAATCCTACCTGTAAAAATAAATATATCAGTCTAATAAAATTAAATTTGTTGGCGCCAATAATCCATTTTACACATGTAAAATGTCAGGTAAAGAACTGTGCAGTTTGGGAATACAGAGTCATGGAAAAAAATTTTCTCAATCTCACTCAAAACAGAAACTTTCATGTACTTCATAATTTCATAAATGAACCATCAAAAGCTGTGAACAGTAGCGTTGACATAAAATTTTATTAACACGCACTAACATAATCAACAAAATATTAAAATTAATTTCATAAACTCGAAATGTATTCGCAGTTCGATCTTTGGTTCATTCATAATGAAGTATAAAATGTGCAAAAATTTGCTTTGGATTCCATTGACAGATTTGAGTTCAGTTAAATATAAAATGTAATTTGATTTATCCTATAATTAAATAAATGGAATTAATTTTGCGTTGTCAAGTTTTATAGTCTAAAGAAAATTACAAATTATGAGTAACTACAGTTTTCTGTAAGTCAGAAAATGTACACCTATTAAGTTTATTTATATTCTTTTGTATAATTTTATGATGCCACTTTCTATATTAAATCTGCTGGTTGAGATTTTGGTGTTAATAGGCATGGTCACAAAAAAGAAGGTTATAGTTACTATTTATTACTCTTGGCAGAGTTGTATTTGAGATGACATTATATTTTTCCTTCATTAGTTGTCCAATCCGTAATTGTGTGGTATTTACTCATTCTGAGGTAAAATGGATAAACAAACAAAAGTCTCCACACAAATGAAGTTTTATTGAATAACAACAACCCGTTTTGAACACTGTGTTCATCATCAGGAAGACAAAGTGTTCGAAACGCGTTGTTGTTGTTGAATAAAACTTCATTTGTGTGGAGACTTTTGTTTGTCTATCATTTTACCTCAGAATATTTTTCCTTGTTACTTGCCATAAATTTTGTTCATTCAAAATACAATGCTTTGTTCTTGTAAAATATGATTTTGACAAGTATATTAAAAATTTCGTCGTTTGAGGATACAATAACTGTAATAATTTTTTTCCAATTCGGACTATCTGATTTCTTATAATTGGGTGGGTCCTCTTTTGATGACCTCATGTCATGTCAACTGAATGATAAGTATTCAGGACTCTTTTTTCAGGAGTCAGGTTTTCAGCAACATAAGCAGAATTTTGTCGAGATCTGACGAAGAGCAGGAAGAAGAGAGTATGCATGGCAGTCACCTTTCGACATACTCCCAGGTACATATTTCGAACTTCATTCAGAAATGCCCTTAGTTCACTAGTAATTTAAAGGCACTGCCATGTATTTTATAAAACTTTGAAATGTACGTATAAGTCAATAAAGAACATCGTATGTATATCATTTTCATGATTTATTTTACTTTGCTTACAAGTTTCTTAGTCTAAATTTAGGGCATCACGTTTTCTGTAAAATAATAACCGGTCAGGGCATCATTTAAACATACAAGAAATTAATTAATTGTACAAATTGAGTGGTATTATTTGTTTGATAGTGCGCAGATAATTTTATTAAATAGGAGTATCTATAATTCAAACGTTGAAAATTTTATGTTGCGTGATCGTGTTTTAATTCTAACCGTTTGAACGTTGTTATGTTTTATATTTCACATACAATTATGAAATAGTACTTACTAGAAATAATTATTCGCGTTTCTATAATTACTGTCAAACAATTAAACAAGAATAGTATATTTCCTAATTTTTATTATTAGTTGTTTAATAGTTCCAATTGAATTGTTTAAATGAAATAAATTAAATGAGAATTTTTCAATTGTAAAATTAATATTTTTGATGGATTGATCAAGCATTAATTTTATTAAAATGCTACTATTAAAATTAAAAGTTTTTTAAATATCCACCTTATTCTAAAATCATTAAAGGTAATTAATTTAAATATCTATTACTGGTAAATTTACTGACAAATTACTGTTTCAAATAAAGTTCATTTTTTTGAATGCATGAAATATTTCTATTTGAAATATAATAAAAGTGAAGAAAATGGAAAATTTAATGAATACAATGTAATATAAGCTAGACTATTGGGCGGCAAAATCAATACGTAAAGGAGCCAGATTTCAATAAATCAGATATTTTTCTTTCAAAAGTCAATTTTCTTTAAAGAAAAGCCTGTTTTAATGAAATGAAACTGGATTGACTAAATAAAGCTAATCCATCTAATAACTGTTTCATTGATTAAAAAATTGGATTACAATGAAAACATTGTTACTTTACTGAGGTCGAGTGCTTATTATTTTGGATAAGTGAGATTTTATACTGCTGTACTTAATTTCTGGTGATAATCCAGACTCTCATTATTCAAAGCTCTTTTAATTTCTTTTTGAAATGATTAATTTTTGTAAAAAAAAAAAACTATACGAATAGAGATTATAGAGATGAAATGTCTTGTTGTTTTAATAATGCAAGTCAACTGTTGAGGAGGAAATAATGAAAGTGAATTCTTTCAGAGTGGAAGCAACTTCATTGAAGCTCTGAGTGAGTTGACGAATGGAGTGGAGATCAAGGCGTCTTCGAGGCAGGCTATGGTGGGCTCACTGGTGGATAACTCAACCGAGACCTTCTGGGAGTCTGGTGATGAGGACCGCAACAAGACGAAAGCTCTCACTCTCCTCTGTCCTCCTAATAGTGTTCCCAAGATGGTGTACGTTCACATTGATAACAGCAGAGATTTAGCTGTGAGTGTAGCAACTTTTTGTTATCAGTGAGGAGAAATGTGTTTCAAGTGTCAACATTTTTTCATAGGACTACTAGCAACTACTATTTTACACATCCCAAAAGGACTCTTATTTTTCATTTTCATGAGATTTGCAAAAAAAAAGATGTTAATAATTTTATAATGACTCAGAAGTTTATTTTCTCTTTATTCTTATCTGCTTAAATTTTGAGAAGGTATTAAAATAATAAACACAGGAAATATATCTCCCATGACATGGATAACTCCAAACTTTAACAGATGCAGTGTTATGCAGTCCATTTAAACATTAGAAAACCCATTGTACGTACGACTATAGTCTGAAATGATTGCGAAGTGAGTACTATATGTGCTATTTGGTGTCTGAAATGTTATGAATAAAGGTATTTGCATGTAGCGGTTCATGATTAAAGAACTTTATCTGACAAGATAAACATAGGAAAACAAGTGGCATAAATATCAATTTTTTACGATTTATTTACATAACTGATGATGAATTTAGTGAAACCCCATTAGTATTTATTGTACATACATTACAATGTAACATTCAAATACCGACTTTATCAAGTACTTTCTAGGTTTTGCCATTTCTTCATTATACACTTTTAAAGTACTTATTTTAATAGTTGATATTTTATTTTCATATCTTATATCAATACATTGCTCTACAAATATTTCAGTTTATATTGAAACACGTGGGAGGCTCGGTTGCTTTGACAGTTAGATTACTTATCTCGGTTACTAACGCCCTTTCAATTTCATGGCTAATAACGGTAAATGTGGATTCGAGTATTGATAAAAAAAAATTAGCAAGATAATGATAAGAAGACTATTTATTAATCTGAGAAAGGTACTTTTTCTTGTAACCCAGAACTTATGTATGTGTCTACGTAGTAGAACAAATAATTGTATTTGTTTATACCTCCGTAAAGATTATATTGAAAATACTTAGCCTTTCTTTGTGTTCAAGTGTATAATAAAAGAAAATGTATGGTAATTATACTCGTTCTATTTGGGTTAAATGAAGATTTTGATTATTTAGTAAATCTTGAAAGTATTCCTGTTGGTTTGTTATAAAATCACGAAAGTTTAATCATATAATCTTGAATATGAATCATTCTCATATTCGATCTATTATACTCCATAATAATGGAGATAAAGGTGGAATATACTTTAAACCTTTTACTTACCTCGACACTCTCATTCCAAGCATTACACATCTAAAGCAAGTGTAGACAATAACAAATGACAGCATGTTAACAAAATGCTGAAATAGTGACGATTAACAATTCAAAGATTAATTCACAGTTTGGAGACATCAAGTAGCAAATAAAATAAATAGCAACTTTAGTGACAATGAATATCATATATTAGTTATATTATGTATTATATGATAGAATATATTATATGATGGAATATAATTATATATATTTGAAACAATTATTTCCCTTCTTTGATTTAAGACACTATAACAAAACAACCCACCCAATTTGAATATAACTTACAATTAATTCCCATTGCTGGGAAATTACACTTTTTAAGTTTGGGTGTATTTTATTGCAACTCATAAATTTAAGTTAAATTTAGTGTTTACTTGTACGAGTTTTAAGTCTCCAAATAAACTAGTTTCAATATTTAAATTTTATAATCTAGTACTACTAGTTTAAAACGGTATAACAGATTTAATAAGGTGACTATAAAATAAATGCGTTCACTCTTTAGAAATGCTTTATATTCTTTAGAAATGTATTTAAATGATTTTCTTTACAGATCACGTTCAGTAGTTCAGTAATTATTTGTGTCAACTCTAAAAAGAACTCAATACTGTCATTCCTTTTTGGTGGAAAGTAAATATATACAATTTTCAGTAGGATTATACATTTTAATTATGTTTTGTTATTAGTAGTATTCATTTTATCCCCTGGATAATACATTATTCCTGACCTTATAAAATATTTGTTTCTTTAAAAAAAATAAAGAAATCTTTAATAATAGAGATAAATGACGGAATTTAAACATATCCTACTTCGAAAAATCTTTACTAGTATGTACCAGTTTTTTTTTGTTAAGTTCTATTTTCTTTTAATTAACATGGTGTGTATTAATTTTATATTTGTGACTGAAGCAATTTGTGTATTAACAGAACAAGGTTTCGAGTGTGACTTTCCAGTCAGGTCCCAACACTGAAGAGCTCTACAAGATAAGATCAGTCGAAGTGGAGAGTAGGTTCACTGGCTGGATTAGCTGTCTTGTGTCAGGTATACTCCTATTAAAGTTCAAAAAATCATTTTCAGCAAGTTTTCTTCTGGTCTGTTATTTTAAACAATTACTGACTATAGATGTGAAAACGTAGTCTTTTTCTTCATGTTTTTTATTTGGTTTGTCTATAATTTATATTTAAGAGTTCTAACAGTAAGAATCTAATGAAATTAAAAAATGTTCTGAACTTCTTGTTTTATTTCGTGTTTCTTAAAGATTCGATCCTATGATATATTTTTTTTAAACTTATTTAAAAATTGCAGTTCCGTTTCTATCAATATACTTGTAGTTCTTATACGAATAATATTGGAATAAAATACAATATTTTGAATATTAAATACTTTTTCGTATACATGGTTACTATATGGTTACAATCTATATCTTGATGATTAATTTTATTAATTATATTATTGTTGAAGATTATCTCATAACTACTCCGTATAACTTGCTTATTCAAAGAAAATTACAACTTTGCTTTCGAATTTTATTTAACACTAAAAATATGGAGAGACCAAATACTTATTTTAACTGAAAGTTGTTCAAGCTATTCTATTTATCAAACTTTTTTGATATCACTAACTACAAAATTATTTCGTTTCTTATTATTATACACATCGAAATAACTCCCTAAGGGGTGAAACACTAATGTAAGTTTAAAAAACATTTGAACCTTTGTTTTTGACGAGTAAGTTTTTAATTTAAAAGTCTTTGGACGACCTCAGATTCTTGAGGACAGACTTTGTTTTAAATTTATAAGAAGACCTTTACTGATGGAAAAGAGTTTAGTTACTCTTTAGTCTTTTTAAATTTCATTTTTTTGTTGCATATATAAATATGAAAGCAATTTTTGGCGTGAAGATAGTGATTGTGAATTATACGACAGACAAGAAGCACTGCGTGATTCGATTGGAGCTGAAGGGCGGAGACAATAGCGTGCGAGTGCGGCAGGTGCGCGTGCTTGGTCAGGGAGAAGAGGTTCCGAGGGTAGCCCGCCAGCACAGTTCTGTTACTATCCAGCAGCGCAACACAGAGGCCGAAACCTTGCGCGTCTTCCGTCTCGTCACTGCTCAGGTATCATATTTCTCTTCATACCCGTTTAGTAAATAAGTTATAGTTCAGAAGTTCAGTATAGTTCAGAAACTTTCTTCAGTGAACAGAGTTCAAAATACCTTAATTTAATTTTAAATTATTTTCACTTATTGCCACGAATAGTAATACAATTCAATATTACTTAATTTTTCTTTGATAAAATGAATGGTATATAGTACTTCCATGCCTTGTACTGGTGTTTTAATAACTTAAACGTACTGGTATATGTCTAACTTAAATTAATTACGAAGTGGTTTTAAATTTACTTAAAGAATAGTTTCAACTAAAACTATTGATTAATCATTATTTGTAAATAATCGTTACTAATTTGTATGAAGTAGCTTATATCATATTTGTCATGCATACATTTACTTGTTATGTAATGAATAGTTGCTTGTTTTAATCTAATTCTTATTTGCGTTGGCTAAAAGTATGTATGCTCTTGCTGCAGGTTTTTGGAAAACTCATCAAAGGAGAATGTTTGGGAGAGAATTCAGTTGAAGGTCAGATAGAAGAAAGCAATGACCTTAAGGAACATATGGTGGGCATTCTCTTCAGCAGGAGCAAGTTGACCAATCTTCAGAGACAGGTCATTTTGTGTTACCAATGCACATTTTTTATTTGTTTGTAATAATTGCGCTCTTAATATAGCATTTCATATAAATAGACCATGAATGAATAAGTAGGTCAAACTCCTCGAAAAACACTTTAAAATAAAATTAACTCCGTGTGGGAAATTTCTTTTGTAAACCTGAATTCATGTATATTGATAGGTGAAATGTACATACAGTACATTATATCTCATCCAGTTGTTAAGACATGTAATTTTGGTGGTTAATGAGATATTATCTTGATAATGGCACAAGCGTAATGATGGCTTGCAGGTGTGCTGGCACATAGTGAGTGCGATCCGGAAAGAGGCAGCCAGTGCCCGCGAGGAGTGGGAGGGCCGACTGTGCAGCGCGGCGGTGAGTCCAGTGTGTGAGACACCCACTGACTCCTACTGCTTCGAGATGTTGTCCATGGTGTTGGCTCTGAGTGGCTCCGGAGTGGGCCGCGCGCACCTTGCGCACCAGCACGCTCTTCTCGGCGATTTGCTGGGGCTCCTACACACGGGCTCCGCTCGCGTCCAGCGCCAGGTACTCTGCGCAGCAGTCATTATAAACAAATTGCTATCTTAATGTCACAAACAATTGATTGAAATTGCTTTATATGATTTTTCATTTATAATAATTTTGTTTTATTATCACTATTTAATTTGATGAACTCCATATTGCAAAGTCACAAACTGGACTGAAGTGCCTTAACATATATTTAAAATAATTCAACATTTTACCTAAAGTTTTAACTTAATTAATGAAATATCAATTAATTAATTGATATCAACATTAATATAATATCAATATTAATTAATGAAATATCATTATTCACCTTTAACTCCATTCGTAACTCTACAGGAATAAATAGACTTAAAGTGAATAATGTAATATTGTCAAGTTTTTACGAGTATAATTTATTTGAAATGTGAAAGTGTTGAAATCCGTTCTTGAAGAACTAAAGGCTTCTCTTCAGCTTTATAAATGTAAAAAAATAACTAGTTAATTAACTATATAAATTCATTTAACATTTACTTTAAATTATAAAATTAATTGTACAAAAAGCCTTCCATAAATGTTCCATGACATCGTTTTATATTAAAAGTTGTCTGTTAATTGACCTCATCCCTTTGAAGTACTCATGGTGTTATAATAAACTACTAGGGTATATTTCATTTTCAGGTGATAGCATTGTTAAGAAGAATGCTTCCCGAGGTGGCCCCAGCCACCCTGGCAGGAATACTTGGAGTCAAGCACCTGCCTCCTGCTGACTTCAGCATTGTCGCTGCTTCTGACAAATCTGTATCCGATGTTGAGAACTTAAACAGGTACCAACTAAATTACAATAAATATTTAAAAGTAAACACTCAAGAAAATTCATATCCTTGTGGATGGATTATTTATGCCATATGATAAGTTTCGTTTGTTCAATTCCTTGTGAGAGTGTTTTTAATAGCAAAAATTCAATCATATTTTTCTGAAATCAGTACTTTTATTTGTAAGTCATAACCCTTAGAGTTGCTTGTCTCTTTGCGTTAATCCACTAAGAACATTTTTGCAGTAACTACTATTAAAACATATGGGTATTACTCATATTTATTATGCTGTATATGAATTAATTAATGTTATTATGAAATTTTTCAACAAATAAACATTTCTTACTTTATATTTCTTGAACTATTTTTTACATCTTTTTTACTTTACTTATATAAAACGTTACTGAAGGTTGTGCTTTTTCCTTTAGGATTTTTTGTATTTGTAAAATCCTATGTATAATAGGATTTTCATAATGATATAATAATATCAATTACTTTAACAGTATTATTATTATAAAATAATAGTAACGTTATAAAATGATTATAAACAATTATTATTTATTCCTATTCATTATATTGAATATAAAGTTTTTCTTATTAACTTGAACTTATTCAAATATGTTTCCTATTTTTTAAAATTATTTTGAAACTATAATAAATAGTTGCATACTGGATACAGTTATTAGAACTCTTCTGGTTAGGAAAATAATATTAATATGTTATCATTTACTATTTAGAACTTTCAGCAGATTAGATCTAACTTCATTAATTAGTTAAGTTTTTTTTAAAAAATAAAAAAAAATCCATTTACGTTGTTTTTGTTTGTTTTCATTAAGAAAGAAATTTCGTAAATATAGGTTTTTTTAAAAATTTAAATTCAAATATTCTTTTGGTGTAAGGAAATATTTTATACAATGTTAAAAAGTATTTGGTTACATTTTTAGCACTTACAAAATGTGCTTAAAAATTACCATTTTACTTTTAAAGAGATGGATTTAAATAAAATTGTTACAAGTTCTACACTTAAATATTTGTTCTGACTGTTATTTTGAAATGATGTATTTTATAAACTATATTTTTTAAGGAACTAATTATAGCAGTAATCCTTTCAATCAAAAATAATATGAATGAATGGATTTTAAGCAAAAGAAAATTTATTGCTGATTGCTTTTTTAGTCTATTAAACAAAAAATAATTCATCACACTAAGAACATGGTACAATACCCAGCATATAAAAATATATCCTGAAATAAGTCTGTTTAAAATTAGTAAGCTGTAACCCATCTATAATGAGGTGACTAAAATATTCATGACTTGGAGTAACTTCTTTTTAGAACAAGTTTGTTCTAAACCGTATTCGTAAACTTGCGGTTTGGTCATAGCACGTTAATAAGAGCAAACTGAAAGTTATTTTTGCATTACTGTGTCTTTAAAACCTTCTCTTTTGTAGATTATTGTCTTCTTATTAACCCATTTTATATAGAGAGTAATTTAATGTTTATTGTCTATGATTACTGCTCCGGGTTTTATCGAATCATTAACATCTAAAAAACAAAGAGACAAACGAAAAAAAAGACTAAATCTAATTAACAAAATTACAATTGAGTTTATTTTATTAAATAAAAATAATATCTACTTGGATAAATTAACTAGTAAGATTATAATAATAATAATCTCTAGAGAAGGTATGAACACGGTTTAAAAAAATAACATTTAGTTTGCTTTGATGATGGACTGTATCTGAAATTGGTGGAATTATGAGGAAACGTACAAGGGAAAACAGTGTTTTTCTAATAATATTGTTCAAAATTTGTGTTTATTTTTATCGAATCAGACATCTTTCTTTGGATACTTTTATATTTCACCTTTCTACAATATATCACAGAAATATACTTAATTTTGAAAATAAACCCCTAATGTATTCTATTTTCCTCTGCATAGAATTGTTTTGACTATTAAATTGTTTTTATATAAAATATGCTTTTATTTAAAAAAAAAATTGTTTTCGACTGATTATTAATTGACCTAATTTGGTTTATTAGTCAGGGAATTCTGGACGTGTTTTTGAGCTGCATTGCAAAGGCGTTGACTGTTCAAGTAAAGACCAAAGGAAAAGATTCTAAAGGAATGACTTGTGTGTCTCTCGGAACTTCGATCCACCCTAGAGACAACTTGGGTCAACGTTGGTGGTTGAGGGGATCTATTTCGAGGAAACTTGCTGAGGACATCATAAGCCTCATCAAGGAAATGTCGGCTGTAAGACTTCTATATCAATAAAACATTTAATAAAACAAGATTAACTGAACCTACATTGTCTGCGAGGCCTTCAATGCTCGTTACAAACTACGGGTTGCCAGGTTTCTGACATATGTAATACATATGCATCAAAACTTAGAAATGTTTCTCTTTTTTATTTTTTTTTATTTGAGGTGGCTTCTTTTATATCTAAATATAGGTAAGAATAATATTCGAACCAACATAACTACAATGTGAAAAACATCTTTGGATTACATTTAATTGTTGTTATTTGTATTTAGTAGAAGGAATGTTACTTTTTTCACTATAACAATTTGTATTGGAAATATCCTTAAATATTTGAATAAAAAAAGACTTTGATTCTTAATCATGATAATATACTCACAGATTAATTTGTATGAATTAATATTGTTTTAGAATGGTTAACTCTGTAGAAATAATCAACATTTCAATAGAATTAATGGAACTGAAATGACTTCTTTGATAAAATGAGTCAATGTTTCAATTATTCAAAAAATTGTTAAATTTATAACACTGGAATTAATGTGTAAATCTAATGTAAAACATATTTTTATAAACTCTTTCCTTTTTTTGTGGCTTTTCTAATATGTAAGTCCTTGTTACTTCTGTACTTAAACTATCTCTTTCATAACCGGTAAAATCAACTGTCAGTTTAGCTTTGGTAGTATATTAACATTAAACTATCGGAGTTAGAGATTTTATAATGTTTTTTGTTATTTGCTCTCAAAAGAACGTTGCAAAAGAGATTAAAATTTATATACTACAGAGAACCAAAACAATAATGCTAATATCAATACATTTGGTAACTTTTTTTATTCAAACATGAATAAATGTATGATGCATGATGTTACTAATTTCAGGGTAAAGTGAGTGAAGCTTGGTCCCTGGTGAGCAAGGGAGCTATCGCCGAGAACATCGTGAGCTTAACACGACTCTCAGAAGACCAAAGGAGTAGCGCACAGTGCCTCAAGTCACCGACACTGTGGCTAGCCCTGGCCTCTCTCTGTGTTCTTGAACAGGAGCACGTGGACAGACTGTCATCGGGCCAGTGGCGTCACAACGGTGATGGCAAGCCGCCTCCTCCAAGGGTACTCTTCAATAATTTTTACATTTCTTTAGTATCCTTATTGAGCGCACTTATATTGTTTTTTCAATTTTAATTTTGTGTTCTTTTGAAATGCTCCCGAATATGAATTCTTGAGTTTTAATAGCATGTTGGTTGATCTTACTGTTTTAGTTGAAGCTTAGAAATGACAGCTTACTGATATTCTCTTCAATAACTATAAATAATATCAATGATAACGAATTAAAATACATTTCTGATGACTCTTTTTGAACCCAGTCAACGATGGGAATTTCTGCTAGTTTATGATAATTATCTTGTAAGTAATTACAATATCGTCTGTGTAAATAATGAAAATCGAGTTTTTCTTTTAACTGTTATTAATTACAGTGCTACCTACGTCAAATGCTAATAAGCTTATCTCGGCTTAAGTCCTTTTTAGGTGACAGTAATAATTTTTTGTAAGTAATGGTCAATGTTCCTATCATTCCCTATTTAATGTTAAAAATAATGTTCACTTTTATTATTGTTGTTATGATTATTTCATTGAATAATGTTTTTCAATATTATTTTATTTTAATAGAACTGATTAAAGGAACATTAAAAACGAGTTTTTTTTACAGCCGACATGCTCGAATCATGACGACGGTGAAACAAACGCCATTATACAGTGCAATATGTGTGGCAGTTTGTGTGCAGAGTGTGATCGATACCTCCATCTCCACAGAAAGACCAGGATGCACCACAGACAGGTCAGTTCTAACACAATCATGTAACATTCTTAACGAATGACTTCAGTTCTATCGCAGTCAAATATCATGTCATTTGCTTACTATATATAACAGCAGGGTACTAGTATACATGTAGAAAATAATATGCAGTTTTTTTTGTTCCTGTTAGCTAAATTATTTAAGTTTTTGATTTTAGGTATGTATAAAATTTATCAATATAAAAAAAAGGAAATATGAAATAACAACATAAACTAGATCTGTCACTAGAAAGTTTTTTTTGGTTAGGTGAGTTTTATTATAATGGAGTTTTACTATAAAAGAATAATGAAAGCATTCCTGAAATGATTTGAATTGAATGAGATATGACATGTGAGTGCTATATGTATGTGATTTTCTCTCATATCTGTGTGATTATTGTCTGTGGTTGGGTAATTGTATTAGAGTTAATAGTGTTTAGTTTAGACTCATTGCATTTCCTTAAGTTTTCTATTATGAAATATATTCTGCCATTAACTGAAGGTTATTTAATTAGTTCTTAAATATTCTCTTTAGATAACATTTCTTGAGTGACCCTTTTCTTCAACACTAATTCCTTGTTATCTTTCTATAAATCAATGTTAGATGAGAGATTCCTGGCCTGCGTTGCTTCAATAGCATTTATATTATTTCTAAAGTTATTTGTTGTTGAGTCGGAGCATTCATGAGAACAGTTTGGAGCAGGTATGTAAAGAAGAAGAGGAGGCGATTCGAGTAGACGTGCACGAGGGCTGCGGCCGCACCAAGCTGTTCTGGTCTCTGTTACTGGCCGACTGCAGTACACTCAAAGCTATGGTCGAGTTCCGAGAAGCAGGCAGAGTCCCTTCTAGAAATGCAGGCCCTCAGTCTGGCATCTGCCGCTTCTGTGGCGCTACTGGTCTCCTTTCTATTGGGAACGTCTGCTCTGATCGCGACTGCCAGGTAGACTTTTCAACTACTATTATAAGTCCTGTGTTTGTCGATACCACAGTATCGACAATTCAGACATTCACACTTATAGCAGTGCTTAGTTTGTACAGTTTTTAAGTCTTCAGATTGACATGTTTCTAAAGATTGGCCATTTAAGTTCCCAGTTTGATAAAAATAATATATATTTATGTATTATATATTTATTTATTATATCAATGATATTACCACAATGATTTATTACCACAATAAGAAAATGGGAAAACAAGACTAAGATCTTCCAACCGTAACAAGCGGTCTTCGTCAGAGTCAAAAACCCAACTGACTATATATTTATTTATTATATCAATGATATTACCACAATGATTTATTACCACAATAAGAAAATGGGAAAACAAGACTAAGATCTTTCAACCATAACAAGCGGTCTTCGTCAGAGTCAAAAACCCAACTGACAGTCAGTTGGGTTTTTGACTCTGACGAAGACCGCTTGTTACGGTTGGAAGATCTTAGTCTTGTTTTCCCATTTTCTTACTGTGGTTTGATCATTGATTGTTATTTCACGTGTTTATGTGAAATCTTTTTATTTATTATATATTTATATATTACCTAATACAATAGGTTAGGAGTGTCAGTAATGGTAATGTGACTGAAAAATAACAACCTTTAAAAAAAATAAAATTATGCCGTTATTTTTATATATATACAGTTTACGCATATAATAATGAGTAGCAATATTTTAATTACTACATTTTTCATTTCAATCAAGCACTAATAAAAAGAGAAGGGAGTTTTTTGGTAGATCCTATTCAACCCTTAACATTCTTGAGTAATAGCTAATTGAGTATTTAACCTGAGATATTGCTTGATAGAAACTCTGTTCCATAAATTAAATTCGTTCTGTCAAATTTAACTAAACTCTCTCTAAATTTCCAACAATACTACTTACTCTTATTTTATTTTGGAAATACATTTATGTTAAAAAACTTTAGGTTTAACTTTTCTTTGGTCTCTGCAGTTTTTTCCTCTCTATTATTTTATATATATCATAAACTGAATTGACTTCTTTATTGACAGTGTCATTATTTGATTCAATGTATTGATAATCAAAACTGTTTAACCAAGAAAATTATCCTCCGTGTAGTTAGTAAACCTTGACAATATTCAGAGATTAAAGCACAGTTTTTTTATTGAATGTATCCTAAAGCCTATATTCTACTACTCCAGGCATTAGCTTTACACCATTAGTTCGAAATTTATCAGCAAAAATATTTTCATAACTTTGAATCATGTTTTCATATTCGAATAAGCAAGCATGATCCAAGCGACCTAGAAGTAACCTTGAAGTTAACACAGGACACTGGAAGTCTGGTATTGTGTATATCCTTTGTTAACTTCTAGTTCTTACTCCTTACTTATATGTTTTTTTAATAATTCATCTACTTAACATTATGTATGTTATTTTTTTATTGAATTTTATTTCATATTACTTTTCTATGTTGCATTTTTCTTGTAATTTATAGACAGTGAGTTAACTTGTTCTTAAGATCTGAAATCTGTAAAGAGTTAACTGATATTTTTTACATTAAATATATATTTTAATATGAAATAGAGTTTTATATATAAGTAGTTTAAACATATATAATGGGGAAAATGGTGCAGAAATAGATTGTTTCAACACAAATCATAGTTTTTGCCCATTGCTATTTAAATTAACAATTTCTGTTGAGTGTAGAGTTTTCGATTGTCACTGTTATTACGATGACCATAGTACCCCTGTCCAGTGATGTACAAAAGTTGTTTATTTAAAGTCAATGTACTACTAGAATAATTGTTTTGTCCACTATTATCCATAACTTGAATTTGAATGCCATGACTGAAGTCATCATTACTAGAGAAAGTCGTGGATGCACTACAGCCTCATAATACAGTGGAATGTTCAGCCGTATGTCAGCTCTACTTTTGTTCCATAAGGGCTTTTTTACATCAAATCTTTGTTAAGTAGAGTCATTTGTAATTAATTCCCAGTTAGATGAATTGATAGACTGATAACTTGTATTGTTACAGGAACATGAAAGGAACGCATGCATTAAAGTGTTGGGATGTGGTCACGTGTGCGGGGGAGTCCAGGATGAGCCGGCCTGTCTGCCTTGCCTGCACGGCTGTGCTCGCACCTCGTCCCTCAAGCAAGACGCCGACGACATGTGCATGATCTGCTTCGTCGACGCTCTCTCTTCTGCGCCCGCTCTTCAAGTAACGATTCCCAAAACTATTACATATTCTGCAATTAAAACCATATTAATCTGTCATTAACATTTTGTTTTAGTTAAAATGTGGCCATGTATTCCACTTGCACTGCTGCCGTAAAGTGCTCAGCAAACGTTGGGCAGGTCCTAGAATTACTTTCTCATTTTCTCTTTGTCCTATATGCAAGGTGAGCTTTTCAACAGTATTTCTACACAAAGTATTAATAATAAACATAATTGTTAAGTTGAATTCCTTAATGGAAAGTAAATTTCTTTAATTTTTTTAAATAGGAATGAAACTGTTCATTTTCGGGAATTTTTAATAAATTACGACAGCCGAACTTTAGGGGGACGAAACGTACTGATTCAGGAGGTTACAGTCGTCAAACGGAATGATACGAGTATGTTGGGTGCTGATTCTCTGAGAGAGGACCTCAAGAAATTTTTCATTGTGCTTTAAGACCCATTTGGGCTTCCTATAATTTGCAAACTCATTCTGACATAAAAATTTAAGGATAATTAATCGACTTTTAACTCCAATAGTTTATCATCATATTAAGCATCAAGTTATGTAACAGCATAGATTAGTTATGTTGTAAGAATGTTTAGAATTGTCATTTAAATGTTGTTCAATGAGTGGTTTCATTTGTTTAATAAATACGTATACAGTGGAAATTTAAAGGTTAAAATAAAAATCAGTTCAACTGTCTGGACAGGATTTGCAGGTACGATCACTGCAACGATAGGTGTATATTTATTATGATGCTGTACTAACTAGGAAAAGGAAACTAAGCATAGTGTGCTTAGTAGTTATTACATAGTGTGTATATAAACAGAGTTTTATACATGGACCAGCTCCTTCGGAGAAGAGGTGTCTTATCATACAGTTGTGAGAAAATTGGGGCTCTCCTGAACTTTTAGGTTTCGCAAAATCGACCTACTAGACCCGATTTCATTCAAAGGTCTATGAATTAGAAAATTAAATGTATTAAAGTATTAATTTGAAAGTCCTTATAAATAATAATATAATTAGTCTTTTATTTAAGACTGATGGACTGTCACTAATATTTTTGTTTACTACTCCTTAGAGAAAGTCGAACATTTTTAATTTTTAATCTCTAATTAGATCATTGTCAAGATTATTATGTTCTTAAACTCTATTAGTAGTCCTGAATGACTTTTTGGCATTACTTAACACTGTGATACATTTTCACTACTAATCTTTTTATGAATATTAATCTGAAGTTTACATAACAGTTGATGTTATAATTACTCAAAGAGCAATTTTAATTGATGGAAAATATTGTAAATTATCATCAATTACCTTATTCTAAAAGTTACTGGAAATTAATATTGAAAATGAACGTAAATTGATTTTTTTCGATATCATCGCATTAAGCACTATAAAAACTGTTATGATGTTAATGTCACAATCAATGATTGAGAACATAGTGGTGTTACAAAAAATTATCATGAATTTGAAAATAAAGATTGTAGTAAATTCACTAGTAAATTAAAAGTTACTGAAATAGTACTGATTATTTAAATCAGGGGTCTCCAAACTTTTCAATTTAAAAAATAATTAGTGCCAGTAATTTAATTTCTTCAGATATTAGAGTATAAACATGGAAAAATTAAAATATATCTTGTTGGAAAAAATACAGATTCCTGCCTTTGGTTTTATGAAATCAAATTAGTGTGACAAATGATACTGTAGTTTTGACTTCAATATTACATTAAAATCAGTATCTGTGAGTCACACTATCGCTAGAGAGGGAAACTGACTCCGGCTTAGCACTACCAGTCAGCAGCCACAGACTTTTCAAGGCTACCACACAGGGATTTGTTTGTCGGGCCGGATGTGGCCCACGGGCCATAGTTTGGAGAGCTCTGATTTAAACTGATATTCAGTAAGCTTCGCGATGTGTTTACTTGTCAAGTTGGGTGTAAATAATATTAATATAAAGGAAATGTATTTTACGACATGGAGTAATGGGCTTTTTGTTTTCCAGAGTCCAATGTCACACCCAGTACTAGGTAAGTTGCTTGGACCGATAGAAGAATTGGTGGCAGACGTGAAACGTAAGGCCCTTATGAGACTGGAGTACGAAGGTTTGGACAAAGGGCGACCTGACCCCGCTGCGTATGCCATGGAGCGCTACGCCTACTACGTCTGCTTCAAGTGCAACAAGGTACTCGCTCACTCCATACTGTGCAGTCGAGTTAAATCAGCCTGTATTTCACTCATCATTGAGTCAGAGGCTGTCAGATAAATCCATTTGTCTAATTTGTCACTCATTATCTAAAGAAATGTGACTAAAATGACGCAATTGATTTTTTTAAATAGCCTGTTATATTAATCTATGGGATTCTATACGCCGTACAGATGTACTTCTCTTGTACAAAAATTAACTCAAGATTATCAAGGCATAAAATTATCTTAAAAAGCGGTTACCATAATCATGCTAAATGAATATGTTGATATTTTTGCTGATGAAATAGTCATCAACTATAAATACAGTTAAGGTTTCATCCAGTTTGTCAGCATTCCTTTTTTTTAAAAAAAAGATGTCTTAAAATTAATTTCCAATTGGTTAAATTTCCAACTTCAATTTCAATATTATGATGTTTATTTCATTTTGAAATGAAAACAGAAATAGTGTTGTCACTCTGTGAACCAATAGGTGATGATAGAGTGATATCATCATTACGATATCAATCGTGTTCCATCCTGAATTATTCCAAAAGCGCTCGTGTGGAAAAGAATATTTCAAAGGTAAGATGGTTTGTAATAATTTAAATTATTCTAACAACTGTGGCACTAACAATAATAGTATATTGTGGTAATTGTTGAGAGTTGAGAAGGCTGTTGTTTTGTTAGGCATACTATGGTGGGGAGGCTCGGTGTGAAGTGGAGGCGGGTGCCAGCGTGGAGTTCGACCCCAGCGAGCTGGTCTGCGGAGCTTGCAGCGACGTCTCGCGTGCCCAGATCTGCCCCAAACACGGCGCCGACTTCCTCGAGTACAAGTGTCGCTACTGCTGCTCAGTGGCTGTCTTCTTCTGCTTCGGCACCATCCACTTCTGCAACCCCTGCCATGACGACTTCCAGAGAATTACCAACATACCAAAGAATGAGTTACCTTCTTGTCCAGCAGGTCACATTTAGATCCTATTAATTATTCCATAGTACAACGCTCCTTTGGCTAGATCCTGCTTAATGTGTTTGCCATCAATTTAAATGATATTTACAAAACTTAAATGTCATTTATATACCAGTGATCTTTTTATCTTATTAAGAGATTTATCAAGTTTAAGTTAAATAAAATGGACGGACAATTGTTTCACTCTCGTAGTTTCTAATTTATAGCTTTTTCTATAAGTAAATTAAACTTGTTTTGTATTTCGTTTTACCAGGACCGAAAGCAATCCAGCTGGAGGGCGAGGAGTGTCCTCTTCACGTGAAACACCCGCCCACCGGAGAGGAGTTCGCTCTAGGCTGCGGAGTCTGCAGGAACGCTCACACTTTCTAGTGCTCGCTCACTGCCAGCCGTAACCTGAGACACTCCTCTTCCCTTGTAGTCTTCTCCGTAGTCACTCTCTTACTCATCTTATTGGTCTCTCATAGGATTATTTATTTATTCAGATAGTTAAACATTCCTATTAGATATTTATTCCAGAAAACAATTGTTTCTATTTGTAGAGATTAAACATTGTTCATTTTGATTGCATTTTTTTAAAGTAATACTCAAATTTTTTTAACACCTTTTTTAACTAATTTAACTATGGAATAAAATTAGTTTATGTGTTTGAAAATATATTCTTTTTTGATTGATGCAAAAATATGTTTAACATAATATCTATAGCTACCTGCTTTGTAGATTTGTTCTAGAATTATTTATATTATTAATTAACTCATAAAAAAAATATAAGCAAAAAGCAGTTTGAATTTTTACTCATGTAGTTTTATTTAATTTTAATTTGGTTGTCAAATTTTGTTAAATGAACAATACAAATTACCCAGGGATTGAAGAGCAGTTATTGGCCCCAATCATAAATGAATTGGTATAAAGAATCATTGTCACTTGTACGTGTGGGTATAACAATCCTATTGATGCACTCTGACTTGTAGTAACGAGAGGCTTCGTCCAGGTATTTATTTAATAACTCAGAAACTTATTTCAAATGTCGTATGGTATAACTTAATGTTTAATTTAATTAAAATGAAGCGATAGTGCATTTTATTTTTGACAATGGTATTCAGTAGAGAACAGTGTCAGTTCTTATCATTGGAAAGTTATTTTGGTCTAGTTTCAGATTGTCTTAATTTTGCCTTTCTTATCTTAAGCCATATTGTACTCTATTCTTTAACAGAAGCATTCAACTTCTCTATTCATGAAGTTCTTATTATTTTAGTGACTAATACTGAATAAAGCGGCTGGCTATGAAAGGAGTTCTGGTTAGTACTTATTATTACTGTGTAAAGAAACTAAACTTAAAGATTTTTAGGTAAGTTGAAGAAACTTTGCTTTACTGTTTTATTTAAAGAAATTAATGTATTTAATATTCAAACTATACGAGAACTATAACAAATATTGCTATAGCTTGAAAAAGTAAAGGCTTCTTCTCATCGTCAAACTTTCACTAGGTACTCTAAAAATTAAATTTAAACAACATTTATTTTTATATTTTAAAAATGATTTGTTATAATCGAGCAAATCTTGTAAAATAATTAAATTTATAATTAGAGTACGATCGAGTTTACTATGTTTATGGTAAACTGAATTGCCTTTTAATACAATCATTCATGAAATAATCTTTGTCTCCAGGTATTGGTATAGTTATTTCTCGTAGTGATGGAATGCAAGGGTTATAGGCTGGTAGTCGTCCGCAGAGGTTACTAGACACATTATTAGAATAATAGTTAACTGTCATACTTTGTAAACTTTACTCTTCACACGATTGAGGTTTCTTTCTTCAAGCGTCTACTGATTAAATCTCATCAGTAGTTTAGTCTTAGTCAGTAGAATCCTGAAGATGGGCTTGTTCCGAAACTAATTAGTCTAATTAGACCACAGACTAAGTTTTTCCGAAACTGCTTGAACAAAGAGGATAATGCTCGAGTTATGATGATCAATTACTATTCAATAATAGATAATACATATGATACATATATTGAATGACTAATAATCTTTCCATACATACCCCAGTATGCACATAGGACTTCTAATCATTCATTATTTGCATTAAGAAACCAAATTTAAAATAATAAGATATTACTTTTTTTCAAGAAATATTAGATTTTATTTACATTTATTCTTTTCCACCTATCTTTTGTAAGAAAAGGAAGAAAAAATTATTAAAAATATTAAATTTTTAGATACAATTATTTATTTGTTTAGTGAGGTAAGTACAATGGAGTAAGTAATTTTTTAAAGTAAAACACAAATGGATATAATAAACCCCCCCAAAATAAATTATTTTTTTGTTTACATTAAGAAATAATACTCGTAAAGGTTGGGAACAGTCCTTCTGTAATGCAAGCATTTAAAAAGTAGATGTCTGATTTTACCTTGTTCAGTTATATAATTGTTCTAATTAGAAGAATTCTCCATAAAACTGAACTAATAAAAATCGAACATCTACTTTTTAAATGCATGCATTCAGAAATAAATAAACCATCTTTACATGTATACGGTGTTGGATTCGTTTGACTGGTTTCATATATCCATTATCAAGATTGACTATGTACGAAACTAAAAAACTCTAACACCGAAACGAAGAAAGGTGGGTTACGTACACTAACCTGTATGTTACTAACAGCATGCGTGTATTTAAGAGTTTTTTTATATTCAATATGAAATGTTATAAGAGTAAAATATTTATGAATGCAATTGCTAATTGATGAAAAAAATGTTGTTCATTAAAGTCTTTTATATTGTTGTTTTGAAAGCATTTAAAAAGACAACAGTCTTTCTATTGACTGTTTTGTCCTAACGTTTATCTCCGATCAACTATTCTTGTCTTTCTTCCCATAAATTTTCTTCATTTTTCTATTATTTGTTTATTTCTGTTCGTTTTACTTTATCTGGTTACTATAAACAATGGAGATCACTATTATTAAAATCATAAAATTGCTGTTTTTTTTTGCAATCAAGCAAGGATTTTATATTATTAAACTTAATTCATTAGAATTTAATTTTGTCATTATTTCTTTGATTGTACCGTTACATATGATTACTCTTTAAAATGTCACAATAATCATACAGTTAAGTTCCTTCAAAGTTTGGGAGACAAACATGTGTGTCTCCCACAGGATATCCTCAGGGTTAAAACCCAAAAACAATGGTCAACTATCTGTCTGCACTACATTTTACATACAAATTCGATTGTAGAAGCTGACCTTAAGTATATAAGATCTTTAAATTTGTATGTAGAATGTTGTGTAGATAAGATAATTGTCCATGGTTTTTGGGTTCTAGCCCTCAGGATGTTCTGAAATAAAGATGAAACGTTGGCAAAGAGGTTCTTTTAAGTAATTAACCCTGACCAAATTCCGAGAAGAAAAGAATTTATTAGTAAGTGTAGTCAAGAAAACAATACCTTGATAAAAAAAAATAAATACACATATAATTGTTATTATACAAATCTACTACAATAATGTTACTTACATGTTGTTTATTATTGGCAATAATTAAATTTGATACAATCCTAGTGTTTCAAATATTCAGTTCAATGTAATTTTACAAATACCAATTAGATTATTAGAATGTAAATACTCGTAGAAGTTTACTGCAAAGAATAATGTCTTGTGATGTCTCCCACCACCTGATTCGTAACATTCGAAGACAACCTTTCCTTGACTGCTTCTCCCATGTGTTTTTTTCAACGAAACGAGATCAAAACTCTTTGATTCTTCATCTCCTAGTATTAGAGAACAAAGTTCTTTGTCAGATGCAAAAATTAGTTTCTCAGCAATTGTTTCTTTCTATTCTTAGATATTAAAATAACAGGCCTTTTTTTTTTTATTATAACACATCATTCTTGTTATTATATCCAATTGCTGATTTTTATATCGTAATCCATTTTTGCATTATTACTTGCTTTTCCTACAATGTGATGCATGAAAAGTAAGAAAAACGAAAAAAATGAGATCAAAAGAATGAGGAAAAGGAAACAACTATTATAAGAAATTGTTCATACTTTTATAAAATTATTATTTAGTATCTTGCAATACTCATATTTAACACCGATATTTTTTGCACATTAAATATTGATATCCTTATTTAAATAAAGTTGAAATTTACAATTTCATTTCCGGACTGACTGTTTCAGTATCTTTGCAGTAGTAGACTACTATACGGCATGATGAATCATTAATAACTTCAATTTATTTTAAAACAACATAGTCATTTTAGAGTATGTTACTCCTTGGAGAACGGGTATAAATTATAATGCTCTATACTTGAGAGCAGTGCGATGAGTTTATTTATTCCCAACAAAACAACATTCCAGAAGGAGTCATTATGTAAATTATTCTGAAGAGTAGGATGGTAAGATAATTTGGTTTCTGAGTTTTCCTGAATTAAGTAAAGCCAATTTGGCATGGTAAGCAGTAAAGGAATTCCAAGTGAGCGACCTTGAGTCATGAAATAATTTGCCATGTAGGCATTAGTGATCAGCTATTCATGCATTATTGCAAGCCTAAAATCTCAAATGACATAGTATTCATAAGATAAGCTACTATAGATTGTACTCTTCAGTAATTATTAGTCTTAAAAGAAAAGTTATTAGTCCACCATCAGGTGTTGTACGCATAATGAGATCTAATAGAGTTTGTGTTCTATTACCTATAGGGTAATGAATGACATTGGATTTCAACCGTGAAGTTTGAAGGTTGGACTTCCGACTGCTCGGTTCTCTACCACGAAGGTTCTTTCATTTTTAACATCCGCTTCTTTGTAAGCGTTCATTGAAAGAGTAAGTTTCAATGTGTACTCGAGAATATCTTCTGCGTGTTTGATGATCAGATATCGTGGCTTTCCAGCGGGTTACAAGCCACGTTTGTAAATAATAATATTATCATTATAATAAGTTATAATGAACTTCTACATGTTATAATTATATTATATAATAATCTGTATATATAAAAATGAATGTATGTCTGTGTATTTATACTCGATAGATTCAAAAACCATACATCCAATCGCCGTGAAAATTTAGTAAATTATTAGGTATATCCCCGGGAAGGTTTATGCAAAGTTTTTAAAAATCAGAGTTGTGGTTCAGGTAATATCCCAAAAATATTATAATAGATAAGGTTTGCTGTATAACCTGTTTGTTTACATTTTGACTTTAAATGGTAATGGCAGCCGCAGGTAGGTTATTCTTTATGATAATATTTCCACATGCTTTGTTCAATTGGAAATAACCAGGTACCAGAAATTTTATTATTGTTTTCAGACTCATATTAAAGACAATTATTGTAATTTTATATGGGTTTCTTATTAACTTTAACAATAGTTTACAATTAACTTTTCATATCTAATTGGTTTAACTTACTTTAAGCATTAAAGAAAGTTATGCGTTAAATAATAACTTATTAATTTTAAGTATGCATGATAGTATTACGATTAATAATGATAGTATTTGAACCATTAATTCTAATCTTAAAAGAATAGTTAAAGTATTTTGTTTAAGTTTAATAATTGTAAGGCTTCTTTATTTATTCCTGATTGATTAATTCGTTTGTTTAAAATATTTATTTATTAGTAATTAGTATCCGGCCCTACTCCATATAGGCAAAATGATAAGTTATTATACATATCGATGATATCTAACTAGAAGATGTTCATGAATGTCTAAATCAGTAAAACTTATAAGGGAATATATACAGCATAAAAAATGGATGAAGAAATATTCAAATCAAAATGTACATATATAAAATTTAATCACTGTATGTATTTGTGGGTATAAATACAGTTCTTAACATAATAACTCTTATCATTACATAATGAAAAATATATTTAGAATTTAACATTTGGAATTCAATTGACCCTTTTCGATACAATGCTTCTTCATAGACAAATAATATTTCATCAAAATATTGTTATTCAAACTTTTAAGAAACAATTTTGTTTACTGATATAATTTTAATTAAACATTTAAAACTGTGTGAAGTCTTCAAATTAAAATTATTGAATGAAATGTTATGTGATATGGCTTAGCCTCTTCAGCTAACTGGTTCCTAATTGAAACGATTTGGGGGTTTGAAATTCGTATCATTATATTTAAAATATTAAACATATCACATTTAATGAGCTTAGACTTTTTTCAACATTTCTTGATGTATTGTTCAGAAAAAAATATTCTTTTTATTATTTGTTTAATCTAATCTATTAACTGCCAATTGTATTAGACAATGTGTACTATTTAATCAGTGTTAGAGTATATCTTTTTTGCGTAATCTATAATTTTAACTCTGTATTAATTTCGTTTATCACAAAAAAGTTAAGTGTAACGGAACTATAGAAAATTTAAATTGTTTCGTTATATGTAATTTATTATTAGAGTTGGAATTAAATTGTTTCCCGTAAAGCCGGGTAGATCAGCTAGTATTATATATTATTATATGTTGTAAACAAGATTGGGTTAACGGCAAACTTTTGCCACTCTTTTCAGGTCGAAAATAGTTAATCATCTATTATATACAGCATTATTAGAGGAATAAAGGAATTTATTATTTGACACCTACTTCTACGGAAAGCATAGAAGTCATATTTTTTTTAAAAAAAAATGCCTTTTAACAAAGAAATAATGGTGACGAGTTCACATGTTTTTTTTCCTAAAATATTATCAACCTCTTAATCTAACTAATCGATAAACGAATGAGAACTTTCAGCATGTTATGAATTAATTAAACATTTGTATCTCTAACATGAATACGAATGTTTGGTTTAGTACTTCATTTGACTCTAATTACAGACCCCATTCTTTTCAACTTAACTCCAACAATGCTCTATCCTGATAAAACAGATATGTTAATCAGCCAATTCTCTAGGAACATCATCTACCTACCAACCGGGCACTGACAGATTTCTGCCATGAATTGATGAAATTCAGGTTATAGATAACTACTAGATGGCATGCACGATGCGCTACAAAGAGAGATAACATGTTAGCGATCGGAAACAGAATCAAAAATTGCACCGTAAAGTAGTTGATGTTGCTGGAAGCAATCATATGTTACTCCTTGCGATGTAAACCTCGAAGGCTCGGTCCTATTTGCCTTTAGAGTTGAATAGTTTCATAGATTGAATAGGTTTAGTCAAGATAGCTGATTGGTGAATGTTTCTAATTGCCAGGAATATGAACGTAGATGAATAGACCAAACCGTGCATACGAACCGTTGAGAACGGTCCAAATTTCATCGACATACTTCCTCTTGGAACTTTTAAGGTTCGGACCAGTTTTCAACGACATAAATTGTACTCTGCCACCTTGTGTATTGATGCAATTAGTTCAGTATAAAAATTATAATAAATGCCCAGAGGTTTTACCAATGCGGCAGTCAATGTATAGTCACTGCATTCACAATAGTTTTCACTTCTATATTCATTGCCGGGACCAAACAATTCAGAACTCTATGTTACTCTTCATCACCTTAAAGTATATCTGACCTACCTGAAACTAGTAGAAGCAAGAAAAACAACTAGAAAGGTGTTTTAATATAAGGACATCGTTACGGTGTTCACGCTTTTCTCCGCGAACATGGTGTGAGAAAACCATTGACGCTATACTAGTTCACATATCTGGGAAGTATAAAGTTAACGTTGATCAGATCAAACTCATATATGGGATTGCTGATGGTATCAGTGGTGGGATTCAAATTTTTTTAAGAACAGGTTCGTACGAACCGGTGCTTAAAATATTATGAGTTCGGAAACTAAATTGTTTAGTTATATATAGGCTATGTACATGCGCAAATTACGTTATCATACATGCACAAGTTACGTGAGTCATGCAACACTTGTGGAGTTTGATAGTGGGCTAATTAATACAGGTACGAATAGGGGTTTACGTAATTTTAACAACCGGTTCGCCGAACTCATAATATTTTAAACACCGGTTTGCACGAACCGGCTGAATCCCATCACTGGATGGCATCACCAACAGGGAGCTTATACCTATTCTGAAGAAACCACGAATACACCATCCACCATAACAACCAGCGCAGAATCATCCACCCGAAGTTACAGGACCCCTTCAAGACAGCTATCAAGAAGAAAGCGTTCTTCTTTCACTGTTCTTAATGTAGTTCTTTTATTCTAACCAGATGATTTGATTTTCTTTTTCCGAGTTTACAGTTTGACTTATGCAAACTCTTTTGGATATGTTATATATTTTAACCTCTAACTTCTCATTATTCATTGCAATATACGTGTGTTTACCATATTACTGTGTACTTGAAAATAAAAGAGCAAACGATTATTTTATTTGTTCAATCTAGTAATTCAAATCTAGCAGTTTAAATTAATGTTAATTACTCTCAACACAGAATGGTTCTTTTTAAATAAGAGTACCTCCCCGAAGCAATTATCGTAATACGTAATAAAACCAAATACCGTTGTCCCCTTTTAATATATTATTATTACGTTTATTGTATCAATTAGATATTATTAATGCCAGTGATTACCTTTTTATTTTTTTATCTTTCTGTATTGAAATAGTTGTTTATTATTTCTGATGAAACTCCCGCTATTATACTACTTAAGTTTTATTGCTTTTCGTTTTTCTTGTTTTACTTGCGTTTTAGTATTATGGTTGGTATAATTTTTTTTAAATTGCTTTAAGACTCTCTCAGTTGAACAACAACTGAAACCGGCCGAACGATTCCAACATCAATATCCATTTCTTAATGTAATAATTATTTTTATTGCAATGCTAGCATTTTTACTTATATTTTATTATAAATAAATACACAGATAACATGTTGCTTTTAGGATATTAAGGTATTGAATTGTTGATATTAATAAAAATGTATTACATTTTTGTTTTGAAAATCTGTAGTCAAAACTTTACAACAAATTACATTGAAATGAACACAGCTTTAAATGAAATCTAACAAGAGGACGATAAGCTAGTATTGGGGGTTATAAAACAATTTAAAAGATGGGATAATAATCACTGTCCGTGTGGACAGCGTAAAATCTGTAAACAAGTAGTTAGGAAGTTCGATGTTTGGTTTAGTGGCGAAAAATGAAAATGAAGTGCATAGTTGATTTTATTAAGTATTATATTTATATATCGCCTAAAATATTTTGGTTTCACAAATTTTGCCTTACAGTTTAGTTGTTCACTTAAAAATGTCTGAATGTTACTACAGTTTGTAAATAATGTTTATTGTTTTAAACTATCAGACCGATTCAAGATTGAATACGTTATGGGTGGATGGAGGACATGGTAGGACCTTAATAACGAGAGGGAAAGGTGTGACGCAACGCTGGGTCACGAATGTCGGTCAGAGATGTTAGCGCTATGTGGAAACGTGCTGTTAAATAATAGACTCCTTCAGCGACACTTCACTCTGCACATTACTATAAAGTAATCAGTAAAATTACATGAATTGCTCTTATTAAAAACATTTAAAATAAAAAAAATAATATACATATTAAACGATTCATTTAAATTAGACTGATTAATATCAGTCTCCAGTTTTGACTAATAATGAAGATGTATGTAAATTACATTTTGTTTTATTTTAGCTTGAAGTTCTTGTGTTTTAATATTTCATAACGGATATTGTTAAGAGAGTTATAAAACTATTAGATATTGTTCAATGTGGAGAATTACTCATAAAGTAATAGTAAACCATTCTGGGAAGTTAGTAATATGGTAGGAAAGTGCTATCCAAAAATAATGGGTTAGCTATTTCGAAAATTTAGTTTTGATAAAATAAGTAACCTTTAGCTTATTCTAACACTTGTAATTTAGTTTAATTTTTGTTTGAGGGTGACTTTATTATTTTTACTTTCTATCAGAGTATACTCGTATACACACACAAACTCTTGCATGTACCCCTTTTCAAAGAACCCGATTATCAAGGGATGGATAATAAGAGAAGAAGGGCCTGTTTCCTCTAATGAGGTCGAGACAGCCCTCAAGTGCTGTCGGGCCCAGTCATCACGGCCCTTCTGCCACTTAAGCGCCTTTGTTCTTCGCGATCAATACCTACTTTTAGGCCGGATAACACTCGACACGGCTGAGGCTGCAAAAGCCTTTTTCAAACTTTTAGCTGACAATGTTTCTCTCACAAGGTGAATAAGACTTCTCTTCTGAACTTCATTATGCTTTATCAGCCTATCTTTCTCTTTATCGAAAAGAAAAATGAGTCCACAATTTTCTATGACTAGAAAAAAACGAAGAAGTTAAATAATGTTGTTGGAATCAGAGAGTGAGAGGGAGTACTTTCCACTCTGTTTGTTTTTACTTTTTAAATATGAATTTTTAAATAATATTTTTTTTATACATATTTCTAAATGTAGTTTTATTTTATTCTAATGGTTTCTATTTTGCCATATTCTCTGAACGCAATTCAAATTCTTAAGGAAATTCACGCATATCGAGTGGGATCTGTCAAGTGCTGATCAATGTTTGCCTTCAACATATTATTGTTTTTCTCTTGTACATAGCACTAAAAAGAATAAAGACAATATCAGAAGAGTGTACCGGCCATGTCTTGCTGCTATGATGTCAGATAAGGTATCGCGTGGGAAACAGCGCTGGATGAGTTCCATTGAAACATTCAATAAATGTCAAGTTACACCATCGTCTTGGTCAATGACAGTATTCATGTCGGTTCCCTGCACTCCACAAAGTTAAGATGATTCATTCCTCATTTTCCCACCTTTTCAGTGTTTACTCCCTTTATGACCAAATTCACAGCATACAGTAATTTTGTTTTCTAATTTTACCAGTTCAGAACCTGTGGTCTATTTTTTTCTTTATTCCGTCCATCAATTTTTAATTTTAGTGTAATTACACCTTTATTACTTCTTTTATAAAGGGTGATTGTTCATTGTGTTAATAAGCTTAGTAACATAACCAATACTTTATGCTATAATTTATCGAAAAAAAAATGGTATCATAAAATAGGTTACAAAGTTCGAATCCTATTTCGAAAGCAAAAATAGAATTTACTTTAGAATTAAGACATGTGAAGTTAAATCAATGCTATCGCGTTCCACTATAAGGACTTCCTAATAGTATTGTAAGAATGATAGATTACAAAAATGTGACTGTTATTAATTACTATAGAGTCATTCCCAGATCGTGTGGTGGATTTGGAACAACTTTATTTGGGATGTGTACATTTAAATCCATCTAGGAATTTAAATTTAACTAGTTTGGAGAGCCATCTGAGAGGGCAAGAACAACAAGAAATATGAAGGAAGAATGAGACAAAAATGATTGGTCCGAGATAAGATCATCAGTTGGCGTTATATCTAGTCTAGATGATACGAGTATGAACAGCTCGCAAGGATGATGAAGACATCAAAAGCATGTTGTTAAAATATGATAAATGCAAATATTTTGAGAGCAAGAAGAAGTTCACTAATATGCTAACATCTTTTCCTAAACAAAGAACCTAGTTGATTAGAGATTATACTCAATGTAGATGGCATCAGAAGTGGATGTCCTGAGTGGTGTTGGATCAGGGTCCAGTAGGAATAGTGGTCAAGTCAATATGCATGAGTACTACATATTTTATCATTGAAAGCATTTTCAGATGCTTTAAAAGGGTTCCTACCATTCTGACCGACCTTGCAAAAGATAGATGATGACTTTAGTTCTGAATCTACTAAACTTATAAAGTAGGGCAAGAAGAAGTAGAATATAGATATCCCTATTAATATAGATCTGCTGACTACTGCCATGGTTGTGTGCATATTTATACGGCTATTCACAACTCACAAGATTGTCGGAATACATTAGATTATTAGTAATGTATTACAGTAATTAATTATTGCAATGTCATTAGTGGAGTATAGAAAATATTCAATAAGCTGCAAGATTGCTATTGTTGCTTGAAGATTGGTCATAGAGCTTTCAAATGTAGGAATAGACAAAGGTACTAACTGTAGAGAAATGTGATAAGGTACATTTTACGTTCAGTTTACGTTTAAGGTTTTGTGATGAGTTCAACAAAGTTGGTGCAAAACCCATTACTTCATCTGTCAGTGTTGCTCAAGATCAAATATGAGCTTTCACAGATCACTGCAAAGTACTTATGCAAACCTTACAGTCATCGAAAAGGAGGTACTGGGCAAATAAAGCCAGCACACCTGCAGATTGATTCAGCACCTGTATGTTCGTACATAATATGTACTACAGCTTAAGAAATGGACAATGTTTGCTCCACTACAGAGGAGCAAACAACACGCATTATTTGGAGGTTACGTAACCAGTTTGACAAAGCACAAAGTGTTTCAACTACGCATGTCCCATCTAAATATTAAATCTGAATCCATTTACTCATTAAAGTTCTGTAATCTTGGTTCGGTCTGAAATCCTGTGGACAATTCCTATCATACCTAAAGGTCTTAGGGATCTTATAAAAAGTGATTTTATTATGAAAAGTGATTGTAGTTTTTTTAACACAGAAAAGTCTTGAGTTTAAATCAATCATATATAGTGGATATTAATACCATATTGTCGTAAAGAGATAAGACTTGGTTTTTCTTTATTTGAATGTAGTAGCTTCAAAAAAGAATGGCTGCGGTGGAAGACAAGGCGAAAGCAGCTGTGTTCACCCCACAAGTATGCCTACGTTGTTCACATCACTGAATAGGCAATCTCCCGTCAGCACCACATGAGTGCATCATGAAAAGTCAAGGCCTACATCAGTAAGTTACACCGTTTAATGTCGGGTAGCTTTTAAGCTCTAAGACACTGCAGCAAATAGGGAACATAGTTAAAATAACCAAGATATTATTTATACATTAACAGAAATTCAATGCTGATCTGTTTCTGGTTCTATTGACTTTACCGATAACAATATCACATTCTTGTGATAATACGCTGCAGGCTTCCATGGCCTCTCAGAACCTTGGGTGTCACAGGTTTTTGATGTTACTTTTACAAAATAATTCACTCTTACTTACATCATATAACATTTGTTTGTCTGTATATAATTTTATTTATTTGAAGCTTTTTATTGAACTTTTGAAGTATTGAATAAACATGTTTATCAGAATTAGTTGGTTTTCAAGTTCAGAACAAACATTTTAGGCCGAAGTTCAAAACAAGTTATAACTTTATTGAAAAACTTTTTTGATAAACCTACAATATAAAGTAGTGAAAGAAATAATAATATAGGAACCCTTATAACAATCAACAGTTATACATATATCAAAAGACGCCAAGTTATAACTTACAAAATCAAAATATTCGGGATTTAAAAGTGAGTACTTAACAGAAGTAAATTAAAAATGAAATTTAAAAGAATGAAATATTACATTAGAGGTTTTAAATGAATATGGTTATTTAAATGGCGTTTTAAACGATTCAGTTAAAACCATCAACATTAAACAAGTCAATTTTTAATTATTAATTAGTGGACTGTAAGGAGGGATATACGGAGGACCTCGGAAGAATCTTTCAGGGGTGCGGGGACGATGGGCAGATGAACCACTGTATTGGACTTCAAAGTGATTTCTTTGATAGGAAAAACTTATAGTCTATACGTACGGTATTTATTTCTTACAACATTTGGTGAGTACCTTGTTCACCTTTATTATTTCGTGTGTACAAAGTTGGGGTCGTCTATGTATTCTTTATTCTTGGTACGTTGTTTTTTTCCCGTCAATATGGCCGTCCTTGTGTTCGGTTCATAATATTGCTTTAATTAAACTTTTATGAAAAGAACACTTACTTAACTGAGTTTCACATTAATGAAAGGGTGCAAACTGATGTTTAAGTTGTTAGTCACTTTGAGTCTGTAGGTGGTAAATTATTAAGGAGTTTATACCAATACAGCTCTGTATAGATTTTTCCACAGTCAAAAGTGTTTCTTTATTTTTTTTCCTTTACGTTAAGATCCACAGAACTATATTATTTCGAAAGTTGTACTAATTAAGTAGCCATTGACATATATCTCTATATCTGAATTATCATTTCTGAATATATCAATTAACATTTTTAAAGAATGTTGAAAACTTGTCTCTTGGTCTTTTAGAATCGAAAAGACTACTACAACAGTAATGTGAGTCTTGTCACATAATGGAATAGTGATTTTTGATTCGTATTTTTAGTGTCCTTTATATTTTTGTCCAAAACAATCAGGCAATCACATTTGGGATTGGCATTAAATCCTTTTTTTAACTACCTATTTCATTACATCATTTGTAATCTTACGTTGATATGTCAACAGTAGTTTTTTTTTCGCTGCCCTTACCAATAAAAATTCATTAAACTGTAATAAGTTTATAGATTTCCAACATAAAAACAGATTGAAGGGTTTGCCATTAGTACCTAGCCCTCGTCAACTTACCAACATCATTTCAGTTTGTTCTGTGTTATATATTTCTTATACTGCTTGTCTATCGAGTGATTCGTAGGAGTTTATGTAAAAAGAGGAAACCGTTTTCCGCTTTCTTATCAGTTCACATTCAAAATATTTTGGAATTTTTATAAATCCAAAGCGTCTGCACAAAGCGTTTCAATAATAGACTTAATTTATTACGATATGAGCTGTGGACAACACAAGTCAAAGGGCTTTTCTATTATATATATGAAAGATTAATAATCAACAATAACTCTTGATATAATATATGAAATTAAACACCACAATAATCAAATAATACATTACATAATAATTACATATAATGCTCTAAGGCTTTCGTCAAAACATCATCAGAGAGCTAAATGAACCAAACAACTTGTATGGTTCATTTAGCTCTCTGATGATGTTTTGACGAAAGGCCTTAGAGCATTATATGTAATATTATTTGATTATTGTGGTGTTTAATTTCATATATATATAAACACTAATAACTTCTCGACCATGTGACAGATATACAACTAAAAAATGATTGATTGGGATGCGGTCAGTTTCTTCCACTTTCAATTCAAACTCTCATTGCCGACGTTTCGATTTTATTTAAAATCTTTTTCCAAAGGCACAAGTAGGAGTAACCTAATGGTCCAAAGGAGCACCGTTAATGGTCCAAAAACCATTAACGGTTTTCATTTGAATAGTTTAAGCGTCATTACTAGTTCAGAAATGTAATTGTAATAGTTCCTTCAATTGCCAATACTCCTACTGGTGCCTTTGGAAAAAGATTTTAAATAAAATCAAAACGTCGGCAATGAGAGTTTGAATTGAAAGTGGAAGAAACTGACCGCATCCCGATCAATCATTTTTTAGTTGTATATATATATATTATATATATATATATATATATATAACTCTAAGGAATTTAAAATTGACTTTGCGAAACTTTGTAGTTGATTAAGGGCAGCTATGATAAACTTGTAAGCCAATTTTTTAGCTTTTACTTTGATTATTTTACGACTGCTTCTGGGAGTAACAAGTAGTATTGATGTGCGGTGTAGTAAAATGTATAAGTAGAGATTCAACACATTTGTAGCGTACATTTTAAGTAATTACATTTATTATAATTGTTATTATTTTCTTCATAGTAATAATTAATTAGTACACAATAAATCTTTGGACCATGTGGGTAAAAAAGGTAACCACCCTGTCCTGGAGTCGACTGTGATCTCAGCTCCCTTCATCATCAAACGTCTGTTCTGATATGCTTTTATACACAAGTCATCTGTTTGAGATCATCAAGCAATGAAGTCTGAGTGATGAATACTTGAGTCTTCGAACCGAACCAGATAAGGAAGGCAGAGTCATCACCTTATGATTTTGGTGGTTATCAAGAGATACATTTTCGAAGGACTCAACGATACTGAAGAATTCTCCCAGGAATGCATGCTTGAGTGGTAGAGAAGATGAAAAGTGTATTAGAACTAAGGAGGGATACCATATGTGGAGGATCCCAGAAGAATCCTCCCAGGAATGCATGCTTGAGTGGTAGAGAAGATGGAAAGTGTATTAGACTAAGGAGGGATACCATATGTGGAGGATCCCAGAAGAATCCTCCCAGGAATGCATGCTTGAGTGGTAGAGAAGATGAAAAGTGTATTAGACTAAGGAGGGATACCATATGTGGAGGATCCAGAAGAATCCTCCCAGGAATGCATGCTTGAGTGGTAGAGAAGATGAAAAGTGTATTAGACTAAGGAGGGATACCATATGTGGAGGATCCCAGAAGAATCCTCCCAGGAATGCATGCTTGAGTGGTAGAGAAGATGAAAAGTGTATTAGACTAAGGAGGGATACCATATGTGGAGGATCCCAGAAGAATCCTCCCAGGAATGCATGCTTGAGTGGTAGAGAAGATGAAAAGTGTATTAGACTAAGGAGGGATACCATATGTGGAGGATCCCAGAAGAATCCTCCCAGGAATGCATGCTTGAGTGGTAGAGAAGATGAAAAGCGTATTAGACTAAGGAGGGATACCATATGTGGAGGATCCCAGAAGAATCCTCCCAGGAATGCATGCTTGAGTGGTAGAGAAGATGGAAAGTGTATTAGACTAAGGAGGGATACCATATGTGGAGGATCCCAGAAGAATCCTCCCAGGAATGCATGCTTGAGTGGTAGAGAAGATGAAAAGTGTATTAGACTAAGGAGGGATACCATATGTGGAGGATCCCAGAAGAATCCTCCCAGGAATGCATGCTTGAGTGGTAGAGAAGATGGAAAGTGTATTAGACTAAGGAGGGATACCATATGTGGAGGATCCCAGAAGAATCCTCCCAGGAATGCATGCTTGAGTGGTAGAGAAGATGAAAAGTGTATTAGACTAAGGAGGGATACCATATGTGGAGGATCCCAGAAGAATCCTCCCAGGAATGCATGCTTGAGTGGTAGAGAAGATGAAAAGTGTATTAGACTAAGGAGGGATACCATATGTGGAGGATCCCAGAAGAATCCTCCCAGGAATGCATGCTTGAGTGGTAGAGAAGATGAAAAGTGTATTAGACTAAGGAGGATACCATATGTGGAGGATCCCAGAAGAATCCTCCCAGGAATGCATGCTTGAGTGGTAGAGAAGATGAAAAGTGTATTAGACTAAGGAGGGATACCATATGTGGAGGATCCCAGAAGAATCCTCCCAGGAATGCATGCTTGAGTGGTAGAGAAGATGAAAAGTGTATTAGACTAAGGAGGGATACCATATGTGGAGGATCCCAGAAGAATCCTCCCAGAATGCATGCTTGAGTGGTAGAGAAGATGAAAAGCGTATTAGACTAAGGAGGGATACCATATGTGGAGGATCCCAGAAGAATCCTCCCAGGAATGCATGCTTGAGTGGTAGAGAAGATGGAAAGTGTATTAGACTAAGGAGGGATACCATATGTGGAGGATCCCAGAAGAATCCTCCCAGGAATGCATGCTTGAGTGGTAGAGAAGATGAAAAGTGTATTAGACTAAGGAGGGATACCATATGTGGAGGATCCCAGAAGAATCCTCCCAGGAATGCATGCTTGAGTGGTAGAGAAGATGGAAAGTGTATTAGACTAAGGAGGGATACCATATGTGGAGGATCCCAGAAGAATCCTCCCAGGAATGCATGCTTGAGTGGTAGAGAAGATGAAAAGTGTATTAGACTAAGGAGGGATACCATATGTGTAGGATCCCAGAAGAATCCTCCCAGGAATGCATGCTTGAGTGGTAGAGAAGATGAAAAGTGTATTAGACTAAGGAGGGATACCATATGTGGAGGATCCCAGAAGAATCCTCCCAGGAATGCATGCTTGAGTGGTAGAGAAGATGAAAAGTGTATTAGACTAAGGAGGGATACCATATGTGGAGGATCCCAGAAGAATCCTCCCAGGAATGCATGCTTGAGTGGTAGAGAAGATGAAAAGCGTATTAGACTAAGGAGGGATACCATATGTGGAGGATCCCAGAAGAATCCTCCCAGGAATGCATGCTTGAGTGGTAGAGAAGATGGAAAGCGTATTAGACTAAGGAGGGATACCATATGTGGAGGATCCCAGAAGAATCCTCCCAGGAATGCATGCTTGAGTGGTAGAGAAGATGAAAAGTGTATTAGACTAAGGAGGGATACCATATGTGGAGGATGCCAGAAGAATCCTCCCAGGAATTCATACTTGAGTGGTAGAGAAGATGAAAAGTGTATTAGACTAAGGAGGGATACCATATGTGGAGGATCCCAGAAGAATCCTCCCAGGAATGCATGCTTGAGTGGTAGAGAAGATGGAAAGCGTATTAGACTAAGGAGGGATACCATATGTGGAGGATCCCAGAAGAATCCTCCCAGGAATGCATGCTTGAGTGGAAGAATCCTTTCAGGGGTGCGGAGAAGATGGGCAGATGAACCACTGTATTGGACTTCAAAGTGATTTCTTTGATAGGAAAAACTTATAGTCTGTATATGCGGTATTTATTTCTTACAACATTTGGTGGGTACCTTGTGGATATGACATAATCTTTGAGGTCACTGGTTGTCTTTTAACTCACTTCGTATATGTCCATCACAAATGTATTTTTCTGCTAAGTGTTGAAGTGTTTTGTTTATTTTAATGTTTCATGCTTTTAGTACAAAATGGAAAAGTTAACACTAAACTGAAGTTTTGAGAGTTATTAGTTCCTATTAATTCACAATGACTCTACTAACAGAGTTATGAAATTCGTTTTGATAAAAATAAAGAAAGATGTACTGAAGGACAAAATGCTTCATTCTACAGATTGTGGAAAGGAATTATGAAGAAATTATATTATTTCAAAGTAAAGGGAAAAATTATGAAAAAAGATGAGATCTTTCTCTCTCTCTCTCTCTCTCTCTCACCCTTTCTACAAAGTTGGGGTGACTAATCCAAAACATTGCAACAACAATTCTCTCAGTTTCTTTATTTCAGGTGAACAAGAGAAGATTATTTTCGTAAATGTTTACAAAAGAAAACTGTGCAAAGAAAAAATGAGTTTAAGTAGGCAGTAATTCTTGATACAAACTTTTAGAAGTTATTTTATAAAATGAAACCAAGGAAAAAATTGTTGGTAAAGTTGTAACTATGTTTGAAAGAGAGGACTGGGCGAGAGGTTGGGGCTGGACGCCTTCTCTTTTCCGGCCTTTTAGACTTAATTGGGTGAGCTTTAAAAGTTATTCTTGAAGCTGTTCTACTATTCACGTAACGACTTCAAATTAAGTTTTTTTCCTTTGTCTATTAACTCTCCGTGATTTTCTTTATCTTATTACACAATTGATCGCTGTAATGTATAAATTACAATACTTTTGGTATTTTTTTATTCATTATTCTTAATAGCATTAATCTTTTTTTTTTAATTTTAATGTTTTCCATTAAAGAAAACAATATATGCAATAACTATTGCATTATGACGGTTAAAAATGGATAAACAAATTAATTGAACAATACTAGTATTGAACAACTTCGTCAAAACAAATTGTTGAATTGTTGTATGATGTAATATAAATGTTTATTGATTAGAGGCTTAGTTGTGAAGGCTTTAGTGAACTGTTAAATACTTGGGTTTTCCTTTTGACAAAGGTTGAGTCACCAACCATTTTCCATCTGTAATCAAGTTGTTTTTAAGTATATTTCAAGAGTTCATTGAGTAATATATTAATTTAGTTTTAATACAAATATTAATTAAATTAATTTTTCATAAGATAATCAATGTCATTAGTTTCATTCTAATGTTCTAGAGAGCCACAAATCAGAACAATATAGAGAAGTAAAACTGTGTTTACCTTTCCTTCTGATGATTTAACTGAATTGATTGGACGACGAGATTATTCTACCACCTTTCGACCGTTCATCCTATTGCAAATGTAGTAGCATTGCTGCATTTTATTTCTAGTTAACCCTGATTTGACAATTATGATACCATGAATTGACCAAATTGCATTAATATAGCAATTGCAAAGTTCATTGAATGTTTTGTTAAATTGTATTCTTTTATTTTGAACCCTACTATAATTTTCACTAATATAAATAGTCTTCTTAAGATGAAGGTACAGTCCTTTGATAGAAGAAGGACTCAAGAAAATGGTAAAGTTTTTCAAAGTTTTAGCCAATTCCTTATTAAGATAATGTTGCTAATTAGTTGAATGGTGTCTAAAGTGAACGGGTGTTCACCTCACTTGAGTTGAAAACTGAGTAAAAGAAAAAGAAACATATCCTGTAATTCTCCCAGGGCCCTCAAGAGAGCGGGGTGCAGCCTGTGCGCCCACAATAAGAGTCTAGGATAGGGGTGGGGGAGTGCCTTTCTTAGAGTAAAAGCCACCGACCAGTTCTCGAAAAGGCCACACGAATGGCAAATTCTTATATAATAGTTATATTTTAAAATCCTTAAATCTATCATTATATTACTTCATCAGTGCATCTAAAACTGTTTCGCATCTTTCAAAAGATTCTGCCTGCAGAAGTCCTCATTGCATTATTTAATATCTTTGTTAATTGAGGTAAATGATTATCTAAAAGCTTAGACTTTTCAAGTAATGATTGATGAATAGTCTTTTTTTCTAAATGCCAAAATTGTCTAATACCAAATACGAAATACCTGGTTTTCTAAATTCTTTTCTAAATACCAAATACCTGGTTTGCCTAATATATTCATATATATATATATATATAATTAATTATAAAATTAAAAAAAAATATATATACATAAAATTGGAAAGAGGGCTTGCACTGGCATATTATTTTTCCCTCAAAGTCCCTGAATTCCTCCTTTAATAGGCTTAAGAAACATTCATCTGACTTGCGTATATTTTCTTCTCCAGTGTTTGAGGTTTATAGTATCTCTATAGTTAACTACACCAACAGTTAGACCTTTACAGCTTTAAAGTCCCTTCTTCAGGTATTAAATCAATAGATTTAACTTGTTAATTCTGTTGTGCATCGATTTAAAATTTTCTTTATCCACGTGGAAGACGTTTGTGACGAGGCCAAGACATCCTGCACTAGATTCTGTTAGTTGAACACTGAACTCCTACTCTGATAGAAAAGAAGGTAAATCCACTGTACATAAGTTACTTTCAAAATTGAATACATTGCGAATGTGCTTTGATTTACTTCGGACTTAATTATTGTATTAACTCCATCAGATTAACGGAGTCGGCCGATGCAATCCATATATTTTCCGCCCCAGCTCCAACAGACTTGATCCTAGCTTTGTCTCATAGTAAATGAACTCAAAACTTCTACTTAACTACTTAACTTTCTACTTAACAAAAACTACTTAAATGATTAATTATCATTTAATTTTCCTTTTAATAATTAAAGGATAATTAACCATTAATGGTTAATTATCCATTAAAGGTTAATGGATAATAACCTTTTTATCCATTATCTCTTAAATTGGATAAAATTTAAAAATTTGTGGACAGAATGAACTTTAAATACCCATAAGTTTATCCTATTTCATAAGGGTTGGTCACATATATCTCAGAAAATAACTTATTTAACAAGGCGTTTATTCATAATTAAACTAATTATGAATAATTAAAATAATTAAATATGGATATTTTTTTGGCATTTGTTTAGTCTGTTTTGTCATTCACTAGTTTTATTAAAAGTCTGAGTCAATATTTTCCCTTGCAGAGAAGTAAGCTAGCCCTCACATTTGTAAAATAAAAATAAATTATTTTACAAAATAAATATATTTTGAAAATTTTGAACAATTAAGTTCAAAATCGAAGAATAATACACACAGAGTAAAGAAACACACTTACTAACTCAAATTTTTGTAAAATCCGTCTTTAGGAGAAAAAACAGAGGGAGACCAAGCACACTGAAAACGCCAAGGGAGGTAACCACCTACCTGCTGCTGCGTTTACAGCTTTCATGGTCTCCCCCTCTCTTCTCGTGAAGACGAATTTTCAAAAATTTGAGTCAGTGTGTTACTGTGTGTTACTCTTCTTCGATTTTAATTTGTATATGCCCAGTTTGCATCGTCGTTTATAGTTAACTATTATATAAAACATATTTTGTTATATTTTTTTATTCGTTTAAAGAAATGCAATAATTGATAATGCTGCATTTGTGGTGATGTTTTAAGTGTTATCTCATGTATATAGTAATGGTGATTCAACAAACATGTGGCGTAAGCTGAATGCCGCGTTCTCTGCACCCACGGCCCATAACGGAAATTACTTAAAAGTGGTAGGTGTACTTCTATTCAAAATGTTGGCATATATGTTCATTAATTGCGCATTGTTTCACACTTACCTGAAGCGTTTGACACCTTCAGTTTGTATCAAACGGTCTTGAGAAAAAGATGAGTGTATAACCTTTGTTTCAAAGGCCGATGAATTATGACTCTAATTGATATTAGTTACGTGTTGGTTTACGTAATTACAGGTCGCGAGGTATCAGGTGGCTGCCTAGAAGACAGCAGTTGAGTTTGATGGTCTACGTTTTAGTGGGAGTCAGGACGTGACAAGCGGCTCAGTCTCGACTTAAGTTATGACTGTGGTGTGAGGCAACAGTAATGATAAGACAGGATTGAGTTGAGACAATAAGCCAGCCAGTGGGAGGTGTGTGATAGCCTAGTGCGGAGGAGGCTGCTGGGTGGCTGACCTCGTGTTTACAGTCGCCGTCGACGTCGCTCGCCACGCCCTCTGCTGGCAGGACGTGCAACCTCGCTGCCCACCCACCCACCACTCAGCCTCTGTCAAACACTCTGTCCTTTGTAACACTAGACGCTTTTTGTTCATTCATAATGAATAATTTATCTGAGAGACTACATGAAATGTAATCTTATGCATAACTAGTACCTTGCATACAAGTCACAAAGTCCCTGGTATGCATTTTTTTCATACTTGAGTAGAAAAACTTTTTTTCAATGAATCATAATGTGATGGCTATGATTATTATACTTCGAGGTTACGCCACTTCGAAGAGGTTTGTATTATAACTGTACCTAGGAGTTTCTCTCATTGAAGGGAAACCAATGTTTTGTTCAAGTTGAAAGTATCAAATCTATTCACTGCCGTATGGTATGGATTATTGTGTCTAATTCGGGAGCAAAGCTTTTCAATTTTGATGATTGGAGATGGTCATTTCCATTACTATTATTATAAAACTGTAAATATTTATTAGAAAATTGAATAGTAAAGATATATTAACCCAGTGTCAAATAGAGATAATCTATAAGTTTGGTGTGAATCCATAAGTTCTAATTATTCTGTCTTGAACTATAGGACTGTGCGTAATAACAATAACACATGTTCTGCCATATTCCACGGAATTAGATTCGAGCAATGTGCATTTTAGAAACTTTAGATGCTCCAGAGCACTTCTACTCTGAGTATCCCGATGATCTGGACCTGATCAATACTTTCTTCTTTACCATTTCAGTCTTAATTTGTTGTCGGTTACCATTCTTTTTATTTATTTTGTAGGGGTTTTCAGAATTTATCATAGTAACTAGCGAAAAGCAATATTTCTCATATTTTATCTACTTTTTACTTGCTTTAATTTACATGCTTTAAGGTCCCCAAGGTCCTTTTCTGAAGTTTTTTTTCATGATATATTTATATATGTATATATATATCCATTTTAATGATTGCTTCCAGGTGCAAATCCTCAAACAAATCCTCTCGTCTAACTCCATGTCACCCTTAGAGCTTCTGAAGAGGCTCAATACTATATTACATCAATATTGCATGATGGGAATGTCGCATCATATGTTTGGCAAATGACTCATTAATTTGGCAAAAATGTGTTTTTAGATATGTATTTTTTCTTTTAAATTGCATTTTAAACTCCAGAGTCTTTAAATTTTGGCATTATTATAGAAGAACAGCCGCAATATGGTAAAAAACAACTGGAAAACCTTTTTTAGCAAAATGTATAATTTTCGATCTATAATTGAATTAGAAAGCTTGTTAAGAGGATGCGAGGCAGACTATTTGACGGATCAGAATAAATTATACCTGGAAATAACACTTTATATGAGGATAAGAGGAATTTTTTTTCAAAATTGCATTAAAAACTAGGAACGTTATGGTACTTTTTAGGATTTCAGAAAAATTTTTTTACGCCAAACGACTAACGAAATTTTACCAAAAAACACTGTTTTGAAATTGTTTCAATTGGGTTCATGTGCAACGTTATTTGTAATTGGTATTTATACAGGTATTGCCATTTCTACCTATATTTAAATATATCTTTTAATAAAACTAAAAGTGTGATTGTAAGTTAAATGTATAAGTATACATTAACTTTGGCATTCTATGGTCAATAATCAAGATTTTCTATTTCAATATATTTAGTGATGATTGATCGGGCAGAAAGCATGGAGATATTTATTTCGAATGACATCATGCCTTCAGAATAGCAGTTCATGTAACAGCATAAACTGTCATTTTATTATCACGAATAGCCAAGAGAAATTCAAGTTATTTTAGAGTTAGCGGTAAAGCATCACATTTACTAGAGATATTCCACCAGATTGAATCAATCACGATACTGGCAAGGCACTTAGTGTATCTACATTGGTTCATCACGAAAGCGATTTAGTCATCCATCAGTTAGATTGAGAACCATATATATGAACTCAGTTACTGTCAACACCGTTGTTTTGTTCAGAAAATGTGAATATTTTCTTACTGTGAAACAAATGTAGCCAATGTCGTAGGTACTAGATAATTTAAACTTGATAGGGTCACAATTTTTATAATGGTCTGAGCTCAGTTTTCTTTAATACTTTAATGTTCTGCATTGTAACGTTATGTCATCATCATAACGATTAGATTTAAAATTAGTTGAGTATAAATTTGAATTTAAGAGTAAGCAGAACGCTGTATCCAAAACTATTCTTGATTTCTACTCAAAGCAATGCTGTTCGTGTGCTGTGGATCTTACTAGACGAGTTTGTAGTGTGCTATGAATCCAAAGTTGTAAATTGTTGATTCTGCTTTAAAATTATTTAACATTTATGTTTTTCCGCTACAATATTATGTCTACGGGTCATTATGACTGAGAGCTGATTGATCTTGTATACAGGTTTTCGTAAAGTGAGGCACATCGCATGACTGTTATAATAACTGTGTGAGGGAAGGGTGGAGAGGAGTTGGTTGAAAGTCAATAGAAGGTGATATAGAGGAATGCTGGGCTGGTTAGTGAATGCGGGGGGAGGCGTGAAGCCATTACACGGGGGCACGGTATCGCTTGAATTAGAAACAGGCCATTACCTCGGCCCGCTGACAATGACCGCCTCTAATTATCATGTCGCCGCCCCATCTCCTTATCGTCTTCTCTTGATTGCTCTTGTACCTCACCGACCTCTTGTGCCTCCCACTCCAACACCCACAGCCTAAATACACTCCCTCCATTCTTCTCCTCCGACCACCTTTCAATTGTGTTTTGCTTTGAAACAGCCGCTTCAAATGCAAACGCAGCTTTATTAACAGTATACTTCTAGTTTCATTTCAGTCACACTTAGATTACTTAGTTTGATTTAAATAACTATTCCGTCTGCTCGTGAAGTAACTAATGCTATGTATTCTTTAATCATGACACACGAAACCTGTTTTGGTATTATATCGCGCTCCCAGCTTATTCAGCCATATCGCGGATCATAACATCAAAACAGACTGTGCCTTTTTTACATGAAAGCTCTTTCTCCGCATCTTGGGAGCTACAAGCTCTAGCCAAGGATAGAGGCAAACATAGCCTCCGAGATACGTCTGAGGTGGACCGCGCGGAGGCGAGGTTCCACGACCCTACATCACATAAAATAAAACTAATGTCACGCAACAAAAAAAAAATACAAAAACCTGATAAAAACTAAAATAACACTTCAGAACTAAAAGTAAATTAACGTCTGACTATTAAGCAAACAAAATAAAAGTTCAATGTTCTATATAATGTTCAAACACCTGTTGTCTTCCTGACTCTTGCAATGTCATGAACAAACTTGAGGAATTGATTCTTGTATTTTGACAATGCCATCCTATAAGTGGCCTCCACAAATATGCCCGTATTCATTTCGTAATCAAATCGTTCTCTCGCTTATCTGGGGCATACCTTCAGAATGTGGACACACGAAACCACAAGTACATTACACTACAGCATGCCACATGAAATTATTCTCACCCATGTGTACATGCTTGCTTAGGATAGGTTAACAATTTGAACCATGGGATAGTACTTCATTCTACATATCAAGACAGGTGCTATTAGTTCCTACTCATCTAATCATGATATAAAAATTGAATTTTTGGCATTACATCATCACTTTAGCTGGATTATTAAGAAAACATGTTACATTTTTTTTAAATTCAAGGAAAAAAGCATACATTGCTTTCTACCTTATTTCTTGTCGGATAAATTTAGTTTATTTGATGGTAAAAAATAATCCAGCAAGAAAAGAACCAGTGTGTAATTTAAACAATGCTATTGGAATAAATGTTTATTTCGGCACTATACCTAATACACCACTTGTAGTGCTGCACTGGGGGTGGAAATAGTGACTTACTTGTTATTTGCCACCCACTGTAGTCATAGCCGAATCAATAATCAATTATAACCAACATTATCAACGGATCTTTAGTGAATACCTGACACTGTACAGGTTCGGGACGGACAGCTTTACGTCCTCTCCGGAGGTCGGCATGTACAAGGTTTTCCATATCCTTCATAAAAATCAAGAGTCAAGAATTCAAACGCTTAATCTTCAGTGCAAAAGGCAGTATTCTACCTGTTACGTGTGACCCCATTTGAATGTATGTTATTTAGAAGGTTGGGGTAGGTTGTATTGGCAGTCCCACGAGGGATGATTCTACATTGGGAGTCGTATATCTTACCAAACTCAAGTATTTAGGGTAGCGATCTTTAAGAATCGGGAGCGATGGTTTAACGTCTTCTCCAAGAGGGGATGTCCTCAGATTTATTAACCTCCCACATCGTTACCACTAGGCAAAACTGGCCCATGTAAGTAAAAAATAATTAAATTTATATTAATGAACTACTATGAGTACATATAAAAAACTGCATATTCAAGTTAGAGCCTCACTATACAAAATTATAATTTATATATAACAGAAAAAAAGGAACAATTAATGAATAAAATTTGTGTTTTGAATTACGTTAGTTTATGTTTCTTTTCGCAATAGATCCTAATAAAAGATTATGTTCTTTAATTTTAATTATAAAAAAAGCAAGAAGGAATTAAAAATTTAATTTTAAAATAATTGATCTTTAATTTTTTGATTATTTAATAGTCAATTTTTAATGAATTAAAATGAATAGAAAAAATAATTAATGTAAACTGCATATATGGTATAATTTTTGTACAAAAGAATTTTACATTCTAGTGTTACACTTTCTATAATCTGGGGTGCGTGTGATTTTCGCCCCTACTGCTGGGGTTAAATTAAGATTGTAAGAAATGAGTCTCTAAATTTCTAAATAAGCTAAAAGTATTTATAGTTTTTTTGTTGATAATTTCTTATTGGAACAAAAAAAAATTAGTAAAAGCGATTATAGAACATTATAATTTTAGTTTCTTTTATTTCCATTAGGCAATTTGTTTTCATTTGGCAAGATAACATGCAAAAATGCAGTTCTCCATTACTTGATGAAGGTATCTGTTCCAATGATGGGCCTTTCACTAACTGAAAGTGTATTCGTACCTATGTACGCCTCAAATAAGTATGATAACCTCATGTCCAACCAACCAACGATTCTTTCCGCGCACTTCAGTGCGCGTTGTAATTAGCAGTTCCATGTCACGGACCTACTACTGCTGAATTCTTATACTGCTGTATTTCTGGAGTCAGTAAGTAAGTGTCTGTAATCTTTTATTCGGTATTCGGTATACATTATTTCGTGGTCGCCTGGTCTTCTTGAGTTGTGAAATGTTGTCGGTCTAGTGTTTGACTTTCTATTTTAACAGCAGCCTGTATGATGGATGTGGTTGGGGAGTTCTTTGGGATAGGCTCTGAACAAGGGAACCTCATGTACTAACCTCTTGCCACTAATATGTTAAGGTTGTTAAACATAACCTCACTTACTTTAAGGTTGTGACTTAAACGCAGATCAGTGCCAGTCTTTGTGTTTTAAGAATTAAAATCTGTTTTTTTTTTATTTTATTTACGATCTATAGGTTTTTCTATGGAACATTCATCAACTTGATCAAGTGGCGTAATTATCTCCTATTTCTTTGGTACCTTTGTTACATTTTAAGGTTATTATTTTAAAAATTAGATATTAATGCCAATTTACTTACGTTATAATGAAAATTTATTTTTGGATCTTGTTCAAGCACTTGGATCTCCTATATCGTCTGTTTAAATGAGAAATACTTGAGAAATCAGTTTATAAAATATCATGGTATCCCTGGTTTTTAAATTTGAAAACCTAATTTATATTTCTAAAGAGTCGAAAATGGTAGTTAATTCAGTGATTCTCAGCAGAGTTGGTAATAAGCATCGAAATAAATAGAAATATGTTTACTTTATCAACAACATTTAATTTCGTCATATCAAGCAAACATTCTGTTATACAGTTAGTTTATGATTTGTTGAGGAGATGACTAAGTTTGTTTGACTGGATTTTAATGACACAGCAAACGAGTTTCAAAGCGTCTGATTGTGTGACTGCTAATCAAGTTTGAGTGTGGCGAAAACAAAACAGATTGCACCAGGCATTGCATCCAAATATAGATAACACTTTCAACAGACATTCTTTCTTCATAATGTTCCTTTGACTCTTTGAAATGTATTTCACAATGCTAAATATATCTGTCAATGGCAGTGACGTAGGGTTGAAAACTAGTTCTGGATTAAATCGTTGATGCGGATAACTAAACCTCACCGCACTGCTCGCTTTTCTAACTCATCCACAAACTGACTTTAATGTTACTACTAACTTTTTAGTTTTTCGAGATTGTTTAATTATTAAAGTATCAACTATCAGTTTCAACTGAATTAACAACTATTTCAATCTTGTTAGAAACAATCATGTTTTGATTCCTTAAAATCCATATTTGGTAATAAAGCGTAACTGTATATATAAATATATATATTTCACTTAATAAAACGAAACACGATCCAAACTGGACACAATACGAGTTAAAAATTCAAGAAGAGTAACACACAGAGTATGGAAACACACTTACAGACTCAAATTTTCGGGTAATCCGTCTTCAAGAGAAAAGAGGAAGGGATACCAAGCACGGTGTAGACGCAACGGCAAGTAACTCATATATATATAATATATCTTTGTAAAAGTTGGAAGCAGTCCTTCATTTAAACATATATCGTTAAATAACGCCCCATATTTGGCTTGTATCTGTTTCTTACAAAATTTCTCCAGTTTCCGGAATTCCTTCCTCGTCTCTTCATTAAAACTATAAAGCTTATCACCAATATTGCTAGTCGACATGTTTCGAATGTACCACATTCATCATCAGGACAATAGTGAGAATAATAGTAGGATTGTCAGTTTATATATATAGAAGGTGGATTAGTATTGGAATGTTCACAGGACATCGCCCTTGGATTATGTGGGCCCAGCCCAGCGAGCATTATGGGGGATTAAGTTAGGTGGTTGGACTCACCTACTACCTGAATAATCTGGGTAGGTCTATTGGAAAATCGGTCTGTTCGAAACATGTCGACTAGTTATATTGGTGATAAGATTTATAGTTTTAATGAAGAGGCGAGGAAGGAATTCTGGAAACTGAAAAAATTATGTAAGAAACAGATACAAGCCAAATATGGGACGTTATTTAACCATATATATATAGTTATAGTTATAGGGAATGTAGATCTGTATGGATATTTGCAATTTACTTATTGCTGATTCAGGGAATGTAGCTGGAAGATTTCGAGACGATTGGCAAAGTTTTTCACTTTATCCTTGATGTAACACATGTTTACATTTTGATATTCACCTGCAGATATTCTTGATGGAAAAGTTATATTTGATTTTCCTCCACGCTGTTCCATTGCTCTGTTAAATCAGGGTAGTATTGCTCTTGGTGCAATTCTTTTCAAAAATGGAATAAAATAATATTAAACCTATTTTCAGATTTGATACCTATTAAATTACCTCTGCTTGAGACTTATCAAAAGTAATTGATATTATATAAATTCACCTGTAATGTTCTCTCTTATAGTTTTTTTGTCTCTAAGTTATTCCTTTCGAGAGGTTTTACTTAATACTATGCTTTGTGTTCATCCTTAATGATGCATACTAGAATGAGTACAATAAAACTGGTCCTTAGTGATCATAAGTGGGAAATTCTGTATGAATGGGAAGACATCATGTCAGCCAGTGCACATTGCCGCACTGCCACATGATTAAACAGAAACGGTCAAACGTGGATATATTTCATGGAGACTTTAAGGTCATGCTTTAATTACAGGTTGCTGAGCCCAGGCCTAGGGTAACTGGTACTGAAAGGCGAACAAGGCTCACCCTGGAGTAGCCTATAAAGCTTGACTGTGGTTACTTTCATTGACTGTTACTTAATAATGAATTAAACATGACAAACAAATATGTCTGTACTCTTTACGAAACTGTATTTAGAAAATAATATACTAGGTAGGTAGACATTGATTTCGGGAAAAGTCCATTGTTAAACCCAATACTGCCACCAAATTAAACATAGTACATACCATCTTACATTACTACAAATCCAAGAACCTTACAGTTTTTGTAGTACTTTAGCGTTGTCATCGATCAAAAAATCATATCAGTACTGGTTTAATCAGTCTGTGAATTGATGAAATTAATGGATTTAAAGTTCATTAAACGTGACACTAGTCTAATTGAAATTTTAATAGATATGTAACAAACTTTGAATGCCTAAAAATACTTACTAGGAATTATAATCACTTTTCTAGTTTTAATTAGTTTGACCAGTCATGCGAATAGTTTGAGTATTTATTGGGACTGATCTATAACAACAGTTGGGAGAGTATCACTAAATCATGAATCACAAAACTTTACAGTACATAAAAACATGTAAAATTTTTACTACAATTGTGCTTTTATTATTTGTTACTTAAGAATAAAAGGTGATTTTTACTTAAAAATTCTGGATTGATTTTTAAGTCAATTCTATTTTCTTTTAGGCTGTGTTATATATTTTTTTATTTTTCTCACATTTCACTGGCAATCCGGTATGACACCTTACAGGTCATGTTTGTCTTAACTATTGATCACAAAAACTTCAAACTTGGCCATGGACCTAGTTTTGGTTCATAATAAATTTCTTGCATACTGTCCCTCATATAGACGAAATGCTGATGGTCACGAACCTTTACAATGTCAGGTATTCGATAAAAATCCCTCTATTGTAACCGTGAAGAAAGTAAAATGTATGACTCCTGATGTAGAACCAACCTCATCTTAACTAAACTGTGTGTCAAATAACAAACATTGACACTTTGAGCATTGAAAACACTTTTTGATTGACTTCCTACCAGTAGCGCTGGTGACTTTTTCAGGTACCTGAGAATTCACAGACCCCACAACCTGTTTTAGTAGAAAGAAATTAATTTTCTCTGTTCAAGAAACTAACCAAGAAGCTTGGTCTGATTTCACTCGACCTAAGTAAAGAGACAAACATCAGTGGTCCCATTGAGGACTTCTATCGTGCCTCCCTGACCCAAAGTCATGTTATTGTCTTCAAATTCTTTAGTTTTTAACATCATTGAATGGTAAATTATTGAACATTAATAAAAAAAAAGCAAACAGGTTCATCTTATTTTAATATCCCTATAAAAGTTATTTAGCTACTTAAACAGAGGAATTAATTTCTTTTCACTGAAACCTTCAATTAAACCTTCCTGATTGTATTTTCTTAAGACTTAGAGACTTAATTGATAATGTTCTCATTTAAGTTACATTAATCCTATTTATTTTTAAGAATCTGTGATTTGTTACTGTTGGTCAGATATGAAATATCCTTGATTCAACAGAATTATTCATTTCGTCTTTTCACTTCTGATATGAAGAAATACTTTCAAAAATTAAAAAAAAGTGATAACTTTTGTTACTTAAAATAATAACATTGTTTATTTTAATAATCCGAGCTTCCGTTCATCGCCGTAAAGACCGGCGTCCATTTGAAAAGTGACTGGTATATTTTTTTAGCGACTTGTCAAAGTCATCTTACTGAGCGTATATTATAAATAGGGAAAACCGTCATACCTCGTATGATGTTCTTGGAGTCGCTGGAGCGCTTTCAGACGTTGTCCACCTTCAATCGCAACTGTGATAACAAATCATTGTTTAGTATGTACTATTAGGTTTCTTCTAATCTTTCAACCCACAGAAATTAATCAGTATTCTGATCATTCTTCAAATATCAGTTACTGATTTCGTGGGAAATAATAACCAACATTGTTGCTATCAGATATATTAATACAAAGTTTTTGTTTGTCCTTCTTTTCACTATTGTTTATTTGAAATCTATTTGTTTTGGTGATAATGGGATTGTCAGAAGAGCTTGAAATACTGACTACCGTTCTGTAGTTATTAGACTGACTCAACATTTTATTTCCCTCTTGTTGGTTGTAGTAGTCGACTCGTAATGAGTAGCTGGCATTTCAGGCGGGCACCTTCAGCTGGGCGTTCACACAAGAGATGTGTCAAGCATTCCACTTCTGCCTCCTTTCACTCTTCTAATGCTTATTAGTCTCTGCATCCTGGAGCCAGAACGGACACTCACTGGTCCTAAACAAGCTTGTTTTTGTACATCATACAACTGATACGTATGATACCATTGGTTTTACCACAGCGGTCAATCTATTTATGTAGAGCCAAAGTGATGATTCGGTGTTATGAGCCAAAGTTCTACGAAAGAATCCCTGACATCAGAACATTGCTTTAGTGCCCTTTGTCCGGGCATCTGTTATATGAGATGTTTAATCTGGCATTTCGTCTAAAGAGACGCAGAATTATGTCCGTAACATTGATATTCTAGATTAATCTTTCTCCTTGAGAAATGTATATGGACAACCCAGACATTTCTCCTTTACCCATCTTTCAATAATTCGGGTACTGAAAATATGCAATAGTATAATCTGAAAGGACCATTATCTTATACCTTGCATATCATAACCACTATTATTTAGACTATTCAGTAGTTCATCCATATCTAATCACTACAACAGAAGTGATCGTCTACAGGATAGTCTTAAGTGTTCAGAATTTAAGTTGTGGTAGATCCAATAACTACAATAAGTATTCTTCTATATGATTAACATTTCTATAGTTTTTGGATTAATTCATCTGTATGTTAGTGCTGATTAAACGAATCGAAAGCGTCTATAATAACTGCTTTCAAATCCAAGAAGTGGTCCAAAGTAATTCCTTTACGACTTCAAGATTTTTGTATTTTGTTAACTAAAATATTTGTGACAGATTCTATCGATTTTCCCTTGAGATAGGTATGTTATCCCTCATGAAGAGTGTTATTTACATCACATTTTCATATTGCTATAGATAAAGCATTTGTCGCTTTTAATGTAATATTACTCGTTCGATATCTAGTAAGATAATACCTAATATGATATTTTATGTTCATTCACCCGAGGTAGCTTTATTGTTATAAACAAAGAAAAAGTTCCTTTCCCATGTTCCAATATTACCAAAACAATGGAGTCATTATACACACTAAGAACTATATGTTCAATATTAGTTATGTTAAAGGATGCTGTACGTGGATTTATTGCAACACAATCCCTAGACAGTCATACTTCATTCGGGCGATCAGTATAAATCATACAGCTCTGTGGAGTTCTTTTCGTAGTTTTATAAATTTTATTGTCCATACATATCACATTAATTAATTAAAAAATTTTCAGATATATTTTATTAAACCATAAATCATTTTTTGTATTTGGTTAAGAAACTTTTAATTCAATGTGAACTAACCCCACAAGTAAAGCAGTAATCCATTATTTCATGTGAAGTTTTCAGTTTTTATAGATTTTATTGTCTTTTGCGGTGATCGAATTTTCTTGACGTTTTTTGTTGATTCTAATTTTAGTTTGATTTTTTTGTCAAAATTTCATTTTTCATGGCAGCTGTTTAACATTAAAAAAATTTTTTTTCCTGAAACCAGAAAATGTACCATGCCAATCATTTTCGTCCATGTGATTTTGATAAAAATGGTACAGTTCATCTACTTAGAATATATTTTTGAATGTAATGTGATTACGATCACAAGGTCAATCGGTGTGACCTCTATCGTGCCCATAAGCTGTCAGAATCAATCATAAGTGAAACATTTTACATTTTATAGCAACACTAACCTATTTGGTTTTAAACAAAATTTGAAGGGTTTTCCTATTAATACTATTGTCAGTTCCACAGAAATACCAAAGTTTTAACATTCCAGAGTTAGTAGGAAAAATATGTCTAAAAACAATTTGGCCAAAAAAGAAACTTTCACTTGATGCAACACTGTCAAAAAACAATGGTACAGGTCTACACTGTATGGCCCATATTTATGTAAAATATAATTTTAATTCATGAAAGGCTGTAGCCTATAACGTGCTCACAAACTTTTCAGTACACACACACACACACACACACACACACACACACACACACACTCACACACAGGTACAAAAAACGTTAAGAAAATACTTTTAGGATCTAATCAGTAATAAGTTACGAAATTTTATATCGTAAAAAAAATTACCACTAACTGTTATTGTTTCTTGCTCTTATTAGTTTTCCCATTTTTTTTTCACTTTAGAAGATTTATTTTGGGAAATAAAATATTTTGTATTCAAGAAAATACTAAGCAGAATATGTGGAAAAAATTTGAGAAGATTAGAAGTTTATTAACATATTTTATTGAAGTAATTTTTAAATTCCTGCTTACAAAATATATCTCTGATTTCAAATATTCAATCTATTTTATAGTTTTCTTTTGAGACATTTTTCTTAATTAAGTTTAGCTATCACTTGTTGTTTGTGACTTTTGAGGGCTGAAATATAGTATAGCTGTAGCTTATTGTTTCTAGTCTCAAAACATGCGAATTCGTCAACATCCTCAGACAGAATTTTGTCATGATTATTAATCTTGACTTATATGTAAAAGGACTACGGTGGAGTTAAAAAAAAATATATAGGAAAAAACTGTTAGCAAAGCAAAACACTAAAAGATCAATGAAATGTCTTTGTGGTTTAGAGGTACAGCAGCAATAGTAGTGACGGAGGAGTATGTTTCTAGTTTGGTAAAATGAGCTGACTGTGCTTAGTCGACGAAGGGATGTGGTAGTGAGTGGGTGCCCAAGTTGAGGCATTTAGTGAATTATGAATATGGACATTACCATGTTAGCATACATTAGAAGCTCTTATGAACAAGTCCAACCCACTCATTCGAAATTCGAATGCTAAGAGAGGAATTCAAACCTTATTGAGTTTAAACAACCAGGATTATCTATTTCCTAGTGTTTCAAAATCTCAACAGATAATAATACTTATAATAAGTTATGAAATTTTATATTGAAAAAATTTACCACCAACTTTCTCTTTTTAGTTTTTCAATTTTTATTCATTCCAGAACATCTATTTTGGGAAATTAAATATTTCATATTCAAGAAAACACTAAGCAGAATATATAAAAACAAAATATAAATTAGAAGTTTTGTAACATATTTTGTTGAAGTAATTTTTCAATTCCTGCTTACAAAATATATTTCTTATGAAATATTTAATCTATTATATGGTGTTCTTTTCAGACAGTTTTTTTTAATAAATGTTTAGCTATCAGTTGTTTTTGTCTGTGATTGTTGAGGGTTGAAAGATGTTTAGATGTAGCTTATTGCTTCTAGTTTCAGAACTATTTTAATCTGCACCGCATGCCTTAAACAGTTAGTATATTACAGTTTTTCAAGTATTTCATTAAATGCTAACCCATATAATACACATTTTGAGGTTTCATGAGCTTTATATCAAGATACATAGAAAACGTGAAGTTAGATGCTGCAGGTATTTATCATGCAATATGTAGCAATTTAGTAGAAATAAGTCCTACAGTCCATATGGTAATCACCATTTGTTACACGTGATTTATGTAACAAACGTGGTGCAGTAACAAGTATTTATTGAATATTGAAAAGCATATCGCAGATGCCATATGTGTATATAGGTTTATTCTTAAAAGTTCTTTATGCAGCTGATTCATTTGCAATAAAGAGTTCATAGTGATTTACTCGTGCCACACACTTGAAATCTTGTTGCATATCAGACAAGACATTTTAAACATTGCTTTTCTCTTATATCTTTCAAGCGCTGGGTGAACAACGTTGTCCAATGTGGACTTGCAAAATGTAGAGGCACAGACTTAATATTGTATTGAGCTACACTGAGTGTAAGAACAATACTCTTCTCAAGCTTTCATGAGAAAATTGTTCCCTTTTTAAAAAGCAAAATTCAATTAATGATTAATACGAATAGAGTTCAATCTATGAGTAATATTAAAGTACCCGTTGAATGGTTTATTCTAGTCCACCAGTCCCTAATAGTTTTCACACTTGCAACCTGAACTCAAATACCATTATTAGGGTAATTTATAAAATCTACAAGTGACCTTTCACATCGTTGGTTGTTGCGAATTAAGCGCATGCAATCTTACATGTACTGTACCACAAGTCTTTGGCAAAAATATTATCGTACACGTCTTTTAACTTTTTTCAGTTGCTCAGTCATGTTTTTATCCAACACCATACTCTGTGCTTTACTTGCTTTGTGCTTGTGAAGGGGTGAATGTTTGGTTGTAATTCGCGGCTCCTATTAACCGTGCGTGAGGGACACTATCAGCGCCAAGGCACGAGTTGTCACCCGTGCTAGAGTGGCCTAGCCCAGTCTTGCTTAACTTCTCTCGTCTAGACGGAACCGGTGAATCAAAATCACTATGACCATTAGCATTCCCTCAACCTCACTCTGAAAATAAAAAAATTCTTTGAAACATCATCACCATATTAAATCTAAGTCCGTTGTTATCCATGAATCCAATTTAGTTAATAATCCCAGCACTAATAATAATAATAATAATAATAATAATAATAATAACTCATTAAATACGAGCAGACTAAAGGCTAAAATTAAGACCATAAGGCTAAAAATGTAACAAGTACATTTAGAACAAAATTTGGGTTAAAGTTTGTTAACAATTTCTAACACTTTCTGTATTGCCCTGAGTCATATCGTAGAAAAATCGCAATTTTGCAGGTCCAAAGAAAGTTGAGATTATCTTCATCTCTTTAAAATTAAAATAGAATCATTTAATAATAGCCAGAGATTAATGAGCAAAAAATACATTTTTAAATATAAATAAGAATAATTTTGTATAGCATTGATGTCAGCAGAAAAAATCATAAGTACTTACATCAATGCTATACAAAATTGTTCTTATTTATTTTTAAAAATGTATTTTTAAAGACGTTTATATGAATTCAACATCTATTTTTAACTAAATTACATTCATGAATGTTGATCCTTACATTCAAGATTACAATGTCTCTTAGTGAGGTAAAGTACGTGTTAACTTTATACAAACTTCTCTAATCTTAATTCTACTCGTATTTAATGAGAGTTGTTAGAGTTCTAAGTGTTGTGCCTATTGATAAGAGTAATAATTGTTCTGGTGATGGAATGATTATTATAATTGATGGTGATGACTTGATAGTGATTATGGTAGTCACCCGACAGGTGTTCAAGGTAATGGTTGTCATGTTATTGAGGGTGAATTGGTGTCGCTTCAATAGTAACAGTAGCAATTACCTTTATAGTAATTATGAAGTTTTGAGAGAATGATGAAGTAATAGTGGTTATTATTAAGACGTTGAGAGTTAGACTTGATAGATACTGTGTGAATGGCAGTAGACATGACGTATGGTTACTAATAACGATAGATGTGTTCAATGTGTCAGTCATAGTGACGATCAAGTGACCAGCCAGTCAAATGTAAGAAATGTCAATTAATACATAATTTACTATAAGTAAATTTGAATGGATCTCTCAAACCAGAGGTTCTTTTGAATACCTTGCTACCTCTTGCACATCGCCTCCTTCTCAGTACTCTAATATCCCGTACAGAACTCAAAGGAGAGAACTGAGCCTGTAGTTTTAATAAAATTGAAGAGAGAATGTCTCCTCCCTAAAGCAGATCATAATTAGCCTTGAAGAATGCAGTCAACCCTACTGTCTCATCCTTTGCAGGCACCTTATTATTTATTGCTAACCTACCTTTCATAATGCAGCCATCAATTGAACTCACAATTAATACATAAAAAACGCTAAACGAGATTCATTTATTTAATAATTTATTTACTCGCTTCGAAATGCCACCAAACAACTTGTATCTGGTTATTAACAATAAATTATTAAAAAATAGTATTCTTTAACATTTAGATCAAGTTACTATTATATCAGTTACGTCATAACGTTTGAATTAATAAACCATATTATAGTTAAACAGTAAAGGTATGATTTGTTTTAATTAATGAATCTGTTAAGACTAAACAGTATTATTGCCAAGTAATCAGTAAAACTAAGTATTGACTTACCAACACCTCTGATTTATCGAAGCTTTATATCTAACAAATGATTTTTTTTTTATAAATCTAATCCATCATTTGAAGTCTTATGTTCAGTAAGGTAAATATTAATAAGCCATTTTTAAACTGTCCTTATTTACAATCCACAACCATCCTCCTTAAAGAATCACTGCCATTTGAGCAGTGCTAGAGGTCTGGAGTCCTTGTCGCCTTCTAAGTCCTTTCGAGTCGTTACCCCTTCATCAGTATGAATGAGTTGAAGATATTCCGCTCTACAGCGAATCTTTCCGTCCGATTCACCTCTTGCTTCCCTGCCATGGTTCTTACTTGCCAATGCATTTCAAATTTGTCCTCATTTTTATCAGTCACTCTAGACATATTGTAACAAATTTCTTTTCCATTTTTATATCACAGTTTTAGATATTATTCTTTTTAATATTAATAGCATATCAACGGAGAGAATTTTTAGGTTGAAAGTATATAGTCATTTATATTTGATTTTACAATTATCAAAGAGATTTGTTTGTAGCATTTGTAATTATTATTTCAGATGACTATTATAATTAGAATTCAGGTTCAAGCTTATCAATATTAGTATTCATTGATGTTAAGCTTTATCACTTATGTATAGCCCTTTTATCCTTGTTATTGTATTTATGTCATGATTTATTACCTTTAATTTTATATTGAATGAATAATTTACCATTTTTTTTTATCTATTATTCAGATTTAACCAATTGGTGTAAGTTGCCAAATACTTATCAGATATTTGCTTATAACAAGTATTAAATTCTGCTAGATGAATTTAGCTTTCATCTAAAAAGTGCGAATGCTCGCACTCATAGGCTTTCACCTTTTAACTCTGTTCTAGAGGAAGAAGTGCGGTTATTTTATTATTTGACACCCATTTTAGTAATGGACGAACCACATTACCGATTGGATTCTATATATGGAGTTCTCAATTTGGCCTAACTAAAGTGTATTTAGAAGAAGTACCTTTAACGAGTACCTGACATCCTATAGGCTTGGAACCGACGACGATGTCTTCTCCGAAGGACTCTCAGATTGTTTCAACTCTCGCGTGAAGAAATAAAAACCTGCAGATTGAGAATCAAAACTGCGATCAACCAGTCCAGGAGGTGAGCACACAAGCAATGGGCTACCTTGGCAATGAATGATGGTCACGTTATCTCCACTGTCGCAAAGGACACAGGTGGCCAGTGGACACTCCAGTGCGGCTGCAGGTAGCAATCTCCTGTCTACACCTCCCAACATGCTTTAGTCCTGCCTGGGTCACTTGGTATTCGGCACCTTGTTATATGGTCTTAACCATTCCATCCCGTCTCGTTGCAGGAGGTACATTGATATTTCTCCTTTCCTGAGTCTCCTCCACTTTTTTTCTTCTTTTTAATTATATAAATGCTTAAGACAGCAGTCTTATCAACTTAGGTCTGACATTTTGTTTTCTCGTTCCATATCGATATAAATAAATATAGTATTTATTGTAAAACAGATATTGTCTGAGTAAGTGCACCCTTTAGTAATTTTTTGATTTGCCTTGTACCTGAGCCTTTCGAAGGACATGATGAAGATTAGGTTGATGTTTTTATGTGGACTCTTTAACTACACGACGTTATCAATCGTATCTCAAAAGTATAGAACTGAAATAGTGCTCGTTTTATTCCTAAAGTAGACTTCGTAGAGGTGAACTTTCAAAATTTTACAATCTAAATTATCGAACAAAACATTGTGCCTCATAGCCTTAGAATGACTGGAGGATACTTGATCTTAGGAGTTCCCAAGGTCATATAGAGAGAGAGAGAAAGAGAAACAAAAAGAAGAAAATTAATAAAGAGGGAAAGAAAGGTAAAAAGAAAGAACAGCATATGAAATGAAAGAAGAAGAAAGAGAGGAAAGGAAAAAGAAATATAGAAAAAAGAAGGAAGGGGAAGGAACCTTAAATCAGCCTTTGGCAGGTAACACCAGCGAGGAGACTCCCCCTCCCGAGAGCGCTAGCTTTGGAAGATCAAATCCGTTCATACAAGGCAGCCAAAGCATACCTCTAATACTGTACCATCCGGGAGAACCGCCCACGCAGCGCCACGTTCTTTCAAACTTGCCGGTTAATACTGCCATTACACCTTTCTTGCTACTGCCACGAGGAAAACATCAGTCATGCAAATTAAGTTCCTCTATTGCGAAATTGTGAAACCAATCTTAGGTGTTTGTCCAAACTATTCAAAACAGAGTAAGCTACCCCTACCACCACGCTTTGGGTCCTCATCTTCTCTGGTAGCTACACTGTAAGAATTAGAGACTTGTTATTTGTTTCTCTTCGGCTTCACATTAGTCAATATCTACAAGAGTTTGAGGTCCTGTCCGAGACACTAATAGCATATGCTCGAAAACAAATCGAGTTGCTCCACGAGGACAGAGTTATTATTTATAATGAAGTTGACGTGGGGGGGGGGGGGGTTGAATCGCCGCCTACTCGTATCCATAATGGCGCCTTGGAAATGAAGTCATGATGCAAATGACCTGGCAGGATGCTTGTGGTCAAGTCTTCTGATTTGCCTTAAGTCATATGTACGACAAGCATCATCAAGTCTAAAATTGTGTGCTAACATGTGGTAAGGAATGCGTTACAATTTTTGTGCGATACATGTTTAAAGCATTGCAGAAAAAAAACACCATTAGGAGTCAAAGAAATATGAATAGATAGTTAGTGTAATTGGTTCCTAAGGCTAATTGAACTATGTGTTAAGTGAGCCAGGTCTGAATAAGTTATCAAGGGAAAAAATGCCTGGTACATGCGAGCAGTTAGGGTATTTAATGCGGGAAGAGCGAGGCTGAACAGGTGGCGGTGAGGGAGTGGGGGGAGACCACCGGGGTGACTGACGTCAGTCAGTGCTGTGCGCGCTCTCCGCCTGTCCAGCGCTCTCCTGCTCCTCACAGTAGGTCACGCTTTATCTTACATTCCTTCTTCACAATAAAGCCGAGTTCACTGCTTCCTCTTTAAACTATCTGTCTCTCTAGAGGTCAGTTTTGTCCTTCAAATAATTACCCATCTGTACCTAATAGTTTTGTAACATCTATGTCAATAATTTAGAAACATAACTGTGTACAACAACAAACTTCATTCATATAACTTAAAAACACTTTTAATTTTATGAAATTATGGTAGGAAAAGAGAACATGTTAACTTTCCCCTTAATATTTGTAATAGAAGTGCCTATGGTAATATTTTATTCCATAATATATTATAATAAAATTATATATGCTGAAATACTTAGATCATTTATCAATTCAGATAAAGAAGTTTATTTAAAATACCCACAATTTCAGATAGCCGACTATAAATGAGTAAAATATTTGTTATTGTAACCTGTTGACTATCAAAAGAAGCCTTTTATATGTATCCTGTTTTCCTATTTTGTATTCCGGATTGGACTAGTTGGTGGAATTATATTACATCTAGAAGTCAATAAAAATGTACCTATTTTATATATGGTAGTTTTTTGTTATTACTTTTTCATGGAAATAAACCCAATACTTTATTTGGTATTAAACCTTTTCAAAGATCGAATGAATACACTTATTCAAACTTTATTTTTTCAAACCTGCAATTTAAAATACAGCTTTTTCCATTAAGAGTACGTAATAATTTCTTTTAATGTGGTTTTTGTAGCTATTTTTCCATTGATTTTGTCACTTGTCTTTAAATTATATAGTAGTATACTCGTATATGTGTTTATATATATGTGTGTGTTTTCTGTGATTCTTTCTTTCATTACTTTCCAAATTATTTTAAATGCTAATTGGTTTTTGTGATTGAATAGTAATAATATTAGAAATTACGAAACCATATAGCTTTGGCAAAGTGGTTTAAGTGTTGCTTACGTAAAGAGTATGGGCGCTTGGAATGATTCCTTGTTGGTGTTCGTTATGTTTCGTGTTATTTCATGATATTCTGTCCTATCAGATTATCTTCTGTCACTTTAAGTAATAATCTAGTTAAGACTAGTGCGGTATGGTAACACTTTAGACCACTACAGAAGCAGTAGTTATTAGAAATCGCTTTAATTTCAATTGAGAACTTCAATTCATGTGTTTTGCATGACGCTGTTTAATGAGAACTCGGCGTGAGTTCTTACATGATAAGCAGACGGGAAGTAGTCGCCGCTAGCTCCCGAGGCCCAGGTGCAATAGTGAAGCTTTAAGCTGACCAACGCGATTACTTTATTACTGCCTTTACACATTTTTTTCCTTTATCTGCTACTTACTTTATTTATTACATGTCAAAAATGCAGGAGTGACCAGTAATTTTAGTGATTCATATATATATTTTGTCCCCATACCAGAGAACCATAGATAGTGGTATGACAATTTCTTTGTTGTTGAAACTTCTTCAAGATTTACATATCATTGAAAAAAATTACTTCATTTGATATGAATAATTAAGTTTCTCAAATACATTAATAATACCTGATTCACATAGAAAGGTAATACTATTTTATCAGAAAAAACTATCTAATATTTTGTAACATAAAGTTCATTACCAATGCTGGGATTATAATCTTCAAGGATCTGGCAAGTTTGGAATATTATTTACTTAGATTTTAATTGCTTTAAATGTATTTGGTATTTTTGTAAACACAAAAGCTTGCGTGGATCTTGTCATTGGTTCAATGCGACAGTGAGTTTATTCCATATCGCTGTTATACCAATAATTTTGCAGGTCAATTTTGATTTATACATATTTTGATTTCTGTAGATAATACATAAGTGAATGAAGCTACATTGTGTAATTTACGTGGCGCACTTCTCTGACTACTGTCCTAGCTTTTTAATAATAGTTTAGCATTAACATTTATAAAAATTAATTATAATACTTATAACAATTTGCACAGAAAGTTTTTGTATTTGCTATACTGTTTCTATTCTTTACTATTTTGACTAAAGTTATTTTGTATCAACATCCTTAAATTTGGTTTTGCTTTTTATTTGATCCTGATCTGCTTCTACTGTAGGTGCTTCATTTTTTATGTTTCATTTTCTTTTCAATCTGTACTTTATGATTTTTCTGCCGGAGTTTGATTTTCATTGAGGATAGGGGTCTTTGAGTTCCTTTCACGATTGTACCAATACAAAGCTCTAGGTTGTTCTAATAATCATTTCTTCTATTATGGGATAGAGTTAAGCTTTGTGATCTCTGTCCTTGTACTCTCTTAAAGGTTCGTGTATTATAAACACTATCACATGGCTTCTAAAGGACCTCCTTTATATCTAGTTCTGTGCATTTTTTGATGATTTCTTTTTGGAATTGCTTTGTTCAATTACTTTACTATGAGTTTGATTCATTTCATTTGATAGGATACGCATGCTGGGCAAGTATTCTCACATTCCTCGCCAGTATCCTTGCGCGAATATATCCATTTTTCTCATTGAGAGAGATAGAGAAGGATGTGTTACTTCAGACAGAGTACTTGTCTTTAGTGTTGAATAGGGGAAAGTCAAATCTTAACCATGACTCCTAATTTTGCATTCGAGAGGAAAGTGTTGTTGACGCTGACCCTCGAAGGAGACGCAAAGTTGTCGATCCCGAGCCTGTACTATATAGAAGACCCTCGTGAAAGGTCCATACTATTATAACAAACTTAAGTGTGTTTTAAACTGCTGGTATTAAATCAACCCCGTCATGTGACTCACCATTAACATGGGTATTAAATAATGATTGAGCAAACTTTCCAATACTAGAACAACACTACTATTCAAAGCTTATAAGGTGTCTGGGAACAAACAACACATCGATGAAAGCGTTCTGAAAAACAAACTGCTTTTTGGCATATCTGTAAAGGTCCTGAATTTTTCCTTTTCTTTTATTTTTGATGAGGAAAAACGTTTATTTCTTATTAAGTTAAAGGGTTCTTCGTTACATTAATAGATAACATTTCATTTAGTTGTCATATATACGTATATTATGCATATACGTATAATTTTATAATATGAAGTTTTATAATTTTATAATAAATTTAGCGAAAAGAGTGCGTGGTCTTTGGTAGTCCAATAATGTGTCCAGGATTCCATGTTAATTGTATACCAGTCCTATCGGAACAAAACCGATCGTAAAAACTTGAAGGTTTTTTGAAGGAGGTCTATACTTGAAGGTTTCATGGTTCGCATTTTCAAAATGTGGGCCAACTAAGACTTGAAAATAAATGAAATAAGAATGGAGAGAATCAGAAGATGCACTACTTGAATAGGTGATCTGGTGCCCATCCGAGGACTAGCAATCAGATAGTCGAACTTAGTTCTCCAAACATCTCCATACTTATTAAATAAATTGGAAAAGAAGACTAGGAAATTGAAAATTTTTCACCGTGTCAAGTTTTGAAAAATCCCAAATATAGTCAAATGAGTTTTTCTGGTTTTTGTTTTCTTTCTCATTTATTTGAAATATTGCCGCAGAGGACCACATACTTTTTATATATTTAACAAACATGCGTTTATGTAAATGTATTTTATTTTTTGAGAAAACAAATTTTCATAAAGATCGATTACTTTACTATAAAGTTATTACTATAAAGACATTGCTATGATATTCATTGATTAAAAGTATCAAGAAAATATGAAATAGAAATTACAAAAAACTCGTCCAACGTTAGGAATGATTTATGATTGTTTTATTGTACAATAATAGCAAAGGGGTTTGTAAGTTGTTGATAATCAGTTAAATATGTTGTCCAGTAAGTTCAACAGTCTTTTTGAAGAGATTTCTTCAATTCTGATTGTAGATCTTGTTTGAAATTGTGTTTACTGTAGAATGATTAACAAATCTAATGGTGGTTTGAATTAACTCTTAACCGTGATTCATCCGACGTTTATTTGGTTAAGCTTATTGGACAGTTTTTAAAGTTTGTACTGAGAAAATTAAATTTTGACTTGTCTGAAATCTGAACAAACCTTTAAAGTTAAAATAATGGTGTTGTTTTTTTTAAATTATATAACTTTCATTTTCTACGATCTTCTTGATTATATTAACCCAAATGGGTTAGAACATTGAGACGTTCAGATATCTCGTTTGGTCACTTCGTCCTGTAGACGTTTAGAGTTGCCTTCTCTAAACAGGTTTTGCATCCTACAATCCTGTCTCTGCAATGTTCTACAAACACGTTTCAATAGTTTAGTTATTTTTTATAATGTTTTATGAGAAAGCCTAAACAATTTTTCCTTGAATAGATATTTACAGCTGTATTTGAGTTTTTACTCAGATTTGAGTTTTTCTCAATTTTATGTATGTATATCAAATCCCAATTTTATAAGACCGAGCAATCTCATAGAAAAACTACCGTCTTTGCAATTCTACCGCCTAATATTTAAATGTTGCTGTATTTGGCAAGAGTATTAGATGAACTTAAAAAAGTTTCAATCTAGGCTAAATAAAAAGGGTAGAGTAAAACTGGGCAACTGATTTATATAAACATCTATAAATCATTTGTGAAATCGATAGATAGAGAAATAGGCCAGAGGGGTAGTTCATCAGGGCAGGAGCCTGTCAAGCCCTGACAGATTCCTATATTGCCTTTCTGGGCTATAGCCGACGGTGGCATTTAGCTTATGACACAATGCCGAAGAACCAACAACCAAATGGAATTCGGCTCACCAATGATTTAATTACAAGCCACGTGTGAAGATAACAAATTTTCATTTTTCAATAACATAAATAAATTATTTCGAGATGTTTGATTCTTTTTCATGGTAAATATTATTCTAGTCTTTATAGTTTACTTATTCAGGCACTTCAATCAAATTCTAATATTAAACCGTTATGCCTCATTGTTTTTGTATTTTATTATTAATTTCAGTGATTTAAAAGAAGTTATGTTTTACAAACCCTTTAAACTTTGTAACAATATTTAATTGTTGATTCAATTAAATAATTTACAAAGTGGGAATGCTGAAAGAGGATTGAGAAAGTTTTCCTTTGCTTTTTCTATGAAAGACTAGAACAAATGCGACCTGATGTACTAAATGAAACCTTTCACAATGGAGGACTCGTTTTAGACTACAATTTATTTAAACTATCAAAAGTTGTAATTGAAAAATAAGTCTTTTAACTTTCCACGTATTTCGTTTAACCTTTCTAAGTTTATTACAAAGTAGGTTAGGTTAGGTTAGGTTGCAGTGGCAGCCCTACAAAGGAACTCACGTAGGCCGGCCATTGGCTCTTTATGATACCACACAACGAAGATTGATTCTACAGTGGGAGTCCTAAATTTTGCCTAACTCAAGTGTGTTTAGAGTAGGGATCTTTAACGAATACCTGACATCGTACAGGCTCAGGACCAACTGTTTAACGTCCTTCTCCGATGGACGAAGTACTCAGAAGTATTCACCTCCCGCATGAATAAATCGAGGGCCAGGTGGGGATCGAACCCCGGTCCTATTACTTCAGAGGCGAGTACGTTAACCACTGAACTAACCTGAGCCCCTTAATACAAAGTAACTGTTTACTATAATTATAGGGGGGGGGAATAAAGTCTTTTATTTACTTCAGTAGTGTGTTCTCATATATTTTCCGAATTATTTTTACACATTAATTTTCCATAATTCTTGAAGTTTGCGTTGAAAAGATTGCATGGTGTATGAGTTTGTTGTTATATAGTTAGAAGCAGGCACTAACATCCCTCTATAAGATACAATGTGCTTTTGAAATATTGTATACTCAATCATATTCACTTCTAGTGAATTCTTATTAATGTTACGTATGTAACATTAATTATTGAAAAAAATGTTAGTATACTCACCAGCTATACAAATAACTAAGAATAACTATCACTTGAAGTGAAGTTTATTTAATTCAGTTTTGTTGATAATAGAAGTGTGTTGAAATAAGTAGTTACGACAAGGAATCTGTTTGCTGGAGATTGTTTTTTTTCCAGAAGTGGTGATTTGATGTTTACCTCAGGAAGGATTATGCAAATGAGAACGGAGTTTGTATGGTCTCCTCCCAGGTGGATACGATTTATTTGACGTTTGTTTATTTACGTCTCCTATAGTAGGATTACTTTGTTAAAAATAATAATAAAGGGTTTATCTCAAAATTCTGGCGAAATATAGGACTTTGTTAAAAAAAAATTTTTGCTATTTGGCTGTGACAGTTTGGATATTTATTTTGCACCTTAACTTCTCTAAAGGTTAAAATTTATACGTATTTTCTTGTTTTAATATTTAAAATAATATTCTTTGCATTGTGTTACTAAATATCAGTTAAAATAATGTTTTAATTTAAAAAGTGTAGAATGGTTTATCAAATACTTTGGTTTAAGTCTATCATTGCAGGTTGATAATGATAATATTAATGTAAAGTATTTAATTACAATTGTCGCTGCTTTTTCGATGATTTTTGAATAAGGAGTTCAGTATGATCAGCTGAAGTAGTAACAGTTCAAATATATGTTGGTAGATTCATTTTTTCAAAACATTGGAGCAAATACTGCTGATTGTATGTATACTGGTGAAAGCGAGATCATTGGAACAGTGACTGCGGTAGCCTTAAGTAATTCACTTGAAGTGCTGATGCAATGCATTCAGTTGCCTCGACATCGTGAAACCAGACAGACCATAGATATCAATCACCAAGTAATTAAACTGCTTTCTGCTTCCGTAGCAACTGCCTTATAATTATTATTTCCAATCTTGTGAGGTCAACAAGGTTATTCTTTTCCTAAAGTATGTTTGAATCTTGAAGAAATTACCTGCTACACTTATGGGATTAGTTTACATCAGTGTTTCCCAAACTTTTTCGAGCGACCGCCCCCTTGGGTCCGTAAACCTATACTCAACACTCATTAATAATTAGAATCTTAGACTACATAACGAAATGAGTAACATTTTAATAATTAAATTAATATAATGACTAATCGAATATTTATTTATAATCCAATATATGTATTGTTTCATAGCATATTTATGCAAAAGAATTAATACACAATTAAAGAAACTTAGATGAGAATATACTTTTAACATAAAAATAAATTATCAAAGCAAATAATTTTAAGAAACCTTTTCCTAGAAGTTTACATGTGGTGTTTTCACTTAAATTTAGAAATTATATTGCATGAACATTTTCAATTTATGGAAATAGAATCCCAACTCCTTTTTGCATTAGCGCCCCCCGATATCAAAGCACCGCTCCCAGGGGGGCGGTACCGCCCACTTTGGGAAACAATGGTTTACATTGATTGCGATTTTTTTTTTTTATCAAAATCGAGTCCAACAGGATTGTTAACTGAGATTGAAGAAAACAAATTAGAACCTTTTTTATTAACCTCAACATATTTTAGTTGGGTTAGATCGGCTGAATACTATAATGGCCGATTTGAAATTGATATCAATGAAATTGGAGTAGCATAGGCAAATGAGAAGGAAAGCTAGGCTATTCTATGCCTCACCTTGCTTTAAATCACAATCACAATATCAAATACGGTTAGTTTATGTTTATTATACATTGAAAACGTAATAATTATATTGTTTGTGCATAATAAAGGTATAGTTTGCTTAAGATAACGAAATTGCAGCAGTCTAGGCTACTCGGTTTCACTCTGCCCTCATTGTGAATTACCAAAACCTCTATGATAATTTATGCTATTCGGAAGAAAAAAAAATTACGGAAACTTGAAAGTATGGTTATTTTAAGTACGGACACTCGAGGTTGAGTGTATTTCATAATGCTTTCCAGCGGGGATGGATGTTTGCCTAAGGAAAGAGTTATCCTCAATCTACATGTCGCACTAATTAACACATATTAATGTGAGGTAAAAGTTATTACTGTGGTTAAGAACATCATTGCTTTGGTTTACATGGCATGGAAAGGAACCTTTTCGTACTTTATGACAAAAAGGCTAGTAAGCATAAGTTACTACTTTGATGATTAAAGAAACCTAAAATGTCTTATCAGGTATTTTCTATGAATATGTATGTGAATATTTTATGAACTTGCTATGTTGAATACTTACAATCTATAGTAAGATTTCGGATTATTCTAGAAGTGATAAAATTGAAATAACCACATTAGAACGAAGTACGTCTTTTTTGAGTAATGATATTTTACCATAGAGTTTGATAATATGACCACACGATGGCCACATGCAAATAAAATCGAAAGTAAACTGCTTTCAATCGGATTTGATTTTATGTTGCTTATAGTAAAGTTGAGTGAAGCCACTTCAAATTTTTTACAAACATCTACAAGGAAACAATTAGGGTTATTTGCTTGATTCTTACTCTAAACTTTAAGCAAAGAAGCTTCACGGTAACAAAAGCGATGATAATAATAATAATGTTCTTTACTATCAATTTACAATGAAAAAAAGTGTAATCCAACTTTTTAGTGGCATATCTTTGGTCGTCACTATCTTATTCTGTATGTAATCTTCTCTCCTCTTATTGTTGATAGAGATCGTTTTGCTATTAAATTAAAGCTATTTTTCTATAAGATCTATGCCACAGTCTTCCATAGAATTTGTTCAGTTCATTGCTCCATTTCGCTGCTGGAGTCCTCTTTCACTGCTATTTGTCAGCTTGTATTCCTTAGTAGATTTGACCAATCGTTGAAAGCTCAACTGTTCAACATGGTTAGGCCAATTCCACTTGAGCTGCATTTGCCTTGTCATTTGAACATATTTAAAGATACTTAACATAAGATGTATTGTATTCTTTCAGTTCCGCCTGGTGTTGTTACTTGTCGAATTAATTACTTTTTACCTAGTTTATACTAAGGCTTTTCCTACTATTTTTACCTACTATTTTTTAGAGACTAAACTTTGAAAAATCATTTCTTATCGCTTGTCTAGGTCATGAGGAGGATTAGGTGTTGCAGTTATCACGCCTGTGACATGAGCAGTTTAGGTTCCGCTTTTAGAGGCAGCCTGTCAGTCAGTCGTTAACGCGCTTTCGTTATTATATTAGCATACATATAATAACAACCTGTCCCTACAGGCTTAGTTACACTTTTGCGATTAGATAATTATAATTTATTCAAATAGATATTTAGGTTGAAGTAAAGAGACCGTGTCTCAAACCAGTTTTCTTGATTTGATTTTTTTTAACTTATTATTGCACTTCCGATTAAGGTGAACATAAGGATTTAGGTGTGTTCTAGTTGGATGCACTTGTCTGAAGGTTTATAGTTGGAATCTAAACATCAAACCTACCTTTTTCTTGTAGGAGAGGGTCAATTTTTTGCTCCCCAGACCTGTAGGAGGATTTAAAACTGTTTCGAGCCTTGTTTGTTAAACATCCCTATTCTAATAAATTCGAATAATACAAAGTTCAGGTGTCCATATTAAAGACAAACCCGTTTATTGGGTATTACAAACATCGTCCCCGGCCAGCGTTTCTTTTCCTCATCATTGAATTATCTATTTCACTTTGACGTTAAGAGTTAGTTGAGTGCATTTATGGTGAATGAGTGACTGCTTTTTATTAGCTGGCCCACCAACTACTCTTTAGTGGCCAATGAAAGAGGTGAAATGATGAGTTGAAAAAATGTTTCACATACTCGAAACATTAAAAAACTGTCAATTTTAAATGTTAATATTTATAGTGGTGTACAATTGGTGTAAACTATGTATGTATTGTATATATTCTGTAACTTTCTTCTTTATTTCTTTCTAAATATAGCTTGCTGACTGACTCCTCTAGTAACATTCAGACTTTCCCTGGCACTCATCATCTTTTTTTATTTTTATATTTTATTTCTTTTCATTTCCACAATTTTCTTAAATGATGTCCTTACTTCCTGTGATAATTTTTCTTGGTGGACCTGGATTAAAAAAATACATTGCCAAAGCCCTTGTGTTGTTCGAATGTTGACGGAACGTTCAATTGGGCCAACTTTGTTGCCGTGAATTGCCTAGGCATGAAGGTTTGCTTTCATGGCCGCATGCTAGTCATTTTTTTAAATTGTTATCATAATACAAATATTTTCAGTTTTTCTAATTTTGGATGAGATAAGGGTGAGTAGGTCTGAAAAATGTAACTACAAAAAAAAAAAATAATTGAATAACCTAAGTGCGTTAATAAAACCATACTGATAATTATATGAACGTCCATTTTAATTTCTGAAAAGTCTGTTGAAATATATTAAAAGATTAGTAAGCACTTTTACTAAAGTAACCGGATATCTATGAAAGGTAAGCTTGCTGTCCTAGTGTCTCAATAACTGCTGGGAGAATGTGAGAGTGGAAAGGTTTACCTGCACAGGAAGGTTCAAATGAAAAACTCCTGGCCTTCTCAGAATAATGGCTTTCTCTAACCACCGCCAGTTTCCTCTTATGCTACCTTAGCACCTTCCACTCCTAAATAAACCTTGCTTGAGGCTCTTCAGTCCCTCAACTCAAGCGTTCATTCTTGTTTTCCCCATTACTCGATAGTGAATGCTATTATCACTCAACTGATTAACTATTAAGTTTACGACTGTAAATAATTCTTTATTTCAAGATTTTTAGGTCACACAGACTTCTTTTGTTCACACTTTCAGTTCAACACGTGCTCCATAAACCATCAACATTGAAACAGATATCTCATCAATATAGAAAAACTAAATACAGTCCAAGTCAAGCAGTATAATGAATTTATTTTGTTTTTTCGAATAAAACACTGATTTTTAATTAAAATGGTTTGATCTATGTGCTGGAATTAATTTACGCAATATTGTTGAATTGAAAATTTCCCCTTAGTTTGTATTGATGAAAAAATATACTTTTAATGTTTTTTTTTTTTTCAATTCAGTAACCTAACACTATTAGTCAATGAAGAATCCGCGGTGGTCAATGAAGATAGCTGAGTTACTGAGTACAGCTTGTCATTTTCATGAAGTGCATTATCAGTTTCTCCTGATGACGATTATTCTTAAAATGATCTCAGTGTTATGTGTGGTCTATTGAATGATTACTAGGGTAAAGTGAAAAAGAGCAACACTGTATTTGAAAGAAAATTTGCTTTTTACAAAACAGTTTTTATGGAGCTTGTTGTCTTCATTTTTTCCCAATGTGACTAAAACGTCTAAAACAACTCTGATAGATGGCATAACCAAATTTTTGATTTTTTTGTTACATATTAGGGTATTGTCAGTCTTGTACTTTAATATGTTAAAGATTTAGAAACCGTAATGTTTCTAAATACATTTCAAAACATGTAACGATTATTTTATTCCTTATTAAATACTATTTAATGAATTGGTTTCTTTATTTTAATTATATTTAATAAGTGAAATCAAATAGACATCTCAAGAGGTCCAATGCTTATGCTTTGTTAATATTTTATTTCTACAGTGTTGATTCATTAGTTTTTTTTTTATTAACAAAGCAATTAAAGATAAAATAAAGAGAATTATGGTAAAGAGCTTATCGACGGAGCCGTACATTTCCTTTGTTTAGACAACGAATTCCAGGCATGTGTTCCTAGAATAACCTAATACGAGGTTAATGATCCAAATAAAGATTAAAACCCAGTGTTGAAAACATTATTCTTTAATCCTATAATACATTGCTATCTTTGTCTCATGATTCTAACAAAACAAAACTATACCATCAATAACCTGCTGAATAAATCAATCAGAATCGTAAATTAATAATGCTTCTGATGTATTGGCTTTGATTGATACATTTGTCACGCCGTAATCGAGCCAAACTATATTGCGATGTGCTTGAAAGATAATAAATAGTCATTTAATAGTACTACACTCAGTGATGGTATGTAAAGTTAAAAATGAAGTTGCATTGGGTGCATCATTGCAGCGGTTATTTTTTGTTTTAATATCGAAGGTTTTCAAAATTAATTCAACCCACTACAATTTCATATTTCTCTTATTACTCAATCAGATTTCAATTTAGTAGATATATTTACCTTTTGAATTACTCTTCAATTGAATATTTCATTACTTTCAAAGATTCCTGGAATAACATTTTTTTTATTTAACTTTTGCAAATTTTCAATTGGTTTAAAATATTATTGAACTTAAAAAAAATATATATAAAGAAATGGTTAATAATTGTTAAAAGACGAAGATAGAAGCAATTGATAGGACTGTTAAGATGGACTTGTTAAGTTTGACGTGATAATTGGAAGGTTCGTTACGGTTTACCGTTAGAGTTTTAGATACGGACTTGAGATGGAGGAGGCCTCTTACCGGCGGCACCCTGTTAGTTATCGCTATTGAAAAGAAAGCCAAGAGAGTCTTGAGTGATGTTTTATTTGGTTGCTAATGGTCGCATGAGGATGACAGGCGCCTGGGGCATTTCGGGCTATTTCTTTGACAGCCTTGCTCCACAAGCCGGCCAACTCTCTCTCACACTCCAAGTCACTTCCAAATCCACTATCCACCTAAAGTCTGTAATTTAATTACAATCTCAATTTAACTTTTGAAAATCAATATTTTCAACATTGCATTGTACGGTTTAACGTGAAAATACTATCCCTTTAATTTAATTAACTTACACTTCTTAAAATCATAATATTATAATTAGTTAAATATCATTACTGAAATATAGAATTATAATTCTTTCAACGATTTTATTCAATAATCATGTAATATTAAAGCATATTTTATCATAGATTAATCTCTGATCAGGTTTATGTTTAATATACTTTCCAAAGAAACAAGTCTATACATTGGATTCTTGAAAGTCGTGTTAGAGTCACGAATGCAGTCACTCACGAAAGGTTGTCAGTTTTATAGTCTCAACGCTCTTTATTAACTATTGTTCTTTTCTCGTTTTAACAGTGAGTTTTCGGCATGGCTTTAAACTCATTTTGCAAAACTATTTCGAACCTTTCTTTCTTTGATTGATCAATGCAACGAAATGTTATGGAATTTTTAAGAGTTTCAAATATTAAATTAAATATTTTTAAAATCACTTTCAATTAGAATGATAGTGTTATCGGATACTTATTAATGTTGCATTGGCATTAGTGAAGATTTGTTTTCGAAGATGACATTTCTGCAGTACATTTTCATACATTCAACTTCATCTATATAAATAAAATAATGATTTTGTCTGTACATTGCTTAGAACTGACTCATTTCAACTTTTCTTTACGTTTCATACATTGGAGAAACCGAATCCACCCTTAGAAAAATTTCTGTCGGTTTGTCTGGTTTGTCTGTTTGTCGGTTTGTCTGTTTGTCCGCAAAACTTTGTCACAAGTAAACTCAGCTACCATAAGACATATAAAGCTGAAACTTTTACAGTATATTTGTGTAGGTCTAACTTAAAATATAGGCTCTGAATTGATTGGAAATTCAACGTAGAAGTGATGTTATGGACGTTTAAAGCAAAAACGTTTGTCACAAGTAAACTCAGCCACCATAAGACATGGCGAGCTGAAACTTTGACACTGGATTTGTGTATGCCTAACTTAAAATATGGGCTCTAAATAGATTCATAATTAAGTACAGAAATGAAGTTATAGGGCTTTAAGCGTATTTTTCTAACTTCAGAGACAAGTTTGTTTTGAAAATACACAGGTGTGGCAAGTAGGTATTGTTAGTTGATTTTAATTTCATTGGAGCATATGAATATATTGCGTATTTGACATCTTTGAAAAGGTGTCCCAGGGTTGAGGACGCATTACGAATAAATAGTTGAGCAATTCTCAACTCCTAATATGAACCGGCAGGAAAAATCAACAAACAAGTTCTTACGCTATATCATACCCAGGAAAGAACTTACAAGTCAGTAAAGAGATTGGATTAGTGATGAAGAAGCAGTTCATTATCTAATTGAATTTCTTGACTCTGAATTTATTTCTCCTGGACTGCCTGCTCATGAGTAAAAACTTCAAGTAGGAGCACCAATCATACTGCAATTTAGTAGCAGTAACAAATTTCATGTTACGAAACATGAGTGCCCCAAAACTGTGCAACGGGACACGACTCTGAGTTCATGCTCTACACAGATATGCCATAGAGGCGGACATAATGACTGGATGTGGTATTGGGGAGTCTGTGTGTATACCACGCATATCATTGATTCCGAGCCACTGTCTGTTTCCATTGAAATTATTGCAATGTCCTGTCAGAGTCTATTTCGCAATGAAATAACTAAGTCGCAAAGGGAGACTTTATCTAACGCAGGAATTCATGTAAGCGAGACCAAGTTTTTCTCACATGGTCAACTGTAGTTTACTTGCTCAAGAGTCAGAGGTTCCAACTGTTTGTTCTTCCGTAAACCTGACGGACAGACAGCTAATGTGGTGTATACAGAGGCATTTGTTTAACACTGTACTAATAATGGTATTTTCTACTATTCTATAACTTCTAATTATGGTATTAGTATATATAATACTATAATTGATATTTTGGAATACCAAGTATAATAGAATTTTTGATTCCGTCAAAGACGGGTACGTTTGCTAGTTATAAATAAACATAATATCAATCCTGCTGGCAATCAAACGAGTTTTGGTTTTATTTTAATCTGGCTTTCGTGTAGATATCCAACTCAAGTATAATCAGTAATTATTTTAACTGTCTTATTGTGGCCATAATGAAATAAATTGATATTATCCATTTAATAGGTTATAAGAACATGAAATTTAAGATCTAAAACAAAATGATGCTGTTGAAAATTTTTAAGTCAATGTAAACAAGGACAGCAGGTACACCAGGTTATCCGTTTCTTAAATTTAAGTTTTTAGTTTTTATAGCTATATTGGCTTTTTTCAGTTACCAGTATTTCCAGAAATTTTTTTCATTGGTAGTTAAGGTGTATTTTTCCCAAATAATTTCTTTTTCTATAGTTAGCTGTTTGAGGTAAAGAAATTTTTTTCTAAAACAAAATATCACTCTGTCTAGTAATTGACAGAAAAGTATTCAGCACATCCTCCTAAAAAAGCTATTTTTTGGTGTAATTTCTCCATGATTCGTCCAACGGTGTGACCAGTGTGGTATTCACAAGTTTTCAAAATTATAGTAATTAAAAATGTTTACATTTCAACGCGAAACTGATTATTTTGGTTATTGAAAAAAAATCAGAATTTTTTCAGTTTTAGCTACTGTCAGTTTTATAATATCGCAAAAATTTGAATACTCAAGTTGTAGTAGTTTAAAATAAAATGTTGCCTAAAATCATATTTTAGCATCTACATCATATGGCTAAATTTTCGGTAAAATATAAATTTGATCCATCAAACGGTATGGCCTGTAGAGTGCCCATAAACTTTTGGATACACATCCACCCACCCAGGAAGCAAAGAGCTGAGAATCCAAAGGTCACATCTGTTAGGGGCGCCCAGGACTAAAGCGAATTGATATTTATTTATACTTTAAATGCTGAGACCCTGGGTACGGACAATCCTTTCTAATAGCAAAGCTTTTGCTCTTACAGAAGTTCTTTATTAAATTAGAAATATTTATGTAATTTGCGTGAGGTTTGGTAAGTTGAGTTGTAACAGCGAGGCGAGCGCACGAGGTCCTGTCAGCTGGTTGACATTCTGGGGCCCCTTGCATCTAAAACTCTTACGCAAGCCTGCCATTAGACAGACACTTTCCCTTGTCCTCACATTCCATCCTACTGAACCAGTTTCGTTATGATTTTGCTGTCACTACCAGAAAGTCTCTCAACTACATACTTCACCAATATATTTCACAGTTAAAATAATAGTATGTCAATTACAAACACCTAAATTTAGTCTTTAATCTTGTTATTGCTTTGCAGCAATATTACCTGATATTATTCCTTCAAGTTTAATTTTTAATTGGTTTCAACACAAAAAATGGGTATTAGTAGATTAATTTAAATGGTTGTACATTTTGCCTCAGTTATTGCCACATGTACTAAAGTAACTTAGTTTTCAATATTCCTCTGAAAAAGTTATATCCACTACTCTCTGTAGCGTTTGCAAGGACTTACGACTTGCTTGAGAATTACCTTTCCTCAGGCGTTTCAGATGGTACTTAAATGTTTGGGTCTCTCGCTATGAGTTCAATTATTTTTCTATGTTTGATATTGTGAGTCTTTAAAATGAAAAGAAGTAAAGGAACTGTTCTTTTAAGTTCCGTCAAACGCTCATGATGCCCGGACAGTTGTCATTACGTTTTTTTCTGTTCCTGTACCATTAATGACCGTGGTCGTTTAATTTTTTTTACTATCCTCTAACAGGATCTTTTATTTATTTTTTTAACTAAAATACTTGTTTTGATTTCATAATGCTCTGTGAGATGAACAGCTGACGTTCTTCATCTGAGAAAATTACGGCAGATTAAATTGCATATTGTTGGGGAAAATAAATATACGTGACCCTCAAAAAATTACTTAAACGAGACTTTTCTTCATAGGATTTAGATTATATGATCGAATGTAGACAACCACAATAACTTGAAAACATTTCAATCCAATTCATACAAAACCAGAAGTAGCTGTTGTATACAGTAAACGATACATGTAATTAATATGTCAAGATTCAAAATCAGTAGGTTTTAATTGCGATTCCTGGAAAAAAATCCAACACAATGGTTTATTTATATTATTAATATGGCAAACCGTCATACCTAGTATACGATGATGTTGGAGTCGTTGGAGCGCTTTCGGACGATGTCCATCTTCAATCGCAACTTACGTCCAAGTCAGATGGACAACGTCCGAAAGCGCTCAAACGACTATCATTTATATCAATAATATAAATCATACTAACGTCAGTGGTAATAATAATATCCATGTATTTAACAATAGTTTATCCTTAAATTTTAAGGCCGATCTTGTCTTCTAGTAATATCTCTGGAAATCATCATGCTTTTACAAACACCTTATGAACCGAAGCTTTCATGAATGTTTAGCACTTGTTTATTACTATCGTATTTAGCTTTGTTATCTTTTTTGAATATATATAAGTTACCAGGGCGATCATATATAATGAATCCAGTTTCCTGAGCAAACTGTCCCTATTTTCTATAAGTATAAACATTTTAAAAACCAAAAAATTAAAAGGATAAAAATAGTTTATTACCTGTATTTTTACCATTAATGAAAAGTAATATTGTTTTCAACGGTATTTGTGCTCTTTGAACATTATCCTATTTTTACAATTTTTTTTTAATTTTAAGAATACATATATCTTAATGATTCTTCCTGTGTTTATTTGTTTTTAAATCAACATTTTGTTTGGATTAAATCAACAAAAAACTTATTTTTTTTAGAAATAGTTAACTTGGATTCAAGGTTTGCAATATAAGCTTTACTTAATAAAGAAAGTATTGCCAGTATTATTCTCAAGGCAACACATAGATTCAGAAAGTATTAGAAAGTATTTATTTATCTTTATGAACCCAACGGATTTTATAGCAATATTTACGACTTCAAATAATCATTTTAAAAAATGTAATTTAGACAAGAGAACAACTATCATTTATTTGTATCCCTATTTACAACGTAGTTTCGAAATTACGAAGAAACAAAGTAAAGGTATGAAATATTAATCAAAGTAAGTGATTTGTTGTGATGTAAGAAGTTTCTTTTGTTAAGTTGAAGTTATTGTTGTTAGGTTTAGTGTAATTTTTAGTTACATATTTGTGAAAAAATGAACTTGTCGTTATAGGAAACATAGGTTGGCATTACATATAGGAAACATGAACTTGAGCGTTAAATGACTTTGACATCATTAACACTTACATAAAGGCTCTTTGTATGTAAACAGTTAGTTGGTTTCTAAATTTCTTGTAATGTCAACCAAAACCTTTCAGTTGACTTTATAAACTTTATGTTTACTCTATACAGAGTATTAGTCACTGGGTCTCCAAAATACTGGTTATTCAAGCTATATATAGACATTCCCCAACTTAAGAATTAGAAAAGCTCTTTGAAACTGAAGATGTTCTTAATTCCTTTTTAAGCTTATCTTACTGTTTTAACACTTAATCGTCAGTTCTTTTGACATATCAGTATCATAAATTAAGTTAATTCTGAACAAAGATTATTAATAGATACAAGAATAAACAATTTGCACTTATTTCAGTAAACATATTGAAGATAACACAGTACTAACATATAAATTATAATATTTTAAAATAATTTAGTTGGATGTTCATATATAATTTTCTTTATCTATGCACGTTTGTGATATATAAAATAAATTTATAAAACCATAAATATAGATAGAGGAAGTCAAAAAGCACAAAAAGTTTTAACTTTTTTCCCTTTTAATTTCGTAACTTTTCTCTTCATTCATTTGATTATAAACTTCATTATTTATTCGTTTCTGTAGATCAGATTACGCTTATTTCTACTAGAATTCTTAACTTTTTTTGGCTTCTTTTTGTTTTAGTCATTGTGTAAAAAAAGATTGATGGACGAATTCTAGGGAAGTATACTTATTTGCAATCCTAAGATGTTTTTATTCCTTGTGTGATTCTGAGTCAATATGAACGAACATAACTAAATTAACAAGTGTAAATAGAATGACGTTGCATATATATATATATATATATATATATATACACGTTTAAAAAATGAATGTCCGATTTCACACTATTTAATTTGTTAGAAAATGTTTCGAATTTTCTAAAACTCTTTTTTACCTCTGGGTTTCTTATCTCATGAATTAACTCTCCATATTTCTTTTCATTGAATTTATTCTTCGACATGTTTCAGTGCTACAATCACCATCATCAGGAAAATGTTATTAGCATAATTAAATATCACACATAGAATAAAATAAAATTAAATAAAATGAAACTTACACTTGATAAACTAAACATTACTTGATAACAACAGGTTGCAACGGCTGGTTTAGGGAATCAGTCAGGTTACGTCAGGTTGTGTTAGTGACTGAAATGGCCCTATATGTTACATCATCTGACGTGTCTTGGTATGGTTGGTATATATATATATATATATTGATAAGAGTATGGAGCGTGGAATAGAAAAAACTAAAGTTAATCAGGACTCGGTCAGTTCTTCAGGTTCAAATTAAACTTTCATTGCCAATGTTTCGGTTTTTATTTAAAACCTTTTTCATAGGCACTAGTATAAAATTTTGAAACAGAAAAACTAAGTTTTACATTAAAGATTTTTTACAAGAAATCCACAGACTATATATTTTTCTTGTAAAAAATCTTTAATGTAATACTTAGTTTTTCTGTTTCAAAATTTTATACTTCTGCCTACAACAAATCTTTGAGAATATTTAAAAGTTCATTGATACGCTATTACATTGCATCATGTGCACCACATTGAATAATAAAGACACTCAGGGAGGCCGGAGTTTGGCCACATACTTTAAGAGCAGGAAGTGGGTCCTCCAGTACAACCGCACCTCCATCCTTCCAGTCATTATACTTTTAATAACAGCCAACTATTTGCTTTTGTTTTAAATTTTTAGATTAATTCCTTGGCAATTAGGGACATTTCAACATATTTGCTGAAAGTAATTTAAGGTTTGGTATAATTTTGCTCACCTTGTTATGTAGCCAAGTAGACATTATTCTTAAATGAAGGCACGGCTTGACCTCTAGATGAAACATTACTGATTCTCTTAGAATAGGGGGTTGGAATATTGAGCTCAAATAGTGGAAAACACACAGCTGGTCAATCTAAATAATAAAACAAGCTTTACTTTGTTTAAAAAAATACTTCTCTTTCCTTTCTTGACTATTTCTCTTGAGTTATTTACGAATTGTAAATACCGACGTAAGTTACAATGATTATTATTATAACTAAGTAAACATTATTTCAATTATCATTTTATACGGGTGTTTATTTGAAGAATCAACTTGGTTGTTACCTTCAAAGGTTGTTAACGTCATTCTAAACCTGGAGTCTTAGATTTCATCACACTGCAATCTGTATGGCGCTGGGATGATGGCGTGTCGGACATCTGTCAGGACTGACAAACGTCGTTCTCAGTGACTGCGTGCACCGGATTCCATCCAATTCACTTGCTCTCTCTAAAATAAAATAAATCAATGTTTTCTTATCTCGACTACAATATTTATAGAGAAATAGAGTAAAATAACGCCGAGTATTTAAAAAGTGTTTCTTTGTTGGGTCAGTATTATGTCGGAATTAGACACCAATAAATGAAATGTTCCATCAAGAAACAAATGAAAATGTTTCTTGCTGGTGGCATTGGTGTAAAGGAAAAATTAAAAAGATTCAAATGCATTGGGTATTTCTAACAGTGGGTGTTATGAGAATGAGAGGGTGTATAAACAGCCTACCGTTCTTGAAGAGGCTTTCTACTGATACCAAGAGTGTTTGGAGCTCTAAATATTAAGTCAAGTCCGACATAACTTAATGGTTTTATCTAATAAAATTATAAGTTATTTACGTATTCCACTTGGTAAAAAACCTCCAACAGCTTCAATTTTTTATTGAAATATAAATTAATTCCTAATAATTTATTATAATTATTATTATTAGTCATTTCGCAGATACATATCAACCTTTTCAAGAAAGACGTGTTCAAATACTGATTTCATTACACTGGCTGCTTCTGATGTTGAATCAGACCCTATAGTTCAAACCTTATTTTTGTGTAATAGCTTTAGCAAAAATCTGGAGTGGCCTACACTTAATTTTACTATTAGTAAACATATCAAACTCCTAGACAATCAATTGATTTTTTTTGTTTGTGTTAGCATGATGAAGTTGTATTTTCTCGTAATACAAAATCAATCTAATCAATATATTAATTTTATTTGTTTTGTTCTATCTGTAAACATTTTTTCTGTTATGACTAATTTGAAATAGTTGGATAGAACAATTAGACACGTTGTTATTATTTAGATCAAAGAAGAGTCAGAGACTCATCAAACTCGTGCGCAGCGCTACCATAATTGACCTATAGTGCTTCTCATTTTCGTCTCTAAAATCAGTTTTGAATTTTAATTGCTATTGACCTTCAAAATGTTCTTCAAGAATCATGTATCATTTCCGTTGCCTATAATAATTAGTTGAAATGCGATCAAAGGTTTCCGCAACTTCCAGGCAGAGTATGCATTATCCTATAATGTTATTCCTATAATTGCATCATACTTAAATAGGAGTTAAGAAAAACAACTGCCGTTAGATATTCTACATATATTTGTAAACCATTCCTCTGAAGATGTAGTATTTTTTTTAGAAATGTGATTGCAGTTGGAATGAGTTTTTTTAAAGTAAGTTAGACAGGGTTGTTTGTTATACATAGGTTTTATCTGTTTTTTCCTTCATCAATTTTCATCGATTGCTCCTATCTATTCGAAACGGTTCACTCCCCCGTTACCTCGTATTCCACCATTGCTTCCAGGTACCCATATAACAGTCACCTTAATCTTGCTTCTTTGATTATTAATTTTTGACCTGTCAGTGTACCTAACTGTTGCGATTTCTATTCGTTGAAATCAGGAAGTTTCCGCTCGAGGTGATCACTTGTAAGCAAGCCCTTTCAAAATCTCTACTTCCACTAATTATTCTTTGTGTTTGCATTGTATTAGTCTATTCTGAAGTTGATGGCTCAATATTTGTATTTATTCCTGCTGATTCAATGAATTGCAAAGGTATGCGATCAAAATTTCTTTTTATAGAAGCTCAGGGTAATTCTTTTAAGCCTTAAATATTTGTCTATTTTATTAGTCACAATTTTTTGACCTGATTCAGTTGGTTTGTATGTGTCAAAAAAGTTGCTTAAAATCACATTTTGGACAAAAATTGACTCTCGTATGATGGAATATTGCCCAAAAACAACAGGGAACATCTACACTGTAGGGCCCAATTTTTTGTTAAAATGAGGTAGATCCATCAAACGGTGTAGCCTGCAGCATTATGCATATTTACCCAAAACTTATTATTTTACTATATATAGGGCAAATTACTATTTTTAATGTAATATTCCTCACCTAATATTGTTAACTCATGAAATTTGGAATATGGCACATCTGATAGAAAGTATTATGTTCCAAGAACTACCAAAGGAATAGCTTACCAGTTGTAGTTCTATTGCCATAAAGAATGAAAACATACCGTTACCGTGCTCCACTATTAACCAAAAAACAATGGAGTTGTTAAACATACTAATAACTGTATGCCTAACAGTTATTTATCATAATGGGTCAACATAACACTCCCACTAGACAGCCATGCTTCGCACAGGAGATAATCATAAGAATATGCTTGTTTAGCGTTTAGTTTTATGATATCAAGAATTTTATTGTCCTTAGATCGTATTAAATTAATGAAACATCTTCTTTTAAACTACTTGTATAAACTTCTGAAATATGAATTCTTTTTGACTCAATTCTGTGAAATAATTTCTAAGTCAATTAAACAACTTAGTCAAACAAACTCGACGACTGCAACAAGAAAATATAATTTCAAGTTGAGTTTCAGTTTTTTATTTATTGCCTTTTGTGGTGATCGAAAAATTTTTTTTTTTATTATTGATATCAGATGTCATTTTTTGACAAAAGTTCACTTTTCTACAGTTACTCGCTGTAACAAAAGCGGGTTTTTATATTTAACGTAAACAAATCTTTTTGAAATTATCTAACGTCCTATAACATCCCTTTCTGTCTGTGTAATTTTTTAAAAAATGTATTGAACTAATCCACTCAAAACGTTATTTTCGGGTACTAAAATTGTAATTTATTTTCGGGTTATTTAATTGTAATCCGTCTATCGATATGATATCTCTAATGTCCAGAAGGTTTCGGAGTCAATCATCAGTCAAAAATTTTACATTTAATAGCAAACAATCCTCTACTGTTGCTTAAAGATCCTATAGTTTAATTTTTTTTTCAATTTAACTTTTTTTTTTAACTTTTGGCAGTGCCATAATAATGCCAAAGTTCTAACGCTCTAAAGGTAGCAAATTAAGAGGAGAAAAATGTTGCCTAAAATCACATTTTGGTAAAAAATTGATTCTCGTATGATAGAATATTGTCCAAAAACAACAGGGCACATCTATACTGCAGGTTCCAATTTTTTGTTAAAATGAGCTGGATCCGTTAAACGGTGTGGCCTGCAGCATGACCACAAACTTTTGGTCACCCACCGATCTGTTTTCACAGAGACAACATCGAAAAAATATTAAAAAAGGATTTTAGAGACCTCAAAAAATGTTAATCCGTCAAAATCTCGAGATCGGATTTTTTCTAGTTTTCTATACTTTTATAGTACAGTAAGAAGATGGTAAACTTAGAATATCGTAAGTAAGAAGTAAACTTGCATATCCGCCATGAGCATGTTGGTATAAATGAATTTCATGGCAAGTCGTGTGTTGCACCATACTCCTTACCTTCCTAATACCATGTCTGTCCCGTATTACGTCAACATAGACCTCTGCTTACCAAGTACATACTAAGTAATTAAGTATTTAAGTAAGTCTGCCTTCAGAACTAATTGCATATTTAAAATTATTAAAAGCTTCATAATTTTGAAGTTAAACCTCAAATTACGCTTGACTTGTGTAAGAGATTGCTTTGAGTGTTCATTACTGTAGTAAACCTGCTCATAGCGCTGGCATGAAAATGAAACATGCTCAAATAGACTACATAACACACCATACATTTCATTTCATAAGAAGGTTACGGTCCACTGTAAAATTGGTGCACCCAGTAATAATCACTTCCCTTTAAAAATTAGTCTGTTACGCAAGTGGGATGTGAGGTGCCTTTTCAACGGAGAACATGTAGGACTGTGATGTGTAATCAAATAGCTAATGATTTCATATCATTTTACAAAAAATCACTCCTTCTACATTGTAGTATTGTTGTTTCACAAACTTTCTATAAAACAACTTTATCGCCATAATGCTGTTGAGATAGTAAATAAGTTTCAGTTCAAACATGTTTCATATTTGATGTTAATATGTGGATTAAAACTGTAGGATTAACTTTATTTCTGGAAAAAATGAAACTTATTTTGATCACCTCAAATTTCACCCACTCAATCTTTAACTGATCAGTAAAGCTCACTGCTTACTATCGAATATTGTTTTCTTATAATTATTCAATCACTTAATTTCCAAAAAAATTATCAGCAGTGTACAAATGTTTAAGACACAACTGAAACAACACTATTTCACAATGATGCTTATAATTTAGTAGAAAACTAAAACGATGCAAAAGAGTGTGATTTGAACTTGTCAAAAGTAACGTAGATCTTGATGTATATGATTACATATTAATATTTGTCATCGTGCCAGCCGATGGTTCCGAAGGTTTCAGCCTTATAATCTAGAGATAATTTAGATTTTTTTTTTTCTGTGGCAAGTGGCAAAACCTTGGTGCGTCATCTGTGAGAGTTCGCAGAGCAGTTCGCTCCGAGTCGGGTCCTCATCAATCAACCTGGCAAGACTTCATTTTCCATGATATAGTAAACCGTTTGGTAACATTCAAGACAGCTGATGTATAGTCAAAAGCAGATAATGATGCACATAGAAGGAGAATAACCTTTAAGTGGAGAGGTTGGGAAAATATTTTTTTAAATCAGATTCTTATACTATACCTGACCTGGTGTGGTCTTCCAAAATAATGGGGTTCATAAATTTTGCAGGGTAAAGAAGTCTGCAATTATAAAACGTACTCATTAATTGTAAGCATGTTTTTTATCCAACGCCCGCCCTTGGCATTTGGCTGTGGCTTTCAAATAGTAAACGTAATTTACGAATTCAATTTATGCATTGATCAATTAAATATTATTTCAATCAGTCTCAGTTATATAGAAAACTTTTTTCGCATTTTTACTGATAACTTCTTTCCCTAAAGGTATACGAGTAATTTCTTTTTTTTTTTAATTGAGGAATTAATAATGTATAAAAATTGAAGTATAAGTATATATTATTTATTAATTAATTTAAATTAGATTAATTAAATTTAATCTAATGTAGACAAGTTAACAATTTAATTGTATTATGCTGTTTAATACTAATTTCATTGGGATATTTCTTTTCATTACTCGTTTTACTTCCTTCTTTGTATACTTACTTTTTCTTTCCCCTCCTCTACAAGCATTTTTCTTCTCAGTATCGACTCCACTTTTGCTTGCAGGCCGCCGCTTGACCTCGAGTTTTGCTTTCCCACCCTTATCTTGACCTTTACGTCGAAAAGTTGAACCTGTAATATGTAATTGGTATTTTTACTACAGTGATTTTGGACCCTTCATTGAGTACACTCATTGAACTGTACACTCCTTCATTTCTGCATATATTTTTGCTATATCCTACTCGAATGATGTAATTATTGAAATATATTTAGGACATATTTTTCTATAAAATGAAACCTATTAAATTAGTAGTTTACTTGTATTTTTAAAAATATTGTTTACTGAGTTGACTGGGTGAGCGGATGGCGTTGCAGTTGGCTCGCAGAGGAGGCCGTGTACGCCACTGTGTTGGGTCCAGCGCTCACAAGGGGTGCAGTGATGAATGCGACCCAAATGCATTGATAGCCCTCGGGCCAGCACGACGAACACTCATTTAGTTTTATCTGCTCTTAAGGAAACAGGTCGGTGCGTCGGCCTCCGGACCACTCTTACTGCCTCTGACTCATTGCACCAGTTACAGTCCAGCTTCATTTTGAATCATTCACTGGATGTAGAGTACGAATTGCAGTAGTGTACGTGAACGCGCTTCCATCAGCTGAGCTTTGTCACCGCCTCACTACTACCGACTCCGTTGACTATTTCCATTAACTTTTGTTATAGTTACAACTGTAACACAAAAAGACATCCTATTTAGGATATATTTAGTGGCACTTACTATTGTGCCACTAGTAAGTTGTGTGAGAACTCTGGACCTGACACTAATCATTTAAGTAATGACCAAGGACACTGGGTGTCTCGAGGGGTTAGAGCGTGTATTACTCAAAGTTATAAGGAGATTAACTTTTAGGAAAATTGGACAAAACAAGACAGTTTGCATGCAAAGGAAGATTCTATGGCAATATTGAGCCGGAGCTCTCTTATATTTGATGAAAACCTGTAATTTTTTTTATCCTGTTTATCTATATGCAGCATTAAGTATTTAGTTTATTTATTCACTCCCTTTTCAATTATATTTTATTGTTAAATGATTATTACTAAGTGGAGAAAAAACAGTAATGATTTTATTATTTTAATTAGTTAAAACTACTTATAAAATATCAACTACCACCAATGGAAATTTACCAATAGTTTCCGTAAAGGTTAAAGTATGAGAGGTTTTAAAGGAACACACTCTTGTGTTGAAGCCATCACCCGGTTGACATATGTCAGACGTGGGTACTTTGGAATCTGCCTCACGGGATATAGATAATATATCACCGAAATGTGACAACGAAATACATAAGAAATACCAATTATATTTCTTTTTAATCCCCAGTTCCTGTGCAAGCAAGAGAAATCTACTTGTTTTATTCACCGTAGATAACGAGCCTGCACGGTGACTCAGAACTAAAGCAGATGACACTAGAGCAGCATCTGCGTCTGTAACCCTCATTTTATTTTTTAACCTTCCACTATTCAAAAACAAAATTGTGGGTTGGTAAGTTTCAGCCACAGGTATAGTTATTTAAAAGAACTGAAATTCAATTACCACATTCTTACCATGTTTTACCTGGTAAGGTAGCAAATTATTGTTTGCAGCTAGGTTCAGGGTTACAAGCAAGGTTATAACTGTTTTACCAGAGTAAAACTGTTTTAGTAGATTAGCATATACCCTACTCAGATGGCCTATAACCATTCTCAAGTTGATCGAGTTTTTCTTTTTCACATATATCCATTTTTTCCATAATTTTACTTTTGTTAGAATGTGTTCTTGTTTTAATATTTTTATACTTTCAAAGTCAAGTGTATGTCATAAGGTTGTGGAATATTTAACTAAAGCACAAAACTTTTTTTTGTAATTTTTATGTCGATCGTATGTTGTATAATTCTACTTTTTAAATATTGACTAATTTATCCTATATAAGTTTTTCACAATCTATTCACTTGATAGAATAAACTAGATTACTTTTGTTGCTATGTGGCAAAGAAAAAAAAAACATTTTAAGTGTGTATCTATTTTCATGGACTATTGTGCAATCTATTTCCTTTGCTATCTTCTTTTGTATATATTAAAACCTTTTGCATATATTGCACTCCTATATTTCTCAACTTGTTATAATCCAAATCTTTAGTCCGCTGTGTGTTTTCCAGAGAATCATCTTCCCTTGAAGTCTCTACTTTCAACAGTTACGCTTTGTTGCTAATTGTTCAAGGTAGTATTAACAAGTTACTTTTACAAATTATTTAAAGATCCTTCAAACTGTTTGAAAATGCTTCCTGTGATATATTTCATCACTTAATTCAGCAAACACATTGTCTAAAGTGACACTTTTTTTTTATAAAAGTTATATTTGTATGTGGTGAGCATTATGAGAGATATGAATCATAATGGTCCATGTTATATTTAATACCTGTCCTAGGCTTAAAGAATTACTTCCACTGATAGCTTGTATTTAGAGGGTTTTCGAAGTGTATTCAATTTTCAACATTGAGTTACAGAAACTTAATAATCTTTTGTATACCCTTCAAAACTCTCCATTTTTTTTATATTACTTCTTTTTCAGTCGATTCTGGACTGGATTATTTGAGATTATGTGTTTGTATAAGCACCACTGTTCTTTCACTCGAGACTATCGTATTCCATGGTTCCCCTTTCTTTTGACCTTGACAACTAAGACCATTCTTCCTTTACGCCTGCAAGACTAGGAAACGCTTTTTTTCTGCTTTAAACAAACACTTTGTTCTATAAGGTTACTTGGCTTAGTTCCCTGGGAAGGCTTTTTGCCTCTCTCCTTTCAACTCTAGTTGTTGACACCTGGGTGTTTTTTGCTCCCCTCTCGTTAAGAACACGCAAGGCGCCCTCTTGCTCCACTCACACATGTTTCCCTGTCATTTTACGTTATATTTTTTACTCAATTTGTGTGGGAACCCAATGCCGTCGGTTTAATTATTTTAATGAGATGTTTCTTTCTTATTTTCTAATTGGATGGAATTCGATTTCATTAAAGACAATAACTAGATTGTGGATTATTTCCCTCACAGTATAATTCTTCATTCCTTTTACCAGTCAACTCTGATAAAATATTTTTTTGCTGTTGTTTTTATGTATAATTTAAAAGAAAAAAAGTTCCTATTTAATTAGTTTAAATTTATATGTAAATTTATTTATTATTTTTATTAATTTAAATTATTTTTTGTACTTTGTAGAATTAACAACGGTTTTAATTTTCTTAAGTTCACACTTAAATTTATTTATTGAAAAAAGGATAAGGAGCTCAGTTACAAACTTTATATCTCACAATTACGTGAAAACTTTGGAAAATATAAAAGAACTTATATAAAACAATGATGTTATGAAATAGTTTTGTTCTTAACATATTTCGGTTATAACGAAAAATATCACAATTTAAACTATTATCTTTTTTGAAATTCTATTAATAGGGGAGAAATAGGTGTAGTTATACTGACAGAGATGTGACGAAAAAAGAGAAGTGACTATGGAATGGAAACATTGGACATATAGCAAAAAGTAATGAGTTAAAGTACTTCAGAACAGACAATAGTGTAGTTTAGAATGCTTAGAGGAGTCGAACTTGAGAAAAGACAAACTTATTTTTAATAGGGTCTAGATTTAAAGAAAAAACATACTGTGGTAATCTAAAAAGCAGTGCAAGTGGTAAGGCAGTTTATATAAATATCAAATGTATATAAACATTTATATAATTATATACAATGATCAAACTACAATAAGAAATGGGAAAAACAAGACTAAGATCTTTCAACTGTAACAAGCGGTCTTCGTCAGAGTCAAAAACCCAACTGACTGACGAAGACCGCTTGTTTCGGTTGAAAGATCTTAGTCTTGTTTTTCCCATTTCTTATTGTGGTTTGATCATTGATTGTTATTTCACGCGTTTACGTGAAATCTTTTCATATAATTATATAAGTTTTATATAAATCATATACAGTTGTTCCTAAATGGATGACCACATTTTGTAGACCAATAATATTGACAATATTCGTTCGAATGACCCCAAATTTTCACAGCTGTATAGAAACATCCCAAGTTTTTGTGTGTAAAGAATTTTGTGTGTAAAGAATTTTGTGTTGAAATGCAAGATAAACTCGAAGAAGACGATTTCGATGATCGTTTAGTTTTTAGTGATGAAACCACGTTTCACACGAGTGGCAAAGTTAATAAACATAATGTTCGCATTTTGAGCGAAGAAAATCCTCATGGCACAATTGAACATGAGAGGGTCTCACCAAAAGTTAATGTGTTTTGTGCAATATCCAAGAAAAAAATTTATGGGCCATTTTTCTTCGAAGGAAATGTGAACGATGTTTATCTTCAAATGCTTCAAAATTGGCTAATTGATCAACTCATAGAAAATGAGACAAGACGAAAGTTTCATTTTTCAGTAGGATGGGGCTCTTTCTCACTAGAAGCTCACTGTACGAGCCTACCTCAATGAGGTTCTGCCAGAGAGATGGATTGGTCGAGGTAGTGAAGAAAAATACCGACTCGACGTGTGCAGTCACAGGCGGCGCTCATATTAAACATTATGAAAACTGTCATAGAACCAACAAATATTTGTACTTTTCTTTGTAAATTTAACCAATAAAACTTATGACCTTCAACATAAAATGTATTTAGTTTCATTATGATCCAGCAAGTAGTTTCCGAGATATGGGTATTTAGAATGGGGTCAACCATTTTGGAACACCCTGTACAATTTATAATTTATATAAAAAATATAAATTATAAATATACAATTTAAATTATATAAATTAAAATATAAAAATTAATTTTATTTATAAATTTTTATAATTTTAATAATAAAAAATAAATAAAAACTAAAACAAAAGTTAAACACGTTCGATGTCATTCATCAAAATTCTTGATCAGGAGTCCAGGATACTGGGGTGATTTCTATGCATGTGAATACTAATGTAATGTAGAGTGGTTTTAAAATATTGTCATTGTTGAAGCATTTAACGTATGGTATCTAGTGATAAGGTATCTAAGCTCAGTGCTTTTTGAGCTGAGTTACATTCAACTCCCTAGCATGTCTGTAATATAACACTTTAAAAATCGTATAGCTCATCTCAACTAAGCTGCGTACAGAACTTACCATTACGTATTTGCCTGAATCAGTAGTAACTAATCAAGTGAAAATCCCTTTAATTTTAAACTAATATCTTCGCTATCAGTGATTTGCCGAGTTGACGGGCATCATCTTTCTAGCATTGCATTTTAAATTGTATATTATAATACTTTTGTTAATTCTTAAAAGCAGTGCGTAATAGATTTTTTGAGCTTTACTTTTATAGTAAATATCCTTAAAAAGGAAATATCAAAAATTTTGAAAAGTGATTATTTTTTTTCTGAATGTTATTCCTCCTTAGTATTTCCTCGATATTTGAAAATGAAGATATCATGTGTTCAGTAATATGTATAAGTTGTGTACCTGGAGGTCTTTAACGCAACCCCTGCGGAAACTTGAAGTGTTTAAACTAGGAGTAAGTGGTTTCTCATGTTGTGGTCATCAACTTAAGCTGCACTGAGTAGCATCCCTCAATTGACAACCACCTGACGTCAAAACTTTCACTTCTTTAAAATCATTAGTCTACGATCAAATCTGTGAATATTCTCTTATTGTAATGAAATGATTCTTTCTAACCAGACACCTGTGCATTTTATTACTTCGCAGAAAGTTACCCAAAAACTGTTGTTCAGAATTTCTTAAAACTTTATATCAGGAGTGGCCTAGTCCTGAATATAATTTTCAGCAATCTTTATCACAACACCCGTATATTAGTAACATCTTAACGGTTTCAGTTTGACTGATACATTTATCTTGTATTTTTCATATATTTCACATTTATTCATTTACAATAAATTATTTTCCTTATCCTTTTAATGTTTTAGAAGTTTAGAAATATATAGAAGGTAACCCTTTGTAGGTGAAAGAAATTTGGAATAGTTAAGTTTACAATTTATAGTAGTAATTTATATGTTTAAGTGTTATAGGTGACCTTAAAGAATAAACATGTTTTAATCAGTGAGTCCTGAGGGAACTCAATTGTTTTCATTAGTATTATTTAATTTTCATCAATTGTTTCTCTTTTAAATTGTTTATCACATATCTTTGTTTTACGATCTTAAAACAGGTGTTCACTTCTGAGGAAATGCTCCTTCTATATGATAATCCTTGGGAATGACAAAATAATTTTTAAGAGCTATTTTGATGTTATTCAGACCTTAATATTAAACTTGTGCTTCTCCAAAGCAATTATTCGAACCTACAATCTAATTTAATTACTAGTGCTATGTTTGGAATTCATAAGTAATTGAGACTTGTGATTTCCTGTATTTCCGAATTGTTTGCTCCACTGGAAATATCCATTATTCTCAACTTAGATTTTAGGAATCAATGTGATTTTAGAACAAATCAGATGGAACAAAAACTATGCAATTTTTTTTATTTAATGTTGATAAGTGCATGGTCTACTTGGACATTATCACTGACTGATTAACAGCAGTAATTCAATTCGTCTTTACTAAGAGTGTATGCAACTGTTTACACATTTGCAACTTGCTTATTAAATGAAGGATTGCTTCCAACTTTTACAAACTTTCACACATATATCTGAGTATATAAATGCGTGGTTTAAATATATATATATATATATAATATATATATATATATAATATTATAATATGATCAAACCACAATATGAAATGGGGGGGGAAGAAGACTAAGATCTACATATTGTGGTTTGATCATTGATTGTTATTTCACGTGTTTATGTGAAATCTTATATATATATATATATATCAAAAATAAAGTGAAAAACATAAATGAAGGCACACAAAACTTACTATTATATTACGACTGCCGTCGTCATCAGGTAGAATAACTCCTGAGTCAACCGTGGCTGCTCGCAGAACTACTTTTCTGGTATACCTTTGGACCTTTTAATTTATATATATATATAAAATTTCACAGTACACACGTGATATAAAAATCAGCGTCTAAACCACAGTATGAATTAAGAAAAATTACTAAAATCTTTTAGTGCGGTTTTCGTCAGGTTGGGTCTGAGGAAACCCTCAAAGTCCTTGGTTGAAAGGACTTAGTCATTTTTCTGATTTAATACTGCGGTTTGGACTTCAATGCATATACAGGTTCATTATGCAATCGGCATTCGGTCAATTTTCTAGGTTGAAACTCTCATTGCCGATGTTTCGGTTTTATTTTAAAACATTTTTCATAGGTAGAAGTTAGAATTTGTTGAATTAGAAAATGAAGTTTACATAAATAAACGAACTAACAATCTTGACTGGTTTATCTTATTGGTCAAAACAAACCTTTCATTAATGATCAAACCACAATATGAAATGAGAAAAAAGGACTAAGATCCTTTAACCCTAATAAGCGGTCTTCGTCAGTTGGGTTTTTGACTGCGACGAAGGCACGAGGCACTGGCGCTTGCCGGGTCTGGTTACTTCCCATTGCGTCTACATCGTGCTTGGTCTCCATTTCTCTTTTCTCTAGAAGACGGATTGCCTAAAAATTGTAGTTTGTAAGTGTGCTTCTTTACTCTGTGTATTACTCTTCTTCCATTTTGAACTCCTGTATATATATATATATATATATATATATATATATATATATATATATTAAAGTAGACGACAGCTTCCGCATTCACGACCTTTTTGCTGGTGTTTTCTAGTTTTCTAACTAGTTTTCTTTGGTAGGGAGTGATTTCGTGAAGGAGTTGTCCCAGAGACATCAAAGAAATAATTTTGTAGCTTACTCAGTAATATATTTTTCTACTTACAAGCTTTCGATTTCACCGAAATCATCGTCAGGTATATGGTATAAACAGATTAAATTAACTTAATAACAATTTTGCAAAGGTTAAACAGACATTAAAATGATTAAAATTAAGCTTAATAGAAATAGACAATCATTGTGAAAAAACAAGTCCACTGTGACAAGTGGAAGGTTACAACTTGTTATACACATTGCTTGGGGGTCCTGTCAGTGTAGGCCTATTAAGTTTATAAGAACTATCGAAGTTCTTACAACTTGGTATTATGCCTATACTATTGGCCTGAATGTTCATAGAAGGTTGGAATTACAACCTCCAACCGAACCGAACTTCAGGTAAGCAAATTTGAAATCCCTCAGAGGGCCTCTATCAAGGAAGGCTGCTTGCTTAAGAATGTATACTTTAATGTAGTCACGGTAGGGCCGTCTTAAATTCATGTTGGTTTAGACGGCTGGTACTGGTTTTAGAGGTAGAAGTTTACATAAACTCAAAACAAAAACTGCATTTCCTGTCCTCAATGTGACTGATATATGATGGAATAAATCGATACTTCGTATTTTTTTTGGTTCCAATGAAGAATTCTAATGCGGACATTCCCATGAAGGTTTTATCTAAAACTTTCTGCAAAGACAATTTAAGAACTTTTGAAAGAGAAAGGATGTGAACTAGATGAAGAATATACAACAGTTTAACAATATATTGTATATTCTATATATATTGTATAGATATACATATTTGTAAGTTGTTGAAGCAATCCTTTGTTGAGACATATGTCATTGAAAATAACACCAAACTTGGCTGATACCTGTTTCTTAAAAAGATTCTCAATTTTACTGAATAACAGAGTAACACAAACTGAAAATTTTTAAAAGCATACTTATTCATAAATGGAATCCACATTTAAATATTCAGGTTGAAAATAAGAGAAGAATTTTAAAGCTATTTCAATCAAACCAAGGATAAACATGACTCTTGTAGGTAGTCAGTCACCCTATCCGCGAGGCCACTCACCCATCAGAATTAACGAACAGGTCGTTAATTAACAGGTCAGAATTAACGAATTTTGAACTTAAGAAAACAACCCCACTGTCCTCAATTTGCTGACGAGCAAATTCACCAAGATGTTATTGACGTCCTGAAGATGAATGTTGATCATGTCGACTATAGGAAATACTTTACTGTAGACAAAATAACGAGAGTGTTATTTAGAAAAATTGTGAAGCTTGTTAAAAAACAAGTATCAGCAAAGATTTGTGTTTTTTAAAATATATTTTTTAAGTTTATATTTATCATATATCGTGACTATATATTCTAATTAATATAATTTGCAGCAGGAAGTTGAGAGTATGTTATTTGCAACTTAGAAACAATTTTGGAAAATTTGCGAATATAAGACGGTTAAATTCTCAAATTACTCGTTACTTTAATGACGTAATGAATACGAGATTATTATTGGCAGAAAACCAAATTAATCGTTATTCTGCCGTATTTGCCTTAAATGTTGGAATATAATTAGTGAAACGTAGCCTTCATGTTGTAACAGAATTCCTTCAGCATTGTTTTATAAAATTATTGCAGTAATAATTTTTGTTTTTTGAAAAATATACTAAATATTTTAAATATATAAAAATAATGTGTTATCAACTGGAAGTGTATAGAAGCTTATTGAGTTTTCTAATGTCTGTTTTCAGATTCTATAGATTCAGAGATTTCTGATTAACTTTTACACTCAAAAAAAACTTAACTTTTAACCATGCCAAAAAATTCAAAGCCTTTGCATTGCAAAATCATTTCTTTGGAGTAGTTTTAATATTCACTTATGCTATCTATACCTCTTTCCCTGCGGTTTGCCCTCCTGAAATAACTGGTGTAGAGAATCTATAGTGATATAGTTGCGCTAATCTGATAATCTATTAAGAGTGAATGGACAGAGTTTATAGATGACTTGGTTTTTTTCAACCATGCCGACTATGTCAACTGCCTGTTGCAGTTGAGACTGCATTGCCTGCAGAACCTTGTCCTTCAGTGGTCTATATCCTAGAAAGAAGTCGATCCCAAAGAGAAGTGAGGAAACCCCATCCTTTGCTAATATGAAATTTAATACAAGTGCATCATCTGGTTTTGTCGTTATCCTATCCTACTGTTCATATTAGAATAAATTTACTTCATTGAAATAAATAATGTAAAGGGTGTTGTTACGCATGTACAAGTATTCCAATTTAATATTCTCTGACACTATTACTTCTGAAAGCAAAGCAATATTAACTTATGCATGTCTTTTGCAGGTACAGCTGAAGCTGAGATTTCTAAAGTCGACTGAGTTGCTCTATTGAATACATCCAGGCTTAAGAGAGTTTTACACATGATCTTCGTTTGTGGATAAGTGCAATAATACCCCAGGTAAATGCGAATACATATCATATTTCTTAACAGTTATAATTGGTATGGTATAATTATAGATTAATGGTAACTGTAAAAATGATAACTTTAGAAGTTTGATCTACTCTTGCCGAGTCGTAAATGAAGTAGCTGATTTTAAAATGATGAAATGTAAATGGTGCTGTTGTAACTATTAAAAGTAAGATGATTAAGTGAAAAAGCAATTGAAGAGGGCCGTGTGCAATGGATGTTATGTAATGTAGGCAGGCGCGCGCGGATTGCGAAGTGAGGTCGAGCCAGACGTGACTCCCGCAGCTCTAACGAGCTTGCCACAGCGAGCCCACTTCACTGCCGATCTTCACAGCCCCTGCCTCCGCTGTCTCACAACCTTCCAATTAATTAACACCCTCAGTACTGTCACTTTTATTTTGAAATATCAAGTCTCTTTTGTAGAAATTATCTTGGACAGGAGGAAACAAATCATTTTTGACTTTTAAGAAAATTAAGTTTTATGTTAAAAAAAACATCATACTGTGACAGTTGTAATGTTTAACTATAACATAGTTGATCCCTTATCTATAACATTTAACTTCAAAGGAATTGTTATTTATATCGTATATATCATTTATTAAGAACATTAGGTGAGTATAAAATACTCTGAAAAATGACGTATGTGTCCTTTTTTAAATAAAATTAGCAGCGCTTTTGTTATTACAAGCAAATGGCTTTTAAAGTTCATTTTAAATCACAATTTAATGGTATATTTATTATGATAGGTATAACAAGTATCTTTACTACATAAAAGTTCAAATTTTGTAAAATAAAAGTTTCTAACCAATCTGACCTATTTCAACTTTTATGGAAGTGACCTTGCAAGTTTTCAACAAAGTGGTTAATAAAGGAAAAATATATTATTCAATTAAGCAAATAAATGCAGATTCGTAGCGTTTATGTTCAGCTGTTGAGACCGTTCGTTAGATACATATAATTCATGGAAAAGTTTCAAATTTTTTATGGAAGATTTTCATGGAAGAGTTCCAAATTTTTATAAATGGCTGATTGGGAAGGTTAGTTTGGCTTAAATGATCGATTGACCAGTAAAATTGATTGAAACTAGAAAAATAAATTTGAACAAATTTTAATGGAATCAATTTGAAAACAGTCTCGATGTTCTTAAAATGAACTGTATATGAGTATTCTGTAATAGTACACACCAGGAGCGTGACAGAACCAATCAGTAACCGGTTGGAAGTATATGCCCATTTTCTTAGTCGTTATGCATCAGAATTTTCATTTATTTTTCTTTTAATCACCTCATCTGCAAGATTTTAAATAAAATATCAACAATATTGTAAAAAACTTCAAACTTTTGTTTCTTTTATCTCTATTACTAATTAAAACTGAAGTTATTGTTTTAATTAGAATTTCGTTGTAAGACATTTTTAAATTTACCTAATGAGTAAAATAAACTGAGGAAGACAAATAAAGAATCAGTAATGGAATTTTATCAGCTTCACCATGAGACAACACAGGAAAAGATGTTAAAAGAAGGGCTCGAAAAAGGGGTACAAGAGATAGGTGTTTAGAAGTTTTGTTGAAATTTTAGGTGAAAAGATTAGTGAAAGAAGTAGCCATTCTAGAACTCCTGGTTGTACTAATCTGGAGATGATATTCCCTATTGAACTCAAAGGCATTGTGTTTCGGGAGGAAGCGGGAGAGAAGTATAATAAACTCAGTGGATGGTGTGGAATCTGAGGTTATGGAAGAAACAAAAGACATCCAAGTCCTCATCATGGTCTATAACAGTATACAACGATGTGACCTCCATAGTCATCATAGAAGGGAATGTTCAGGGGTATGAGGAAGGGAAAGGTTTTGTATTTTTGAAAGATGTTAAATACTACTTGCAGCAGGAAAGCTGAATAACATGAAGAATCCACAGAACAATTTTAAGTACTTTGTTTGCTAAAATACAGATTCCTAACCGTACGGTAATTGATTATTTTGAAGTAGTGGTAGCTGTGAGCAGTCTAGAGTGTTGAATTGGACAAATTATCTGTATGTCATAACGCAGGGGTGTACACAGAGAGCCATTCAAATCATTCCTTTGTCGAAATCTATTGTGATTTCCACAGCTATTCCATCGCTATGTGATAACTGGTTTTGCTAATGCTTTCATGAGTAGTCAGTCAGCCTTTTTGTTTATAATTAATACAAAAAATAGTTAGTGACTGCAGTCCCAAATAAAAAGGTTATCTAGGAAAACGGAAATGTCTTTTTTATCATCACCCTTCATTTTGTGATGATATAAAAAGATGTTACTTCCTAGACAACAACGGCAAATATTTTATTCTTTCAATCACTTTTTCAGTGCCAATGTATCTGATTTAGAAAATAGTCAGAACGAATTCGTTGAATTGATTTAATCATTTTAAAGTACAAAAATAGCCGAACTGAACTTTCAATTGATAAACTTCCGGCATTCTTTCTGAGCTCCTATTCCTGTGATATTTCAATTAGAAATTAGTCACAATTCTTAGTCGTATACTTCTTCGAAACAGCGTTTTCTCATATTTCTTTACCAGAACCAGCACACATGTGTACATCAGGCACACCAGGCGAGGCGTGCTCATATCAACATAATATGTATGACAGACATTTCTATATAATTTTCTTTATTATAAATCTTCTACCAGCTGTTTTTAATATATATCATATCTTTTTATTTTCGAAGCGAAAAGAAATGAGAATTATATATTAATTGGAGTACTAATTAAGTGCTTCTTTTAATTTCATTTAGGAAGATGCAAGGCCCATCTTTGGGTAAGCTCTTTTTCATTGTTATTCTACCTGGCTTTCTTATTAACAAATTATTGCAACAGTGGATTTTATTTTCGAAAAATACCCCAGGTCTCACTTAAAGAAAAGCTAGTCAGCTAAGCAGATACACACTGGGAAAAAAATTGGACTGAATGTACTAAAGGCCTTCTATCAAAGTCATATTTTCCTTGTATACAAAAAAGGCTATCAATGAAGCTTTTCGAAATAAATTTTAAACTATCCCAATATATGATTGGTCATGGATCATTTAAAGAATACCTGAGCAAGTTAAAAATAGCTGCTAGCCCATCATGTACATGTAATGCGGATACAGCCTAATTTCCTGGTTACTTCGTGTGTGTGTGTTATCTGAGGATCCTTTTCGGAAGGTTTCACTTTGTGGGGAGGAGTAGCCTATTAAGCCTTCCTCATTAATTACATTAGAGTGTTATCATTAATATGTAACATTTATACAGTTTTGAAGCTTAAAAATATTGTAATCGTAAGGCATTTCATGCATACATTATCTGAGCTAAGTTTATATTATTTATGTTCTATAAGATTGAATTTACACGACAAAAATGTTTAAGTTATAAAAACAATAAAATTGTATTATTATATTGTAAAAATAAGAAATATTGTATAAAACGTTTAATTAATGGACGTAATACAATGTGGGCAATGCTGTAATAAAACAAAAAAAATGGTTTAAGAGAATTTGCCCAGTTGATTCTCTAACTCACTGCAGGTGAGATGTAGTCCTAATGATATTCGTCAGCACCCATTGTGCAGCAGTTTTGGCTCCTCTGTGGCTCTTAAAGCTGATTGTGGTCAGTAACTCGACCTCACCATCGCCTTCAAATGATTTCGATGATACTCAATGTATTGATTATTGGCTACTTGACCCTTGCTGCAAAGTAGTGGAATATGACATGAATAAATGATGCCAGTTATTGCTTTTCACTTATAATTTCACCAGTCATTATCAGATCTTAAAGTGGACAAATTGTAATACAAAATTGCTCACATTTCATGACTAATGGATGAGTGACAGATGCAAGCTAATGCCTAGTTTGTTGAACTCACAATATTATCCTCAATTTTACTCACGTAGATGTCTAAATTCCATCGCTCTGTGATCAGTGGTGTTGGCAATGCTTTTATGAGTTAGTCAGTCAGCCGTTTTGTGTATAATTAATACTATAAATAGTTAGTGACTGCAGTTCCAAATAAAAAGGTTATTTAGGAAAACGAAAATGCCAGTCATAAGATTAAAATAAAAATCACAAGTTATTAAAATAATTTTTCTATCGTCAGTAAAAATGAGGACACCGAAGTACTTGCCTTAAATCTGTAGCATACTTTTATGATTTGTTGAAAATGTTTTTTTTTTTATCGACACTGACACTTAGAGGTTTTACGACTTAGGGCCAAGAGGCGAGGCGTGGCTCATTTATTATTCAGTACCTAGTAACAATGGGCAACTAAATTACCGGGGGCGCCAACGCCATGACCTGACACCCATCCAAGTGTTAACCACTCCCAGTGTTACTTAACTTCGTTCATCTAGTAAGAACTGGTCTATTTAACGTGGTAGTTTAATTAATACGGTAGTGGGCCAGTCGTAAATAGCTCGTGATTTGATTAATTCCTGAAAATGGTCCTCACCTATACAGAGTTGTGAAACACAGGGTTAGAATATTATTTTTAATGGTTTAGGCTGTGTTTATCCATACTATTAATATCCATTCCAAAGTCTACCCATTTATTATTAAATTATGTAGTTTACATTACGACGTAAAGTTTTGAAAGTATCTGTAAATTCCTACTTAGCCACTAAAAACTACTTAATTTTTTTAATGTTTAGTGACTTTTGTTAAATAGAATTTTACATTCATAAATAACTGCACATTTATTAATACTTGATTTTTTCCTCTCCGATTGGTTTAAAATCACTTCTATGTTTGTGGATAGACCGGATAGCAGTAGAATGCGCTTAAGGGGTGATTCGAAACCGGTCAGGCGACGAGACGATCGTGCGACATGTGAATGTTTCGTAATATAATAATAATGTATGCTGTAGCCTTTGTTATTCTGGAGGTTGTTTGCTGTCAACGATGTAGTTATATCTTATGTCTCCTTTTTTATTTGTTGGTAGTCAGTAGTATTAGTTGGTTTACAAACAACCCTTACTCTTTCGTATAGACACGCATTTTTGAATATAAAGTCAAGTGGCAGTGATGGTGACTGATTAGATGAAGATTTGCAGGGTGCCTTGGGCGGCTTTAAGATCTCATCTTAGGACTGCTGCTTTACAAAGGCAGTGGACGCTGTCGTCTGTTTAGGAGGCGAGTGTTTGCTAATGAGGAATGGTTGGTCTGTAATTAGAGAGGGTGGTGCGGGCGCGTGCGTGGACAGGTCGGGGGCTGCATTCCCCAGGACCTCATTCAACACGTCCTGTCAGCCCAATGCCATTCTTTAGACTTCACGCCATGTGGCCTTCCCTTAGCTCTACTACTGCTTTGTCCTTATTGCTGTAATTTAAGTCAAGGCTTTCTCAAACACTCCTCAATGACAGTGATATTTATCGAATTAACATTTCTTGCTTATCACTAACATAGACATGATAATACTGGGTTACCATCTTGCTGAAAGCCATTAGCAATGGTCAGAAGACATTTAGCATTAATCAATTCTATTTACTTGATTAATAATGCTTGACAGACCCTTGATTGTTTACAAAATGTAATAATGAGTGTTTTGAGGCTTGCCCTTATAAGTCAAGGGAGCCTTGATGTTGACTTGGCATCGATCTGGGGTACGATTCTGGTTCTCACCCTTACTAAACTCTGTTTTGTGTTGTTGGATTCTGTTCTCCGGGATTTACTCATCTATATAAATAAAAGAAAGGTTTGTCTATTCATTGCTTAGAACTGACTCATTTCAAGTTATCTTTACGTTTCATACATTAGAGAAACCAAATCCATCCTTAGAAAAAATTCTGTCTGTCGGTTTGTCCGCAAAATTTTTTCACAAGTAAACTCTGACAGTAAATGACTTTGACAGTAAATTTGTGTATGTCTAACTTAAAATCTAAGATTTGAATGGATTGGAAATTCAACGTAGAAGAGAAGTTATAGACTTTTAAACTGTCTTTGGCTAACTTCACAGGCTTGTTTTTTTTAAAACATACAAGTATAGCAAGTAGGCTTTGTTAGTTGATTTTAATGTTGTTTGCTTTTAAGCTCGCAGCAAGAGATTACTGACAATCTGTTCCCCGAAGTTCAAGATATATCTATTCAGAATAACTGGCTTTGTGAGCAAGCAATTCGAACCCCTACAAATAAACAGGCAGGAAAAATCAATAAACAAGTTCTTGTACTATATCAAACTGAGGAAAGAACTTACAAGTCAGTAAACAGAGTGATTAGTGATGAGGAAATAGTTCATTATCCAACTGAATTTCTTCACTCCGTGACTGTTCCTAGACTGCTTGCTTATGACTTACCGATCCTGCTGTTACGAAACTTGAGTTTACCAAAAATGTGCAACGGGACAAGACTCCTAATTTGTGTTTTCCACAGATACGTGATAGAGGTTGATATCATAACTAGGTGTGGTACTAGTAAGTCAGTGCTTATACCACACATACAATTGATACCTAGCAACTCTCCCTTTCAAATCAAATGGTTTCAATATCCCAGCAACATCTGTTTTACAATGATGGTGAATAAGTTGCAAGGCAAAACTCTATCTACCGCAGGAATTAAAGTGAGTGAGACCAAGTGTTTCTCACATGGCCAACCGTATGTTGCTTGCTCAAGAGGCAGAGGTTCCTACCCTCTGTTCTTCCATGCACCTGAAGGACAGACAGCTAATGTGGTGTATACAGAGGCACTTACCTAATACCTGCTAATAAATATATTTTTTCCTATTCTATAATTTTTCTAATAATATTTTTGAAATACCACGTATCACCTCTGACTTTTTGACTTTTTGTAAAAGCTCATCGAAGGCGGGCAGGTCTTCTAGGTGATAATATAATTACCGGTTGTGTGATAGGTGACTATATTTGGAAACTATATAACGATTCTGTTTTTTGTGTGGTTTATCAGTGAATTATAATAGTACAAGGCATATGTTATATGTCTTTCAAGCAATAAGGCTCTCGTCATCTTAAAGGAAATGGTACTCTCATTTACCTATATGAAAATTGTTATTGGGGAGGCATTGTTTCCACCGTAAGTTAGAGTTTTGTTTTTTAGCAAATATTTTGCGCACCTGAAAAGTTTCTAGCCCCATCACTTCCTTGACAAAAAAATATCCTTTCATTCAAAAGCACAACAATGTTCTTTATAGAAATTGTTTCACTTAATAGAACGTTAAAGTAATTATGGTTGACATAATCAAGACATGTTGATTAATACAATTCAATTAAGTTAACCTTTAATAAAGGAAAATTAGAGCGGTATGTAGGAAAATGTAATATTTTCTGTTACATACCTTTTCTAATATGTATATATCAGTTTCTTGAAATAATCTAGTCTAACCTGTTCTACATGAAAAATATTGAACTGTTTAAGTGGATGCAGGGAGTCACAATTTGGGAACAGATAACTTTCTCCTGCGGTCTCTCGTAAGAACCAGTTTGCTACGCCTGCAGAATGGCTAGGTGTAACTGTGCACCTCGCAGTCCACGCTGACTGATATCCCCACCAGAGTTAGCATTTAAAACTGCCTCCTAAGAATTGTGTTTATCAATATGTCTTTTGATTATGTCAACCAAATAATTACGTAACGTATTCAAGTCGAACAATTTCTTTAAAGAACATTGTTGAGCTTTTGAATGAAAGGATAGTTTTTTACTTCTGATTGAATTTGTTTCATTTCGGGTAAAAATTATAATCTATAAAGAGAAAGTATATTTTTTTTATACTTTTGTTTATAACAAATCCCAATACCGGTTTTTGAGAAGGTATAAATGTAAAGACTTAAATTTCTAACCTGACGATGACTATTGCATTGTCAAAAGCTTGTGTTTATGGATAGTAAGTTATGGTAAATTATTTACCTGTGATGTTAGTCTTTCAGTTGTATTAAAACTGTTGGTATTTATTAAAGAGTTTCAAAGAAAGTGTCTCAATGTCCTTTGGACAACTTATCTGGGAATTACCACCTTCTATTCGTAAGACTGTCAGGAGACCGGAACAGCTTAGTTTAAAAGTCGTAAATGCTGAAGCTGTGGTACCTTTCAACAATATATATATATATATATATATTATAATTTAATTTATTCTGGTATTACGTGACAACTATTTTTTCCATGTGGTCATTTTTTAGCTGCTATACTTTTAAGTGGCTATCAGTAGTTAAAATTAGAAGTTGAAATGCTGCAAAAATTCAATATATCAAGAAACGCCCATGTGAGGAATATATCAATAAAATTTTAGATACTTAACGTATAACTATATGTCTGGTATATTAAATTGTAATAGAATTCATCTTTTAAAACAAGCATTCGAATTGGTCCAAAATAAAATAAATGTAGCAATAACTTTATTGGTGAAAAAAAAAGACAAACAATTTTACATCGTAATTTTCTTCTTCACTAAGGCAGTTTTGAACTTATCCTTTTGCCAAAGCGATTTATTTTATTGTTTAAGTTTAATTTTATGATATATTTCCGATAAAAAAGTTCTTTTTATTATCTCAAACAAACGTCAAAGTAGGATATTTTTGTTTATCTAGAATTTCCTACTGTATAGTTATTTTTCTATTTTTTGCAGTTTCTTTGTCAAGAAGCAGTTCCCAATTATATTTTCTATTCTATCATCCTTTGAGTTCTTTACTATTGACGATGTTACCCTCAGACTATACAGTAATTTCTTCAAGTAAAGGTATTTTTCGGTTACATTTTCATTACAATCTTGTAATTACTGTTTGACTTTTGCATTATACATTTTAAAGACTATAGCATTGTTGATTAGCAGTTCTTGCGGAAGATAAATAATTGAACATATTTTCTAAAACCGCTATTGACATTTGTTGTTTTTATTCTAAGTCCATCTGCGTTATCATGTACAGTATTTTATTCTTGAACTATTTTTCTTGGTTAATATTTTTCAGCCTCAAGATAATCTCAATTGTTTTTATTAGTTATCATGATAGCAGGAATATCAGAGTTCACAATGATTAACCCATTTTAAATAGTCTTCCGACTAAGAATGTATGATCTTTGATGGCTTGCAGCAGAGCTCCTGGTGAAAGCAGACGTGGGTTTGTTAGAATACAACTGGGCAATGAAGGCGCTGGTGATGCAGGCAGATGGGGAGCACGTGTGGCCGAGCTGTGTCCGACGAGGTTATCTCTTGACGAGCGCTGCATGCTAGGTCAGGCTCACTGTCAAGTCGCTGGCACCGTGAACAATTCCTTTAAGCCGTCTCAGTATTGCTCCGCTGGAATCATTCCACACCCTGCCCAGATAGCTTCGTCTTCCAGGGTCACTCTTTCGTTCCGCTTCAGCAATCACCGTAAGGATTCCCTTTGTTACTAAACCGTTCTAGTCTCCGAGTAAACCCAGTAGTGTTAACATAACTCTCTTTTATAAATGGAAACATTATCAAAGATTGGACATTTTTTGGTCGCTAAGAGTGAAAAAAGTTTATATGAATAATTAAGGAATAATTTACGAATAACTTTTTATATAAAAAAGTTAGTTTATATGAATTAAAGATTGCCACGAATAAGAAATTAACCAATTCAAATAGTTTTATACTTTTAAAAAGGCAGGTCTTTGCATTTATATAAAGACAACTTTTGTATTTTTTTTATTACTGACGTATTTGTTTCTTATTTGATGTCATTGAATATTTTCTAAAATGTGTAAGAAATGGAATAACTGATTTTGTAAATACGTACAGATAGGAGGCTGGTTGGACTGATATAGTAGAATACTTAACCAGGAAGTTTGAATGAAACTGATACGTGTAAGTGTGATTCTGGAGGGTTTGATGTAAGAACATAGTAACTTTGACATCTGTAATCACTGCCCAAAAGTGCTACATGCAAACGAATAAATGAGGCCACAGAGTGCAATGCGATCTGAATTCTCAAAGCTCTAACGACTCACCCTGCAACCTTCTTCCTTGCTATGTACACAGGAGCGAGGGGTTATTTTTTATGCCTACTGTTCTTTTTAATTAACGTTTTCCTCTCTAACTCTGCCACTGTTTACTTTTTCAATTTGCAAATATGTAATTGATGATAAATTTCAACATATAGGTTGATTTCTATCAAGGAATTAAGGTAAAAATTAAAAATGCGACGTCAATTCATGCTCAGTCATCATTAGCGATATTTAAAAACGTTAGCAATTATAATTATAATTTTAATGCACTCGGTAGTATTATGGAATACATTTCTAACAGATGTGTCAGTTTTGATAATACATATATACATAAATATAGTGTACCTATTGGTAGATAAATGGAAACAATAATATATGCATTCCTAATTTTGAAAATCAACTAAAACTCCTAAACCTATTTTGATTGGACTATTTGGCAGGGGCTTATAGTTGTTTAATAGTACGTGTAATTTAAAGTGCTTAACTGCAACTAGTCGAAGAGACGAGAGAAAGCAAGTCTGTGCAAGTGTTTAACTTTGAATGAAGAATGGGTGAATCGTTATTAGAACCCACCCAACGCAGGGCGACTCAAGTTTCCTCATCTCTTTCGAGTGTCTCCTATTACCTACTACCTTATGTATGTGCCCATACTTATGCATACTGCCCCTGCTAAATTATATAGTGTTAACTACTTTATATACGTGCATTTCATATTCCCTACTATCTTATATATGTGCGTCCTATTACCTACTACATTAGGTATGTGCAACTCCTATTGCCTACTACGTTGTATATGTATATGCGTCTTCTATTGCGTACTACCTTTTATATGTGCCCTCCTATTGCCTACTACCTTATGCATGTATATGCGTCTTCTATTGCGTACTACCTTTTATATGTGCCCTCCTATTGCCTACTACCTTATGCATGTATATGCGTCTTCTATTGCGTACTACCTTTTATATGTGCCCTCCTATTGCCTACTACCTTATGCATGTATATGCGTCTTCTATTGCGTACTACCTTTTATATGTGCCCTCCTATTGCCTACTACCTTATGCATGTATATGCGTCTTCTATTGCGTACTACCTTTTATATGTGCCTCTCCTATTGCCTACTACCTTATGCATGTATATGCGTCTTCTATTGCGTACTACCTTTTATATGTGCCTCTTCTATTACCTACTACATTGTATGCGCATACTGTTCCCTACTATCTTGTATATAGTCCTCCTGTTAACGTCTCACTAATTTCCAACACACCCCAGAGTCATTTAGTATCATGTAATAAATGTTAATTTACAATAAGTGATATTTTGTATTAACTATATTATTAATGTGTAAATCATGATGTACATCATTTCCATCACCATTAGGCTAATGAGTGAGAAAGAAATTTACTATTTACTTATGAATATAAGTAAATAGATAGAGAGGGTAAATGTGTTTTCAAGTGAGATAAGCGCAGAAACTCAATTAAATAGGAAAGAAGCAAGAAAATAATTCAGAACGTGAAAATTATCAACGAAGCATGACTTATGGAATCTTCGTATTTTGATATATTATAATAGATATTTAGATTCGATGTAAAAAAAATATTAATGCGAACTTCCAGTCATTGTTATTAATAAGTTAAGGTGATTCATACAAAAGGCTATAATAGACTGCTGAAAGGGATGGGAAGTGATGAGGTGTCAGTCGCCTTGCGTAACTGGATCGTCCCACACGATTGATCCCTACACTCCGGGGCAAAATCCTCAATCTGCTCTCCATTCGACCATCGCCTTCACTCTAGTCAAACAGATATTCACCTGTAGTCAATCTCCGCTTTTGAACTCGTTCATTGACCCAGCCTCATGATGAAACGAAATAACGATATTAGATTATAGCAACCATTTTGAAGATAAAATTCACTAAGACTGAACGTCCAGCAGAAATATTAACATATTTGCCTGTTGCTCTCTAGTTGATAATTTATAAGGCAATTAACACTAAGGAATTCGAAGAGTTGTTAAATGAGCCAGCATATCAATGGCACATATATACATATGAAATGTTTTCATGATGAATAATACATATTAATTAGTTGAGGCGTGGGAACTAAGGAGGAGCATGTGAGGTCCTGTAGAAGCAAGGACTCACGCTCCCGATTTAAACAGAGATTCCTTTAAGGGATGGAAAGAACTGAGCAGTCTGCTGACTTGCAGGACAAAGTAACTTACAAACATAACGGAATGTCCCATTCCACTCTTCAAGTATGTCACAGCTCAATGCGGCGTCCATTCTATCAACTCTTAACTATTGAAATAATTCAGAAACTGACAATGTCCTTTTCATAAGTACGTAGATATAAAAATCAAGTATCCATGTGTTCGTTTGTACTATACATATGGGCAAATACTTTCAATTTGAAGGAAGGGGTGGGGGGCATTCTCCCATTGTTATAAATTTCCACGTTATTTTTGATATTAAAAAGAAATGTTTCAAAAATGGAAGTTTCTGTAAGATTTAAAGGAATTATTGTGGCAACTTATTTGTTATACAAATGACTTTGTGATAAACACTTTCGAATCCACTGCATCAGCACTAATGCACTGATGTCCTGGTCGAAGAGCTATAGAATTGATTACAGCAATCCAATGCAAGAGAATTTCATTTTAGTACTGGATGTACCACAAATGAAATTGTACTAGTAAAGGCTGTCCTCAGGAAAGGTACTATGCTCCCATTGCTCAAGGTTAGTTGTGGATGACCTGCTGGATACTCTATATAAGGGGTTCTTAACCGGGGGTGTCTATTCCCCTTGGGGGTATGGGACTCCATCTCTCGTAATCAGGTATTTTTTAGTATCTCTCGTTATTTTCTTCTATTTTGTACCTATTCTTGTTCACAGGTTATTTTTTTTAGTTATTCTTATGTTCTTGTTCACTGTCGTTATGTTTGTAAGTAGTTAAAATCTGACCATCTCAAATGAACGTAAAAATCTGCAGACCTAACGATTAATCTGTAGAGTAGGCAGCACTGACAGCACAGGCAGTGGGTGTTGTGTCCATATCTGTGAAATAGGATTCTCTGCATTATTAAATATGAAATCAAAGTGGAGAAATAGACTTGATGTGTCAGATGACATGCGAGTTGCTTTGTCAGCAACTGTACCACGATTCGATGTTTTGATTGCAGAAAAACAACAGCAAATATCTCACTAGGCTAGTAAAAGTATGTTTTATGTTGTCGATTTTGTAAAAAAAATTTACATTTATGTTCTCTTTCTTCTTTTGTGTAATAAAAATCGACTGTAACTTTAATTTTGTTTTCACTAAAAATGTAAACAAATGATCAATGCTTATGATTTTTTCATGTTCTATTCCTCGCAATCAATATCTAAAGTACAGGATATTCAAGGTACTGACATATTTGGATACATACTGGCAAATAATAGGATTGGTAATATTATTTCAACAGTCTAGTAAAGGGGGTATGGTACCATATTGGACAATCCATTGGGGGTCTGGAATCATTCGAAGGTTAAGAATCCCTGCTCTATATAATCAAGATTACAATACGGAAGGATATACGGATGACCTTGTTATTATAAGAAAGGGAGGAAAGCTTGAGAGTACTGCCTTTAAGGTTAAGCAGCATTCTCCCCAAATTATTGAAAGATTATTATTGAAACGGTTCTCCTGCCTTTCTCAATGGGAAAGAAAGTAGATGTCAACAAGCTTTCATTACGTACAATAAGCTTGCTCTAAAGAAAATACTCTTGGAATCTCTTTAGGTGAAACACTAAAATGAAGAAGTTACAGTTACATTGAGTACGACCACAACAAACCTTCTGCTGTAAAAGAATTCTTCGGTGGGAAAAGGGGTTTTAGCCCCCCAAGTGTTCACTTTGGATCCAAAAAATTACTATTACTGCTGTGATAAAACCAATGGTGTTATATACAGCAGTTGTGTGATATCCAAAGTAAATGAAAAAGATTCCCAGATATATGTATATCAACGTCAAAACTACAGTAATTTTTATTTCACGTATTTATTGTAAAATCTTTTCATATGTGTACATATATATTATTTCAATGTAAAACGATATAAGACAGACAACGAACGCTTTCAATTAAAGTACAGGTAAACAAAAAAACATCTACACTTACTGTCTCTAATTTTTAGTTAAACTGTCATTAGAAGAGAGTTAGTAAACCTATAAAAAACAACCGTTTTTATAGGTTTACCGAAAAAAATAACAAATATTATGTACAAAAATTATTCCTGATTTTTGCAAACAGCTTGAATATCCCTCAAAGAACACAATAAATGTATCTTGTTTTTTTCTCAATATTCTCTAAAAAAAATTGTATAACGTTAAAGTGCTGCAGGCGATAATAATAATGAGGACATCAAAGAAATAGCGTGATGAAATTACAAAGGAAAAAAAATATAAAAAAAAAAATAAGACCAGAGAGCTTTAAAATTTTATAACAGTTTACATTCAAGACTAGATAATACTAAAAAATTTAGAATGTAAGAAATAAGGAATATCCAAAATTAAAACTCATAAAAACTGTTATATATATAACTGATTTATATAACTTTAAATCGATCAAAACAATACACAGAAAAAAAAATGGGCTCTTACTAAATTCAATATTTCGAACTGTTCTTCGTCATCAGGAGAAGACTAGAAGAGAGGACGAAGTGAGAGGGATCTCCCCAGCATCTGTATATATATATATATATATTCGCGCATGATTCGCGCTCTGTTCTTCGACGTGGGGAGATCTCTCTCACTTCGTCCTCTCTACTAGTCTACTCTCCTGATGACGAACAACAGTTCGAAATATTGAATTCTGTAAGTTTTCTTTGTATTCTCTTTTCTGTGTCGTGCTTTGTGTAATTTAAATTTTTATATATATATATATATATATATATTATACAGATGCTGGGGAGATCCCTCTCACTTCGTGAGAGTTACAACTTATCAGTTGAATATCCCTCAAAGAACACAATAAATGTATCTTGTTTTTTATGACAACTTATCAGTTGTCAAGTATATATACATAATTCTGTACAGATATACAGTTTAGGATTAAGGTAATACGAATTAGACACATATGGTAGTATGCTTATTGAAGTGGAACACGGTCGGTAGTATACATATTGTAGGAGACACATCAAGTAGTTATCTCTACTTTACTACTTCCCTATAATATGAAACTACTGAACAAATTTCATTAACACTAGTTAAAGTAATGTTTTTAGTGCAAAGACAAAGCCATTAGTTTATATTGATGTGAACCAGCATCTGAATTTTACCATGATTTCTCACAGGTGGAATTTGAGAGATAATAGCTATTCGTGTTGTGTTTGCGAGAGCATGTGAGTTTGATAAGTGCTGGCTCTGAACGCAACTCTCTAATTACTGTCTAATATGTTAACAATAGAAGCCGCCTGACTAGCGTGGGTGTCATAAAACCGTTTAGTCTGATTACTAGTGATTATACGTGGAGAGCGTTAAATTGACCAGTTATAGTTTCGGGAGTTAAAATTAAGAGGAACTTGGTAAGAAGTTGACGATAAAGCAAGTAGATTTATTGCTACCTCATAGTCATTAACCGAACTTGATAGACGGTCATTATTTATTATTGGTGGGAGGGGAGGCGTCGCCAGTGTTCACATGAAGACTAATTCTATGTCTTCATTAGAGACGAAGCTGATCTCGATAAGAAGAGGCGTCCCGAGCGCAGAGCTCGGGGTAATTGTGGACTGCCGACTGTGGGAATCGTGAACGCCTTGTTAATTACTTATCACTTGCAATAATCTGCAGAGTGGAGGGCCAACTCAGCACACCCTCTCGGCCTAACCACTGCCTTGTCTTCCTCCTCCAACCCTCGACAACAGCCATAACCTCTCTCCAAACAACACATGTTCCCTGCACATCTATACTTCACGTGTACCTATCCAAGATATAATAAAAGCTATTTTGATCATTTAAATAGCAGTTTAATATCTCTCAAACATTTTTGGAGCTGTTTTATAATTTGATTTATTGCTCATGTAATACAGTAAACTCTATATATATTGCGCTATAACCTCAACGAGCCAGTTGTTTTAATTGAAAGATCTTATCTTTATATATATAAATACATCGGAATAAATAGTATTTATCAGGAAATTGACTCATGATGTGAGATTACGAACAAGTTTTTAATTAAAACTAAACTCTGTAAGCTAGATCTGAACATAGAAAACTGACCGATGCCTGGTGAAAAAAATCTATTCTATTCTATTTTACAGTCCATAACTTCATCAGATATATTGTATATCGGGAATTGCAATTATGAGTTATTATGAAGACATTGTGAGCCTATGAAAAACATTTTAAATGAAATTCTTTTAAACCCTATAAAACTGACAGATTGCTAGACAATTTTTTCTATTTCTTCTATTTCTTGCATACTATGATCAAGTTATACGAGTATCATATATATCTTTTAACGAAAATATAAACTGACACAACTTTGATATTCTGACTCTCGTCATGTTACAATGACGTTTTGAGTCACTACCTGACTATAGACTGCTCCTAACAAGAAGTGTCAAAATGTAGGAGTCAGTTCAGTTAGTTCTTTCGTACTATATATTATATGATTAGATAATATGATCTGAAATGGACACGATTAGTTCAATAGAAGTAAAGATGTCAAACATACCGATGAATACCGGTACGCTTAATCTCTCTGTTTTCATCATCTCGATCAGAGTTGAAACCGAAATTTGGGTGTGTAATTATTAGTCTTTCCTTAGTCGTGTTGTTTTACTTAAATTGAATGTATTATATATTTTCCTTTTTCTATACTAATTTTAGAGGTGATATCCTTAATTATTTAGTCACTTAATTATTGTGACACTTCTGTATTGATTATATATGTAATAAGATTTCACAACAAACACAGGGAAGAAAAATCAATATCTAAACATCAGAAAAAGATCAGAAAAATGACTAATATTTTTCAACCAAAACAAGCTCTCGTCCTCAGAGTCAAAGAGATAATGAAACAAGTGACAAAAACATCTCGTGTGGGGTTGAGAAGAGTGGGAGGCAAGAGAGGTATTTTAAAGGGCGAACAGTGCAGGCAAGAGAACGAAGGGCTGGGATGGCAAGTGAGGTAAACAAAGGAGTCCAACAAGAAATAAATACAACCTATCTTCTAGCTGTCAACCTTCATGGATGAAGATACTGAGTCCATCAATAGCTAGTCCATCAATATACTGAGTCTATCCACTCGTCAATAGTGAGTGGAGTGCGAATATACCATTACTAATGTTTATAGTATTTGGTCTATTAAATTTAATCAGAACGAATCGATAATATTTCTTAACAGCGATTTTCCATATGTAATCATTTTAGCTTGTAATCATGTAAATCATGATTGTAGTTATTTACATGCAAGAATAAGGTACTATTTTGTTCTCCTGAAGTTATGTTGTGTATTGGTGTTGTTTGACACGTGTTTTCAATAAATAAGTTAGGAATGGAAATGTTAACAAACTGACAGTATAAACAAGAACATTAAACTAAAACAATGAAACTGTATTTTAATAAACAATATTACATTAAACTTGTATATATTATATACGTTTCACGGTGAATCACAAACACAGAACTGGAACAAACACACTTACTGTCTCTAATTTTTGGTTGAACTGTCATCAGGAGAGTTTTCACATAAACACGTGAAACAACAATCAATGATCAAACCACAATAAGAAAATGGGAAAACAAGACTAAGATCTTTCAACCGTAACAAGCGGTCTTCGTCAGAGTCAAAAACTCTGACTCTGACAAAGACCGCTTGTTATGGTTGAAAGATCTTAGTCTTGTTTTCCCATTTTCTTATTGTGGTTTGATCATATATATATATATATATATATATATATATATATATATATATAAATAAACTGACACATAGACTGAAACAACAAAGACTCACTTTTCAAAACTTTTTTTTTTCAAAACAAAGTGAGTCTTTGTTATGTTTCAGTCTATGTGTCACAGTTTATTTTAAGTGTTATCTGTCCTGCCGGACCGGCAATATATATATATATATATATATATATATATATATATATATATATATATTATTTATATATATATATTATATATATATATACAAAACTAAAGTTTATGGGGACTCAGTCAGTTCTTCAGGTTCAAATTAAACTCTCATTGCCAACGTTACGTTTTGGTTTTTATTTAAAACCTTTTTCATTGGCAGAAGTATAAATTTTGAAACAAAAAATAATTTGTAATAATTTTTAATAATAATTTGTAATGTAATACTTAGTTTTTCTGTTTCAAAATGTATACTTCTGCCTATGAAAAAGGTTTTAAATAAAAACCGAAACGTTGGCAATGAGAGTTTAATTTGAACCTGAAGAACTGACCGAGTCTCGATAAGGTTTAGTTTTGTTTCTATTCCACGGTCGATACTTTTATCAATATTTATATATATATATAGTCACAAATATATATTAGTCACAATATATAATTAGTCACAAATTTTAATTATCTGAAAACATCTGAATTATTCACCTGTTTCACTTACTGATTTCATGACTGATCCTTTTTAGTGACCTTATTCCTTAACTGTGTTTTTTAATTCGGAAAAATCAAAATTTTATCTTTCACTATTGAAAACATAGTGAATGAATGCGATGAAGACTCAAAAACCTTGGAAGGATTATATAAAATCGTAGAACTATGATCGTAAGTTTGCCATGGGTTCAAATGAAGATGGTATCAATGAAGCGGTATAAGTGATGAATGAATTTACAACTGTTAAGAAAATGGTACTCTAATTTAGCTATGAATGAATTGGCAAACGATGAAGCTATAATGATTGACACAGCATTTACTTTTAGTTTGAAGGTGACACAAACAATCACACTGAAAGGTATGTGCTTAAGGCAGGGATAGAAGAAATGCTTAGCAATAGTTGCATTACAGAGTTCATCCTCCTATTAAGCAGGCTATACCTAGATTATTTTCAATTTGTATTCCTAAAATTGAGATAATCTCAAAGACTGCACTTTTCACCGAAACAACTTAAACGTTACTCCTTCCTCTGTGATACTCTTTTATCGGACACCATGTTATAACTGAGATACTTCAGTAAACTGGACACAGCAAGGATTGGAATCTTTCTTATTTTCTCACCATTACCTATTTTTCAACAGGCTTGACACTGTTTTTGAGTTTTATTGTTAATAAAACTTTATCTCTTCTTTGTCTTGCACTTCCTGTATATTTAATCGGTCTTCTTCTACTTTTTACCAAAAATCTCACAACATGAAGAGTTTTTTGGGAAATGGGTGCCTTATCTGTTGACTTTGAAGAAAAGGTTGGGTTTGAAGAAAACATAAAAAATCTGCTTTCAGAAAACTTGTATGCCATGTGCACTTTTAAGTCTTATCCAGATAATCGGATCTTAAAAGATGCATCCATGTAACATTTTTGCTGAATATTTTAGCTTGCAACCGCTAAATCCAATGTCTAAAATATTTAATTTGTTTACAGTAACGCATTGATAATACATAATAGATAAATCTAAACAAACTTTTAAATTTGCATTTTACTGCAGTAAGTCAGTAAATTTTGAATAATTTTAAAATACCTACTCGTATCTTAAAAAGTGATATATAGCAATAATTTATAATGAATTACGGTATTTCGGCCTTTTTGTTGTTGGAAATGAATATATGAGGAAGATTAAAATATTTGCACTGAAGGGAGGAGATGGAGGCGCGCTTGAGGGCTGTGGCAGGCGTGAAGAATGACCAGTCGTCGACTCTCGGGGTGTACCTCGCGCCTCGCCTCGTCTTCCCCAGGCTCAGCGCAAGTCACACCTCCATACACCGCTTCTTAAGTACTCCTAAAAACCCATGTCATTTCTACACCTCCGCTCAATCCTTTTCTGTAGTTCAATAATTTAACGCCGTCTTTCTTCATAATGTCTGTGCTTTTTAACTACTACTACTCCAACTGTCCTGACTGACTATCACTTTATGAGAAGATGTGCTTTCATGAAGGAAACTTGTAAAGTAAATGAATTTCATCGCAGCTGATTTCTTTTTGTATGAGTATAGATTTTTTTGAATTCAAGTCGTTGATACAAAGTTACAAGGAAAAATTAGTTTCGAATTACTTTCACAATATCAGAATGAAATTCATTTCATTCTGGTTGTGTTTAGTTTGTATTAAAAAAAATAATGCACTAATATTATTATATTTATAACGAGTAATCCAGCCTGAAGGAGTGTGGACTGTGGGATCACAGGCAGGCTGGGTCAAGCAGGTGGTGGTGCTCAATGGCAGGAATTAACCCCTTCTTCACTCTGGACACTAATGACTGAGACTTAGTCACTAAGGGCCTTTATAAGCATTTCTTACAACTTACGAAAGTGTTTCATTTAAAAAAAACCATGAACTATCACTTGCATTATTATTACATTCAATATTATTGATACATTATTTCATTTATATAATATTTACGAGTATAGTCATAATTATATTATAAATATTATAGATAAAATATTTATAGTCAATATGTAGTATTATAATATATTATATCTATCAATTTTGTGATCATCTCTCATGTGCCCCTAAATGATTTTGTCCGTAAAAGGTTTTTCAAATAAAATATAGAAATAGGAGATGGACATCAGAATAGAGGCAGTGCTTAATTTGTACTAGAATGTTTGCACCCTTTTTTTGCCTATATCTGCCATGTTCAGAATTTTCTTCTACTTCGTTTATTTGGCATCACATGATGTCTCTTAAGAGGCAGTATTTTCTCACAAACTTTACATACAGATTATCGTTTCATCAATGATGAAGGATACATAGGCATTGGTCTTTCCATATATTTTGAATATGGTATGTTTGAGTTTTATCGTTCAGCTTTATTTCACTTTTATTCAATCTGTTATGCAGTATAAAGAGTTAAATATAAAAACATTCTTATCTACAAAACTATTAAAAAATTATTGAGTTTGAAAAACTTGCGGCATGAAAACCTGTAGCCGAAGTCACTTAAACCGGTCGTAAGTAATGTATTTCCGCATTGCAAAACTATTGATGAACCAATTCCTGAGGCGAATAATGTTTATCTACATATATAGTTATTAAACATTCTGAAGTGCTTTAGACTCAACTTTAGTACCCATTATCTTTAAAAGAGATAATAAACAATCAATTTAATTATATTGATTGATGTGATATAGTTACTTAGTTTTACTAATTACAATGGAACATGAAATGGGGATTTCTGTTAAAAACAATTTGAGAACGCTTAGATGGTATGTTTATTTGTAATGACTGTGATTCAGAAATAAGAAAGCAGTGAGTTCAGTGATTTGACACTTTAACGACAGTGCTTTTTAAGGCTAGTGGAAAAGGTGTTGAGGAGGGGGGTTAGGTGCAGAAGACTGTTAGAAAGAGAGATGCAAAAATAAAGGGATGAGAAGGAAGGTTGGCTATCTGCATATGCAAAGTGTGAAACGACACGAAAGAATTACAGCCCAAGCTACTTCACTGTGGCCCTGCAATTAGCGTTTAGCAGAAATTCAAACTGCAATAAGGCTTTTGATGCCATAAGAACTGGCCAAGTGCGCTGTTAAAGGGGCAACTAACTGAGCAACCGGGTTTACTAGTCTACAGAATTAATGCAGATTAATGCAACTGTATTATTTGACAAAAAAAAAAAATTAACTTCTTATTCAATAAATAAAATTTCTAAACATAAAATCAGAGAAGTTGGCGTTACTAATCTGTTTCATTTGAAACACATATTAGCATATATTATTAAAGAAATGTTTAAATGAAATGAAATGATAAGCAATGTAACTCGTGTGTCATCAGCTAGGTTGGGCAGAGTTTGCTTAGTTAGTATTAAGTCCAAGTTGTATTGGCATCTTTTATAAAAAATTTATAACAGTTAATTTTAATACTTTTAAAAAGTTTATAAAAATATATCAAAGAAACGAATTAAAATATATACAAGAAAGATATTATTAAGTGCAATTAAAAACAAAGAAATAAATAATTTCTTTTTATGGATATTTTCAACTTACCAGCTAGTTGAAATTGGAAATCTTGAATTTAATAGTAATAAAAATAAGGGAAATTATATTCGAAGGTATTGTTCTAAATCTTTGAAATATTCATGATATTTTTCACTTGATTTTATAATATTTGAAGTATATTTTATTTTAAATGCTGTGAATGCTTATGTAATTTTTAAATTAATAATCTTCAGATATGAATAATTTCAATTGTTTATGATTATTAACCTGGTAATGAAAAGAAGTTTACTTCACAAATTAATGAATCACTGTTATGACCTCCATGGATTTAAATAAATTTGAGGCAAAGAATCCGATAAATGAATCCAGGTAAACCTTAATATGGATTCTGAGTACGACTTCTGGTATTGACAATTTTCGGGTTAAGCACATCCCTTGATTGAGCAATATTCAGGAATATTGAAAACAACACTAAATTGGTGTACTAGTTCATTAAAGTAGTTGCATTTAGTGTTCCCTGAGTTGAGACTTTGATGGAGACGAAAGTAAAAGATCCCTGCATCACTGCTTCATCTTAGCGGCACACTTTAAATCAGGCTCTGCAAAATGTAAAATAAACCCCAACTGCTACCAAGTACCCTTCAAATGAATCATTAGTTAGTTATTTTCCATCTTACTAAGTTTGAATTAAAGTCTCAGGTCTCTAAAAACATGTTTTATCTACTCGGAGGAGGTTCTAAATTATTATGAACATTCAGGTTTATTAAAACATTTTGATGTTTGTACTTATCGAAAATAACGAAAGATTGAATTGTTTGTTTCAAAGCCTTTGTTTATTTTTATTTTAAAATTAAATTTGCGGTAAAATGTCATTGATTTTAGAGATTGATTGAGTGCTAAAAGTTTGTAAAAGTCTCTAATGAAACTGGTTGTGGTGGGATTAGGTGTCGTAAATACCTTTTCATTACGACCGTAATCTGCGTGCAACTCGCCCTTCCGAGCCTAACAACTTTTCTCTTTACTTTCACCCCTCTCAGTCAATATTTACTGAAAGTCGTTCTGGTTAAAATTGAAGCCCAACTTTCAATGTCTTTAGCTATATTGAATTTTTGTATCCAAAATCTCAGTAAAATATTGACAGGGAAAAGCGTCTGACAATCGCAGCCGTACTTTCTGTGGGTCAACATAAGCACTGTGTAACGTGGTTCAGTTATTGAAGAATTTTGCCCTCTTGAAATAGGAGTTGTAAGCAAGGACTTTAGTTCGTTGAGTTTTTGGGTGTGTCTTAATAATAATGTATCATGTCTTGTATGTATTCAATAGCCCTGTTTAGGAGTTTGGAAGTGCTATAAGCTGCGTTATTGTCCTGAAGCGACTTTGCCCATTGACGATTTTCTTATTTGCTTCATAATGATGAAATGCTACACCATTTCAAATTACCCTTTTAAGGTTATATTACATATCGCTACTAAGATGACTCTAAGAAATGCGACGTGAGCCTGATTCTTCGCTTTTTATTGCGAAGAAATATAATAAAAGGTTGCAACATAATATAATTAAGGATTATAATGATGTCGTTAGTTTGATTGATTGATATGGGAGTTATGACGGGTGTTGCAGATGGAGGCGGCTGTAGACGAGGCGTGGTGGTCGTGCGAGGAGGACACGACGACCTGCGGCCTCGACCCCGAGGCCCTCCTCTCCAGAGGCTTCTTACCTCCACCTCCAAGGCCTCCAGCCTTCCTCGACCCACCACCATCTTCCGATGGCCTCACCACTTGCGATCTTTGTGCCTGGGCTACCCAGCATACTTCAACTATCGGTAATTTTTTTTCTAGAAACTTTATTAAACTTGTTGTCCAAGTTTTAAAAAAAATGCTGGACTTAAAGTTTTGGACTTTCAAGAACAAAAGTGTACTAGTTGAATGAATCTTCAATTGCGAAGTTTATTTACTTAATTAGGCATAGCTATATTTTGTATTTGTATATTGATTTATATTTTTTGTTAAGACCTTAAGAAACAAGAGTTGTTCTCTTTCCTGTCTTACAGAAAGGATTATAACTGGCTAGGTATTATTCGCGTAAAATTCCAAGGATTTTGCTTTCTGATCCTTGTATCTTCATGATTCATATAGAAGGCTCTAAAGTGTTAAACACCATTTACCTAATAGTAAATAATAGTTGCAGTATAAAACCAACTGTTTCACATATGCAAGAAATCATTTATTTCAGATCACTAGTTTATGAAGATAACAGTGTGTTATGTATAGTATCATTTTAATGTAAGCCACATTTTTAGGGTTATATAGACAAATTTTTTCTGGTTTAGCCTCTTGTAATAGTATGTGGAACATATATACTGACCTTTTGTTGAAACTCATTTGGCAGGCGGTTGGGGCATGAGTGCATGGTTAGACCGTGCGGAGTGCCTTGTAGTGCTCGGTGTAGGTGTAGATTTGTGGAAAGAATTGCTCCGACAATCACGATTTTAGCCAAACTGACTGGCCTAACTTGTAAGCCAGCAAATGGTTTCCATTCACGGAGCTGAATAATTTCCTACAAGCGTTACATACTCTTTTGCTGAGTAGAGAACACGACCTATGTTGATAATAATTTGTACCAATATCATATATATTTATGCTCTATTAAAATACATCCATATGGAATAGAAATTCTTTTGAAGAAGTAATATTCATTATTCAATATCAATTACTAAACTAATTATTAAATGCTTCATTATTAATAAATATATATATAACTATTTATAAAGTGTTAATTGATTACCATGTTACCAGTAATAATAAATAGTGATAATTATATATGTATTAATCAAATTAGTATTATTCTGTCCTCCACAATAACCTTAAATGTTCAAAATTTCAATTCACTCAGCATACATTTAGAATCTTTTACTCCTTTATAGATTTAAAAGGAATGTATCTCCTACTTGATAATATTTGACAATTAACAAACAAAATTTTATCTTAACTTTTTCTTAAAAGGAAACATACTGTTAGTATTGGATAAAAAGTTTAAAATAAGTCCAAAGATCTTCTTTGTTCTAAAATATTTTTCCCCATGCAATAGCCTACTGGAAAAAGTTATCTCTTTCTGTAGTATTATCTATAATCCTTTCATGATAACTTCTCTGAAAACTAAAAAATGGAGATGACTTTTATTAAAAGAAGTTGTTATACGATGACAGCTGCTGGCTTCGCCTCGTGTGGGAGCTGGCTCAGTAATCTCATTCCTGAGACTTGGAAACCTCTTCAGTCCCCTTCTCTTACACCCAATTAATCTTTGAGCGCAGCCTTCACAGATATTGCTTTAGAATCCCTTCATTGTATTAACCCAACTTCTTACTAATTTCCAAATTTCGATCACGTTATACAGCAATTTAGTAGTCTATTTATTAAATGTAATAATAATTGTGTTTTGCAATAGACTATTTCTTTTTTCAAGATACATCTCAACTGGCTTTTCCTCCGAGTTTGATTAGTTTGTTTAAACTATAACAACCTCTCCCAAATTCTTCATTGATACCATGTTTTCTGTACAATAATTAAAATTTCTTGTAAAATGTATTAAAAAATTGGATTTTGGTTTTAATGAAAAAATAGTTCATGTTTGTGTGCTCTCCAATGCGTTCAAAGTTATTTCAGTATAATGGTTGAATTGTTTAACTTGAGGAACTCCTGTTTATTCACCTTCAAGAAGAATTTCTTTGCCTAACTGACCAGGCAAAAAAACTTTTGTCAACAGCTTTTGTCAATATTGACTTCTCGGTTTCTTGCAGTCAGTGAATATACGAGGTGTGTAAATAAAGTAATGAGACTGATTTTTTTTAAATTTTCTATTCAAATATAATTACAATGTGATATTGTCACCTTCAAAATAGTTCCCTTCGGAAGCCACACAGCGCTGGAGACGGTCCTTCCAATCATTGTAGCATTGCTGGAACTCGGATTCTGGAATGGCCTTCAGCTGGTCGGTTACAGCAGTTTGTATGTTTTGTAGTGTCCCGAAATGAGTTCCCTTGAGGTGATTTTTCAATGTCGGGAAGAGGAAAAAGTCACAAGGACTCAAGTCTGGTGAATAAGGAGGCTGAGGAGCAACAGGAATGTTTTTACTGGCCAAAAACTCGTTTATTGAGATGGCAGTGTGACAGGGCGCGTTGTCGTGATGCAACACCAACTTGTCTTTGATGTTTGGCCGCACACGAAGGACTCTTTTTCGAAGTCTTTCAAGGACCTCACGGTAGAAGTGCTGATTAACCGTTTAACCGTTTGGTTCCGTACTCTGTTGACATTTTCATCGGTGTTTGCACTTGAAGGCCTTCCGCTTCGTGGTTCATCTTCAATCGACTCTCTTCCTTCTGAAAATTCCTTAAACCTCCGAAAAACCTGTGCCCTTGATAAAACACGTTCTCCATAGGCCTCCTGAAGTTTTTCAAAAGTTTCGGTTGCATTATGTCCAAGTCTGAAGCAAAATTTGATTGCACACCGCTGCTCAACTTTGAGGTCACTCATTTTTAAAACGCTCAAGAAAAAACCATTTCACGAAAACCAACGCTACGGACAAACAAATGACTGTGGCGAGTTCAGATTCATACTGGAGGCGCATCACACGTGCACCTGACGCTACTCAAGGCCACGCGTCTCCAGCGTTGCCAGATCGAAAGCGACGTTGCCAGTCTCACTACTTTATTTATACACCTCGTATATTATTTAGTCATAATGAGAAAATTAAAGGAACTAGCCTTCAAACGGGTTGTTTTTTTCATAAAAATTCTTTTGCGTAGAAACAGTTTTTTTAATTTTCCGTTATGATTAACTTCTCTTGGAAGGAAGACAAATAACAAGTATTTTTCGTTTTCTGTATTGTGACGCTATGAAAATTTGCTGAAGGCAGTGTATGAATAACTGCTGTCCACATATTGACAAAGCAAGTAAAGTATCAGCGGACCACTTAAATGCTATGTACTGGGCTCCAAAGCGTTTGTTGATAGTCACGCAATCCATCCTGGCCAGATTCTCAGAACTGTATCTGGGACACCAGTCCCTTAGTCAATTTACGCAACTTTTATTGATAACCTATAAACTCGCATTTTAAATCGGCCGGTAATAATACCACGTCCTGAACTGCTGTTCATACATATATCACTTGTATTAAATCCACATCAATCTAATCTCTTCTGACAAAGTCGTAATTTTATTGTGCTGAAACGCTAAGTTGAGTCATCTAGAAGTCAGTCACTCAGACTTAAGAGTGACTAACTTGACTGAGAGGATTTTTTTTATTTGTAGCGCGTGATCGTTGGTGCCTCCTCATTTCTAATATACCCCCGTTTTTGAAGGAAGTGCTATCCAGGTTAATTGTGCATTGCATGCGACTAAGCACTGCTCAAGAGAAGAAAAGTTGTCACAAATTTGGGTAGAAGAGGTGTTTATCTAAGTTGGGCGTCTGCTGTGAAGGGCCTGGCTGCAAAACTTAAAGGGTGCCTGGCTACAGTACTTAAAGGGGGTATGGGTGCAATTCAAACTTCTTATTTGAATTGCTTTGCTTTAATAAAAATCATCTCAGACTGACATTGGTCTGTTTCATCTGAAAAACAAGGTTAAAGGATTTTTGTGTCCTAAAATAATCCCGACACATGCTATCATCACAAAACCTCTTCCGTGTGAATTTCAAAATATCATGACGTCATTCTTCCATGCTCCCATTTGATAGTCTATGAAGACCTGAAACTGTTACTCACCCAAGTAATGTAAATAGTCAATTCACTATGATCATGCAACTTTTTAATACATCAATTAATGATACATAATATTATATTAATTAATACTAATATACATATTATCAGCAAATGATTTTTAAACCTTCTAGATAGCAAATATTATATTTCTCGTTACTTTTGTAATCTTTATCTTAACTTAACAGATTATTTTGTACAGGTATCAATCGATCGATTAAGTTTTTATTCTATATGAAAAAGTTTAATCTCCACACCACCAGTTAAGTAAATTTTCAGTATGCAACATTTTCCAAACTTCTGAAAGTATGACATATTTTCCACAACTATTCTGAAGGTTAAACATTAATGGTGTTTAGACACTAGTTGGTCCTTGTTGAACGTTGACTGATATCCTGTGAGGTGCATTTCTGACGTTGCTCTTTATGTTCTCAGACAGTATATCCTTCATGTCGTGGTCGCTGACTCTAGTAATCGTGTCAATTATCTCTGCTGTCATCGGAGCAGCCGTCATGGTCTCTGTAAGAAGATGCCTTAAGTAAGTAGTCTCTCATACTTACTTCATTTCATTAATCAACACTTCTTATTCATGTTGTTCTTTTATGTTTCAGAAGAATAAATGAAAATCCAGTTGCAAGTAAGTAGCCTCCAACATAGTAGTTTAGAAGTAATCAAAGCCCACAAGTCTCCTTGTTAAATTCTTTCGATAATATTATACCCCCAGTTATAAACCTTCCGAACTATTCTTGTGTATGGACAAGAAATATGCTTGCATACATTTATAAATATAAATATATATTAATTTATTGCTGTTTACTCAAAGCAGCGCGCATGATCCACTAATCACGTACGAGTGTTTTCCTACTAAATTCCTAACATAACCTCGCAGGCCTTCGGTCAATGCATGCTAATCGCCCTTTTAATACATATGCGTTGTATTTCATTCAGTGCTCAACTTCATTTTTTACATAGCACTATACACACATTTGGAATTTTAATTATGCTAATATAGTTACGGTAATTTGTAATATATCTTGGTGAAGAAATAATTTAAGATCTGCGAAGGATTCTTCATCTTTTTTTTTTATCATGTCCAATCGATATTTCAAACAGCAGTTGGTCTTCAGAAGATGAGAATATAATATGAATTGGTAAAGAGACTTTCAGGCTGAACTAACGAATTTGAGTACATCACGTGCTAAGTGTTTTTTCTGTTCTGTACATTGGTTGTATATCTATTTCTTTACACATCAAAATAAAAATATTCTGCGGTGAGAAGCCCTAAATAACAGAGGAGGAAATGATAGCATTAGTAACCATAATTATTTGTTATTATAAATAGTCGTGTGACTCTGATGAGGACCATTCCTCGCTGAAAAATGTTATGACCTTCGTTATCATAGAGAAAGGAATACAGAAAATCATAACCAAACTCTATCCACCTTTCATTCTGATAGTAAAGTCAGATAATGAGATAATTTATTATTTTGTGGAAGTAAGTGTACATGTTTTTCAAAGCACTGTCAATATGACCGCTTGAATGTAAATAAAAATAGTGCTGTTGATTATCTTGTTATATGCTTCTCTTCTTCTAAACGCTCGTTGTTTGAAAAAAAATTATTTAGTTCTTGTCGGATAAGATGTAAGATTAATTGCTCATTTGGTTTACTAATGGCTGTCTGGTAAGTTCGCTATTCATTGTGCCCAATTATAAGGAAACTATTTCAATGTTGAAGTCATGACATGAGTCATCAGTGCTTGTGTGAGTGCAGTCGATTTGTCTTGCGGACTCACACTTAGGCTTGATCCTGCACGTCCGAAGTCAAAGTCTACCAGACTAAATTAAACAACTCCCTTTGACTAATTTATTGCACCATCTTGGAGCAGTCTGTACGCAGCTGACATGGTGACTACTCTACTACTCTACTACTCTACATACATAGTATGGGACATCTCTTAATCATACCGCAGCAAAGTTCTTATTTTTCTTTGATAGAACTTTTTTTTCAAAGGAAATGTTTCCTTTGATTCATCAAACTTACATTTCAACATTTTTTTTACAAGCAGTGTAATTCTATGTACGTTTATATTTTACGCTATAACAACTGTTTAAGGATATACGCTATAATAATATTTAAGGAAACTATTAATGTTTTCATCTATTTGCTACCTAAAACTTCTATTAAACAAAATGTTGCTCAAAGCGTTTTGGGCGACCAAAAGTAATAGTATAATTCTATCAAATAGTTAGTTCAAGTTGAAAACAATGTTTTACATTCCTGTTTTTAAATATATTGGTCATATGCAACTGTCAAGAAAGCGCAAAGGTACATTGGAAGCAGACTTGCAGTTTATAGGCAGAGTCCATTTGTAATGACAGTTTAATTTGAACTTGAAAAACTGACCGAGTCCTAATAAAATTTTGTTTTGTTTCAACTTTTCGGTCGATACTTTTATCAATATAATTATGTATATATATATATATATATATAAAGATTTCACATAAACACGTGAAACAACAATCAATGATCAAACCACAATAAGAAATGGGAAAACAAGACTAAGATCTTTCAACTGTAACAAGCGGTCTTCGTCAGAGTCAAAAACCCAACTGATCTTAGTCTTGTTTTCCGATTTCTTATTGTGGTTTGATCATTGATATATATATATATATATAATATTGATAAAAGTATCGACCGTGGAATAGAAACAAAACTAAAGTTTATCGGGACTCGGTCAGTTCTTCAGGTTCAAATTAAACTCTCATTGCCAACGTTTCGGTCTTCATTTAAAACCTATTTCATAGGTGGAAGTATAAATTTTGAAACAGAAAAACTAAGTATTACATTACAAATTATTTTACAAAGAAAAATAGTATGTTGTTTTTAACAAGTGTAGTCTGAATGAACACTTGACACTGAACTGAAAATATTCATGAAAATGTTTCAAAATGTATAATTCCGCCTATGAAAAAGGTTTTAAATAAAGACCGAAACGTTGGCAATGAGAGTTTAATATGAACCTGAAAAACTGACCGAGTCCCGATAAACTTTAGTTTTGTATATATATACTTTTTCGATGAAAATACGATCCGAAATGGACAAATACAGTTCAATGTACATAAAGAAACATAGAGAAATTAAAAACACAAACTTACAGTCTCTAATTTTTGGTTGAACCGTCTTCAGGAGAGATAAGAGAGGGAAATCAAGCGCAGTGGTACAGTGCCCAGTGCAGTACAGACTCCAACCGTCTCTGTACCAGTGCGCTTGGTTTCCCTCTCTTATCTCTCCTGAAGACGGTTCAACCGAAAATTAGAGACTGTAAGTTTGTGTCTTTCATTTCTCTATGTTTCTTTATGTACATTGAACTATTAAATATATATATATATATATATATATATATATATATAGTTTTCTATGGGTTGTCCGGGGAAAGGAATATGATTCGATGCGATGTTGACCAATGGGAGTAGAGTTACAGGTCCAAGCGTAAGGTCCCAGTTGCCCGCTGCTCAGCAAAAAGCCTTTGCGTTCTCCACCCATCAATAGCAGCAATAACATTCAACTGAAGAAAAAACATGAACATAAGAAACCGAAGAGAACAATATACAAAACCTACAACTTGAAGATGTTTCTACGAGAAGAAGTTGGATTCCAGTGTCAACATCTCTTAATAATCAAGAGGGACTGTGCAACCTCTACCCCTGTTGGCATGAAGATGAAGGCGGCTTTTCGCAGTAAACAACCGAGAGTATCATTTAAATATCCAGCAATATCCGTAACAGAAAATAGTAAACAACAACAACACCCAACCACCACAAAAATCAAAAATAGAAAGGGAACAGGAGTTCACTGTAAAGTGAGGCTAATGTTTTCTGCCAAACATCATTTAACACAGAGGGACTGTGCAACCTCTATACCTATTGGCAGAACGCAAAGGCTTTTTGCTGAGCAGCGGGCAACTGGGACCTTACGCTTGGACCTGTAACTCTACTCCCATTGGTCAACATCGCATCGAATATATATATATAACTTTAAATTACACAAAGCACGACACAGAAAAAAGAATAAAAAGAACACTTACAGAATTCAATATTTCTAACTGTTGTTCGTCATCAGGAGTAGACTAGAAGAGAGGACGAAGTGAGAGAGATCTCCCCACGTCAAAGGAAGGATATATATATATCTATATTATATATATATATATATATATATATATATATATATATATATATTCTTTATATTTACCCAATTTGTATTGATTATCTGACTTTCAAGTCTATATCTTCTCCTAACTCTATTACTCTAAGACTACTTGCGAGGGGCAGCACTGGCGGCTGCCGGGTCGGTTACAATGTGCTCTCTTTTCCCTTTCTCTTTTCCCCTGGAGACGGATTGCCCGAAAATTTGAGTTTGTAAGTATGTTTCTTTACTTTATGTGATTCTCCTTTTCAATTTCGAACTCATACGAGGTGTGTAAATAAAGTAGTGAGACTGATTTTTTTTAAATTTTCTATTCAAATATAATTACAATGTGATATTGTCACCTTCAAAATAGTTCCCTTCGGAAGCCACACAGCGATGGAGACGGTCCTTCCAATCATTGTAGCATTGCTGGAACTCGGATTCTGGAATGGCCTTCAGCTGGTCGGTTACAGCAGTTTGTATGTTTTGTAGTGTCCCGAAATGAGTTCCCTTGAGGTGATTTTTCAATCTCGGGAAGAGGAAAAAGTCACAAGGACTCAAGTCTGGTGAATAAGGAGGCTGAGGAGCAACAGGAATGTTTTTACTGGCCAAAAACTCGTTTACTGAGATGGCAGTGTGACAGGGCGCGTTGTCGTGATGCAACACCCACTTGTCTTTGATGTTTGAAATGTGATGAACGGAGGTGTGATTCAAATTCAACTGTTCCCCGATCATTCTGACTGTCAAGCGTCGATCTGAACGCACAAGGTTCCGTACTCTGTTGACATTTTCATCGGTGTTTGCACTTGAAGGCCTTCCGCTTCGTGGTTCATCTTCAATCGACTCTCTTCCTTCTGAAAATTCCTTAAACCACCGAAAAACCTGTGCCCTTGATAAAACACGCCTCCTTAAGTTTTTCAAAAGTTTCGGTTGCATTATGTCCAAGTCTGAAGCAAAATTTGATTGCACACCGCTGCTCAACTTTGAGGTCACTCATTTTTAAAACGCTCAAGAAAAAACCATTTCACGAAAACCAACGCTACGGACAAACAAATGACTGTGGCGAGTTCAGATTCATACTGGAGGCGCATCACACGTGCACCTGACGCTACTCAAGGCCACGCGTCTCCAGCGTTGCCAGATCGAAAGCGACGTTGCCAGTCTCACTACTTTATTTACACACCTCGTATATATATGGAGTTGTTGAGATTTGACTGTGACGAAGAATGCTTGTTACGGTTGAGAGATCTTAGTCTTTTTTCTATTTTCCTACTCTGGTTTGGTCGTTGATTTTTATATAACGTGTTTATTGTGATATCTCTTTTCACAATATATGTATTGCATTTTTAATCATAGATGTTGCCAATTTAAATAAGCGAGTATTTCTTCGCTTTAAATCTCAAATCTCAATAGTAAAATCTTCGAAAGTAAATCTCAAACTCTGTAACTTTTTAAATCTCAAATCTCAAAATAGAAATCTTCAATAGTAAATCTCAAACTCTGTAACTTTTTTTATTTTCTTGAAACTTTTTTATTTAACTTTACTGAAAATTGATTATTCACTAATCTATCAGTGAATTTATCTGTCCACTTTTTTACTGATATTTACAAAAATATCTGTAAGGGAAAGAAATGGTGAATTAAAATTGAGTAACATATTAACTTTAAAAATGAAGATTATTTGTAAAATGATCATTTATAAACGTAGCATTCAAAGTGGTTCTCAAAGTTAAAACCGAAATTATACAAAATCAAAATAAAGAGTATTCGTCCCCTTGTAGCCGATTTTAATTAACATTTTTTTTTTCACCCAAGTTGCTTGTATATTTTCTCTTTAGAATCGGAGCGTTCTTTAAAACTCTCATCTCCAGCGATGGTTTTTTCACAAAGTGGTATTGGAGCCCATTCCAGTCAAAGGACTGTACCGTGGCTGAATGAATTTCACACCCACTCCCTGCATTCTTAAATCTCTTGGTTAATATTTTCAACGATATTTACCAAAGCAGTTGTTCGATTCTCTATGAAATTATTTCGCCTTCATTATTAACATTGTGCTTTCAATATTGTCCTCTTTTCTAGTAGTATTCACCTCTTTCAAAATAATAAAAAATACTTCAGTAAATGTGATTAATTATTTTTTTTTTTGCAAAAGGAATGGAATTTCATTGTAGGTAGAGATTGGCATGTTAACGAAAAACTGACGCTTCGCCGTTCTACCATAAATAAATATCTAATATATTAATATAGCGAGATATTATGCATATATATATATATCAACGATTGTTCGCTTTCTGGATATTTTGAAATTTTTTTTTAATATACACTTGTAAAAGACTCTACTTGTAGAAATTTAGTACAGTTAGGTTACCCCACCATTTCTGAATATATTCTTCATAAAGTTAATTACAAGTGATATATTATTGATACCTCTGCCATATCACCTATTGGGTAATTCATATTACCTGCTACCATATCTTTTGAAATATAAAATCAAGTTTTCCGGGGTTTGCATGTCCTAATTAACTAATAATGGTAAAAGAAATAAATTAGAGTCTTTGCCTATTAAAACTTTCATAATTCTCTGCATAAATATTTCTAACTTGACTATGCATTCTCATTATTCTATGATACCCTGTCTTGTTTATTTTTTGCTGAAGTCCGCTATATAAAATTGCTGCTAATTACTTATTTCCGTTATGTCCATTTTGATTTTCAATAACATATTTAAATCAACTTAAATTATATAATTAAGTGATTAAAAATTAAAAAAATTTTGTGCACCAGATATATAAATAAAAAATTTAAATAATTTTTGTATTCTTCAATTTATACAACTAAAAAAAATCTATAGTGGCCCTTTTTAAATAAGTGTAATAATATTTTTTCTGTTTTCTTAAATTATGTTCTGAACATTTTTTTCATTTATGATTTTTGTTTTCTACTGTATAGCATTTGATTATTTATGTGTCTTTAAATCCATTTTTAATTGTTATTTATTTTATTTTTCTTTGTTCTACTTTGTATTCCGTGTTAGAATATCTCGATCATATATCTAAGTGCAAATGTCTTTGTGTGATGTGTGTGTGTGTGTGTGTGTGTGTGTGTGTGTGTGTGCGTGTGTGTGTGTGTGTTGGGGGGTTCTGCGAGATATTATGCATATCTATCTCAATGATTGTTCGCTTTCTGGATATTTTCAAATCAAAGATATTTTCTCTAAAATAAACTTAAATATTAAATTTAAATTTAATTTAATTGTTAAGTTTTTCTTGATTAAAGCAATGAATCAGTCTATCTTTCTATAATTAAAACTATATAAAATACTGGGGAAAGTATTATGTATTCATACAAAAAAGTTCATTATAAGAAATTAACAACGCGTTTCAAACACTTGATGTTCTTCTTCAGGTTGCATCTAAAAAAATATATGCATATATGAGCTTTAGGAACATCGGCGTCAATTAATTAAAATTGAATACAATATCTGACTGTTGATTCAGTGACTGACTCAATAGTGTCAGATATTCAACAGTCAGATATTTAATTCAATTTTAATTAATTCACGCCGATGTTCCTAAAGCTCCTATGTACAAATATTTTTTAGATGTAGCCTGAAGAAGAACATCAAGTGTTCGCAGCGCGTTGTTAGTTTTTTATAATAAACTTTTTTTGTAGAGACATAATACTTTCCCCAATATGGGTAAATACCACAATATAACAGAATGCACAAAGATAACTTTTAGTCTTTCGAATAGCATTGTACCAAATCAGTCGAGGTGTAAGGAATATGTACGAGTTAGGATGGTTAATTTTTTATAACAGTTTTACTCACAACCTCTTTGTATTATATTTTACTAAATATATGAGTGCTTTTAGAATACGTATGAAATTTAAAATTCAAAAAGTGAAACATTCTCGTAGTTTATTTCAATTTATTTTATTTCGTTCGTCGTCGAAAGTGTCGAAAGAGGTTTTAAGCATTTGTGTTTTACACCCATACAAGTGTTAATAAGTCCCATTGTTACTTAACTTCCGTAATGGAATGTGAATAGGTATATTTACATGTTTATCGCCTCTGAGACATAAGGGAAACACATTATGTGAATAAAAAAAGTTTGTTGGCAAAACAAAGGTATTCAAATTGTTTATTAATCAACATTTATCAGTAATTTATGTTTTATTGGAGCATTAAGCAAAACGCGATTTTGATCCTATTATGCTTAAAAATAATTGAAAAGTATTTATCAGTAGAATAGCCCTCGTTTGTCACGATTCAATTTGAATATGTTTACTATAGCAGGAGTTTGCTTTTCGATTCTAATGAAAAAAAATGAAACTTTATCGCAAAAGAAAACTGATAATTAGAAATTTCAGCATTCAATTGACTTGATTGATATATTGTGTTTGTTTTCAAATTACTTTGAAAGCAATAGGAAAAAAATGCAAACTTTGCAATGAATTGTGATATAATTAATGTGGAAAAACAAACACTGATCAATATTTATTTAGTCAAGGGAAATACGAGATTGCAATACGACTTTGCTTGGCCCTTGTCCAGTTTGATTGCTTTTCAATTTTTATTATTACATCAGGTGTCTTCATGCTTTTTTCTTTTTTTTTTCAATTTCATAGAACTCTTTTTGTTTCATCTTGATGAAACAATTTTATTCAGAATGCTTTACTTGTCTATTTAATGTAGGCTAATATAGTTTTGATCAGAGATGGCGAATATTTTCAATAAAACGGGACTAAATTTTACAAATGAAATTCGATATCGGGTCCCGCATATTGTTTTATAACTACAGAAAACAGTATATACACATATAAATATTAAAAATGTAAATAACACCCTCAATAAATATAAAAAAATATGATTTTCTCAGGTGTTCTGAATATAAATAAAATCAATTCTCCAAATTTGTTCCTTCCTATTTTCTCATTTTGACTAATTGATAATAAATCAATTAATTATTAACCAAACTAATTAACATGACGAGTTTCAGTTTCGTAGACCATCATCACATACCTATACGTCATCGATATGCATATGTTCAATATTTATATATGACAACATCAGACTATATATATATAAGTTCACAAACGAAGAAAAGAAACAGACAGAGCAAAGAAATACTCTTGCTAATTCAATTTTTTGGAAAATCCGTCTGCAGGAGAGGAGGAGTGCAAGCACACTGGAGAGACAACGTCGGGTAATCGACAATGCCACCAAGCGCTCCCGGTCTTAAAGTAATGAAATAGAGTAGATTTGGAAATGAAATCAAGATAAGGAGTACAAGGGAGAATTATATATTATTGAAAATGACACCAAATTTAGCTGATACCTGTTTCTTAACAAGTTTCTCAATTTTTCTAAATAACACTCTGGTTATTTCGTCTATACAATAAAGTACATCTCCTATAGTCGACATGTTTCGAATGATCAACATTCATCATCAGGACGTGAATAACATCTAAGGTGAATTATCTAGTTTATTATAAATACACAGAGAAGGTTGAAGGGGTTGTTTTCCAAACAACAATTTGCTACCAAAATTTACATATATATATATATAAACTAGAATTTAAAAAGAACACATAGAAAGGAAATCACTGAACTCACTACTATATTTCGATGTCCTCGTCTTCAGGAAAAGAAGTGAATCGCTCCAAAGGCTGATAACGACTGACTTGGCGTTCGAACTGAAGCACTCAAACAGTGTAGCCAACTTTCGGAGGAAAGGTAGATTCTAACTAATTAAATGTCATAATTATAACGTTAGTTATATCAAGATAGTGCAGTTGATCCTTTTGGTACTTAATAATTTTCAAGCAAATGTTCTTTTTCTGACTCTCTCACTCTCTGTCTTTCCTATCTACGTCAAATCTCTAAAAGCTATAAGCGGTAAAATAAATCCAAATGATAGCAAACTATTCAGATAAAAACAACTGAATATAGAAAATTTCAAAATACCTAGTCCATTACAAAATTTTTCTACAACTTTTATTCGAAATTGTTTTCTTCCTCCTGATGTTATCGAAGGTCTTAGAAGTTCAAAAAAGGGTAAATTGGCTTATCATTTGTTTAAATCTTGACATTCGCCTTTGAGTGATGCACGTATTCTAACCGAGCAAGCTTTATATTATTTTTTCTCGCTTTAAGATCTGATAATGTTCCATTCGTTTCAACTTTATTCCATTGGTGAAATTAAAAACTATAAGTTAATAATTAGTAATCGTTTCTAACTTTAAGACATGTATACTTTTTCCTTAGGTGCTGCAGCTGGATGTTGGAAAGTTTGGTTCATTTGTTATTTGGCTTCCACTTTGGTTATACGTTAGCTATACTACCAAATTAACAGTAGCTATTAATCAATTCCTCTAAATCTAATTCCATTTCTACAACCATAAATTCATTGTCACCTTTTTGTTTGAAAATAGACCAACAATAAGTAATTCAATAGATTTATTGTAACTTAGCTTAACTTGTGCGTCACCATACTTATCCATTATTTTAAACAATAAAATTTTAATTATTATTAGTATTTTTCAGGTCGTTGGATTGATATGTCAAATAGTCAATATGCTGTTAAACTTAGTTTGCCTAATCTAGGTAAACAAAATTACGGCTCAATATACTTAAATATAATAATTTTTGAAAGCTATCTAGCCACATCTAAGTTACATTGTTAGCATCTAAATCCTGAGTATTAGTGAAGGAAATTATATTTCATTTAGTTCATTTTTAGTAAAAACGAGTTTTATTGGGGATTTATTTCAATTTACCTATGATTCTAATAAAACAACTTTAAAGACTACGTGAATTTTGTGACAATAAAATAATTAGTTTAACAGTTGTTTATACTTTAATTGATAGCGCATATAAAAATAATAATATTAGTTGAATTATTATTTTTATAAGTAAACTTTGAAATTATTTTAGAAACTCTGGGAAGTATAGTATAAAATTAAAATAATTAATGAAATAAACTGGACTCATATTATCGTACATAAATTGATGTAATGATAAAAGAAACTAAAATATGGAAAATTATAATTCATTACATCAAAAAGTAACGACTATATATTTATAAATAGATTATAAATAATCTATAATATCTATAGATATGTCGCATTACACACGAACAGATCTGCAGACGCAAATAGTTTTATTCTTTATCGTTTTCTTTTTCGTGATATTCTTTTCAGTTCATGACGGTCCAAAACATTGAATGTTTAACTGTCAATATTGGTTAAAACTTTGTTAAATATTTTACAAATATATGAAGACTGTAGCTTTAATTTTCCTTGTAACAAAATGATATAGGTAAACTGATCTTCAAAATACGATTGTAAAACATTCACTATGTGTTAAGTCAAATCAATTGACTTAAAAATTGTTATTTATTTTATAAACTGTTGTTGTTATTATTAAAAATTTTCATTTCGTAAGTTGGAATAAAAATGTACTAAAAGATACCTAAATAAGTTATATCCTAGAGAGTACTTTGGAATTCCTAATCCTAATGTTAGTGACATAAACATTACAGCATGGTTTGCTTAAAATATGAAAATTAAAAGGTTTTTTCCACTATTAGTTCGATTTTCATTTTATATAAAAATCTAAAAAGGACTCTCCTAACCTAATGGTCATTGTTTCCTCTTCGTTCATGTGTGCTTTATTCTGCGTATATTAAATATAGGATGTTTATTGATATAACTAAAAATCAAGCAAACAAGATTTCTCGACAGTATATTGAAAGAAAAACGAAGATATCTTTTCACTTTTGTATCAAAGAAGACCAAATAAAGACTGTGACAAAGATTAAAGAGGAAGAAGGATTAAAGGAGAGGTGGGAGTCCTTTGACAGTTCAAGAACCTATTAGGAAAAGGCCCTCAGGGGCAGCGATCCTTTTATCTAAAATGGGATCCATCCTTTACAATGCACACCCAATTCTCCTACTAACCATAAAAATTAGCCTTGATAATTGGAACCTTTTAAGAAGCTCATACATTGTTTCAGGTTATCCTGAAGATATTTCTATCAAGCAACTCAAACTTCGGAATTTAATAAGAGTTGTAAAGCATGACTCTTAATAACACACTCGTATGCAGAGTAGGGACTCAGTCGTCATCTCCCTTAGTCTAGCATAATACTAGGTCATTACATTAAAACTTGAATTAGCTTGCACACTTTTCAATAGGATTGTTTGTTTGGTTTATATGCCTGTCTGCGCTACAAAGTAGTCATCATACTTTCTAACTAGTCATTATTCTTGCCTTACTGTGAACAATTATCTGGTTTTGAGACATTGGAAGAATGATTATTTAATTATGTACGTATACAATCACACTTGGCAAAGACAATGGTCTTAGTGAATAGGTTCAAAAGTATACTGAAAACTTCTAACATATATTTATCATTTAATATCTCTTGATTATTTCTACAGAATACAATTAAAACTAAAAATCAGAGACAGCAGTGTGTGCTTCTCTTTTTGCTTTTGTTCTTTTACTAAGTTATATTTATATATATAAATATAAAACAAGATTTCACAATAAACACGTGAAATCCAACGACAAAAGAATATTTCCATGCACAATAGTGCACGTCGTAATTAGCAGTTCCGGACCAGAGGCCCACTACTGCTAAATTCTCATCCTGTTGTTTTTATTTAGGCCAGTAAGTATTGTCAAAAATTGGGACGTCAGTCTGTCAGGGAAAGGAGTCGTATTCGTGGTCATATGGTCTTGCGGTTCTGCATTGTCTGAGGTACTATATTATTTATAAGCCATCAAGTTGTCATATTTATCTCAGAAAGGGAGCTATTAGGACTCATTGGATTGGGAAAGGTTGTGTGTTGGATTCAGTTCCCAAACAAGGAAATTTTGATGGGTGGTCAGTTGTTTATCTTCATTATTGGCAAGTCGACTAATGTAGTAGCAATCAGTAGATTCCCAACTCAAAGCATATCGAATTGAATATCGAAATTTCAATTATAGCCCTAGCTATAAGGCAGTCACATTTATTCTGTACAACTTGGATACAGGTCTTGTTCCTGACTGAACAGTCATATATTATAATCGAACTACTGACCACCCTATAGACAAGGTCTGTGGAGTACTTCTCGATTTGAAAATGGAATAAAAATTACACATAAGGAGTATCCTCAGCTGAGATTTATTCCGTGGATGTTAACTAAATGTCAATCTAGTCAATCTGTTAATCTAGTCACAGGTCACAGATATTTGACCTGTCTTTCGTATGGTATGACTCGATCTGCAATTAAACCAAGAGGTCGAAGAGGAGGTGTACCTTTATAGAAACGAATATGAGCACTCTTTGCCGGGTTTAGATGTAATTTCCAGGTTGTGAACATGTGTAGGGTCCCATCAAGGAACTTTTGTAGTTTTTTGGTTGCATAACCTACATTGGAGCACCTATAGGCTACTGCAGTGACGTCTCAATCCAGTTTGTTGATAGGTGATTTGGTGTTCGTAAAAATGCATGTATTTAATTTTTTCTTTACTTTATACTATATATTTTTATTTGAAAGGACTGACAGAACAGATTGGAAAAATACTTAAGGAAGCTAACTTTAAAATAACATATAAAGTAAAGAAAAAATTAAATACATGCATTTTTACGAACACCAAATCACCTATCAACAAACTAATTAAAAGCAATATAATATATTCTATTCCTTGCAATAATTGTAATAATGTATACATAGGTCAAACCAAACAATATCTAAAAGATAGATTAGCTTTACACAAATCGAATTTTAAAAATAAAAAAATGTTTTGTGCCCTAGCCTCGCATGCAATTAAAAATCAACACACATTTCAATTTGAGAATGCATCAATTTTAGATTATGAAACTTCATACAATAAAAGATTGATAAAAGAAATGATACATATCAAAAATACTAATAATACTTGCAATAGAAAAACAGATACAGACAATTTAAGTAGGATTTATAGTTCCATCATAAATAGTTAAAGATGCAATGTTATCTAGTTTATATTTTTAAGGATTGTTAAAATAATAATTTATTATAAATGTATTATAGATATATATTATGGTGATACATATTATAATAGATATATATTATAATATGTGTATAAGTATATATGTTTATATATAATGAATTGTACTAAAAAAACAGTGGTTCAATAATTTGTCGCTTGGAACAGCACATGTAATGACAGTTAACGGTTGTTTGTAAATGTAACAGAACCAAGCCTTCAGTAAGTTCTTTTTTCAATTTGTTTATGATGTTTTAAAAGTAGAAATGAAAAAATGTCCATTGTTTATTGTTTTTTGTTAGTTTATAGCCCTGAGGATGTCTTGAAATAAAGACGAAACGTTGGAAAAAAAGGTGATTCCATATATTTACCCTGACCAAACTCCGAGAAAAAGAAAAAGTGTTTTGTATATATATATATAATATATATATATATATATATATATATATATATTATATATATATATATATATATATATATATATATATATATATATATATCAATCATCAAACCACAATATGATGAGAAAACAAGACTAAGATCTTATTATATATATATATACATTTATATATCATGGTAAACGGAAACGGTCCGGCAGGACAATTACGCTTAAAACAAACTGTATCACATAGACAGAAACATAACAAAGTCTCACTTTTCAATATTACGACCGCCATTACGGTCGAAATATTGAAAAGCGAGTCTTTGTTATGTTTCTGTCTATGTGTCACAGTTTATTTTAAGGGTATATATATACAGTGATACCTTGAGATACGATTTTAATTCGTTCTTTAACCATCGTCGTATGTCAAAAAATTCGTATCTCAAAGCAATTTTTCCCTTTAAAACAATGTAATATGTATTAATGCGTTCCAGCGATACTAAATCACTCAAAAAAAACGTTAAATTGCATATAATATAACATTTTTTGTACAAATAAACGAGTAATAACACACATATGGTAAAATAACATATTGATGTATGATAAATGTTAATAAAATCAATAAAAAAGAAAGGAGTTTAAATTTTTATTTAAATTTTTTTCAATTTTTTTTTTAGATTTGTTGTATCTAAGAATTAAGGCCCAGATTTTTTTTTTGTCAGACCTTCGAAAAGTAACGATCAAGAGAGGTTTGTTTCTGCCTCTTTTTTAAAATGTTACGAAAAAATGTGAGACACGTATCATTAAATAAGGCACTCGCTCTCCCAGTAGACATTTTCTCTGGGTGTCTTTTTTCTACGAAATCAGACACTTCCTGCCTGATGAAATCGTATCTCAAATTTTTCGTCGTATATCGGAGCAAAAAATGGTCGAATATTTCGTGTCGTATCTCAAATAATCGTATGTTAGGGCAATCGTATCTCAAGGTATCACTGTATATAATATCAGTATAATAACTGTAATTTCGCTATATATAATATCCGAATAATATCAATATTTCAGTAAACAAATGAAATAAAAATTAACGTCAGTAAGAAAAAAAAAAAAAAAAAAATAACTGGAATTAGAGACTGAGTATTAGTGAGACTCAGGCCAGTTGTTTTTTTTTGTAAGATCTTAGTCATTTTTCTGAATATGATACAGTTGATTAGACGTTGATTTTTATTTCACGTCGTTACTGTGAAATCTTGTTTTATATGTATATATACAAACGACCCGATATATAACCATGTGCGATGTCATCGCAACATTGTTACCTCTGTATACACCAAACCCTCTGATGCCCAACTGCATTATAATCTGCAATCCTCTTCACATTAATAATTCTTAGCCGTTCTCTTTTTTTCCGGATACATCGAATATGTAAGAATTTTGAACGACCCCAAATTTATGTCGACAGACTTAGGGACATTCATTGAAGGAGGTTATCCTCCTGAGTCGTGACGCCTGCTAGTTCCTGCAGCCGCCCACTATCGACAGCTGAATCTGCCTCTTCTCGTTCCCTTGCTACTACTTTCTTAATTAATTGAAGTTTGTTTCTTTTTAATATACAACAATCCCTTCTTATTCTTCTTTGTTCGTCTATTCTCTTTACCTATTATAATCGTGTTCTACTTACCTATTTTATCGAGATCAAAAGTATGCCCTTCGGTTAAAGCCTGTGATTTATAATGCTCTTGTATTCCTTTCATTTTTCTAATTGATTAACAATGTTGATATAATCTTTCTTTTAAAAACCGGCTTGTCTCTCCATTGTACTGCTTCTCACAATCATTACATTTTATAGCTTAAATGATATTGCTTTGTATCTTCTTTGTTCCTTTTTCTTTTAAGTCAAAAAAAAAAAAGTTCCTTTTATTATAGAACACTATGTAACTTCTGGTACATTGTAAAATTTTCGTTTAAACACTTTTTTAATTGTTCCTGATAAACCCTGAATAAATAGATAATCAATACTTTTTGATTAATATTATTGTCATTGGAACTTTACTTTACATTTAAGTTGCTATCTTAAATGTAAAGACCAGAGGTCTGCAACCTTAGTTATCACAAGAGCCACTCTGCCTCCATTTTAGTCTGGAGCCGCAAAACATAACACAGCTTAAAAACTTTAAAAAGTTTTAATTTGTTTAGTTCTTATTGATATAATCATGAAAGTAAAGCATAACAAAAAATAGAAATACAATGAGCATGTGTAGGCCTAATCTAAAAAAATTTAATAGTAAACTATGCAAGCCTATCCTTACTACTCGTATATCTATATAGGTGTGTTCTCTAATCGGGGTTCGGTCAATTTTCCAGGATAAAAAATCAAACTCTCGTTGCCAACGTTTCGGTTTTATTTAAAACCTTTTTCATAGGCCTACAAACAAAGGATAATAAGAAATCACATATCAACATCAAACATATACACAATATGAAAAATGGATTGTTACAACTTATGAATATTACAAGCAGAAATATTTCAGAGATACATAAAACAATATTACTTACAGAAGTAAGAATTTTTTAACTAAGAAAATGAAATTTACATTATTTAAAGGAACAACAATGTTAGCCGGACAAAACCTTCGACTAGACTAATAAGATAACATTACAAATAACCTTCACTAAATTTCACTAAACCTCAGCACAACAAGGATTGTTGTTCCTTTAAATAATGTAAATTTCATTTTCTTAGTTAAAAAATTCTTACTTCTGTAAGTAATATTGTTTTATGTATCTCTGAAATATTTCTGCTTGTAATATTCATAAGTTGTAACAATCCATTTTTCATATTGTGTATATGTTTGATGTTGATATGTGATTTCTTATTATCCTTTGTTTGTAGGCCTATGAAAAAGGTTTTAAATAAAACCGAAACGTTGGCAACGAGAGTTTGATTTTTTATCCTGGAAAATTGACCGAACCCCGATTAGAGAACACACCTATTCTATCAAACGGTCGATATATTATTGAATCTGTTATATATCTATATACTTATAAAACTCTGATGAACATTCTTTTTTGTTTGTTTTCATGCTACCGTGCATTGCCTGAACTGAATAAATAACAAAATATATAGCATTTTGTGGGAATCGAACCCACGACCTTAACATTAAGAGGTCCAATGCACTTTGCTCTCGACCAGGGGTTCTCAGCGTTCCTTGGCCCATTCACCCCTCCCGCCATTTCCCATAATGCCATTCCCCCACCCCTTCTTCTCTCCAAGGTAGTATATATACTTTACATTGATTATCTTTATAATAGAATTTTACAAATTAAATTCTAATTATAATTATTGATGAATATATAAAATATTAATTCAACTAAAATAGTATGTATTAATTTATAATTAAAAATTTATAATAGCTTTCCTCACTCTGGAAACTTACCGTGGTCACAATTCACCCCCTGAAGCCAAAATTCACCCCCATTGAGAACTTCTGCTTTAGACCAAAGGGTCCTACTTATTACCTACTTACTATAGGCTTCCAATACCTGATATAAATAACGTTTTGTATACCATAAAACCTGAGATTTTCTTTTCACATAATGAATCACCTGCCCTAGTAGTGGGATTTGTTTGCATTTATTTAAATTGTTTACATTGCTTGGAAAATATTTAAGTGGAATAAAATGTTATTTAGGGGTTTATTAAAAAAACAAAATGTATAGTTCTAATGAGTTAAGATGATATCTTTGAAGAATAGAATTGTTAAATGTAAAAAATTAACCCCAATAAACATTCCATGGAGCATTCCATGGTGCGATGAATGGTTATCGAACAAGTGTTTGACTAATCAAACAAAATATAAGTTGGTTGTTAATGAGTTTATTACGTTTACTTATAGTAAAGTTGAGTTTATGCCACTCCATATTTTTTGTCTTAGTTTTTATTCCTGTTCGATTTAAATATTTATAGTAAGGCAGGACAGCGTGTGTCGGGTTAGCCATTATGTTAATAGTTAAATATATACTATATTAAGTTTAAATAAAGGTAACACGACATTCATTGACCGTTAGGCGGTACAAAGTTCGCCGGTCAGCTAGTAGTAAACGAAAAATATCAAGTTCGTTTTCTTCTAAATATTATAGTTTTTAAATTATTTTCAAACCATGAGCACAAATCTGGAGTGGCCTACACTCAACTTTACTATAAGCAAATGTACTCGTAATAGCAAACTTCATGGGTATATAATGCCCCATTTAGACATAATATATGTCATATATTTCATTTCTAGAGACCGTGCAGATAATTATTGAACCAGCTATCGATATATACACATATTTTTGTATATCACACAACTTATGCATATAATATCATTAGTATTACCACAGCAGTAATAACACTTTTGTAAATCCACAGTGAAGATTTCGTGTTACGAAATAATCTCTTACAAAGAACATGGTTTTTCTTTCCATAGCCAGTGGATCTCAGACATGACAATCTGTATTATATTGCAAGTGGATCTGTTACATGTAATGTCATTTATCTGACCTCCTTCTACATTGAAGTTATAAGCCAAAGCTTTCACTTAAAGACTTCAAAATATTTCTATTTTGTCTGAAGAATTTCAGAAACGTATAAGAAAAAATTTCAGTGTCATCGAACAACCGAAGAATTAGATTAAAATTTGTATCCGTTTTGTCTCGTATTTGCCGACGTTTCGGTTTTATTTTAAAACCTTTTTCATAGGATTACAAACAAAGGATAATAAGAAATCAACAAATAAACAATATGGAAATAGATTATCACAGCTTGTGAAATATTACAAGTAGAAGTATTTTAGAGATAAATAAAATAACTTACAGGAGTAAGAATATTTTAATTAGATAATGAAATCTTTATAAATAAAATAATGATTTTGTCTGTACATTGCTTAGAACTGACTCAATTCAAGTTTTCTTTACGTTTCATACATTGGAGAAACCGAATCCACCCTTAGAAAAATTTCTGTCGGTTTGTCGGTTTGTCGGTTTGTCGGTTTGTCCGCAAAACTTTGTCACAGGTAAACTCAGCTACCATAAGACATATAAAGATGAAACTTTTACAGTAGATTTATATAGGTCTAACTTAAAATATAGGCTCTGAATTGATTGGAAATTCAACGTAGAAGTGAAGTTATGGACGTTTAACGCAAAAATGTTTGTCACAAGTAAACTCAGCCACCATAAGACATGGTGAGCTGAAACTTTGACACTGGATTTGTGTATGCCTAACTTAAAATATGGGCTCTAAATAGATTATTAATTCAGTACAGAAGCGAAGTTATGGGGCTTTTAGCTGTATTTTCCTAACTTTACAGACAAGTTTGTTTTGAAAATACACAGGTGTGGCAAGTAGGTATTGTTAGTTGATTTTAATTTCAATTGAGCATATGAATATATTGCGTATTTGACATCTTTGAAAAAGTGTTTCCCAGAGTTGAGGATGTACTATCTATTACGAATAAATAATTTTGAAAACGAGCAATTCTCAACTCTTAATACGGACAGGCAGGAGAAATCAACAAACAAGTTCTTACGCTATATCATACCGAGGAAAGACCTTACAAGTCAGTAAAAAGATTGGATTAGTGATGAAGAAGCAGTTCATTATCTAATTGAATTTCTTGTATTATATAAACGAACTAACAATATTGACTAGTCAAAACTTTCGACTAGACGAATTATGTTTTAATTTTTGGTCTTACTTAAAATTTTCCATTGGAATCTTATGGCATACTAGTTTTGTATAAAATTCAAAGAAAAACCAGCATACATTAATATGAACAAAACATTTAGCTGCAGTTTGGTTGCTTTAAAAAATCAACATACAATTCAATTCAAACTATCAAGAAAAGAATTGTTAGTTGGAATTTGAGAAATGTCATGTTCGATATATAAACTGTTATCATAAAACTGCGATGAGATGTAAAACTTGAATTCTTGTGGTGAACGGTGTCTAGATGAGGGTGCAGTGTTCAGGATTCCTTAGCATTGCTGTCATATTTACTTCGTAATGAACATGTTGTTCAACATTATTTCTCCTTGATTTACTGATTTAGACTTGAGAAAATTTAATGGTATTAATCTTAACCGGAAAATATTTATCTTTAATTTTGATTAAAATAAAGAAGAATTTACCATTTTTCCTCGTATATATTCTTCCACACTCGAGCAGTTTTAAGAACTTGTAATCTTCCAATTTTCCGGAGTTACATTGAGTATTTTTTATCAATTCTTCATAATCTATCACATTGACTTATGCATTATTCAATATTCATTTACCTATTTTTTACATAACTCATATTTTCTAATTTATTTAAATCTATAAAACTAATTTTTAATTTTCGCTGTCCCGGTCATATCAGTACTCCTTTTTATTTAAATATTTCTAAAGCGTCTCTATCGTCTGCCTTAGTCCTTTACGTTCCCCAGAAGTAACTTCATCGAGTACCTCATAATGCCCAGTTCATGTCCATTTCTTAATAACTGATTGTCAAAATTGAATCCGTTTGGTTATGTTTTTGTTACGTAATATGGTTATTAAAAAACTTGAACATTTTTTATTTGATATAAATGTATGTGTGTGTTTAAGATTGAAAGTGATTTGTGTTTATTCAAAACTTTGTGGACACTCTACCTACCATATAAGATCAAATTCATTTGATTCTTGAAAATTGGCATTACAATGTAAATTTACCCTGTAAAGTTTGTGCTTAACTACACCTTGTATAACACCATAATAGGTTTTGTGATTTTGCGATTAATATGAATATAATGTACCGATATCGGAAGGGATTCAGTTTAGCTTAGGAATGTGTAAAATTTGCTTACGATTGGATCTGAAAGATTGTGAACATCAACAGTATTCTGATCACACCATTTGATGAGTAGCAAAAAAATTTAACAGGAAAATAGCTCCTTTTACGAATATGGATTGTATTGTTCTATTGGTGGCGAAATTACTTTCCGTAATCATTATTACAGAAAGAAGAAATTATAGTACATTTTATGAGTTCAGAAAAATGTTGTTTACCTTATCTACCATACATTGGAAAATTAAAATTTTTTTATGGTATATAACTGAAATTAGCGTTATAATAAAACGAAATAGAGCCTCAAAAACGCAAAAATCAACTTGATATAAGCATGTTGTTTACAGAAAAAGTGTGAGTTTCACAAAAAAAGAGGACTACTATTAAGTTCTATGTGTTAAATTACTTTTACTTTTAGTTAAGTTACTTTTAATATTGTATGTTAATATGATTACACTTTCGTTAAAACTAACAAAGTTGAATAACCACATTATAATAAACATTTCAAATAATTTAATATCTTACGTTTTAATATGAATACATCATCTATAGTAAAGTTGATTGCAGACCACTCCAATTTTTTTTCATCGATATCTTCTTCGTTTGTTTTTTGTGTAGGCATTGAAAATTTTTTCGTTCAATTGATTTATATGATTTCTAATGCTAACTCTGCCAATCATTTAAGGTCCAATGGACTAGATAGAGTACTCGATGAATTTACTACATAAAGTACATAAGAGACTAAGACGGAAAATAACAGAGGTTTAGAAACATTTAAACAGTTTATAAGACCATTATAAATAAACGAAGGAATGACCCGTCAAAACCATTGACTCATTCATAGACATTTTATTTTATTTTTTTTTATTATTATTATTTCAGGGCGACAATAATAATGCTTCTTCAAAAAAAAAAAAGTTGTACTTCCCCCTTCTGTACTAAAGTACCCCAGCAGTTAGCTTCAACGCCTCCAAGAAGCTCAGCACTTTTGCTGGGCCCAGTGGCAAAAGTTTTTCTATGGTTTTGTTGAGTGTCTCGAAGCATCTACCTATGTACAGCAAAGTTGCCTGACAGTCAGACAGCAGGTGTAACGGTGTTTCTTCCTCTGCTTGCAGAATCTGTACCAACCATCATTGATAATGCCCATTCAGGCTCTCTACGTTTTGGGAGAAAGTAACTTCCTTTTTCCTTTTTCGGGACGGTCTTCTTCGAGTCCTTAGGTGCACTTGTGAGAGGTTGGCTCTCACTAGTTAGCACCTGGTACCCTTGAGGCTCAGTTTATAATACAGTAACCCCTGTATCATCCATCCTTCGGCACGGATCACATAACACCTTAGATTGGGGCTGGGGTAAAAGGAGGGGATTTGAGGATTAGGAAGGATGTGAAACGAAGGTGGTCAGGCCCAGCCCCTGATCACCTTCTCCTCCTCTTTCGTTTGTCCCTGCATATAGCAGGTTAACAGGGTAGCCTCGTGAAGGCCGAAAGTCGGAGTTGAGTGTTAGAGGCTATTAGAGGCGCTTAATCACTCCATTACTACCCCTCACAGAAATTAGGAAGAGACTAAGAGACGAACAATGAAAATAGAAAACGAAAAATTGAAGTGAAATAAATAATCATAAGTAGTGATAAAGTAATAAAATCGAATATTTAATCATAAAATAAATAATTGGATAATATGTCGAAAAAGAAGAATCGAATTGGAAGTAAAAAAGCATAACATATTGAAACTTTAATCATCACTCTAGAAGGATACGATGGTATGTTCTTTGATAATATTACTAATAACTTCTATGGCACCAACAATAATAATATTACATTAACAATTCATCAAATGGCATCACTAATTTTTTACATTTCATGATTTGATTAAGAATATATTTTAATCAGTCTTAAGAATGTAACATTATTATGATTTCTTTCCGATTATTATAAGAAATTTAATTTGTTAAATCATATGATCATGCTAATATATTTCATTCAATAGAAACAAGACTTAACATAGAATTAACTTCCAAGCATTCCTGAATTATTTAAACACACATGAGCTATTATTAGGTTTTCGTATACTGCTACTGGAGTTTTCCGACCGGTTTTGGGCGTTACCCGTCTTCGAAAGTAACTGATCCAAGGAGTCGTTGTCAAGACGTCGTTCATTTCCCTCAAAGATTTGAGAAACGACGACTTGAAAAAATGAAAATAGTGGAAAAAGAGTCAGAGTAAATAATGTTAACTAGATGAAAAGTTTTTTAAAATAATTTAACAATAGCAAAATAAATCTAGCCAGCTGTAGGAAGTAGGTTATATAAACCCTTACAACGACTTTTTGGATCAGTTACTTTTGAAGGGTAACGCCCAAAACCGGTCGGAAAACTCCAGCAACAGTACACGAGGTAAGACATTTCAGATTTGTTTAATTGAAATAAATATGCAAAGATTTAAACAGGATGTGGTTTCGCTGTTAGAAGATATATGAGAGGTAGTTGAATGGTCAGGATCCTCCTAATCCTTGCCGTTTTATGACAAACCATAGTGTCCATGTGGACTCGGTCGTCCCCCAAGCAGGGAAATACCGTTCCCCCGGGCCAGGGCTCATTAAGAATGAGTACCAATATAAGAGCATTGCTCCCACCCATTATGGGAGGGTCGGAGGTCTAGCTCCTCCTTGGTGTCATGCAGACACTCACCCGAGAACATACTGCTCCTCACATAGCGACGCATCACAAAGATCATTTGTGTCTACTCTACCTGAGTAAAAAACCACAACCACCACGAGCCGACCGCATGACGATACATGAGTGATAACCTGAAAGAAGAGAAAGATAAAGAGGATGTAAAATTGTCTTAACGAAGGAAGGATGAAAGTCACTCATGGGCTTGGAATCTCATCCCCGTTGTACCGACTTATTTTAAGAGTTTCGGGTCAAACTCCGGACCATTGGTCCTTCTGAACCTGTTCAGCTGCAGGTAGGGTCAGTGGCCCTTGTAGCCCCTGGTTCGACGAACCACGTGGAAAGTTAAGCCAATGCAACCTGTGGTATAGCTGCATGGCCCCACTAGGGGCGGAAGAAGAGTTAGTTTAGTGAATAGGTTTATGGATTAAGTGTAAGTTGGTTGCAGGTGGCGCAGGCTACGAGGGCAGCACGGGCTCGGCAGCGAAGAGGGCCAGTGTGGACGGGGGGCAGCGGGAGGGCGGCCTCTGCTGCTGGATCTCGCGGAGGCAGCCCGCCACCCGCGCGGCTGCGCTCCACGCCGACCACCGCACCAACGCCAACCACTACACCCTCGAGGAGACCTACTCAGGTAACACGCTCTCCTGCTCTTATCTACGATTCCTCTAGCATTCCCTTGACCTTTTACTAATTATTCGTAATCAACACCTAGTGAATTGGTCAATAGAACTACTTCAGTGTCATTCCCTTTATGTTACCACACACTAACTGCATGAGTAATACCATTTCCCAAAACATGGCTATATTGTTATGATTTATAACATGAACTGGCTAGGGTGAGATGACAAGGGAGGAGAATGTGAATTGTTTAGTGTAATTCACTTAGTACAAATGATACATATGCACCTAGTGTACACGTGAATGTAGCCTGCACTGCCTCTGGCCGAAATGTTACACTGAAGAAAAAGATAGTTGGAAAACAAGGTCCATCGTCTAAGACACGACTATATGAGTTATTCTGTAACATATAGACTAATAAATATAGACTATATTAGTCTATAATAAACTATAATAGTCTATATTACTATAATAAAATAAATATAGACTAATCAATGTAACATAAAGATAAATGCCTAAAATTTGCATTATTAGTCCATAAGAAGTTTAAAAAAACGATTATTTATATTTTCTTGAAAATTTAAAGTTTTGTAAATGATTTTAAAATAGTGAATTATTTCGTGTATGAATAGTACGCAACTTTCATCTCACATTGTTTTATCTAACAATATTTGTCTTTGCGATCCATCCGCATACATTCAAATATCTTGTTTGAATTCACCTTATTGTAACTTTATTAATCAAAGTTAAGAAACTGACTTACAAAGTTATCAATTTATAATAATTTGTACTACCAATTAGATAGTCTGCTAAAATAGCTTTGATTTAAACATTTTTTTAATTGTGTTAAGAAATATAAAAACAAAATACAGTTTACACTTTAGTTTCTCGATTACCTACACTTGTAGCCAAGTATGTGTGAGGGCAACATTACCGAGACTTGATTAAAAGTAGTATGGACAAGTCTTTAAACTAGTGAGTTCATAGCTGCAAAGAGGACAAGTCCGTAGACAGATTTCACCTGTGCTGGTGCTTCATTTGCCAGACAACCTTATTGGGTCTTGCAAGCCTCAATGCCAACATAAAAAAATAGCTCTGTAGAAAAACCCAATAAAATCTATGGCATTTCCGTTCCAGAAGAGTTTTTGAGTGAATTGGCCATTGCGAGTGTGAAGGTTTCTGGGAAACAGACTCTCAATCGGAATGTCGTATAAGTTACGGGTTGAACTTATTCATTTTCTCTTAATTCCACTTAGTAATTATTGTGGGATTTAATAATTCCATCCTCTTTTTATATTTTTTATTAGAACTTATGAAGGGCTAGTTAAACATCCATACTTAAATAAATTTGAGTATTCTAATGTTGTCCTTCCTCCTGCCCTTGTGTCTAATTGTTTATTACAAGGATAAAATGAAAAGAAATGTCATGTAGATGGCGGGTTAAGGAATCCTTGTTTATAAAGGACTACTGGAGCTTATAAACTCAAATAAATTTGAGTAAGGAACAATTTAGAAGATTCCCATTACAAGCTAGTTGGGTTTTACGAAATTAATTGTATCTCTCCCAACCTGTCACGTGACGGTATATGGTTAACAACAGGTTTAAATCAAAATGTAACATCTGTAAGCATATAGTAAAGAAAGCTATACTCTGAAGTGGTTTGGGATTTGAGTTCCAGTAGCCTGTTCAGATGCTTACGTACTTCTTGATTGTTTTAGTTCCTTTTGGCCTTTGCATTTGACTATGGTCAATGTTAATAATATTTATAAATGCATAAATATTATATATATATATATATATTAATAAAAGTATCGACCGTGGAATAGAAACAAAACTAAAGTTTATGGGGACTCGGCCAGTTCTTCAGGTTCATATTAAACTCTCATTGCCAACGTTTCGGTCTTTAAATAAAGACAAAAGGTTTTAATTAAAGACCGAAACGTTGGCAATGATAGTTTAATTTGAACCTGAAGAACTGACCTAGTCCCAATAAACTTTAGTTTTGTATATATATATATATGCATGATTGGTTATACACGACTGAATATTGTCGGTCGTGTATAACCAATCATGTATAAAAGAAGGACTGCTACCGAAGTACACTAATATATATATATATATATATATATATATAAAATAAATAAACTATAATACATAAGTTATCCTTAAAGGCGCTACAGGTTTGAGGATGAAATTCTACCCAAGGAATGCTATTGAAGACATATTATCCGTTTTTAATAATATCCATAAGAATATGCAATATACTTTACTAAAGACAGCTCGTGATCTTGTAAATATTAAAATAGTTAATATATTTGTATTTCAAATTTATAAATATATAACAATTTCGATAATAATTAAAAATGTTTTTTATAAATATATAATGCAATTTAAAATACAAAGAAAATATTAAGATTTAATTTTTATTTTTCTTTTGCAGAAGAGCGACAGAAAAATATTGGTACGTAATATTTTTTTTTCATAATTTAATTTGCTTTACTGATAAACTGTAATTAGTTTTCTGCGGATTTCAAAGTGGAGTTTGTTTAACATTTTGACAATGAGGAGAGGCTCATATAGCAGAAATGCTTTCACGGCACACCCTCACCAATGAGGCGTCAATATTTTATAACTGGCTTAGTACTATACGACAATCATTTAACAAGGAAACTAATTACTGTTTATTAATAGAGGAAGATAGTATTAAATTGTAATAACGTAATTTAATACTAAATTTTAATAGATAAATTTAAAATTTTAGTATTAACTTTTAATGCTAAAATATAGTTTTTTAGTATATTTTTTATACTAATTTTTATATTAATTTAAATAATCATTTTAAATGAATTGTGAATTACTATTTGACCTAATATATTCTATCTCCAGCCGACTGGTTTCCAAACCTGTCCACCTCGCCGGACTCAGACCAATACAACAGCTAGCTGGAAGGAGAAGAATAGAAACTAATTAAGAAGGTTTAAGTTGGTCATAATCTTACGATTAAACAGCAGGTGTGTGAAGCTGTTTTGAATTTTGATCCCGCAATGTTCATGTTCCCATTAAGGTGCCATGACTGAGAGGTTTGCTTACTTAGTGCTAAAGCGTGATTGAGCATGTGAGTTTTGACTGTTTAGGAGGCGCGGAGGCTCTCTACGCTGAACTGGACAAGCCGGTGTACCAGAACACAGGCTATGTGCTGGAGCCAGACACCAACTCGCCCCCGAGCAGTGCCTACTACTCGGACCTGTCGTCTGACCGCACTTACGAGACAGTCGGCAACACCTGGGAAATGCACCGCTACCGCGGCCACGCGCCTCATCACCACCACGTGTCCTCCGACTACGTCTGACCCAGCCGTCTCCAGTCCCAGTCATCCACCAACCCCCACTTAGCCTTATAACGCCCACTCTGCACCACCAACCATTTAAAATCATATCAATTCAAGTCAGCAACCATTCTTCGTCCTCAGTCGTTCGACTAATAATAGCTCTTTTGCCACATTCTTTCCCTTCCACCGTAAGTCGTGCATTAGTTCATAAGTGACTCTTGTTCTTACAATTAATGCTATACATACCACAGTGACAGAGCTCTATATTTTCATAATAGTATTCTTCTAAGACTAGAACCTTTTTGGAATATTAATGATTTTTTTTCATACCATCATGCTTGATTAGAAGTAGTACAAGTTCTATAAAACAAGTCACAGTTGCTACGCACTGTATTTTATATCCAAATCAGTCCTAAAATCATTCTCCACTCAATGTTAGCATTAAATTACCTTGTATATAATGTTTTAATTATCTTACTATTGTAGTTACATATCAAGCTAATGTAGTAATATTTTGTAGACTGAATCAAATCAAAAAAAATATTAAAATTGAATGCATTTATTTGAAAGAGTGCAAGTATTACTTTTTTATCGTACGTAGATTTAAGATATATTAGTATTTTACATTCTTAAATAATAAAAAATATAAAAATGATTATATTTATATTGAGCCATTTAAAGTGAAGAAAATAATTTCAATTTTATTCAAAACTAAAGAGTGCCTTATTTAATTATACAATCAGTATGAGATAGAATAAAATATACCAGGAATCGGTTTGTCTTCCAGGTTCAAATCAAACGTTTCGATTTTATTGATAACCGCGGACTTCGAATAACATTTTAAAATAAATACCTCAAGCGAACAAATAAGACGAATACAGCTATTACGGCAACTCGTATTATTAACATCATTCTTCTGATTTTAATGAAATAAGAATCATTCTTAAATACAGAAATCAATAAAATAAATTTAACAATTATTTTATTCTGGTGTATTGAGTTTTTGGAAAAAATATGCGGTGTTAGTCAGTTTTTCTGTTTTGTAGAGTTTGGTGAAAATTAGGTCTTTGATTGGTGCCAAGTATCACAGTGGCTCGAATGTTCTATCGGAAGATTTCAGTTTAATGTTTCTATTCAAACGCACATTTATTTCTTCTGATTATAGGCTTCTAAAAATGTATTGAACGAAACACATACGTCTGGAGTGTTTGGGAGTTTGATTCGATCCTGAAAGACTGAAAAAGTTTGTGATGTATTTTATTCTATAACGATCGAATCTCATATATAATATATTCACTTAATAAACCCAAATACGATCCAAACTGGACACAATACGAGTTCAAAATTCAAGAAGAGTAACACAGGGTAAGGAAACACACAGATAAAGCCTTACGGGTTACTTGCCGTTGCGTCTATAATGTCCTTGGTCTCCCCTCTCTTTTCTCCTGAAGACGGATTACCCGAAAATTTGAGTCTGTAAGTGTGTTTCCTTACTCTGAGTGTTACTCTTCTTGAATTTTGAACTTATATATATATATATATATATATATAATATATATATAGAAACAAAACTATAGTTTATCGGGACTCGGTTAGTTCTTCAAGTTCAAATTAAACTCTCATTGCCAACGTTTCGGTCTTTATTTAAAACCTTTTTTATAGGCCTACAAAAACAGAGGAAATATAAGAAATAATACAATCATTCAAAAATCAAACATACATAAAAGTGCAATTAGTTACAATTAAGAAATTACAATAGAAATTTTGACTATAGGTTAGTGAGAAAACTTACAGAAGTATAAATTTTGAAACAGAAAAATTAAGTATTACATTACAAATTATTTTACAAAGAAAAATAGTATATGGATTTTTCTTTGTAAAATAATTTGTAATGTAATACTTAGTTTTTCTGTTTCAAAATTTATACTTCTGTAAGTTTTCTCCCTAACCTATAGTCAAAATTTCTGTTGTAATTTCTTAATTGTAACTAATTGAACTTTTATGTATGTTTGATTTTCATAGTTTACTTTGAACCTGAAGAACTGACCGAGTCCCGATAAACTATAGTTTTGTATATATATATATATATATATATGTAAAGTATTCATTAACATTAACTTCAATGCGGTAGGACTCTTCAAATAATTGGTTATGCAATATTATCGACTTCAAATAAGTTTGCACCTTTCGCTATTTTCGTATGTTTTTTAATTTTATGTACAATATTTTGAATACAGCTTTGATTTATTTTAATCATACTTTTAAAACACACACATATATGTCAAACTGTTTATAATGATTTTATAATAACCTTTACTATAATCTTTTGAATTCGAAATTTAACGGTATTGGAAAATAAGTTAAAAACTTATTGTCTGTCACACATTGCACTGAACTATTTCACCTGTATCTAATGGTTGACAAATAAAATATTGTATTACATTTTAAATTAATTTTAATAATGTTTTAGAATTAGCGATGAAATTGTTATGTGTCATTTTAGAAATCAAATTTTGTTAAAATTATGCTCACGAACATGTATAACTTTTTTTCAAAAAAATGGATATTATTACTTTTTTAAGTAAATTCATTTTTTAGAATAAGGTTTTTGTATGTAATAAATTATTTTTTGCTGAAATTCAGAGACCTCTATCCTTGGCTGCCTGATCCTGAATCAAAGAAATAACCTCGAAATTAATAGAAAAATGAAAAAGTTTTTCGAGGTAGTGCATTGTAAAATCATTGAAGCTTTTCAGTTTTCTATTGATTTTACGGTGATTTCTTAGAATGCGTGTTTATTGTGACATTTCTGGAGCAGGAATACACAAGAACTGAAAAGAGAATAGTTTTAGAATTCCATACTACAATAGTGAAAAAAACTGAAAGACAAGCTTCAACATTTATTAATAATGGAGCAACATAAACAATAATTAAAAATATTCCTTGGTTGAAATAAAAAATAAAGTAGTTTGGCATCAACAGAATAACAACATAAATATATTTAAATTATTTCGCATACAATTGTTTTGTAGTTTTTATACTTGTTTTGACAAAGTAACAAACAGTAATGTTTGCTCCTAATAGTAACATGTTGTTAGGAATATTTGAGATATCTTAATTACATTTATTCCAATTCGCATTAATTTAAAAAGAATTTCTATACAGAGAAATGTTAACTACTGCACCAGTGGTTGATCTGACGAAGCACATACGCAAAGTGCAGGATAATCCTAAGGTGAACGGCGAACACCTAATTGCAGTAGACTTCTTATACAAAAAAACAAACTTGCCAAAAGAAATTTTCCTTTACCAGAAAATAGTCGTTGACAAAACAAGTATTATTTTTTTTTTGTAGTAAATCCGAACAAACAATTTAATCCTTTACAGAAATCATTAAACGTTTTTATAATTAGAATCAACAATGATTTATATAAAAATTAAAAATCTGTATAGTTGATGATAACTGCGATTCGAATATTATAATAAAAATTTACAGGAAGATTGGGGAGCTCGAGATAAAGGTCGTGGGGGTGGACCTGAAGGCGATTCTCTAATAGTCTACACAGCATCCTGAAAAAAAAAACAACACCCTTCTTGCTAAAACATATACTGTAGATAAGTTTTAAGTTGAATATTTCAATGATAAGAGTAATTTTCGGTGAAAAATGAAAAATTCGAAAACTTTTCGAAGTGGTTCAGTGTAAAATCAGAACTTTTTCAGTTTTCTATTGATTCTTGCGGTGATTTCTTAGAATGTGTGTTTATTGCGACATTTCTCTAGAGTTGGAATACACAAGTACTGAAAAGAGATTTGTTTTAGAAAATGACAAATAATAATGCAAATTTATAGATTTACCAGTTATAGATTAAATTTATCAGTTCACAGCATTGACAGAAGTAAATAAAAGAAGGACCGTTTTTAGTGTTTAATTTATATTTAAAATAATAATAACTGAATTATTTTCCTTGTCCACAATGTCATCAGCGTCCATCTTGCAGTTTTGAGAACGCTTTCACCAATCACAAAACAGTGCTGTGGAAGAATGCTTGCAAGCATTACTGAATTACGTTAAAGAGGAATGGCATGCAACATTGCTATCGACATATTTGAATTGAGCGAGAAAAGTTCAATAAATTCCACAGATTTCTGAAAAAAAAAAGATATATACATTTTGTCGCTATTTGAAGGCACTAGAAATGTTATACCAAATTTCGAAAATTAACAAATGATTTGAAGAAATACTCTAAATGTGAAGTTGTAGTTCACTCCATTGAAAGTGTAATGATATCTGAAAAGGAAGACAGAAATGATGCAGTTACCAAGGAGAATAGTGAGAACATTAGAGTCGAAGGTTTAAATATTAGTTGAAAATGCACATTGGTAACAGGAATGACACAATGTTTCTATGGTCCTGTACTTCATAACAGCTTCTGACTCCTAATGTTACAAAACAAACAAATTGGTTATTACTAGATAAATAAATAAAAAAAAATTCGGTTTATTTATTAAACCATTTCAAGTTATTTATGCCTCACAATTCTTCAGCATAACCAACATCCTTGTATTTGTCCGTCCTTAATCGAGTCTTTAATGATTAAACACAGTGAATATTTATTTACCTTAGATATACCTTGTTCTCTACCTTGATGAATCAAAAGTATTGTACTGTCAGACTATATGGAAGGAATATTTTAAACGAAAACATGCCAGCTTTCCCTGATTTAGTTACATCTAAAAGTAGTACTCGAACACTCCCCAACATTTGTTCACATTCTTTTTTTGTGTTTGTTCGAATTTTAGGCATGCCCCTAGATTTTTTATGGGAAAATCGAAAATATTGTGCTGATAACCGTCCCTCGGAGAGGGCGTTAAGGTGTCCATCCGGGCCTGTACGATGTCAGACACTCGCTAAAGATTTCTTGTTGAATAAACTTGATTAAAGCAATATTTAGGACTCTTGAAGCAAAATCAACCTGGTAAATTGGTTCATCCTGAGCTAAAATAGTTGCCACTTAACAAATGAACACTTTCCATTCTTAGAACTCTTAAGATGAAAACGTATCAGTATCGACAAACAATCAAACTAAGACTTTTTTTATAAATATTTCAATTTAGACTTTTTTTAATGCAAGATATTTATCCACTGTTTTAATTAAAGGGAACCAGAAGTATTTCATAAAACTAGGTCATTGAACAGTGATGTATAATGAAGATATTAAATTAATTATTAAAGAATTACTTTCTGTTTCCTTCAGAACAATTCAACTCTAATAGAGATCAACAACAAATCCAGGGACGAATTTTAACTGGCACTATTAAAAACCAAGCCTCTCCCGTAAACGGAGAAAAATAATTCATAATAGTAACATGATTAAAAATACTGAAGTATATGTCCAATTGATATTAAAGCAATAATTACGAAAGCTCATTCGTAGTCGGGAGGAGGTATATAACAGGATGCGTCGGCAGGTGCTTTGTCCAGGAAGATCCTGAGTGGCTTTTCCTTGCGAGGTGAAACAGTGGCCGACGAAGAATCAAGCAGCCGTCTCCTTGACACCGTTCTCGCCCGCTCCACATCTTCAGTAGTGCTGTATTCTTCCCGTCCATCTCTGAGACAACACAAAACAATAGAGTTCTTGTGGTGTTCTGTCAATCATGCAAAGATATGGCTATGCGCATAAACTTCTCATCCTTATTCACATTAAACATTCAAAATAATTTAAAATACTATCATTGGTCATATATAAAATTAATAGTTGGAATAAATTAGCAGAGATTAATGGCACTCTGTAACATTAGTACATTAATATATGTGAGAGAAATATAACTTTAAAATATTGAAATTAAATTTTAACTAATTATTATATTAATTTCTATGTGAATATTGAGAGTTCTTAGCACATTCAATATCATTAAATACTAAAAAAATTAACCCAAAAATAATTAGAAGTAACAAAAGTTGCTTTAACAAGATAGCTGTTCTGAAAACAGAAGTAATATCAAACACATTCGTTTCAAATCAGTGTAAAATTAATAACGTAATTCCTAAGGCTTCGTTAAATATCTTTATAGACTTCTCTCAGTGCAAGAATTGCATTTCCAAGGCACATTTCGATTTCATTTTAGAAGCAAGCTCAGAATGGTTTCAATTTTAAAGTTGGCCTCTTTTTCTGCAACGGCTAAATTGCTTATATAATAAATCCGTTTGCCCCTATTGGGCCATGCATCTATACCACAGGTTGCATCGGCTTTATTTTCCACGTGGTTCTTCAAACCAGGGGGCTACAAGGGCTACTGACGCTACCTGCAGTTGAGCAGGTTCAGTAGGAACATTGGTCCCGGAGCTTGACCCGAAACTCTTAAAATAAGTCGGTACTAAGGGCGGCGGGAGACCGTGGAGAGGTTCTCTCTCCATCCCGCCGACTGAGGTTGGACTCGTAGTGGATGTTGGTTCTCACCCAGGTTGGGTAGATCCTTGTGGTTGCTGTGTGAGAAGTAGTAACTTCTCGGGCGGCTGCCTGCTTAGCATACTGGGGAGCTGGAACCCCAAACCTTGACCAGTAGGAACGGACCATGATCTCACCTAAGTGGGCTGGAATACTGGTAGTGGCTTTAATAGACGCTTTGGCTTTTGATGGGCTACTGAGAGTGGGGACGAATGGATACAACCCTACCTCGTGCCCTTTATATTCGTAAAGAGAGACCTCTGGATCTACTCTAACTGGAACATGGACCTTCCAGGTGGCTTTTAGCCAACGAGAGATTTTTAATCTCTCCATTTTATTTCTTGCTATGTACCCTCGACTCCCCACAATGGGGCCCTGATGGGCCAAATTAACTATCAGTGTAACCTCTGATCCCGGGGAAACGAGAATTCCCTTTTCGGAGGGGGACGACCAAACTCCTAAGAGTCGTATGGTAGTCCATATACTGTCAGAATAGGTAGTGCTGGTCACTATATAATAAATCCGAATCGTTTTTTCTTAGATAGTTTATCAATTAATAAGCTTTAGTAATTGAAAAGAACTTTAGTTGCAAGAAGGTTTTTAATGTATCAATTACTTCTTAATTATACAGCGGTGATCAAACAATAGACTACAACCTGACACAATTCAAAACATTACACAATACACTACGAACCAAACATGAATACTGCATTTGACTGTACTCATCACAATTAAAAGATTAACTTTTCACTTTCCTATTAAAAGCCACTAGCAGGGTCAAAAAACCATTATCTTTAATATTTCTCATTGTATTTCTATTATTACAGATTTATTCATCTCAATGTACGCATAGAAATCTGGTCTTTACTTGAAGTAAATACAATTACCAAGCGTAATTTACCAATATTTAATTGATTTACCTACTTTAATTCAATAGAGATTAGGTAAACTTTTTGATTTCTATTTAATCAATTCGGGCAAAATTTAATATAATTAAACATAATATAAAATTAAATTTAATATTCGTATCAACTTAATAAAAGCAAATTTAAAAGATTTTTTCCGTATTAGATATCATCTTGATCCTGAAGAATAATATCTATACGGGTCGCTCGCTATGCCGATTAAATGACAGCTATAAAGCCAAAAGTACATCGAATTACAAACAAAATAGTAAGAACAGATTTAAAACCAATCGTAAAAAAATTATTTTCAGTTAAAGTACTCCCAAAAAAAATTAGTGATAATAATTCACACCAGACTAACCAATTCGTGAAACGTATTATACTGGACTCAGGAGGTCTCAATATGTGTATTTCCGTTGAAACTCCATATCCCAATGTTAACCCGGATCCAATACATTCATTATTCTATATTCCGTATATAAAGTAAATGAAAGTAAAAAATTATAAATATAATAGAAAACAATGAATAACAAAAACAAATCCTGCAAATACACTTGATTGACCAGCAGAAAAACAGTCACACTATAAGAAAATAAAGATAATTTACGATACATATCTAATGTATATTCTGCTTCCTACTCCTATATTTGTTTGAAGAAAATCATTCCTTCCCTTGAGATTCAGTATTAGGCATTTTGTCAGTAACATACCGAATATTGTCACTAACATGTCGAACATTAGGAGATAATTGAGTAAAAAAGTATTTTGAAAGTCTTGTAAAAATAATTACCACATAAATTGACTGCACAACTGTAGAATGTTGTAAAAAGTTAATTTATCTAAAATGTATAACTTAATAATAGTGGGGGAACGCATACATGTATAACTGATAAATGCAAAGGCACTATGTTTTAAATTCGAAGATAGGCTTGTAAGTCCATTGGACACTGCTAACATACCTGTATATTATACAAGAACTGCGTTCTCCAAAGGTGAAGTCAGGACTGTTGATGTAGGCCGTATCATTGTCCCAGTCCAGCTCATAGGGGTCTGTCAGATGACTTTCATGCGGCGACACAGTCGCGCAGATTACCATCTTCAGGTGTTCTACAGGTATTCCAGACAACTCACTTAACTACAACAAACCAACTGCCACTTCTCATAATCTTACCTTTTAAAAAACAAGAAGCCCACAATGCTTACAAACAGTACAAACAAATAATAAATTAATATCTACATCAACTTAAATTTTAACTATACTAGGGATAAAGTACAGTCTCCCAGTGTTCATATGAATAATTAACAAACCTCTATGAATAAACATATCTTTGTTCACAGGTATTCGCGAAGTTTACAACAAAACAAAAAGTTAGATGTGAGAAAAAACTAATACAGAAAGAAACTTTCAATATATAAGTGTCATTTTAGTTCCGGATTTTACATTTTATAATAAGAAAAATAAGTCTATTTGTCCAAAGTAAGTAAATTAAGGTTTAAAAACATTTATTTTATAAAATATGGTAAATATTAATGAAAGACAATATTTGTATTTGAGATTAAGTATCAACAGTACTACGACAGGAAATAGTTGTCTGAACAATAATCTGGGTGACTGTTTCACATGGTTATTGTGTTCAGTCATACTGCCATCGTGTTCAATGATTTAGATCAGGTTCTGCTTGAAGATTAACAACCTACAAAACCTGTCGCACCAAGCCTACCACCATTCGCAGAAATTAATACATTATTATTAAAATAATTATAAATTATTTTAATAATAATGTATAAAACAAGATAGAGTTTCATCTATAAATATAGTCTCAAACAACACGATAGAGATCACGAACTTAGAGAAAATGATACGCCTTTTCATAAACAACTTTTCTTGGAAGAATAATTTAAAGACAAAATACAGAATAAGTTACTTTCGTAGGTAGTTCAGAAGGTTGTGACGCCTCGACAATAACTTGGGAAACAGTTCCCAAGGCCCGGGTAGAGGGATGCCACTGCACGAAGAAAACCAGTCTTTGTGACGTTGATGTAAACACTTCGTCTCCTTCCAGCTTTTCCACCACCAGGTCAAAGCTATCATTCTCGTCCCAAACTTCATTATCTAACAACGGCCGAGAAATATTATCCCATCGTTTCTTCCATAAACGGCACCTGAAATCCAGTTTTGTTTTTGTTGATGATATAAATAAAATTTGTTGATAATATAAATTAAAACATGTTTTTTTTTCTGTTCTGAGATCAAAAAGAAAAGAAAAACCTATTAATGGGGAGAGTGAGGAGTCCTCTCTTTTCAAGGTACTTCAGTAAGCTTTTCTTTGTGTCTGCCACAGTTTCTCCAGTCTTAACAATCCAGTCACACAAAAACTGGGACGGCTGAAAACAATACTCTTTTTCCATTAAACTTATAATTATATGACTTATACAATTTCATACATAATAATTAGACTAACAATTATTTAAGTTTTAATCCCGAAATCAGTGGAAATAGGCATATAAAAGACAACTCGCATGTTGTATCAAATTACAAAGTCCTATTTTTAACATTCAAGGAATTAACTGACAGATACTAGTATTCGCAATGGTTAGGGAAAAAATTTGTAACAGATATATCACTTAGAGTTCTGGTATGCAAAACACTACAGTAGCTTATATGACAACGATCGAGTGTATGTTAAACTACTATGAGTATTAATCCCTTAAAAATATGTCTTCAAGAAGTAGATAATAACAATTACGGGAGATGTTCAAGTGAAACATATTATTAATGATTAAACGAAATTACACAGAAATTAAAAAAAAATAACAAAATACTAAAAAAATGCAAACAGATTTGATCCTCTGATTAAAGAAAATTAATCCATACAGTAAAAATTCAATATCCTAAATGAGCGGATCGTCTTTAAGTTTGCAACCGTATTGTTGCATTGTTTCCCCTTCCTCTTCCAAAGGGTCTGCCTTTTTCTGAGGTATCCACAAACTAAAAATGACTTTACTAATTTTCTTGTTTTCAATGTACTTTCATTATATTTTGCAGTCTGCCACGACAAACCTTGGCAATTTCTTCTCCCATAAAAACCTTGTCCCCAGGACTGGTAATCACTCACTCATCTGTGTGTACAAAGCTATGTCGACGCCGACGTTGTCTGACCTTCCTCTTCTTCACTCTCAATCTCACTTTAAGTCCCTTACTGCAACCAACATCATGTCAACGACTGCTCTGTACCTCGGAAATATGTCTTACTCTCAGGAGTGTACTGGATGTGATTCGTTCTACGCAGGGGTCTTCTAACATCCTTAGTCTCCATACGAACGGTCATATAGCTCAGTTATAAACGGCTATAATTTAATAAATCCTATATACGCTAACTCCCATATCTATCCCTTAAGTATTGCTACAGTCTACAGATTCTGTGACATATACCTTACAGAAGGTAACAGTGTTAATCTACGGGTCACAGAGGACATAGTCTGTGTTTAGGGTACGGATCTGACTTACAATTTTAAAGATAATTTCTTTACATTTTTTTACCATATTATTTTTACATTTCAATATTTCATTTAAGACGCACATACAACCATACAAAATGTGTTTGAAGAAAATGTGCAAAATTTTTATAAGACTACTAGAGAAAGATTCATTGATATAAAGAAAATACTTTTCAATTGACGTAAATTTCTAAGAATCAAAGAGTGGTTTTTAAGGGTTCTCACCTCGTGAAACTGGAAGAGAGAGACCTTCTTTGACTTTTCATTAGGGAGGAGAGGTCTGTGAAGTTTAAGGGTTAGAACGTCGTTGTCACTCAGACAGGCGGAGCCCGGAACCAGTTCGGATTCGTCAGGTCCGTTCACTGCCATCAGATATTTACTTTCTACATTGGTCCATCCTTCCAAGTCCTTCAACAACCTACTCATCTCCACATATGCTTGACAAATAAGTTTCAGTCCTGTGGAAACAAGTATTCATTATATCAAAATTATGTATATTTCAATTCTTCAGAAAATCTCTGGCTGTTTTTGAAGAGATGAGAAGTTTCAAACAAGTCGTGCAAGGAACATACAGAGTTGAATAAAATTATTAATTTCTATTCAAATATTTAAAAATTGTAATATAGTTAAATATACAAAAAATTATAATGTGTTTCAGATAAATAAACAATTCAATCTTTAAAACTATCAAACATTTGAGATGTTCGAGCCAAATGGACTTAAAACAGTGAATTACTATGTTATGAATTCATGTTTTAATTTTGAGCACAAAATGTAGCCAAATATGACTAATAAATTTTAGAAGAAAAAAGTATATATATAGTCTTTAGTTTAGAAAAATATTCTCTGGTTTTTTGGTATCATTGAACTATTGTAAAGGTACTTATGGTACGATGTGTATTACATCAAAATAGAAGCAATTCTATCTCACTATTCTAGGCTGATAGAATGCAAAACTGCAATTTCACAATCATCATAATATTAAGGTATAGTATAAATATTACAAATTTTACGTCAAAAACTTTGTAACCACCGTTTGAAAATCTTAATGAAATTTTCAGTATATCCGAGTAGTATTGGTTGTACTCTGTTCTTTGAGCGTCCCAAACACCATCAACCCGATTTTTTCGGTTGTTGATAGGGTTTTAATTTTTCCTGATAGGTGAGCTTGGATGTTTCTACTCCATGCTTTGCTTTTGGCGTTCTGACTCGTAATAGTAAATCCATGTTTATCATAAGTTAAAATTTTGTTGAGGAAGTGTCGTGTCAACTCCTTTGGACCTTCTTGCACACGTTTTGTGGTTGTTAGTTATTATTTTATGAATAAACTTGATTTTTTCTGCAATTATTTCCTCTATAATACGGTGATTGGTACGAATAACATCATCAATTCGAATTTCAAGTGAGGGGGTTGAAACTTCAACTGACCGACCAGAACTGTCTCTTAGTCTCGAACACTTATGAACTGTTCCACTAGTAAACATTTCCGCGGTTCATACAACTTTCACCATACACTTCAGTAATTCTAGAGTATATATTAGCAAGCTTTTCACTTTCAGCAAGTAACAAACGAACCACAGAACATAGTTCAACCAATGTCAAATCATCCAGCTGACTTACCATAGTTAACACATAATTTTAAGGTTATAAATCCAATTATAATATTCCGCTCATCCCAATGATGCCTACTAAAAGTCCTAGAAGTAACAAACTTGTCCTGAAAATTGCATTTTCTCCATTTCAATTTGTTTCTTTATTTATTGAACTAGCAAACGTACCCGTCTTTGACGGAATCAAAAATTCTATTATACTTGGTATTCCAAAATATCAATTATAGTATTATACTAATACTACAATTTGAAGTTATAGAATAGTAGAAAATACCATTATTAGTACAGTGCTAAACAAATGCCTCTGTATACAAAGATTAGATTTCAAGTTAGACATACACAAATCTACAATCAATGTTTCATCTTTATATTTCTTATGGTGGCAATATTTTGTGGACAAACCGACAGACAGAAATTATTCTAAGGGTACATGTGGCTACTCTGAAGTATGAAACGTAAAGAAAACTTGAAATGAGTTAGTTCTAATTAACGTGCTCCCAGTCAAAAGCTAGCACGCAAGCCACTGGGCTACTCTGGTTCCATACCTTACTTTATTACCAGTGTTTATATTACGCAAATATTAAATTAAAAAAAATTATTTTTGTTATATTTATTTATATTACATTTGCACTACTGTCATCGGCGATCACGCAAGCCACTGGACTACTCTGGTCCCATACCTTACATTATTACCAGTGTATTTATTAAGCAAATATTAAATTAAAAAAAAAGTTTACAGTTATATATAATACATAGCAAACGTACCCGTCTTTGACAGAATCAGAAGTTCCGTCATTTTTGGTATTCCAAAATGTCATTAGAAATTATAAAACAGTAGAAAATACCATTATTACAACAGTGTTAAACAAATGCCTCTAAATACACTACATTAGCTGTCTGTCCTTCAGGTTCATGGTAGAAGAAAGTGTTGAAACCTCTGACCCTTGAGCAAGTAAACTACAGTTGACCAGGTGAGAAAAATTTGGTTTCGCTACCTTGTATTCCTGCGTTAGATAAAGTCTCCCTTTGCGACTTAGTTAACGTCATTGCGAAATAGACTCTGACCGGACTTTGCAATCATTTCAACGTAAACAGACAGTGGCTCGGAATCAATGGCATGTGTGGTATACACACAGACTCCCCAATACCACATCCAGTCATTATGTCCACCTCTATGGCATATCTGTGTATAGCACGAACTCAGATTCGTGTCCCGTTGCACAGTTTTGGGGCACTCATGTTTCGTAACATGAAATTTGTTACTGCTACTAAATTGCAGCATGATTGGTTCTCGTACTTTAAGTTTTTACTCATGAGCGGGCAGTCCAGGAGAAATAAATTAATTCAGAGTCAAGAAATTCAATTAGATAATGAACTGCTTCTTCATCACTAATCCAATCTCTTTACTGACTTGTAAGGTCTTTCCTCGGTATGATATAGCGTAAGAACTTGTTTGTTGATTTTTCCTGCCTGTTCGTATTAAGAGTTGAGAATTGCTCGTTTACAAAACTATTTATTCGTAATAGATAGTACATCCTCAACTCTGGGAAACACCTTTTAAAACATGTCGAATCTTTATAAATAAAATAATGATTTTGTCTGTACATTGCTTAGAACTGACTCATTTCAAGTTTTCTTTACGTTTCATACATTGGAGAAACCGAATCCACCCTTAGAAAAATTTCTGTCGGTTTGTCTGTTTGTCCGCAAAACTTTGTCACAGGTAAACTCAGCTACCATAAGACATATAAAGCTGAAACTTTTACAGTAGATTTGTGTAGGTCTAACTTAAAATATAGGCTATGAATTGATTGGAAATTCAACGTAGAAGTGAAGTTATGGACGTTTAACGCAAAAATGTTTGTCACAAGTAAACTCAGCCACCATAAGACATAGCGAGCTGAAACATTGACACTGGATTTGTGTGTGCCTAACTTAAAATATGGGCTCTAAATAGATTATTAATTCAGTACAGAAGCGAAGTTATGGGGCTTTTAGCTGTATTTTCCTAACTTCACAGACAAGTTTGTTTTGAAAATACACACGTGTGGCAAGTAGGTATTGTTAGTTGATTTTAATTTCAATTGAGCATATGAATATATTGCGTATTTGACATCATTGAAATGGTGTTTCACAGAGTTAAGGATGTACTATCTATTGAGAATAAATCTTTTGTAAACGAGCAATTCTCAGCCCTTAAGATGAACAGGCATGAGAAATCAACAAACAAGTTCTTACGCTATATGAAACCGAGGAAAGAACTTACAAGTGAGTAAAGAAATTGGATTAGTGATTAGCAGTGATTAACAGTGATGAGCAGTGATTAGCAGTTCATTATCTAATTGAATTTCTTGACTCTGAATTTATTTCTCCTGGACTGCCTGCTGATGAGTAAAAACTTAAAGTAGGATAACCAATCATGCTGCAATTTAGTAGCAGTAACAAATTTCATGTTACGAAACATGAGTGCCCCAAAACTGTGCAACGGGACACGACTCTGAGTTCGTGCTCTACACAGGTATGCCATAGAGGCGGACATAATGACTGGATGTGGTATTGGGGAGTCTGTGTGTATACCACACATACCATTGATTCCGAGCCACTGTTTGTTTACGTTGAAATGATTGCAAAGTCCGGTCAGAGTCTATTTCGCAATGACGTTAACTAAGTCGCAAAGGGAGACTTTATCTAACGCAGGAATTCAAGTTAGCAAAACCAAGTTTTTCTCACGTGGTCAACTGTAGTTTACTTGCTCAATAGTCAGAGGTTTCAACTGATTGTTCTTCCATGAACCTGAAGGACAGACAGCTAATGTAGTGTATACAGAGGCATTTGTTTAACACTGTACTAATAATGGTGTTTTCTACTATTCTACAATTTCTTATTATAGTATTAGTATAATACTATAATTGATATTTTGGAATACCAAGTATAATAGAATTTTTGATTCCGTCAAAGACGGGTACATTTGCTAGTACGCAATATATTCATATGCTCCAATGAAATTAAAATCAACAATACCTACTTGCTTCACCTGTGTATTTTCAAAACAAACTTGTCTGTGAAGTTAGGAAAATACGCTTAAAGCCCTATAACTTCGTTTCTGTACTTAATTATGAATCTATTTAGAGCCTATATTTTAAGTTAGGCATACACAAATCCAGTGTCAAAGTTTCAGCTCGCCATGTCTTATGGTGGCTGAGTTTACTTGTGACAAACGTTTTTGCTTTAAACGTCCATAACTTCACTTCTACGTTGAATTTCCAAATAATTCAGAGCCTATATTTTAAGTTAGACCTACCCAAATCTACTGTAAAAGTTTCAGCTTTATATGTCTTATGGTAGCTGAGTTTACTTGTGACAAAGTTTTGCGGACAAACAGACAAACCGACAACCCGACAAACCGACAGAAATTTTTCTAAGGGTGGATTCGGTTTCTCCAATGTATGAAACGTAAAGAAAAGTTGAAATGAGTCAGTTCTAAGCAATGTACAGACAAAATCATTATTTTATTTATATAGATGACCCTCTTAATAATTTAATTTACTATATTTTTAATTACTTTCTCAAATGATAAGCAGAACAAATTTATATTTATGATTGAGGATCTAAACTTCAATGCAACCACAAATAATCCATCAGATGATATCTGTAATTTTTTTCACTAAATTTGTAGTGATTATATTAATAATATCTCTCAATGTACGTTACAAATATAACTTATCAGCTATCTATTATTATTATTTATCTATTTTATGAATAGAAATTTCATTTGTTAAATCATAGCATTTAAATTAATGCTAATGTTACCTGTTTCATTTCATTATCGAATCTTAGCCATTCAATAGAACCATACCTTCCAAGTGTTCACCAATGTTTTTAAAAAACTTGCCAATAACATTTTCATAAAAACTGACAAAATAAAGTATCAATATTAAAAGAATCAACTAATTAAATTGAACGTTAATTACTCCTGATAATGTATGTGCTTACAGTCAAGTTGAGTGTAGACCACTCTAGATTTCCCAATAAAGAAATTAGTTCAACGGAGGTGAATACAATTACTATTATGAAATTACGTCTTATCTAGTAAATTCCTCAGCGTACCTAACCGGTTCACCTGTATCACTGATATGAAAAAGATCCAACGTAGGGTCCAACACTAAGGAATTTACAAGATAATACAAATTTTCATTATTGTATTCAATAAAACAAAATCATTTGGCAGATTTAATTATATTACCGCGTTCACTCCAACATATGAATACGTATGCGACACTATAATCTCACAAGAGTTAGATACTACTTTGGAATTAAAACTTGTGGCATTTTGTTTATTATAGTTAAAAAAAAATATTGACTGACAGTAAAAGACACTGACTGTTTTCATTATTAAATACGTAGGGGGAGGCCTTGAAGTAGTATTCCCGCTCCGTTATGGGAACATAACCACTCTCTAACAAATTATCCTCCACATTTTCGAAGAGGTTCTCTTCCGGACTATCAGACAAATCCTCTTCAACAATTTTGAACATCTCAAAGTCCTGTTCAAAGTACAAAATAATATTAAAAAACTTTTCAGCTAAACATATTTCAATTCAGTTATTTCAAAGTTATTAAAAGGAAAGTATAGTTAAAAAAGTTCATAAATATCTATCTTTCAAAGAGATGAGTATTATGTAGTTAAAATACAGGGTGGGCCATAAGTTTCAATACATAGGATAAATAAACATTCGTATATTTGACCAATTTTTATTAACATAATGTGCTCTATATGACTACCATTGTTTTGGATACACATATTAATACTTGTTTCCCATTGTTGATGAATTCGCATTAGCACAGTTGAAGTTATACTTGTAATGGCGTTGGTGATACATTCCTTGAAATGATTTATGTACCATATCTTTTCCTGATACACCAAGGCTTTCAAGTGTCCCCAAAGATAGAAATCAAGGGGTCAAAGATCGGGGGATCTGGGAGGCCACTCCACAGCACCACGCCGACCAATCCAAGCCTCTGGAAACTGATGATCCAAATACCGGCGCACTTGCAGACCATAATGAGGTGGTACTCCATTATGTTGGAAGTAAACTGGATAGTCACCTTCTTCGTTTAACAGGGATGGGGAGAATTTGTTCTTGCAACATGTTAAGATACATTTCTGCATTAAGAGTACCATCAATAAAAATTGGTCCAATAATTCTGTTACCCCATATCCCAGCCCACACCATCAGTTTACCGGCACCTTGCATCTTCGTCGGACTCAGCCATCCAGGGTTCTTATCACTCCACTAGCGTAGGTTTTACCGATTAACCTCTCCATTGACGTAAAAATTTGCTCGCTTATTACTCATTTGTCAAACACATTTTCTAAGGCACATAAAATACTATATTAAAAAAATATCTGAAATATAAACGAATATACATTATGCTTTCATTGTATCGAAGCTTATGGCCCACCCTGTATATATCTATACCTATTATAGTTTCGAAACATAAAACTGATAGTTATTTTGTGTTGTGATGTCATAGGAAGACAATAACAGAGGATGATATTCAATCTGATCATGACAATGGACGAGTTCCAAATCAAGTCGAGGTTTCAAACATCGTACGATGTTTGTAATTTATAATCAGGCATGTTTGTAATAATAACGCAGTGTAATTTATAATCATATTACTACCAACTTATTGTTAATACTAAAATATCAATAATGACATTTTAGATAAAACTTTTATTTAAAAAAAAAACATAGCATAATTTCAAATAGTTCCTTATTCATTTTAAAAACAAACAAAGCAATATGGTAAGAATGATTTTCTTAAGATATGATTTATAGTGTTTAGGACACGAAAAATGTAAGTCAATTTTCACAAATCTTTAACATTGTTGAAAACTGTGCTTCTCACATTTGCCTTGAATAAACCAATTTTCTTCAAAGAAAATTTAAATATCACTTCCTTTAGTTTAAAATGTAAAAAGAATTACATTTCTTAAATATTTGAACTACTGCCTGGATTTCCATAGCGAGATAAACAAGTTGGAATTGAAAAGACAAGAGGAGGACAAAAGACAATATAGTGGTGGTATAAGAATAAGACCTTTGCACTGTCATGGTTGACGTTGAGGTTGTGTTGCGAGTTGAGAAGGTGGGCGTCTGCAGGATCCGTGGGACTGGCTTGATGACCATCCATCACTGGCTCTCCCACAATCGTCCTATAGGGCATTTATCACTCACTTTAGCAACCAGTGTCAACCATTCCACCAAAACACATATATTTCCTCTAACAAACCCACAACAATCTTCGCTAACAATTATTTCTTGCAAATAGTAATATTTAGTTTCTTTTTTCGTATTTAAGTTTCCTTAAAAAATACTATACATTAAGCTTAGTTAATAATTCAACAGTATTATTTTCATTCCGAGAAGTCTCCCCAGTCATGCATTCCAAATGAAAGATAAAAGAAAAATTACTGAAATATAATTACAAAAATGTAAAGCACTATTCTGATACTGTTTAAAAAAGTATGGATTCATAACCTCGCAAATCACATTAACATTCTTTGGATATAATAGACAATAGATTTCGACTGCGCAGATTAAAAGTTCCAGGGTATTTACAGTGATCCATTTAGTTTTCTTCGTATCCTCACAATTTTTCCTGTTTGATATACACTTGACTGTGCATTTCTTGACTTTTAATTTTATAGTATCTTAATAAAAACTACTCTAGCAAAACGGAAAACTAGTGGTAAGACCAACTAGAAACTGAATTCAAAGAAGACTCGCAGAATGGTTAATTCCATAATGAACTTGTTAAAAACATTGAGCAAAGCTACCTGTCTGAATCAGTAAGACTGCTGTCCTCACTGGTGCTCTGATCCGAGGTCGCTAAACCACTCAGAAGAACCTCTTCTTCTACTCCACTCACCACAGCTTCACCTGGTCAATACATACAATAGCAATCAACCTTCAAACCACAATAACAAATGAGAAAAAATACGAACATCTTTTTCTCATGTCTTATTGTGGTTTGAACGTTGATTGTTATTTCACGTGTTTATTGTGAAATCTTATTATACAATAATACATACAACGTAATAATAACAAATGGTTTTCATAATTTATACTATGTTTAATAATGTTTATTAATTAAGTCAAAATCCATAATACCCTATGCGTAAAGTAAAGAAAAATAATTTCCAGTTTATTATTTTGGGCTTTTGCAAAAAAGAAGAAGGTATCATAAATGCCTACTCTTCTCCTTTGTAAAACGAAGTTGTACTGTGAACTCCTTGTTGACTCATGTGAGAATAACAAACTTCATATTTTATTTACTGAAATATATATATATATATATATAACAAGATTTCACAATAAATACGTGAAATAACAATCAATGATCAAACCACAAAATGAAATAGGAAAAAATATTAAGATCTTTCAACCGTAATAAGAGGTCTTCGTCAGAGTCAAAAACGGTTGAAAGATCTTAAGTCTTTTTTTCATTTCATTTTGTGGTTTGATCATATTATATACATATACTCAAAATATGAAAATATACTGCAGTTAATGATAAAGTGAACACTTTTTCTTATTTCTTATGAAACATAAGGTACTTTAAATGTATAATCAATGGTTGTGAAATTTATCTGTACATATAACATACAAATGATTCATAATATCGGTTCTGTTTAGATGCACATTTTCTATGTTCAAAGGACAAATACAAGTTCAAAATCGAAGAAGAGTACCATACAGGGTAAAGAAACACACCTACTGAAAAAAAATTGTTAGTCAGTAAGGAAAATTTGGGTTAGTAAGTGTGTTTATTTACTCTGTGTGTTAGTTTTCTTCGATTTTGAACTTGTATATGTATATAACAATATTAATAAGATTACACAATAAACACTTGATAAAAGTCAACGGATACTTAATTCTCCTAATGATGTGCCCCAGATAAAAGAGTTATAGTTGTTTTTCCGACATGGATGGAAACGAATATTATCATAAATAATATCCAATTATATTAATTACATGTAAAATCGAGGAACAGAGAAAAAACAGGCAAAAATCTATAAAGCAAATAATAGAATTATCAGTTTAAAGGTGTCAAGAACATCATCTACAATTACAATTTACATTTTGAGTCAAATACGTAATGAACATTGAGCTTAATTTAAATTACCAGTTTGTTGGGTTGTTTCAGATTTATTATTATTCATGTTCACCTTTTGCTCACTAAGAGGAGGTATTAATAACTTTTCTAACAAATCTGAAACAATTAATAATCATTTTAGTTTAGTTCACAATAATTTCGTAAATAAATCTAATGAAGTGTTCACCATTACCTTCTGAAACTTGTGGTAGAATGACATTTATAATTATGACCCTCCTAATTTTTTCTAAGAATTTGATAAACTTGGATGAAAAAAATCCTCCTTCTAAATCAGTTTGGAGACTAGTGGTTAGGGGAGCAACGAACAACTGGAAAATATAATATAAAGTGAGAGATATAATATGCATATATACATATATGATTTGGTGACATTCAGACACTTGTAAGCATGTATGCAATTTTGCTTATGAAATACTTTAGTCCAAACTCTAATTTTGGAGACACTTTTCATATAAAGTATACTTTAAAAAAGCAATGTATCATTATTGTCAATCGACACTAACTCCTTGGTTTAAAACTAGGTAGGTGATACTGTTCACTTAATTTGCGTAATGTGGAGTCGTGGGACCCGCCTCCTCGAGGTCCACCTTGGGCGCATCCGTGGCTCGTCGCAGCCCTTCTAATATAGGAGGGTCGTAATGGGCTTGCTGATTCAGCTAAAGGGACTCACGTTAAAAAAGCATCGATCTGTTGTACTATACTCATGGAATAGTCGAAAGGTCAAGAGACATGATGATAAATCAAAACAGGTACTGTTCAAGGTTCTATAGTATTAAGTCTTTAGTATTAGTTTTAAGTTTTGTTTCCTAGAGGGAATATACTAGTACCTCTAGATACGATAGTCATAGTATTCTTTACCAGTCATTAGATTTAAGTTCATCTCTGGGGAAATATTGAGAATCCCAGGGTTTTTAAGTTATTTTGTAAATAATATTTAGGCAATTGGTTCTTGTTATTGTAATTTTGTTACGACCTAAGGTTTTGTTGCACGAGTCAATTAGTCTTATGCGCAAAGTAGTATCGTGTGCCCGCCTACACGAGGTCTACCTTGGACACCCTTGGTTGTTTCTAGACTGAGGGTGACTAAAGGGCTACATGTTAGACGTCAGCCTGTCTTGATTCTAGTGATATAGCCTAAAAGACTTGTGCTAAAATCAAAACAGGTACTGTTCAATATTAAATTCATGGTTGCGGAGTTTAAGTCGAGCTTTTAGTTGGGAATCAAATTGGGTTTCTAAGAGTACCAGGAGTTAGACTCGGAGTCGAGTCTATATATATATATTAAAGAGTATGCTAATCTTCATTTTCGTTCGTTTTTTATTTAATTTCTCCAGTTTTCTAAACTTGGTTTTTAACTCTTCGGGTAAACTAAACACTAACTCTCCGAAAGATTTATTCTTGAGTTCCATAGTAGTAATCGAATAACTATGTATGTAGTAATTATTCGATTACTACTATGGAACTCAAGAATAAATTTTTCGGAGAGTTAGTGTTTAGTTTACCCGAAGAGTTAAAAACCAAGTTTAGAAAACTGGAGAAATTAAATAAAAAACGAACGAAAATGAAGATTGGCATACTCTTTAATAAAACTTGTCTAAATGAAGGTCTGCTCCCAAAATATACTAATATATATATATACTATATTCATATATAATAATATATATGTATTCATAATATATATATTATATATGGAACTCAATATATATATTGAGTTAGCTTCAGCTACTCAAAGGGACTACTTCTACCGAGATGACGACGACTGTCGAAATATCGTTGTGAGTCTTTTGTGTGTCTAATTCTTTATTATTTATATTTACTTATTATATGTATCTATATATTATATATATAATAATAATATTGATTATTCATATAAAATACTTCTGATAGAGATTCAATATATCTTAGTCGTTTATTTATTGTTCCAGTTATATATATATATATATATATATATATATATATATATATATATATATATATAACGGATTCAATAATATATCGACCGTTTGATAGAATAGATGTGTTCTCTAATCAGAATTCGGTCACTTTTCTATGATTAAAAATCAAACTCTCGTTGCCGACGTTTCGGTTTTTATTTAAAACCTCTTTTATAGGCAGAAGTAAGAATTTTTTAACTAAGAAAATGAAATTTACATTATTAAAAGGAACAACAATGTTAACCGGACAAAACCTTCGACTAGACCAGTGGTCTTCAACCTGGGCGGTACCGCCCACTAGTGGGCGATTTCAGATTTCGGGTGGGCGGTAGAATAATTTCATTTTATATCAAAAACATCCAAAATATGTATATTTAGCATAACGCACCGAATCCTTCATGGAAACCGATGGAACGAAATGTCTCTATCCGCAGTTTTTCTGTTCGTGCAGTTGTAAGCTGAACATGAAATGACCATGGTATGATGCAGAATGACGTCACTGATGTCGCAGAATCAAAGCACGAAGCGTCGTTAAATGACAGCTCTCAACAAGAACGGTAGGGCTTTTGCCATGCAGCTGCACGGCTCGCACGGAATTAGGGAAATTCAACGAGGACCGGTGGCAGTCAGCAGCGCAGCGCATGGCGTTGTCTGAATGAATAAAGCGCCTGTAGTTAATTTATGTCAGTGTTCGTCTCGGCACACTAGTGATTCTACACTAGTGTTATTTTAAATCACTACACTAGTGTTATCTTCCTTCGTCTTGCGGGGCTGTGCTTGACAATATTCTAATATTTTCATATTGCTGGATTGTGACATTATTTTGTGCTACGTATTTTACACCCATGTCTCAAAAGAAGAAATATGTTCGTGGCATATAATACAATACTCATACAATATTCATTCGTTAATTGTATGAGTATATTTTGTAAAGAACTTTTTACTTTTATGGTATATGTCACAAATCATACAGCCAGTTTAAAATAAAGGAATTTCAATCCATTACATTGTTTTGCCTGTCTTATGTAATGTATTACTTTCGGGATCAAGGTGTATCAACGATGGGGGACTTTTTTGATAAAATGTTAGTGGGCGGTGAGAAATTTTACTTTTCTAGAACTTACAAAAATGGGCGGTACGTGGAAAAAGGTTGAAGACCGCTGGACTAGACTGTCTATGAAAAAGGTTTTAAATAAAACCGAAACGTCGGCAACGAGAGTTTGATTTTTTATCCTAGAAAATTGACCGAATCCCGATTAGAGAACACACCTATATATTTTTTCATTTGATTGAAATAAACGGCAGCTTCCGCATTCTCGACTTTAATACTCGTCCTTCCCAGTCTCCTGACTATTTCTCTTTGAGTGGAGGGAAGTTTCTACGAAAGTTGTCCTAATGACATGTTATAACACTTTAGGCACTCGGTCACTATTTAAAAACACTTCAGTAAAAATGTTGTATTGATATAAAAATTACTCACTAGCTTTCGATTTTTATAAATCATCATCAGGTTTATAGTATAATGAGGATATAGTAATAATAAACTAAGCTACAATAACAATTACAGTGATAATAATAATAATAACTACGGCACAGTAAATTTAAGAATTCGAAAGTCCCGCTGAGGTTGAGGTTGCAAAACTGTAACTCAGCTGATCCAGGCCCAATCAACCGTTGGTCTCCTTTATTATTTTAAAGGCACTGTCGAAGGTTTTGCAGCTGGGAATAATGCAGTTAACATTGGACTGAACATTCATTGAGGGCTGAATATCTTTAATATATAGCGCCTCAAGGATCTGGAGGTGGCTACAATTGCTTTCAGATCTTAACACTACTGTTCCATTGACTGGCATTTCCCTTGTCAGTATAATCAAATATGTTTAAATGAGAATCTGCTGCCAATTTATACTAATATATTTATATATTAGTTTATATTTATTTATATATCCCATATATATATATGGGAATGTATTCAAATAATATATACATAACATAATCAATACATAAAATATATTATAGATTAATATAAAATTTGGAAGACGATACAAACTGAGATATATACAAATTTAAAATCGAGAAGCATTAACATAGTAAAGAAACACACTTTCTAACTCAAATTAGTAAAACTAAAAAATGGCATATGTTCAATCAAACATCTTTCTTTCGCTGTAACACTTTCTTTCCTGAGGAGGACCGTTAAAAGGGTCGAAATACTGAAAACTAGAGTCTAATTTTCATTCGTGTTACTGTGTGTTTTTATAGTATATATATTATCACATATTCAATGTTAAAAAAATAGTACCTTGGAGGAGTATGTTGTAGTAGGAGAATTAAAAAAATAATTCGTAATAGGCGCTGAATCATCATCCAGCATAGCGTAACAGGTACAATGATCAGATTTTTGGAATTGTTGAAGAGATCTGAAATAGCAAATTAAATTATAATTGAATGAAACATGTCATGAATAGATAAATAATAATCTTCAGAGTCACACATTGTATAGTCAAGCAAAATACTCATAAAGTTAATTAATACTCATATAATGACTACATATTTATTCACTTCAAGAGTGAGCTCCAGACCCTCTACCTGTCGCTCATGAGCAAGTTCTGGTTCCAGCAAGACGGAGCAAGTTCTCACACATCTAACCTGTCCCGAGATTGGCTGAGAGAGAACTTCAGAGGCTGAGTGATCAGTATCAAGACTGATTTTGAGTGGGTATCCCATAGCCCGGACCTAGGCCCCAGAATTTTTTCTTTGCGGCTATTTAAGGACAGAGTCTACTCAGGGAAACCCAGAACCATCACAGAACTCAAGGAAGCCATCAGGGAGGAGATGAGAGCCATTACCAATTCAGTCTGAATAATTTATTACGAATATAAAGAAATTTACCCAAATGAATTCACCTCTCACTTATCAATTGAATTAAGATTGCTGTATTTTTTCGACTTGAAAACTACTTTCAGGGGCACGCTACTAGAAAGTAACACTGCTGACACTGATTCTTCAAGGATACATTGTAATTGTAATTCTCATAACGATTGTACATTGGTAATTTTACTTAACCCAAGCATGTTTACAGCAAGGAACTTTAACAGTACCTGACATCATACAGGATCAGAACTAACGGCTTAAAGACCTCTCTGATTTGTTCACCTCCTGTGCAAAAAAAACTAACCCCGATCTACCAGCAAACTACTGGGTTACCTTATCAATTTACGAGGTAAAATGTTTCACTCCTCTGTAAATTCAATTATTATGTAGATAATAGTATGGTTGTATGTAATATAATACATATAATATGACTAATGACTGATGACTGAACGATTTGATATTATTTCTAAACTAAAATGTTGGAAGCCTTTAATTTGGGGATTTTGCAATTGATATGAATATCAGAAAAGTAAAATCTTAAAACAGAATAATTTATAAGATATTAATTAATAATTCAATTAAAAATATATACTTTAATAACATATAAAGGTTTTTTTTTAATGTTAGGTTCATAATGGATTGCAATGCTGCATTAAGATCTTATGACAAACTTTGAGACCTATTGTGCCACACTTCTAAATGGCGCCATGGACGTTATACGTGCATTCTCTCGGCCCACGTGTACGCGGCTGGGAGATAAGTTTACCCTTGTCACTATTCAGTTCACTCAAATATGATTAATTATGCGAGAAATAGTAGATCATTCTGGAAGCCTCCATTTTTTATTACAGATTCTAAATTACAGAATAAGACCTTACCGGGAGATATAGTTGATATTAAAGACCTTCATTAACACATGTTCGTTTATAGAGAAGTCTGAAACTCACAGTACTATTGTACTTTACTTTATTGTTCTATATTACTTTACTGTTGTTGTATATTACTTTATTAATTATAATATAATAAGTTGTACGCTAATACATCAGATTACATGTTATTCTATCAAGTCTGTAAGTAGAATGAGAAAACTGTGTCCACTCTAAAAGATCAGAAAATTCCTGATTAAAGATAGATCTTCTAATAAGAAGACTTCATGGAGTTGCACAGGTCATTTTTCGTAAGCCCATACTTCTATTACCAAAGTAGAGAAGCGTTGAGGAGCACGTCAATATAACAAGTGAAAGTAGATCAATAATCTGTCGTTAACAATGTCTTACAATATTAGAATTACATAGGCTTAATTAAAAAAAAATATAACTATATATTTTAATAAAATCCACGAAACACCATTAAAGTACTCTTCAACATTTCAATTTATTAAACTAAAATAGTTTATTGATCATTAAATATATTTCACGTCGAATAAAACTGTAAGCATATTATTTGCAAATTTAAAACTTGAATTAAAGAAGAATTTACAACCTTAGCTCGTAAATCTCTTGTCCACACAGTCGGTTATGGAATTGCATACTTCCATCTTCAGGAATGCTTTCAACAAAAAGAGTATTTTCGTCGGGTTATCACATAGTTTACTTAGAGAATTTACGAGATGTGATTGTCTTTTTAATTCTTGCTAACAATAAAAATATTAAAAAAACTTAAAGAGTAATTTATGTTTATAAGGACCTCAAAAATTTCGAATGGAAACACAAAAAATAACCTACTTACCTATAAGCTACTAAAATACTAGAAGGGTCGAAATAGGGAAGAATTTGTTTTAACGTCTGCCTGAACTCTTTTACATTTAATGTTGGTGAAACTTGAACAAATTCTATGCTTGAAATTTCTTCACAGTCAGGTTGTGTTAAATACACTTTTATTTTAAAATCTGAAAAAAAAAGAAATATATCCTAAGGTCAATAGCACCAAGAATTCTTTGATAATATATCGGCTAGAAAACTTTAATGTCTGCCAAAATCAATGTATATCCTTAATAATTCAGAGGCCTATTCATTCCTTGTTTTCTTAAAGTATTCCCTTTTTCCATAACTCTGAGCAACTGTCATCATTCTTAGATTACAATCTCATCTTCAAATTCTAATATGTTTACACATACGCCAAATGATAAAAAAAACCAAGAAAAACCAACTTAACATTTCGATAGTAATAGTTAATGTTTATATCTCAAGTTAAAGATAACATCAAGTATGTAGCACTTTTTCCCTTAAGGACGACAAATGTGTCAATTTACAAGTAATTTTTTTGCAGATGATTTTCTGTCTTTTTGTTTGTCTCTCTATTAGTTGGTTAACGGTCTATATAGAGACTTTCATTCTGATCATAGTATAACGGCAGAGCAAAAGTACAATTAAAACGCATTTAAAAGGAAAACCATAATCAAACATTTTAAATTTCTCTTTAATTTTGGTACTCTATGCCATCATCATGATAATACAAATTCAAAAAAAGCAAAGAAAAAGTAAAACGAAACTTCGTTTCGTTTACCTGTCGTATTACTTTTTGTTGCTCATTACATTATAATTATAGTTATAAGGTTATAATTATAGTTACCAAGATTAAAGAGTGAAATTGGTAATTTTTCGATAATTCTATTTTACCTTTTGAATAGGCCTCTATGCTTAGTAAATTAAATTTTAATGTTAGTAAAGGAAAATAATTTCTTTAAATAAACAGACCCAATTCAAAATAGAAAGGACACTTATTCTTTCACTTAAACTGAAATGACCTCGCCATTAAACATGTTATGCAATTTAGTTAGAAAATAGTGATTATATTTTATGGATATAATTTTGTTTATAGCAAGAGGATACAAAAATATTAGAAATTGTATTTGTGTAACTGAAACAGTATTTGTAAATGTCCAGAAAAAGATGGTGTGTCTAGATATGAAAGAGACTGTTAATGTTAGTTCGGTAACAAGGGATAATAATCTCGATCACACGTGAGTAAGAGGGATCAATGTATGTTTTAAGGCAAGGACAAGATATTTTCCAATGGTTTTATTGCTGTACATTGCAAATAATGTTTTACACAAACCCTACTCATTTTCTAAAATAAATTTAACAATTGGAAACAAATGGATCGGTACTACAACCAATCTTTAATTTTTTTTATATTTCGATCATAAGCAATGCCTCCCGGAATGGCTTTGCCCTAGCAGGTCCGTAAATTACAATAGAACCTCGTAGTACGAGTATATCTTTGTATGAGTAATTCGCTTTACGAGCAGCCATTCTTACGAATTTTTGTATCGTATGACGAATAAAAATTCGTAACACGAGCAATCATCAGTTGAGGCGGTGACTAAGAACAAGTACGCGGATGTTAGGAAAAAGATTAAAGAACTAGAAATAGAGGAAAGTGTATCGGAAAGTATAGGGAGGTTCTCTCTACAAGCGACATCAAAGGAATGCTTGTGATGTGGTAAAAAGTGCACAAAATACCAAAAGTGTTGTAGAAAAATACTACCCGCAAAATTATCGCATGTCGTGTAACTGTTTAACGACAATGGTGTTGACTATTTTCATGGCATTTTAAATTCAAGTGAAAGCAGATTTCTCATGATATGGTTTTCAAGACACAATCTGCAAGAGATCAAACAGTGCTTTTTGCAGGCGCGGATCCGCCGAGGAGCTTATTTATTCTTGCGGATCCCCTTGTACATAAATATACATGTATATATAAGTATATATAACTTCCTATTGTACCTGTTTTGGTTGAGCGAGCTCGAGGTAAATTTAAACATACAATACAGCTGATACACAAGAAGTATACAATCAGAGCGTCACGTATTGGCTAAATTAAATGTTTCAATTAAATGACGTAGGTCGTCATTATAACTGAACTGCCCGACTCAAATTTTGGCTCGCAGTTCTTCCCTAACGTTACCGAAAGTTGCTGGTTTTAGATGTGAACGACGAGTTATCTTGATAAGATGCACTAATTATATTGATAGTGTGCTACTGTACTTACATTGACGTGTACGAGGTGTGTAAATAAAGTAGTGAGACTGGCAACGTCGCTTTCGATCTGGCAACGCTGGAGACGCGTGGCCTTGAGTAGCGTCAGGTGCACGTGTGATGCGCCTCCAGTATGAATCTGAACTCGCCACAGTCATTTGTTTGTCCGTAGCGTTGGTTTTCGTGAAATGGTTTTTTCTTGAGCGTTTTAAAAATGAGTGACCTCAAAGTTGAGCAGCGGTGTGCAATCAAATTTTGCTTCAGACTTAGACATAATGCAACCGAAACTTTTGAAAAACTTCAGGAGGCCTAAGGAGAACGTGTTTTATCAAGGGCACAGGTTTTTCGGTGGTTTAAGGAATTTTCAGAAGGAAGAGAGTCGATTGAAGATGAACCACGAAGCGGAAGGCCTTCAAGTGCAAACACCGATGAAAATGTCAACAGAGTACGGAACCTTGTGCGTTCAGATCGACGCTTGACAGTCAGAATGATCGGGGAACAGTTGAATTTGAATCACACCTCCGTTCATCACATTTTGACCAGAATTGGAGATGAGAAAAATGGTGTTGCATCACGACAACGCGCCCTGTCACACTGCCATCTCAATAAACGAGTTTTTGGCCAGTAAAACATTCCTGTTGCTCCTCAGCCTCCTTATTCACCAGACTTGAGTCCTTGTGACTTTTTCCTCTTCCCGAGATTGAAAAATCACCTCAAGGGAACTCATTTCGGGACACTACAAAACATACAAACTGCTGTAACCGCTTCAGAATCCGAGTTCCAGCAATGCTACAATGATTGGAAGGACCGTCTCCAGCGCTGTGTGGCTTCCGAAGGGAACTATTTTGAAGGTGACAATATCACATTGTAATTATATTTGAATAGAAAATTTAAAAAAAATCAGTCTCACTACTTTATTTGCACACCTCGTACATATTGATAATACATTAATTGCACATTGTGAATCTGTAGGTCTTGCGGATCCCCTGGGTAAACGTCACGGATCACCAGTGATCCGCGGATCACAGGTTGAAAACCACTGGATCAAAGTGACGGAAGTGGGGCCAAAAATGCCACGACAGAAATGTACTACCTGACGTTTCAATGGACAGACATTCTCATGACAGACACTAACTTATTACAGCTTCACTATCTTCCTCGCGCCTTGATGTTCTCAGTTTTAAGTTTAGTAGATTAATAAAATATCTTATTTCTTACATGAATTTTTATTATTCATATTACAACAATAGTATTGTTTTTTTCTCTAATTGCACTTTTCTGTTAAAAAAAATGAATTTATTAAACAGAATATAATGAACCGTAATTTAAAACAAAATAATCTGTACATACAATGAACGGATTACTTTCATATAAATTTTAAAGCAAAAATTGCTTCTTCATAAGAGTAAATCCCAATCCGAGTTCGGTATGGGAACGAATTAAACTCGTACTGCAAGGTTCTTTTGATTCTCATTTTTTTACTCTGAAGATAGTAGTTTGGCCGAAGCAGAAAAGTGCTTCTAAGTCAGTTTTATACGAATATTATAATTAGTTATGCTATTAACATCATTATAATGAGCATTGTGAAACATACATAAATGACGCAAATGATTAATGATTAATGTATGAACAATATAAAATCCTTTCTTGACATATTGAATACACAAAATAAATTTAATTGTACTTTAAAATAACATAATACCGGTCAAGTTACATAATAACTTTGTCAAGAAACTATGTTTTAAGTTAATTAAACTAAAACTAAATTGAATATCCTAAGAAGCGTACCGTCGGGAGTGTAGGGCGTAAACTCTTGGTCCTCCGTTCGGGTTTCCAAAACAAAATCAGTCGAGGCATTATTTTTCTTCAACCAGTTTATAATCGATCCTATACTTTCTACTTCTCTCCCCTCAAAACTGTACTCGTAGGTGTACTCGTCGTTGCCAGCAGTAACTAAACGGCACTGCTGCACAGGCACCATTGTTTTTCTATATAGTTCCTTGAAACCCTAGCAAAAAATAATTAAAGTTCATTACATAATAATAACAAGAAACCACATTGTACTAAAGTAACTTAATTTAGTGTTACTTTAAATAACACTTTAATTTAGTTGATGAAACAAAAAATCATTAATATTTCTCTTCAAAAACAGGACGATTGAAACAACTTAGCTTAAACTAGATTTCTTACATACCTCATTACATATAATTTCACAATCCTTAACTTAAAAAATCAGTAAAAAACTCATTTTAAAGTCTCTGCTCGCTCACTCTTGATCTTCGTTCTTCATCTCCTGGTTAAGATAGATATGGAAATATGAAGTGATTTGATTTATGTTAATCTTTTCTCTCTCTGTTAGCTTTTTCTCCTGATACTTAATACACATATATGAGCGAATACAAACCAGAATACTATATTTCAAGCCACAGTTCGTTGCCAAAAGAAGAGAATTTAGTCTCCTGAAGTTGAATAATGTTCGAAATGTCCATTGTAGTAATTGTTTGGTTAAAAAAAAACTTATTTACAGTTCTAAACATGTCTACTTGGATCTTTTGTTTTGAATTATATATATACGTCAAAACAGTAAGAAATTCAGAAATGGGATTAACCATTCAATCAAAACAACCGGTCTCTGTCAGTCACACTCAACGAAAACCAGTTGTTTTGGTTCTAAAATCTAAGCTCTATTTCTGAATTTCTTACTGTTTAGACGACGACTTTTATTCCACATGTTCTCTGTGAAATCTTGTTTTATAAGTATAATCAGAAAATCTAAAAAAAGTCACAATAAACACACGGTACTCCATATTTAAAGAAATCGCAACAATTTCAACAGAAAAATGAAAAATTACATTACAATAGTAATTAACATTAAACATAAGTCGTTATTTTTACAAATAAGGAAAACTTCCAATTTGCCCTTTAAATGATATCAAATCATTTTTCTATGACTACCAGCGGCAAGTAATTCGAGCGTCTCATTGAAATGACCAAACCTCCGCAAAGATGTCACATACTCGTATGTGAAGAGTACTAAGCCAAGAGTGAACCCAAGGTTACAAGATCTACTTGTTTGTACATTCTACCTTCAGGTTACGTAAAAGAAGCCTCCTTTTTTGAGTTGTCATCTGCTAATAAACTACAATTTATTATGGTAATTAGGCACTTGGTTAGATTTTGAATGCTGCTGATTTGTATACATTAACACTAAACAAGGTGCTTTATCAACGCTTCTTATCGTGAATGTTTCATCCTGCTCAGTGGTTTGGCAGTAAAAATAGAGTTTACCTTCATTCTGTGTTGCTCAGTTTAAGTTTTAAATAAATAAAATAAATAGTCACAAAATCAATGCAAAATTAAAATATCAAATTTTTTTAATCTTCTGATATCAAAATATCCGTTACTTTCCGTTGCGTCTATAACATGCTTGGTCTCCCTTTCCCTTTTCTCCTGAAGATGGATTTCCCGAAAATTTGAGTTTGTAAGTGTGTTTCTTTACTCTGTGTGTTATTCTTCGATGTTGAACTCATATTGTGTCCACTTTGGATCTTTTTTCCAATTTTTAAGTTATACATTGTAAAATTAGCAGCAGCTTCTGCATTGACCACTTTTTTATTGAAACTCTCTAGATTCCTTATCACTCTGCAGAGAGACTCTGGTAGCTTCCAAAGAAGTTTAGCGAAGGATTAGGAAGCTGTCATAGTCTCACCGCGAATGATAAGGAAGGTAGAGAGTTTCAGTAAGAAAGTGGACAATGCAGAATCTGCAGCTAATTTTAACACCATATGCTTAAACGAAAACCTGCTGCTATCGTACACACACACACACACACACACACACACACACACACACACACACACACACACACACACACACACACACACACACACACACACACACACACACACACACACACACACACATAACACACACACACACACACAAACACACACACACACAACACACAACCACACACACACACACACACACACACACACACACACACACACACACACACACAACACACACACACACACACACATTCACAACACACACTACACACACACACACACACACACACACACACACACACACACACACACACACACACACACACACACACACACACACACACACACACACACACACACACACACACACACACACACAAATATATATATATATATATACGTGAACAGAAAGGCTCTAAATAACATATTTTAAAGTAATAAACCGAAAAAATAAACGTAACATGTAAAAAGTGCATACTTCGAAAATACACAATAAAAATGCTTTAATTCGCTTTGTAAAAACTCAGGTAAGAACACATAACAAGTGTATTATATATTTTTAAATAATTTTTTTGTTCCTTATTCAAGTTAATACAATTTTATATTAAGGTACTTCTTTTATAGATGTAATTTTTAGGCAAAAAATGTGAAAACAAAAAAAAAAGTCATGGACAAACGTCCCTTGACTAATTAGTAAGATGGCTATCAGATCTCTCAGTATACTTAAATCAGTGAGATTTACTAATTTGCCGACTTGCTAACCCGGCAAACTTAATACTATATAAGAATCAGTGAATGTCATTTTAACTTTCGCTAAACTTAATTTGGTATTTAGTCACTAGCATAATTAGCTATCCCGGCAGAAGCTGCACTGCATTACTTATAATATATTCAGTTGGAAACAAGAAAACTGTAATCAAAATCTGGAGTGGCCTTATAAAATCTTATTATAAGTAAACACAACATCAAACTCGATAACAACGAATTGATGTTTTGGTTGATTTGTCAAACACTTTGTTCCATAATCATCCATCACACCATGGAACACATCAGAAAATATGTTTGACATTAAATTTCTACTTTTAACAATTTTATTCTTCTAACATATCATATTAACTCATTAGAACAATTCAATTTTTTTTAATAAATTTCAAAATAACAATTTCATTCCATTATATTTATTATTGGTAATTGATGGGTACTTCGGCCTCACTCGGTTAAACTTCGACCATTCCCATGTTAGTATCGGTCTTCTTTTCTTTTTTTTTTGTTATTTAAACGATCCCTTAGCGAGTGATAACTTTAGCCGTTCACCGGCTTTTTGTTTGATCGGTGATTCTACAGATTCTACATTGGGAGTCCTAAATTTTGCCTAAATAAAGTACATTTCGAGTAGGGACCTTTAACGAGTACCTGACATCGTACAGGCTCAGGACCGACGGCTTAATGTCCTCTCTGAGGGACAACGTACTCAGATTTATTCACCTCCCGCGTGAACAAATCGAGGGCCAGGTGGAGATCAAACCCCGGAGTACCAGTCCAGAGGCGAGTACGTTAACCACTGAGCTAACTTGGCCCCTCTAGCATCGGTCTTACTCGGGTAACAATGGCCACACTCGGGCGTCATTCAATTTCAGAAAAAAATGAAATTCAGAGTAATATAAAGTTTTCCTAGAAAATCCATAGTTACATTAACAATTTTAAAATAAACCTTTTAAAAGAATATAGAACAAACTAGTTAGAGTAGTATTGATTAAAGTAAAAACGATAGTGATATTATGGACGGTTTTATTGACAAGACAGAGGGTTGACTGATGACCTTGTGAGCAGTGACGAATGCCTCCACCAGCGTCTTGTCTCGATGTAACAAGAACATCTGCTTCGTAATGTACTTCGTCCCCACTCTCCCCACGTCCAGTAAGACATAGATCTTAAGAGTTTCACCTTGCCGAGCTTTTAGCACCCTTAAACGTTCCTCTGCTTCAGAAATTTCATCAACTAAACTCTATAAATAAATAAAAAAAACTTTATTTTAGTCATATTATAACCATTGAGTAAAAATATTATTTATACCATAAACAATAAGTATCCTGCAAAATTAGTAAAACTGTGGTTCACACCTTATGAATTAGTGAAAAGAATTGTCCAGTTGCGAAAATCTATATTGGATTCATAATCCAAAAAACTGCCAAAAATTAATAAAATATATTTCAACTGATATAGTTTCTTCACTTATGTATGCATTGTTTTCACAAACCCGTGAACAAAATTATGGTTACTGCTTCAAAAATTTACTTAGTACATATTGTCAAAAATCATAATCTCTTCCATAATACAGCAGCTCGTAAATTGTTACTACTCATTCTCGAACAGCTGTCTCCATAGTACTATGAATATTTTCTCATTTAATCAAATTAAATTAAAAAAATACTCGTTTTTAACTGAGAAATCTTAAATTAAACTATCAGTTAAAATAATAAAAAGAGAGAAGGAAACAATTTAGTTTCATTATATATCTATCACAATTCATGTATATATACGTACCATACAAACATATATAATATTTACAAATTTTCGAAACACTATTTATTTATAATGCGTATGAGATGACATTTACAGGTGATGACACTAGTTTTTCAGTATGGCAATGAAAACAACCAGCAATTGTCTAGCGGCAAAAACTTTGTAATCAACTAAGAGGTATTTGAACAGGAGTGTCAACACAATCATTCCCTGATGAGTGGAACAAAATGAGTCCATTAATAAAAATAAAAAAAAATTTAGGCTGACAGTAAAAGTTACATTTGAATTTCTAATCAATACAGAACCACAATTACTGAATTCTCAATAAGTTTTATATGGTTAAGACCAATGCATCAATGCAATATTAAAAAATCTGGAGTGGCCTACACTCTACTTTACTATAAGTAACTCAATGTCAAATTTCTTGAGTATATACAACATAACGTATCATTTAAGCATAACATAAATATCTAAATGGGATATAATTATTAGCATTGCATTCGTGAGGTAGTACAGATAGTGATTGAAGGACATATCAATTTATAAGCTTATTTTTGTACATCACAAATAATTTATCATTTGCAAATAATTTCATTAGTATAACTACAGCAGTAATAATAACATTTTTGAAAAACCAATGTGAACATTTCTTGAAACGAAATATTATCCTACAAGAGAACATGGCTATTTTCAAATAGCCCATTAGATTTCTTACATCGTTTACTTGACATCCTTCTACATTGAATATTAATGTAAAATTTTCAAATTTGAAACAGTAAAATACCCTTTTTTTCTCTGAAAAACGTCTTTAAGAGCGATGTAAATGTTGTTTTAAAGTGATTTGTTAATTAAAGATGTACGATAATTACAGTTATTAATCTCTAAACGAAAGATTTATATTTTGAATTATCTTTTACATTTTTGGTTTTTAAGGGAATTATTATACTGGGAATTTTATGGCTTCTTAGTATTTAATAAGATCATTTTCCTTCCCCTTTGTCAAATAACATATATACGAATTTTTTTTTAATGAGTGTTATCATTTACCTGCACAATATTATTCCTCTTACATCTCTTATAAGTCAATAATATATTTTCATTTTTCCATTAGAAACATCAATTTTATCTCAGTGGATTCGCTCAAAAAATTTCTAAGTCAATGTAAACAATGTAAAAAAATACAAAAAATTCGACAAGTATAGCAGGTGATCTCTTAGTATAGGATAAACAAAGAGTTTTTATATCGTTATTGTTCTTTCCAGTAATTGAAACTTCATGATTTTTTTTTTATGAATTGCTAATTTTTTGTTCCATTTTTGATCAAATTTTCATTATTTTTTAACGAGCCGTTTAGCGTCAAAAAAACATTTTCTGAAAACACAAATCGTACTGTAACGCCCCTTTAGCGAATGTAATTTTAGAAAAAAATATCTCAACTCATTCTCCATATAATGTTCTATTTATAGGCATAGTTTCATTCTTGTCCGTCAAACAGTATGGCTTGTATCGCTCTCACAAGGTTTGAGATTGAATTATAAGTCAAAATTTTTACATTTTATTGAAAAAAAATATTTCCTGTTGTTTTAAAATTCTGACTATATTTTTCGTTTGTTGCATTTGAAACCTCAAAGATAATGTCAAAATGTCAAAACTCTAGGGTTATCAGTTTAGGAGAAATAAATGTTTTAAAAAAAACGGTTTTTGGCAAAAAAAGTGACTTTCCCATCATGCATAATTCTTCCCAAACAATAGGGATCTTCGTCTTTATGAGGCCCATTTTTGTGTAAAATATCAACTTGATCCATCAAAGATTCTGGACCGTAGCGTGGTAACAAGCAATGCTAACACACTCACCCACCCACCCACCCACCCACACACACACAGACATCATCTTACATCATCTTAGGTTTCGTAAAAACGTCATAAAACGACTTCTGGGACCTCAAAACATGTAATTCCGTCAAAATCTCGAGATCGAATTTTTTCACGATCACTATACTTTACTTATAGTAAAGTAAAAAAAAACAACAAATGATTTATAAGAATATAGATTCTAAAGGTTTGGACCGCCCGAGTCATATTCGTGAGCATAGTTGTCATGTTTAGATATTAGAATGCACCAAGATGTTTCTTTGTGAAGTGGAGAACATTTACAATGGATGAGTAATTTGTAAGGTACCAAAGACCTCACAATAATGTATAAAACTTTATACAAGTGGTACATAATCATCAGAAAACCCTATTGCTCAACTATCTTACGTATATTAACTTAAATATGTCAATATTTAGCTATTAATTAACTTCAACGAATATTACAGTATTAGCATTAAATTCAAAATTAGGGGATACGACGTTACTGCAAAGAAAATAATTTAATTTTTTGTTTCTTTTTGTATCACATACTAGTAAACTGGTAATAGAATTATAGAAGATGTAATCAATGTTCAATAAACATCTCGTCACTTCATACAAAGAAAAAGAGACTTGCATTCCAAAAACAAAAATATTATTATATTTCTAAAATGTATGTTTGATAATAGTTTTCAAAATTATCTGTAAGTTTATACATATTTATGTCGTCTGATCCTACCACCCATGGGTAAGAATGATTCAAACATAACACAAAAGCGCGTCAAATGTAAAATTGAATTGTCAAAGTTCAAATTTCAATTGAATTGAAATAGCGTCAAAGTTAGGTACAATTGAATATAAAGTGAACTTCCAAGCAGTTTTGACGAGCTTACCTTAATATGAGATGGAAATTCTTCAGGTTTCATAGGCAGAGTATTTCTTTCTTTATCTACAAGCCTGTACATGAGCATGTAGGCGTTTGTACTTGAACTATACACACCACTGTAATACCCTCGACTTGGTCCACCTCCATAACTCTTCTCAATGTCTTCTCTTGTTATCTATAAACAACTCTTTCCGTTATTTTTTTTTTCTAAATACCTGCACTGTAATATATTCATGCACATAAATATATGAGAATTCACTATAAAATCGGAAAGACTATCCAAACTGGACACAATAAGAGTTCAAAATCGAAGAAGAGCAACCACAGAGTAAGGAAACACACTTACAAACTCAAATTTTCGTCCTGAAGGCGGATTTGAACGAAAATTTGAGTTTGTAAATGTGTTTCCTTACTCTGTGGTTGTTCTTTTTCAATTTTTAACTCGTAAATATATGTAAAAATATTCTGATGACAATTAACCGTTTAAATATTGTTGAACCAATCCTTGTTGGAGAATGTTGGGAGTTGGAGTATTATAATTCATCTATGCTATGAATCAGTCGTATAAGTTAGACCCGTGATTATTATTATTATTATTATGACAATCAAAAATCATTTCCTTATATTCATGAATTTCAAATTTACTAATATTAAACAAAGATGAAACAAATCTTTCACAAAACTGAGTGAATATGGATTAGGGTTTGTAAGAATAAAAGACTCATAAAACATAACACTATTACATTACCTGGGTAACAGACTGGTCGTTGAAGCAATACCACTTGTCGGAAGAGAAGTCCTTGATGTAAGCGTAGTAGTGGCCTCCGGAGGCGCTGCCCGAGTGGATCATGATGGAGAAGAGCTCGTAGACATAGTTGGAGGACGGGTTTTCTGTTTCAAGACTACTGTTACTACTTTTCGTTTCATTTGGTAGTCCTCGAGCATTCACTTCAATACCTTCATCTTCTTCCTGCACAAGTAAATATCTCATTAGTTGTGCAATCCGTAATTATCCGTAATTAGTTGTTTATCCAAGTAAATATCTTTTAAGTATCGGTTCATTTCACTGTATAACTCAACGCTGTTATTGATACAAAGGTTAATATAGTAAGGACTTCACAAGTAACTGAAGGACTAATATACAAAGTGAAAATACCATGTTACTAACAGTCTTCTTACAAGACAGCACATACAAGGTGGCAACAACAAATGGAAACTTTGAATTCTTACATTTGTATTTTAAAAGTAAAAATCTACCTTTATCGTAGATCCTCCTTTATACGATTAGTCTGACCTGGTTTTTTAAAAAAATAAAGATAATAAAAATGGCTGAAGTCAAATATTTCTAAATAGTAAAAATGATATAAAATTAAAACGATAAACATAAACGTATATGTAAAAACAATTAAATCAACCCGACGTAAAATGGATAAACAAACAAAAGTCTCCACATAAATGAAGTTTTATTCAACAACAACGCGTTTCGAACACAAAAACTTCATTTGTGTTGTGATAAACAAATAAAACCTTTGTTTGTTTATACATTTTACCTAAGACTGAGTAAATACCACACAATTACGGATTGCACAACTAATGAATTAAATCAACGATTCGACGTCTGAAAAACTAAATTAAAAAAAACACAAAGAGATAAAGAAAACTCACTACTATATTTCGATTAATACAGAATAATTAACAATTGAGGTTACGTGCAGGAACAGATCCACCTCCCAGGAGACAAATTATTGTTTATTTAGTCTTTTTAAACCATTTTGTTTACTTATTTCTTTAGAGTAATTTTTTATTAATTTTAAATATTGTTAATTTTTTTAAAAATTTTTTAATCAGTAATTACCAAACTATGTATGTATTTTACTTAGGCCTAAAAATAAAACATTTTTGTAGGCTCCAGTTTAATTCTGCATTAATGTGGCCCTGAAGATGCCTTCAAATATAGCTGAAACGTTGGCTCACACCGGGCAAAACCTCGATAAATAGTGTAGAATATATAACCTTCTGGGCAGATCTGGCCACTTTCAACTTCACTGGCGCAGTTGAACCTCTTGGTGACCATTGGTTTGATTGAATTTTATTTTCTGGGTAATACTAACAGATCCAAGTTTCATCTCCAGTAACGATTCGGTCAAAAAAACTTCGATTCATTTGATTCAATCTTTGTTAAAACTGTCGAAGAGAGTTCAGCTCTTTGATGCAGCTGGTCTTCCGCAACTCTTTGGTATCCAACGTGCCGAAAGTTTACTCAAACCAAGATTTTCATTTAGAATTGAAAATGCTGAACCATGGGAGATCCCAGTCTCATTAGCTATCACATCAATAGTAATCCGAGGATGTTCAGCCAGTAGATTTTGCACCAAAGCCACCGTCCTTTCATTTGTTGCAGTCTATGGTAGTCCATTTCAAAGGGTTGTCATTGAGGCCCTCCCGACCACCCTTAAATTGCTTTATCCAATCATAAACAACTAATTTAGATGGAGAAACATCTCCATAAGCTTGTTACAAAGTTTTAATAATTTTTCCTGGTTTCCAATACAGCTTTACCAGGAACTTGATGTTAGCTGTGGATTTCAAAATTTTGATTTTCCATGGGCTCAATAAGTTACTTTTTTGAAGCAGATGTTAACGCCACGGTAGCAAGAGGTTGACAGAGGTAATTTGTCTATATCGATTACTACATCACAGAGAATTGTTTTCCAGGTAGTAGGATTGTTTCATTCCTATGTAAATACATCATTCAACAATTTTCCTGGGTAACGTATATACTTACCCTCGTATATGTATATACGTTACAGACATTCAGAATCCTCAATGTAACTTTCCAATCGAATAGAGATTTTGTTTTTTTTTTTTTGTTTTAATCTTATAAACATTTTAAGTTCTAATGTAAATAATAATTAAGGGTTCAAAATGAATTTTGTTTTCCTACTTAATTTATTGCCCCAGTGAATATAAAAAGTACAGTAACTTTGAATTAAATTGAAGTTTGATTAACTCTATCTTCAAAACTTGAAATGATTTTAGAACTGACATGTGATTTTACTGAGGTTGGAGTGTTGGGTTGGATCTGATCACTGGACTGGGAGTCGGTATGTCCTGAGTCAACCCCCAAAGCAGAGTCGGCAGTGGAGCAGTCGTCACATCGCCCACTTTCATCTTCCATGCTAACACCCTCGTTACCGTCCATGAAATGCCCCAAGTCCAGCATCTCAGGAAACACTACCCTGAAACACACCATTTCTTCCTGTAATCAGTCATATTTCCTATAATCTATTCATTTTCAACGTACTATAAAAGCACTACAGATCTCAACTATTAATGATTTCTACCGTCTCTTACAGAATAACTCAAATTATACATAAATACAATCAATGCATTTTTGTACACCAGTAAAATAACAATTACTCACTTATAGTAATAATTACTACAGTGTTTCTGACTCAACTTGAACTCCCAGGCACCAGTGTACAACGGAAGAGATTTCACAGAATCCATCGTTCAAATGTATCTTTACGATGTTAAAACTAAACATATTATACGATTAAACATTGACAATGGATATCTAATTCCACATATGGAGAGTATTTCACTGGAATCAAAAAACTTGGTTAAAAACTTAACAAACTAACACCGGGGATCCCAGGTTTCTATCTCACTCTGCCTCCCAGTTGTCATGTGGAGATGTAAAGTCTAGCACGCATTCTCTCATGGAAAAACCGGAAAGCCTTTGGACTCGAACTTACATGAGGTCAGGTAATATTTAAAGATTCCAAATTTAAATAAACTTTAGGATTTCTGATATAAGAAATAACTTTACTAAATAACGTTTACAACCATGGTAAAGAAGGGAAGCTGAAAATATTACGAAAATAATAGTGCACTATTATAAAGAAAAAGATATTATTTTGATCCGTCTTACTTAGTATACTTACTTCTTTGTTTGACTGCTTTAGGAATCTGTTCTTCTTCATGAGTAATTGTTCTAACTGTCGGTGCTGTATTTTTATAACCAGTAGTGTGTGGTACAAATATCATAATATGACCGTTCCTTACTTTATGTGGAAATGAAATTATAATAACTCAGGAGCAATGCAATAATTGATTGTGTGGCTTTTATTCATGATTAGAATGTCTCTACACAAAAGATTTTATCCAGCGTCAACGCATTTTGAACCCTTAGTGATCATCTTTAGGGTACATCTATAATATAAAATATTTTTTTTTATTTTACATAGTCACAACAACGTAAATGTAACATTACCAGTGACAATGATGAAAGAAATATACACATTTGCACATGGAAGAAACACATTTGCAGGAGGGAAGAAATAATCCAGTAATTATACTTCCAGGCGTGAAAAATAAGTTATAAAACTTAGATTAAATTTATAAGTTACTAGAGAAATTCACACCAATAAGTCTCGGCCACTTTCTCTTCAGGCACCTTTGAGGATTTCCTGGAATATTTGTTGAGGAGACGTTTAGGACTAAGGGATTATTATTGCTAAAAAGATTTTTGTGGAAGGCTTTGTAGCGAGATATTGCTACTTGATGAACTGTTAAAATCCTGAGGTCTGAATAGATTGTCTGATTTGGTATGTAAAAAGGACATGAAGAATTTTTCTAAGAATTTTTGACTGAAACATAAAATATGAAAAGAAAATGTAAACTGAATTCAGAAAAACTCAATCGTTTATATAAACGAATAACAGTTACATACCTGCCTTAGTAAGGTGATGTTGAGTGTTTAAAGAGTCATAGGACACTAAGGAAACAGAGTCATATGAAGAGGGGAAAGAAACGCGATTAATTATTCACTATGCATAATGAACAAATCCCTGCATGTCCTAAATTTTTACAATTGTTACTAAAGTTGAATTTTTACCGGCTTAGAGGTTTTGGTTTCTTTCAGTTTATATTAGCATGGTGGCTTATTTCAATGTGTTACTGTAATTTAAACATACCTGCCTGCTTTAATCGCATTCATTTCCCCTTCTTATATTACTCTGTTTTCCCTAGTGTCCTATGACCCCTTGAACATTCAACATGACTAAGGCAAGTATATAACTCCTTTTATTTTATACATTACTTTATATATAACCTGAGAATTAACATTATGTGTTCGAAACGCTCATGTGTTTCTTTCCTTAATTTTAATCATTAAATTATATTAATTTCTTTTTTAGCAACTTTGTTTTAGTAGTCCAGTTTCATTTGATAGACACCATATTATATTGATAAAAAAAAATGAGAAGTTAGTTTTGTTATAGCCCTTATTATTAGAAGACAATGAATAAAACTATGACTGTGCTATGATAGAGAACACTGGTATATATAAAACCATCCTAACTGCCCACTAGTGGAAGCTCAGACTATCATGGTGGGATAAGGTATAAACAAAATATAATCTTGATACAGCGGTAGCGATAACTAAGAAAGCAAAAATATCTGTCTATATTTGATCTGTCAGTACACTAAATTGTGAAAGACATGACGCGCATGGAGTATCTTACTAGTATTGCTCAAGTTGTGGTCATTTTATGGTACGATCAGTATCCAATTATATTAATAAAAGTTTAAATTTGTTAAAACATACTTTAAATTTTAAATTAAAGTAAAGCACTGTTTTGGATTTTATAAAATATATATTGTTAAACATGTTACATAAATTTCGTTGAGAGTCTATACTCAAAAAAAGGAATAGCTTCGTCGCTATTTACGAAGTATCTGAAGATAGTTTTCATCGAACTTGTTGTAATTTCCAAGACGCTGATTCTGAAAATACATTATAAAGCAATGAAGTCAAGTTAATTGCCAGAACATGTTTCTAAAAAGTATCCGAATAATAAGGGCAAGTCTATTGAATATTTTAAGGAGATATATAAAAAACATTTCAAAATAATTCAAGAATCGTTGAGGTATTTAAAAAAAATAACATAGAAAAAAGAAGATAGATTAACTGCAAGCTCATTGTTTTCACAATTAATTGGGAAAAGTGGTAAGAACTAAAGCAGTGGGGAACTATGATAATAGCATCTGTGAAAGGGCTGATCTGAGAAGTAATGCAACAGGATATATTTCAAGGTATAAAAACCCTGCATCCAACTGACAGCACAATAAAGTGAGCGTTATTGACAAAAGGGAACTTATGGATAGTTAAATAATTATACTACTAACAAAGATACAAGAGTGGATAGCAGGCATAAAAAGAGTTGAATATCGCTAAGTTAGGAGGTTATAAAACAGGCATGGGCAACCTGTGGCCCAGCATGTGTTTTTGTGCGACCCTCGGAGATTATCTGGAATTCTATCTGATTATTAAAAATTTCTTTGCTTTTGCTTATTAACAAAAGCTCACCGAGGCTTTTGGAAGTAAATTACAATATCAGAGAGAGAGCTCTACAGCAGTAAATGTTTTAGTTTTTTTTTCTTATATAACGCATTAATCTTTTTGATATTGTGTTGTTATAATTGTTTACCATAATGATATAAAGAGATATGAATAATAATTTTCATTATAAGAACAACAAAAAGTTAACTAATTATTGACACATTAATATAGCGCACAGTATATATATATATAAAGATTTCACATAAACACGTGAAACAACAATCAATGATCAAACCACAATAAGAAATGGGAAAACAAGACTACGATCTTTCAACCGTAACAACCGTCTTCGTCAGTTGGGTTTTTGACTCTGACGAAGACCGCTTGTTACAAGACGAAGAAGTCTTGTTTTCCCATTTTCATATTATGGTTTGATCATATATATATATATATATATATATATATATATATATATATATATATATATATATTAACATGCGGCCCGCGGTTACTTGGAAATTATATAATGCGGCCACCAGTTCACAAAAGTTGCCTGTGAACTCACAATCCATGCCTATTATAAAACACTAGAGAAATAAGAAAAGTTACCTTTGAAGAAAGCAATCAAGCTGAGAAGAAAAGCGTAGACGTCCTAGTTAAATCTGACTTCATTATGAATATAGTTAAAAAAAAAAATACTTACTTGTCGTTCAATTTGATTCTTCGAAATGTGAGATAGTCGATATCAAAGCGTTTAAGGTGCAAAGTGAGAACATAGGGCAGCTGAGAGAACTTAAGACCCTTGTGAGCGTCGCACTTCTTGTCACAGCTTTCGCAGTAGTACTGATTAGCGCCGTCAAGGGTTTCAGGTTCAACGAATGCTTTTAATGCTTCCTCCTATAAAAAACGGAAACAGTTTTTATTTCAGTTAGAATTTAGAAGTATCAAAGATAATTCACTTTATTAATAACACTTACAATACTGCCATAAGCAATTGTTGATTCAAAAGGCCTAACAGGTAAAGGTATATCAAGAAAGGAGTCCTCTCGTGATTTTTCTGTCCCACATTCCAAACATTTGACATAATCAATCATTTTACCTATAACAATGAAATTAATAATTATTACGATCAACTTATCAATGAAAAACAATTTTTTTTACACCAACTCATAATATTTTACAAATATAATTGTGTAATTTATAATATTAATATGGCATCCGTCATAACTCGTAAGATGATTTTGGAGTCGTTGGATCGCTTTCGGACGTTGTCCATCTTTGATCGCAACTAACCTACTGATGAAGATGGACAACGTCCGAAAGAGCTCCAACGACTCCAAGATTATCTTACGAGGTATGACCGTTTGCCATATTAATACTATAAATCATACTAAACTCAGTGGTGGTAATTCTACTAATTAAGTAGAAGTGGAATTGCAATAATTATTTTTATTTTATTTTTCACAGTCAAATTATAAATATGCAAAAGCACACAACCATAAATATTTTTTAAAACAGGCAGCATGAAAGCAATATTTTGATAGAACAAAAATAACAATTCAGAATAACATTTAAACCTCATTCTCGCAGTTAATTTTATTTAAAAGTGATTCATAAAACAAATCTTAGTACTTTTGAGGATATTGAAAAATAGATAAAATAAAAGAACCTTGGTACAACTGATTGATGAGATCAGCCTGAGAAGTATTTTTGAAGTCTTGTTCAAGAGCATCAAACATTACCCTGCACAGCTCTTGCACATCATGCTGATGCCAGACGTCCCACCGTCCCCAGCCAAAGCTAACAGTTAAATCTATTGTCTCTATAGCCGCCTTCTTTGAAGTCTGCAAAATATTAAATTTTAAACAATCTCCTTACTTCCAAAAACTCCATCTTAACACAGTACATTTAAAAAAAAATCATATACTAATTACATTATACACAATTCATTTCATTGTTTAATTTTAAATTAAAGGTATTACCTGTAAATTAACAAAAAGTTTCTGTAATTGATAAGGTATTGACTTAGTAGGTTTGTTTCCTTCATATTTCCATTTGTACAACGCATTTCTAAATTCTGGAGTCATAAAAAGTGCCTGCAGAAGGCTGTTGAGATAGCACGTCATCGCCTGATTCACCAATCCCACAAAATCTAAAAACCAGTGCAACTATATTACTAAACACGTCCAAACTAGACGACTATTTGACAGGATTTATTTACTCGTATCTTCTATTTAAGATACTATTCACGCCAAACAAACTCTACTTTTAAATTACGATTCGAAAATATTTTATATTTTAAACGAGCTTTATTTCAATTTCAATGTGGGCATTAATTAAGCTTTAATATTTTTTAACACAAAATAAACAAATAACAAACAACTTTATTTTTCAAATCTAAAGCAATTCAAATTAATTTGACATGTAACTTTATTACAGTTATTTAAAATAATAAATAAAATAATTTTATAAATATTTATGAAATATCTTTACATATGCTTCCCCGTCTGCGGAACTGTTCGCCTCCTGGTGACGACGATAATCGAAATATAGAAGAGAGTTATAACTGTTTCTATCTCTGTGTCACCTTTGTTTCAAATCTTTATTTAAAAATATTTATTAATTTCAACTTAGTCATAAACTAAGTATTTTTGTCAAACTTTTTGGAATTTTTGAAAGTTTTTTCAGCCACTATGAATGATTGTATGTTTAAATAATTGATCAAATGGCCCTGATTAAGGTGATAAATATAAAACCTGAAGTAATATAGGTATATGATGATGGCTAACCTGAAGGTTGTTGCTTTTCTGAACTCGACCTTAGGAACCTATTGTTAAAAAGCGAAGGTGAATAAGACATGAACTGAGCATCACCACCACCACCGTCTTCCTCTTTGGCAGCCGGCTCGGGGGTATTGTAACATTCTTCCCTTTTCATTTCTTCAAGAACAAAACAATTTCGAGTGTTTTGCTCTGCCCCAAGACCCACTTGACAAATCCTCAATAAAGGAGTAGTCATATCCTCAGTTAAAACCTGGAGACACAAACAATTTTTTTTTACTTTGTTATATGCATTAAAATGACGATAAAAAAATGGAATTTACTTACGGAAATGGGTGAATTTGGATTTAATAGAATAAGTTTAATAGAAGACGGATCATGATTTGTATTAAGGGCTACATTTTGAACGAAAGCACCAATCGATGTGTCTCCAGAAATGTCCACTTGATAGAGTCGCTTCCCGTCGCCATCTTCAATGCAACAATGACACCTAATGTTCTGCTGCTCAACCGCAAAACATACCATCTTCTAAAACATTGGAGATGTAAGTGTTGCGAAATATTTATCAAGAAGCAAATAATTAAAAGTCATTAATAATAAAAATAATTATATAAATATAGATAAATGTACTTGACGTTATGTATTTAAGATCTGGGATGCAGAAATAATATTAAATTATGGCAATAAAAAATTAGTTATAACTGCATTAGAGGCATCAAAAATAAAGAAATATATATGGTTCTTATTACTTTGAACAACTTATACTTTTACATATATAATTTTCATTAATGATATTGTTTCATTTTAAAGAACAAAGAGGGCTGGACACACAATTTCGTAGAAGTATGGAAAAGAATTACATATAAAGTCCGGGGTACAAACAAGAATAGTAAAACGCTAAAAAATGATATAGTTTACTATCATTTGAAATTCTGTATACGAAAAATGATTCTTTAAGTAGAAGAAATCATATAAAACGACATAAGCAAATGATAAGAATATGGTACGACATGAATATGGTGAGAGTACATGGCTTATACCTAATGGCTGAGTACTAGACATATTAGTACGCAATTTTCATCAATAATGACTAGATACTTAAGATTTTTATGGAAAACATTATCAAGCGCAATGTATAACTAAAAAGAGAGAAAATTCTAGAAGTGTATAATTCTATGTAAGTATTACCCAGTCAAATTTTATATGAGAAAGTTACAAGAAATAACCATAACAAAGACTTTTTTGTATGTGATTCCTTACTACCTAAAGTTGTAGGTAAATGGTCTCTCTGGTTAAATTGATTGATTAACTATTTCTAATGAATTCAGACAATATTCTTAAAGACAAAAATTCTCATCATATAGTAAATCAAAAGATTATTAAAACCAAAACTCACTTCGGTACACATATTATTCTAAAAGAAAAAAGTCATTAACTTAGAAGGTGAAGGATATTTTATCTAGTGAGAATGCATTATAATCAACAACAAATCTTATCTCGGAACTGAAAATTGTAGCCTTGTAAAAATAACTAACAAAACTGCGTATATTTATATATGCTGAACTAAGCTATTAAAAATTGCAGGGGTTATTGTACTGTAGTATATAGGGGTTATGTATTATACATTTTACAACTACAAAAATATTGAACTGGAAAGTTCATTTTAACTCATGACATTTTATAAAATGAAAAAGCCAATACAAGCATAAAAAGCTATATATTCTAGCAAATGTGAAACACGTGCTTCAACTTATAATACGAAATGCAGTTTATGTAAATGTCGACGACTACTGTTCTAAAAATAACCAGGAAAACAACACCAAACTCCTATATAGGAAATTTTGTATTTTTAACTTCTGTTAGTGATTCACATGACAATTTTTAAACTTTCATACACTATAGGAAGGAAGAATCAAGTAAAGGAAACATCAAAATCACAAAATTACACGAACGTTCAGTAGATAGATGGCCAGGTGCCAAGAAAGTAAAAGAGGACTACGGAAGTTTATTATTGGACTATTCAATTGATCTTCAAAACATGTGATAATCCCCAGTTTTATAAGCAGAAACTAATGCTTCACTACGATTTATATTACTAAGAATTATGAGGTGGAATATAATTCATCAACTTACATTAACTTAGGATATGAGAGACACCTGGATGCCAAAACTTTCTTAAACTAATCTATTAAAATCGGTAACTTCATTTTAAATACTAAAATCATAAATAAAAATAATAAACTACGTTCAAAAACTCAGGCTACATGAATACCAAAGATATTAATGCCAAACAGTTACCAGTAGCAAAGGTAACCTACGAATCTTGAAACCTCACTCTGGTGGCAACATTGAATTCAAAATTGTGCTTAAATCAGTCCTGATAACGCATTGAAGATATCAATATGATGATGCCAGGGAGAGTTCCATGCATGACAGGTAAATTTGCCTTAAAGTTGCTTTAATTATTATATATTTATGATTCACGTTTTTATAATTATATTGATGTTGTATTTATTTTCAAAATGAAAAAAATAGAAAACCCCCTCGAAAGATCATGGTATGACAGTGCATGGATACCAATGCTAAATCCTTCAAATGTTATGGATTATTTTTCTGAAAGGAGTAATCCATTTTACGATCGGACATGCAATAATGAAGTGGTTAAAATGCAGAGGCTTAGTTTGGATCAATTACCGTAATCAACTCATGTTAATTTTTTAAAGTTTTATTTCACAGTTAGAAGACTTCTAATGATTAATTGATTTTCAGGAATATGACTGGATTGGAATATGTCCTTTTGCATGTTCAGGAACCTATATTGTATGTAATTAGAAAACAACACAGACATAGCCCTACTCAGACCATCCCTCTCGCTAATTATTACATTATTGCGGGCGTTGTTTATCAAGCTCCAGATTTAGGGTCAGTCATAAATTCTAGAATCGTAAGTTTTTCATTGTTAGAAGAATATATACTAAATTGTTTGATATTTCTAGCAGGCGGAGTTATGTATTTATTTCTTTTTAGTTGTGTAGTGTTCACCATTTACAGTCAGCATTTGAAGAAGCCAGTTCTTATGCTCGTTACCATCCATCTAAGGGGTATTCATGGGAGATGAAAACTTCTGATAAGCCAATAAAAAAAGAAAACTCTAAAGAAGAACCTAGTTCCTTATTTCAACGACAAAGGGTTGATATGCTCCTAGTTGAATTAACGAAGAAATTCCCTTTGCCATCCATACCTCCACCGGCTCCTGTCAAGGCAGCTCCGAATGAGCGTAAGTATCTATTACTCTTTCATGGTACGAACATTGTCAAAATTTCTCCTAACAGTGGATTTTTAGGTTTTAAAGATAAACTAGGTCTTCTGATTTCAAAAATCAGAGGATTTTCAATGGTTTATTCGTGGGTAAAGTTTGGTTATTTGTATGTGAAGTTAGTTTCAGTTAAATCGTTTTAAATTATTTTTTTAGATTTAATGGTTTTGATGGACTATTGTCTAAAAATTATTTTCTCAGATGCTGAGATCTATAGTTGCACTTTATAACGAATGTTCCTATCAAGAAATTGTTCCCAGTGTGTAGAAAATGTCTTTATTTATTTTAATAGTTAAACAAGAGAAAGAAAATTCTGAAGGTTTAGATAAATACCACCCAATCAGCTTGTTGACAGTCTGGGAAAATATGCTCATCAATCGAATATATGCATCACTTCAATAAAAATTATATTCTCAGTTTTGGCAGTTTGGCCATAGGAGTACCAGAGATGCGTTAGCGTATGTGAAAGACTATGAGGAGAGGAATGGTTGACTAATAGCACTGTTAATATTCCTTGATGTGAAGGTCGCCTTCGGGATTCATTTTTTATAGCAAAAAATTATCTCAAGAACAGAACGGCAATATTAAAATGCCAAGGGTCATGTTGCGGTCAGAGCCTCTGCATTTCTAAATATGAAACGTTACTGAAAGATATATTACCTTTGGGTTGTCAGTTGTAGTGTTTGTAGATGACTTTACCTATTGTATAAGAGGAGGAACAAGCATGAGGAAGTAGAGAACAGTGGCCACATACCTACAAGCTGATGTTCAGCGGTAGAATTTCTTCCATTTAGTTATTTGTGGAAAATTTGAAACATTCCTGTTACAATTTTTTGTAAGTAACTCAACTTTGCGTACTGTAAATGAGTTGAAGTACTTGGTAGTCAATTTTGACTCCCACTCGCGGTGGAACAGTCATCTCCAACTCGGTCACAGGACTTGTTAATAGGGAGTAATGTTCTACATGTAATGAATGATGAAGTGTTCATTCCTTTGGTTTCTTATTCGCTGGCTCCCTGGTGTAAAGGCGTAAAGACGAAGCACAACATAAATAAGCTAATTATAAATAAATAAATAGACTATAAACTTAACTTGCTCAGAATAATTTAAGGATGTTGCACAATTTCGTATGAAGGAGGCTGCCCATCGCTAATGTAATGCTCCTTGAGCTGAAAATTACTGAATTGTATAATCGATTCTGCTGCATGAAGAGGTTTGCTGAAGTAGGTGTTACTGACCATCCAGAATGTTTGCTTCATCTTCTGTGGTGTCTGATATGCCAATAAATGACTATTATGAAATGAAAAAAAAATCATGAGGACATCAACAGTTTTACAGACGGTAGTAAAACGAATGATCAGGAGTGTTCTGCCTTCGGCTCACTTCATGGAAATTGATAATTCCCCAACTAATACAGACTTCCTTTAATATGGTCCAACTTTCCACCTTCAGTGTTCTGAAATATTTTTTAAAGAAGGAAAATCAAATGAATACAATCAACACGAAATAGAGTTAGAAGTCATTTATCTTTGAACTCTATCTCAGACAGTGGCTAGCAGTTGCCATTGGTGGAGAGATCTGGAACAGTTCTGGGGAGAGTAAAGAAAACGAAATAGCCGATTTCTTGTCGGAACGGGCCAGCCAAGTTGCAAGAAGGACTTCTTGCTTGGGAACATGATTCTTTTATTAAGAAATTCTTCCAATAAAGGACGAAGGTATGCAGCAATATCCAAAATAAATTTAAATTGATACCAATTTCATGATGCCATCGATTTAACAAAAGAACTGCCCCAGAGTGCAGTTGTGAAATCATGGGTACACATATATTGTTCTGCGAAATGGTTAAAGGGAAGCGATAGTTGTTCAAGCGGGATAATGACCAGGATCATGGTATGAAATGTTTTAAAATTTGTTAATGAATTAGATTTCGAATTTATTTGGTTCAAATTCTATGTAACTGAGTCAAGTTGAAGGTAAAGTTCGAAAACAACATAGTAATAATATCAAGCGGAAGATGATTTAGAAAATTAGCAAACACAACCTGATACATCCAGACTAATGTTGGATCCGTTAAAATGGAAGAGGTTATAAAGGCAGGTTACAAACAAGTGACCTTCACTTCATGGTTATCTCTTATGCTATGTTTAAATTTGAAATCTGATCAAACTAATTTGATAATAAATAAGCATTTCTTTATTAGTTTATCTAGCAATGTTCTTGATAAGTTATAAATAAATTTTATATGGGGACATCTAATATTAGTAAAAATTATTAAACGATTTGGATGATACATTTTCTGTTGAGCAATGTTTTGAGTGATAATGAATGAATATTTAATTTCTCTTTTGTTTTCAAGTATAATAAACTTCATTATCTGATTTTAGTTTATCAATCAACTTTCAGAAAAATAAATTGCAATCATTATATCCACTTAGTGCTAATAATAATAGAATGTTGCTGATCTTCTTCATATAAATAGCGAATACTGGAATCAAATCACTACACACTTGTACATGTATGTGGATAAATCAGCTTGATGTTACTTATATTGGAAACTTCGACCATAACGGGGTCCTTCACAAAACACTGCATTTCATACTAGTAGTTAAAACGTTATCCGCGGCTTGAATATTTTTAGTAGCATAGTGTATAATAATACCTACAAACTGAAAAGTTTTACCTTTGGAAGTTATGTCCCATATGAAAGCCTTTAGAAGTGTTAGGATAGTGTACACGTTTTAACGCTAGCGTTGACATAAATAAAATCTGTTACTTTTATAATTGTTCAAATGTTGTCGTACATTTAATTTTTAATGTAAAGCAATTTCTGTATGTATGCTTCAGAAGAAATTAAACAAGAACCTAGAGAAATAAAAACTGAGAAGGAAGATTCTCCAAGTATGAAGCCACCTCCAGAAAAGAAACAACGATTAGGATAATTGTTTTCATTTTGTATGAACTAAATTTAATTTAACTGTTCTTAAATGAGATATAAACGAAATTTTTATATTATTTAGTTAATATAGAGATTAAGGAATACAGTTTATAGTTCCGCTCTTTCATATATATATCTAGCACAAGGCAGACACAGATAAACGCCGACAAAACTTCAATAAATAAATAAATTTATTTATTCAATAAATAAATAGATACAACTTCGATAAACACCTTCAATATCTCAACATACATCATAGTCAGGTGATGTTTATGATTTGAAAGTTAAACTAAACACTGCATTCCTGAGTGCTGAGCTGCTGTCCGAACATTACGCACAAGAGAGAAAAAACTTAAGTGGGTGTGAAAAAGGATTAATTAATTAATAAAAATAAATTTTTTAATAAGAAATAAAATAAGATAAGTAATAATAATACAATATCTCATTCTTTTCTTGTAAGTTAACATAATTTAAAAAAAAATGAGAAAGAGATGTTAAATATTAATATATAACTTAATGAAAAGCAACATAATATTGAGTCCCTGAGTTTTTGGAACCAAGGAGACAAATATTGGTCTCATCGGAAGAAATGTTGCCAGATCTGTCAAGGATTTGGACATGTTTTTTCTCTCTTGTGGATGGTGGTAAGATTTTAGCTCAGCGCTCACTAAATCATAGTAATCTACTGATGACAACGGATGTCGAAATATTGAAGTCTTTGTCGTTGTTTTTTCTTGTGCTAGAGATTAATTATCCTAACAGACTGTTCTTTTGTTGAAATGTATATATAATTCAAAGTGTTAATTATAAAATTCTTCTTTTTTTTAATATATTATATTGATAATTGGTTTAAATATTTTCAATCTGTTTATAGATTTTTAACTTTTATAAACAAATAAATCTGTTTTTTTTGTACGAAATAAGAGAACTTGTTTCGAATGTTTGAAACCTCCTCCTCCCCTATTCTACAATTACTGACACACTATTAGTTACCAGTTAAAATTTGCAGCCCGTTTTCAATGTGATCAGTGGCATGACATCACCATATTTCAAGTCCAAGTACTTTAAATAGGAACTGAATTTCTTTGGAATCGTATTTTATGAACATTCTCACAATGTCAAACACATTATACGACTTTTAATGAGTTATTCTGAGTTCTTTGCTGAAAGCGGTTCATATTACTTCCTCTACCAGCATATAATTAGTTGATCACAGAACCTGTTAGAAACCATGAATAAAAGTTAATGAATTAAATAACTGCATTGAGAGAAAAAAAAATGTACCATTATGGTGCGGATAAAGTAAAAATGTCCATTCCTAGTTTATTTTATTCGCCAGGAATTGTAGTAATTAAACTACAATAAAATAAATAGTAAATCCAAAATAATAATTATGAATAAAATCAAACTAAAAGTGGAGTCTACTTCATTTATACGCAACAAATATCTAAAGATGTAGGACACAGTATCTGAAACAAGAAAGGTATATCTCTGAATTTTACTCGTAGTTTAATTTCTTGCCACCCCAGATAGTATATACCGCTGCACACAAGAATATTTTACGGACCAAAAGATAACATAAGTGGGTAAATCGAATCCATGATAGAAAGTGTTTGATACTCTTTTAGATTTGTATTAATGTTCTTTTTTTTTCTTTTGTTTTTTTGCTATTGGTTTACAGAAGTTCAATAGTTCCCTCCCCTTAAGTTATGTGAAACAATAAGGCTATCACTCAGTAACGAACAAGAAAAACAATTTTATTCATTGGCGCATCTACTTTGGACACACAGTAAATTTGCTTATTATTATTAAAAACTCTGCACTAAAAGACTACGTACACAAACTTTTTTGACCATAAAAACTGCATGTATTCTGAGAATTCACACATTAACACATGAAATTAGTTAACATTGATACACAATCCTGAATAAGACAAGAAACTAAAAACAAAAAAAAAAACGAATTTTAAAAACAATATTCATCTTTCATTAATCAATGAGTTTATATTGTTTGAAAAACTGAATATACATCTAAATTTAGGACAATAAAAGAATACACTATTATTTTTCAGTGCAAAGAGTATAATCAAGAAAAAGATCAAAAATTGAATTAATTTGGACGGGATGATGACTTAAATTGATTTTCAGCAAAGGGAAGATACCCTGAAGAAATCTATTTATAAATAAGTACAGAATATGATATCAAAGTTATAAATAAGCCTGATATAAGTTACGGAATTAACAGTAATAGTATTAACAACTTGTATACATATTAAATATAGATCACAAATAAAATATTTATCTACACCTGTACATAATCGATAAAATAAAATTAATAGATATTTATAAAAAAAAAATATCCTAAAAATATTGGATTGTAGTAAACCTTGTTTAGACATTTGTCACTAGAGTCTACAACATACAAAAACAAGAAAACCATTTAAATATAATGTTTTGTTAAATGCCACTATATAGAATAGTAAAACTGAACTGAAAGTATACACCTATATATTAACAATAAAATGCTACTTTTAACGTTATGTCCTCTTCTGAATAGTTCCACGACTGGATCAACAAGTGAAATGAATTATATACACGTATTTATAAAAGACTCTCCTATAAAACTGTACAGTAAAGCAAATATAAAAGAATTTTATTTCTACTTTTTTTTTTGTTTCCAAGTAACTACTTAAGAGAGATAGGTAGAGATGTGTATAATTAGTTGAATTCACTTAGCTACGTACGTACTAGTAGGAAAGAACCCAATCGTTTCTTACAGTCTTATTTGGTGAAGTTAAAAAAATAATTCTCTACTAGGCTAATAAAAAACATGTTTCAAATTAAAAATTGAAGTTTATAGTTGATCTGTCATTCGTTCTAAATCACTTTGATAATATTCTCAAACCACTTTCGAAGGACAATTAAAATTATCAATTAACATTGTGAATGAAAAAAAAAATATATTTCTAATTAATAGAAATTAAAATGACGATTCAACTTTATACTGAACTGGACAACTTATGATATAGTATTTAAAAAAAAATAAGAATAATAAGGGAATAAAGCATTCCCATTTTACAGAAATATATCACAATTCAAATCACTTTCTATATCCAGAAGCCTATTTTTACATACTCTTACTTGTTCCGCACTACGTAAAACATTGAATAACACGTCGAAGTAAGCACAGATATTTCTGACTACATATAACGATTGTTTTTGAAAGATTACATGACTATGAAAGAGAAATTAAATTATTATTAACGGATTACTTCTTTTTTTTTTATTAAAACTCTATATAAATAAAACATTTTTTGAAGATTCAGAAATAAACTATTTCAATAAAAAAAAAAGCTCACTCATATTTTCTTTCCCTAGGAAATAAAATAATCAAATGAAAAAATAATCTAAAATATTATAATGGTCAAAATTTGCATAAATAAAACAAATATAAGACAATTTTGGTAAGAAATACAAAGCCAGCACTACAATTAACTATAATGCACAACAGAAAGAAGAACGATATAGTTAGCACTGCTGATAAAGTAACCTTGAAAGATAATGATTCATTTAGTCTGACTCCACATTCTCGAGTTGGAGTTGACCTATACATCGCGAGGAGGAAAGGGCACTGGTTTGGATGGTTGGACCTAAATTCTCATAGATGAGAGTACTAGGAAAAAAATGTAAACATTCGTTTTTATTGAAGAAAAATGAAGTTGAGAAAACAATGAAATGCTCTAGAGAGAGAGGATTTTACTTAAGAAAGGGGAAAGACTCTAGAGGGCTGGGCGGGGGATTGGGTGGTGGGCGCTAGGCGGAGCAAGTGTCGATGCCACTGTCCAGGATGCTGGCTTCACCTCGTTCCGTCTGAACTGGTTTCAAATCCAATTTGAGTTGGTCCTTCGTGTGTCGCAGTATGCCAACCTCTCCCGCGCGACCTTCTTCCTCGCCCAAAGAGAAGAACTCACCTTCATCGAGAGGAAATGCTGTACACAAAAAAGAAAACTTAGAATTCAGTTATGAAATAATGCTGGGCATAAAACAGTTCTTTGGAATGAATTCGGCTAGTTTTATCTATTCATGTGTTTATGAAAAATAAGAGAATGTTTTAAATTGAATCAATTGCTGATCTTATGCACCAGTGGTCCTAAAAATTAAAAACTACACAATATTTTTAAAACTGTTTTTAAATATTAAAATGTAATTTTAATAACTATAAGGCACAATTTTTTGAGAACCCCCTTAAACCAGCTGTTTCCATTATCAGTTGAGACATGATCCATCATTAGCATGGTAGCATGGATGCTAATGTAATTCATGATAGCAGGGATCCATGAAATCTGATGGTCTACATTCAACTTCACTATAAGTAAAACATATTAATAAAGTCATTACAGTCACTTTAATTCAAAGATTAATTTTATTGAATTTTCTCCATTTTTACAGTTGTAACGTAAATATACTCACTGTATCGTAAAAGAGCTAGTATCGATGGCTAATCATTTTCATTAATTCATTCAATAATATTATTAACACTTTCATTAAAGGTAATCATTAGTAATAAGAGAGGACGTTTCAGATACCGTAGTGTGGTCTTTAATTATATTCTCAATAAGTGAATATGATAGTTAATAAGTGACAGTTACCATTTCAGAGAATCTCTAAGAACATAAGCAAACGGCTATTTTTGAAAATTGTATTTAAATAAGTGTTCGTTTAACTATTATTTAGATAACTAATTATCTAAAAAATCCAGTATAGTTAAAATCCAGTATAGGTTTAAAATTCAGTATATTTTATTTTAAATGATATGTTCTTTCACTTGATTACCTGGAATTATATACTGAATGTAGACAACTATTCTAATTTTTAAAAGATATGCGATTCTAATAATTACATACTTTGAAGACTAGAGATTTTATTTAATAAAATTAAGGTAAAAAATCTTAAAAATGACTAAAAGTTGAGCTTAATAGAAACGCTTTTTAGTGTTATATTGCTTCTTACAATATCCAAAACTCTCAAGTTTATAGAATGACTAGAAGAGCAGGTAAACGTTAGGAATTTTAATACAAAAACGTATACAACGATAGAATATTGGTCAAAAGAATTCAGTATAAAAGACTACATATCTGTTAAAAGTCATTAAGATCTGTCCATACACCTGTGTGGATTACATACACAACCACCTATCCAAATATAAAAAAAATAACAAAAAGATTCAGGTGATCTCAAACCTACTAATCCGTCAAAGATTCAAAATCAGGACAAGGTTTAAAAATGGCGTTAGGGGAAGTGAGTCTACAAAAGTCTTCAATTCATCATTTGTACCATAAAAATTACGAAATGGTAAGCTTAGCGTGAAGAGAAGAGTGGACTTACACGAGTTGATGTTGTAGTTTAATCGGTAAATGGAGTAGTCGTCTCGAGAACTCGAAGCAGATTTCTCCTTGTCGTCCAATTTATTACTTCCCTCTTCTTCTGCATCTATCACTATATCGCTGTCTCCAAACTCCCAATCTAAATAAGTAATGGATATTGAACAAACATTGCCTTGTTCCTAGCTAATCATCGAGTACTTTGGATCTGACATATCTTCGCTTAATTAAAATAGTCATATTAAAAACTTGAATATTGAGCACAAGTATCACAAAAACCAATCTAGAATAGTAAAGACCACTAAACAAGTAAATAAAAAGAAAAAACTAATTTTGACTGATGTGTACATGAATTTCAATTCATTATTCAAATATAAAAAATATAAACGGTATTGGTCTTGCAACATTAAATTACCACATCGGAATAAAGCAAATTTAGTTCTCTTTGCTAATAAGTACCTCCATTATTATTATTATTTTAAGCAATATTACAAGGATTGACTATGATTATAACTATATATATATATAACTATGATTATATTACTAACAATCTAAAAACTGGAATTGAAAGTACATTTATTACTATTACCGTACTATTATTGAATTTTACTCTTCCTTTAGAAGTGTTTCTTTCCTTTAATAATTAGACTATTTTGTTTAACACATGTAGTGCTAACAGTTTCTTTTACACAGTAATGGAGTGTAGAGAGGTAACTTATTCTTATCTAGGACATAACAAAATATTGTCTTACTTAACTAATTAAATCAACTGTTTTGAAAATATTCAAAAGAAATTATAACAAAACTTAATTCAACTCTGACAGTAAATATTCTACTTTTTAAATGTATCTGAACAACAGAAAGTGATTTTTTATAGAACATTAAACACTTAATATGAACTAAATTTTGATGAAAATCTACATCAAAAATCATTAAGGCATTATTTTCTCCATCAGTTCGCTGCGTTTGTCATTTCATCTTCAGGTTTAATTTGTATGTTTTGGATTCAATGTACATGTAAATTCGGAATGTCTTTTCCAATAATTCAAATTCGTATACTGTTTAATAAGATATCATCACCTCTACAAAATTTGGCGTATTAATCAAAAACATACATAAACATTCCATTATAACAGAACCTAAAATTGATATACATATCAAGCAGTCCCATTAGGATAGGCAGGTAGTCAGGGCTTACTCTGAATAAAATATACTACTCGTAGAGTTACATTTTCCTTCTATAACAATGAATATAATCCAGTATAATTAGGATAGTCAGCATGATTACTGCACAGAAAACTCAAAATAATTTATTGTCCATTATGTAGCCATTATTAGGTGACTTTTCATCTAGATCAGAGTTTTTCAAACTTTTTTCGACGCGGAACCATTTTTGGTTCCAGTAACTTTCCCGGGAACCCCAGATTCTAATGATTGTATACAATCATAATATAAATATTTTCATATGCCTTTTTAAATAGTATGTATGTTTAAAAACAACTAAAAAGGTAATATTACTGCAATGTGTATTTTTCGAATAAAAATTCAAAACTAAAAGATTTGAATTTTCATATTTTCCACAAGTGCATAACACATAAAACAGAATTACAATTTTAACACAGAGTTTGTTTTGTAATCATTTTTGGGTTTATAGTTGAGAGTTTGATTCTCAAGTTAGCCCCAGCATTATGTCTACTTCGGTATTTGGTTTCTATGGTAGTTTAAAGGGAAAATCCAGTTTTACATGGAAACTTCCAGTTTTACTTAGTAAGTAGGAAATGGCAGCAATGTGTGAAGTGCTACTTTTGCAATAGCAGGAAATTTGGGAAAAGCTGACTAGTGATTCACCCTAAATAAGAATCAAATTTTGACTACTTCTACTTATGGGTATATTTATATATATATTAGTGTACTTCGGTAGCAGTCCTTCCTTTATACATGATTGGTTATACACGACTGAATATTGTCGATCGATGATCTTCTTCTCCAACTTTTCAAGTTTGCGGAAAATTAATTTTTCGTTGTTAGAACAACGGTTCAAGGAATGAATTCTTCTTGTCGACGCGTTTCGACTGTCTACTGCAGTCATTTTCAAGACACAAAACAGGTGGGTTACCGGTCTCCTTATATAGCCGAGAGTCAGGGGGGGTGAGCGCTGATTGGCTGTGCTATTGTGGTTCTTCCTTCTCATTGGTTATTGGTTTGGCCTATTGCTGGGGCTTGTTCTCCGAGTAGCTTGAGTACTCTTGACATCCCAGTTTGTTGTCTATTGATTATAGGGCTATTTTTGGATATTTCTATTGCTTCATAGATTGGGAGTCTATTGTAATCATTGGTTTGCCTGATGATGGTGGTGTTTTCTGTAAGGTCCTGGCGGGATAGGTCGGAATTGTGTGCTTGTCTGGTATGGTTCTTTATAGCTCCTGATTGAAGGTGCATGGTGAGGCGTCTGGAAAGCGTTGTCTTCGTCATGCCGATATACTTGGCGTTAGCCAGGAGCTCACACTCTCCTTTTTTACATTTGTATTCGTACACGACGTTGACTCTCTGCAGATCGCTGGTTGCGGTGATGGGGCTGTTTTTAATGACTAAATTTGTTGTGGTCCGGGCCTTATAATAAATATGTAATTTTATTCTGTCGTTGGGCTGTTTGCATTTTACGTTTCTTCGTATAATATTCTTAAGTGCGGCTTCTTCTGTTTTGTACTCCCTTGTGAACTGGTTTCTGTAGTACAGCTGGTATACCGTTCCGTCTGGGTCATTATTGGTATTTCTTTCCTTATTGACCAAGTAGAAATTCAGGACTTTATCGAAGGCGTTATTTGTATATCCATTATTCACAAAGGTTTGCCTGAGTTGGTTTATTCTTTCGTTGAATATCTGCCACGTTGATGAGGTTTTGTATGTGCGGTGTATGAGGGCATATATGGTGCCTGTCTTGTACCTCTCAGGGCATTCACTTCTGGCATTTAAGTATATGCCCTTATCCGTTTCCTTCTGGTATACTGATGTCACATAGTTCGTGCCTCGTCCATCTATGTGTACATCGAGGTAGTTGATTTGGCACTCTTTGGCTTCTTCCAGGGTGAAGTTTAGTCCAGATGTTTCTTGCAGAGCAGCTTTAAGGGAAAGGAGTTCCTGGTTCGTTTTTGTAACCACGAGGCAGTCGTCAACGTAACGGCAATAGAGGGTAGGTTTGGCTTGTTGCAGTACTTGATTTTCCACGTGACACATGTAGAAGTTTGCGAAGGTCACTCCTAGTGGTGACCCCATTGCAACGCCATCAACTTGGCGGTAGAGAGTTCCGTCAATATGCCGGAAAGGGGATTTAGTGGTGCATGCGTAGAGCAGTTTCTTCATTATGTTCCTTTCAATCTGCGGAGGTGGTAAGCTTGCGTGATTGTATACTGCATTACATATGATGTCAATGGTAGGGCCCACTGGAACGTTGGTGAAAAGGGACTCCACATCTAGCGATGATAGTTTTCCTTCGGGTCTGATAGTACGTAGAATATGCAGAAGGTCGTCAGTAGAAGTCAGAGTGAATTCGGCAGGCATGTATGGCGTGATGATGCTGTTAAGTTGTTTTGCAGTCTGATATATTGGCGTAGTGACTTGAGAGATTATGGGTCGTAGAGGGTTGTCCGTCTTGTGTATTTTGACTGTCCCATAGATGTAACCGGGTGAGAATTCACCGACGATAGGTATGTTTATATATATATATATAATAATGTTTATATATATATATAAACATTATTCGGAAACATGATTCACAAGAAATATAGAATAAATCCGTAACCACAAAAAAAAAATTTAGAAAAATGTTTTTCACGGAACCCCTGGGTTCTGCGGAACCCACTTTGGGAACCTCTGATCTAGATTAATCGCTGTGACATATGAATCCCTATATCCATACCGCTTCGCAATACCATCTCCTTTTAATTCATTTTAATGCATCTCATTTAGTTCAGCAGAATAGTGAAAAAAATAAGACCACAAACAAATATTACGTCCAGGTCTCTTGACATTTTTTGACACATTAAAAGAAATAATTTTAACCACAAATTTGCACTTGATTACTATTCAGATAGTACAATAAATAAGATAACTACTTCAGAAGAAGCTCACTGATTTTATCATATCTTCTTTATTGCTTTAATATTTGCGAAATCGCTGTAAGTTTTAAAGATTCTGTTTTCATACTTGTTTATGTTCAAAGATAAATAGTAAACGATTAATTAGTATTGATTGTCCAATAGAATTTCTTCAGCAGTCTTCAATAATATTTTAAACTTACTGAAAGACTTTTTAATTGTCACCAGCGTTATTTGTAAAATATCATAAACAATTCAGAAACTAAGATGTTTCCCTTTATATGTAATCAAATATTCTAGTACAATATATTTCAATTAATTCAAGTCCATGACAAAAGTCGTAAGTCTAAATCCAGTTAAGACATACGTGACCTTTTATTTGAAGTGGTAAATATGAATTTATGTAACTATTTGAGTACACAGCATGACAAAAATTCTAAAAAAAACCTCAGGCTGATTAACATTCTACATTGTACAAGAAATTATTTTTTCCCCCTAGAAACATTTATTTAAAACTTACAGTCAAATTATTGTATTACAATAAAAAAAATTAAATTCTACATATAGTACCTTATACTAAAACACAGAAAAATCAGTATTAGACAAAAGAGGTAAGAAATAAATACTTTTGGATAAACTCATGATGCTATCATACAGATCTTATTATAAGATATAAGATACATTTACTGACCGAAGTAATCAAAGACGGTGGACGATGTGCTCTGCCAAGTTCCCAGGTCTTCTGCTTCGTCGTCACTCGGTTCTCGAGGATATTCGTAAACGCAATGGTACTTTTCTTCTTTGAATACAACTCTTTTCTTTCTTCTTTCTTCTGGAGATTCCTTTAACGCAATATTAGATATTATTTGTTATGCTACAATATATCAACAAAATTTGGTCGAACTTTTCAAACCAATACAAAAATAGGAATAGTTCAACTTTTTGTTTATAGAAAAATATTCAGTCAACTGAACAAAAATTGTTTTCAAAATTTTAACTGTCTGAAATAAATATCAGAAAAAAATGTATGAGACTTTCCTTTACCCCATTATGGTTATGCATTACTCTGAAATTAAATTAAATTTTTAACTAAAATAAATCCTTGCTAATAATTAACTGGTCATTATCACTGCAGTTATAACGACCATTACTAATGCAATCACTTTAAATATATATCTCCCACTAAAGTGAATTACATAATTAGCTAAATAACCTTTTGTGTTCACACTTTTATGAGGAACAAACCTTTTCTCATGTCTCATCTGAAGTAGATCCTCTAATAGAGGATATCACTTACTTTAGTAGTTTATTTCACAAAATAAAAAACCTTTTATTTCTGCTTATCTGACTAATGGGATCAATTTTAATATTTATTTATTTTACTGCATTTTGTTTAATGTCCGGAACAAATTAATTAGATACCCCTTCCTTACACTTACGTTTATCCCCAAAAAACTTCTTACACTGAAGGACGATTTTTACAAGGATCGCATCATAGATATATCAAATGTCAACAAAAAATTCAGAATCACAGTTACTTTAATAGAACATATGTGGGCAGATTTTCACAAATCGTAAAAAACGAATGTTTTTCAGATAATTTACTCTCCAAAAAAGTAAACTTACTGTAACATTGGTAAGTTTACTTACCTGTAATATTGGTGCCGAGCTTGCTGTTCCATCACAGATCCAATGTTTTCAAAATTTCGAATTTAAAAAATAAAATTTGGTGATTAAATTCTCTGACTTTTGGGATACCTTGCTAATTTGCGAAACCTACTGTAACAGACTTCGGGGACTTCAAAACGTGAATTATCATTGGAAATTCTTTATAGAAAATTTAAAATTTACAAATTAAATTGTAATTAACAAAATTGTAATTAACATTGAGGTTGGTAATTAACAAATTTAAGATTGAATAGTTTGATCAAAATAAACGCTAAAGAAATTGGTCTAGTCAGAAAGGACATTTAACTGTTAAGATGGGACATTTATCTTAATTGATTTTTGAAGTACTGATAAGTTTCCACACATACTTCATTGGGAGTCCTAAATTTTGCCTAATTCAAGGAGTTTTAGAGCAGGGATCTTTAACGAGTACCTGACATTGTACAGGCTCGGGACCGACAGCTTAGCGTCATCTCTGGAGGAAGACGTGCTTCAATTTTCACTTCCCAAGTGATTAAATCGTGGGCCAGAATGGATATTGAACTCCGGATCTACCAGTCCAGAAACGAACACGTTTCCACTGGGCTACCATGTTCAGCAATATTTACATCACAATAAATTTCTGCGTAAATTTTTGAGAGGAAAAAATTTAGACGACTTATCTTTGAAAGAACTGGTAAAAATTCGTCATAGTAAGCAGTTGCTGAACTATCCAAACATGTTATATAAATATAATGGACCATGTCCGACCGCGTAGAGGGCTATCAATAAAGAAGCTTTCCCTAGATAATGGGGGTGAACGTGTAGCATCAAAGTATCCAGGATACATCCGATCAAGGAACTTTTAAAATGCTACTTAGTAGTTTTAGATATGTGTATTCCATTTTCACCTTAAATTATGAAATTTCATACTTTTATTTTACCAAAAGTTGAAGATGAAAATACTTTCAGTAATAATGAAGAAAATAGTTTGAAGATTTTCATTGATACCTTCGGAATCAATGAAACAGTAACAAGTGCCTAGTTAGGTAACAAGTACCTAAGCGAAATTCGGAAAATTTTATTCTATCATTAGAATTATTAACTATAATTTTCAAATACCGAGATAAGTTGGTAAACACTTGTAGGACCATATGAAACAAATAATTTAGATATAACTTAATACTACAATTAATAACTGGAAAATGAGACGAAGTTTCTTATTTCTTATGAGTAAAAAAACAATGAGTTCGTATACAAAATAATTGGGATTATGCTACAAGTCACGCCTTATTCGACCTATGTATAGTTAAGTTAAACATTGTTAAGAGAAAAACTATATTATTTTGGTCAGTGTAATTAATATTCAAGATGTAATTCCGATTACTCGATGTATTTACTAAAGCATGATTTCTAACACATAATCTACTAATACTCAATGATTTTTCGCTCATACTTGTTTCTGGAGTTTGATGGAAGACCTTGATGGAAGAAGGGAGGAGTCCCATGTGGATGGAATGAATTCTGAAGAACAACTGCCTCCAGAGCAACAACTTCCTTCACTCTCTTCATCTATACACTCCATCTTACCTTCCGAATTCTGAAAACAGGTACCCGGACACCATTTTAAACATAATATAATAAGAAACATAGTATTAAGTGATATACATACTTTACAATTTGTTTATTTACAAATTATGACCAATATACGTCATTCCAGTAACTTTTACATAAGCATTGATTATCCAGTAAATTAAGGGTTACTAATAAAAAGTCTATAATGACGAGTAGAACCTTTCAAAAATTGTTGATCTTGTCTACCACTCTTGAAATAATTAGAAAACTGATATTAAAGTAATTCATTTTTCTGAATATAACTTGAGCTTCTTCTTTTCTATAAGAGTCAAATAACAATCAAATAGTATGTGCTGGAAAAACTGAAACCCTTTTCAGACATACTATTATAACAGATATTCTTTTGGGTGATTCAATATGGGGCTAAAGAAGAGTTAAATAAATTGAAATATACACAACGAAAATAATTGTCTTTACATGTACAAACCCATTTCAAACTATTTTATAGTTAAAAAAAACTGAAAACAGATCCATAATGTATATTTAACTAGACAAAATATAAAATCAAAATATTCATTGTAAGACTGCTGACATACGCCCAGTAAAATACATTTCTTTCCCCTTCCTAGAGACTTAATCCAATAAACAGTAATTTCATACAGATAAATACTATACATACTATAAAGACTATATACTGACAAAATATTAATTTTATATAATTACGATCAAATTAAAGAAAAAAAGTTATAGTTGCAGTCGAAGTGCATAATGACACTATCTATTCCTAAGTTTTTAAACATTTCCAAATGTTCATAAAAATTGTATAAGGAAAACGTAGGCACCTTTACAATTAACTTAAAGGTTAATATTAAATATCTAAAAAAAAAAATTATTACTATCCTACCTTCATGCTTTGGTTCATTATTTGATTTTAATGTTACGTGCATTAGGGGCTTGCAAAATAGCTTATATGCTTATTACCGTTTGAACTAGTTTCCTAAACCTACTTAGATGCATAGCATGCACTGAAGTGGTACTTGAATCTACATAAGTGGAGAGTCCATACTGTAATTTATCTCATTTTTTAAAAAACCTGAATCGAAGAAATCAGAACTGAAACGGTGGGTGTATTTTCTCAATTTGACAAGAAAAAATATCGAATTCAGTGATCGAAAAAAAAAATTTCGACAACCCCAAACGAATGCCATGCCTTGTACTTTTCAAATCATATTCAAAATTCATTTTAAAAGTGCATGTATTTCAAAATTGGTTACCAAGGAACTTGTTTCATAGAAGTTTCTAAAAGTTTAAACTAATTTTTAATACAATGTTTTTCAGAAAGATATTTAAAAAAATATAAATACCTACATTAATATGTTTGTCCATCAATAATTATACAAAGTGTTTGAAGGGATATTGAGACTAGAGGTAAGATGGGCCAAAAAATTCAGCCCGACCCGACCCAAGCCCAACTCAGCCCGAGCCCAAGTCGACCCAGTATATAGCCGGGTCGGGTATATATTGGAGTTTATTCTCCACCAGCGAAGTAAATTAGTCATCTATTTTATCAAAATCATATATTTTATAACAAATATTCCTTAGTTTAAAACTCTATTCCTACTGGTCGCTAACTAAACTGATAAGGTATAAATATATATTTATTAAAAGAAAGTTAGCGAGAGAAGCCCGAGCCAACCCGATAGTAATAATTGACATTTCGAGACCAACCCGGTCCGAATTTCCGGTTGGGTCGGGCTTGGGCTTAGGATCTTATCTCTAATTAGACCCTATGATTTGCTGGATTCTATTATCTAAGAATACGGTTTTCCAACCGGTACTCTGCGATGACAAGTGAGATAAGCTAATGAAGGTACGTGCTATTTAATTTCATATACGTAATATCATTGTGAACTACACATCCATAACCTGTGTTGACCTTTATACGCACCAAGCCATTTTCAGGCCATATCGTTTTTAAATCAAGTCAGGTTGTCTTTTTACGATTTGCCCTTTAGCCGTCGCATGCACACATGGCGACGCCCAAGGTGGACCACGCGGAGGCGGGCAACTCGATACTACTCGCGCAACAGTATATTTACATCGCGAAACGGTTACACTGGGTACGAATATTTCGGAGCAAAAGGAAGATCCTATGTAACACAACTAGGTCAGACTTTGTCTGATACATTATACATTTTACTTTCTCTTTTTTTTCTATAGGTAATGTCCTAGGGTGATTTAACCCTATTTATGACATGGATGTAGCTCAGGAACGCCGGGAGGTTGACTTTTTCAAGTACTCTACCGTAACACATCCATAACCACCATCAACATTTCCAACCCAATAACTATGAGTTGAAACAACATGTTCGCTCGTTCAATCCAATAAATATGTTCACTCCTGCCCTTCCAGTAATTGTGTTCATCGTTTTACTGCACCAGGTGTAACAATCAACAAAACTGTGCCACTAGAAGACTTACTGATTAAAAAGTATATCCACTTTACTTAACATAAACGACTTCTGACAAAAATAACACTTCCTCAAGTGACTAGGCTAGGTTAGGTTGCAGTGGTAGTCACACAAGGGAACACACGTAGGCCGAGCATTGTCCCTTTGTGATACCACACAATGAAGATTAATTCTACAGTGGGAAGTCTTAAATTTTGCCTAACTCAAGTGTATTTAGAGTAGGGATCTTGAACGAGTACCTGGCATCGTACGGGCTATGGACCGACGGTTTAACGTCCTTCTCCGAGGGACGACGTGCTCAGATTTACTCACCTCCCGCATTAATAAATCGAGGGCCAGGTAGGGATCAAACCCCGGTCCTATCAGTTCAGAGGCGAGTACGTTAACCACTGAGCTAACCTGGCTCCTGATAACTGATTAACAATTATTATTCTTACTGAAATATTATTTTTGAATACTGTTTGGAATTAACTCCACTTAACAATGCCCACATGAAACTTAATTAAACTTAACCTCTTCAATCCTTGATCCAACTCCAAATAATTGTAAGCTTTGAAACATCGTCAATGAATAAGCTTAAAGGAAATGAATAAATATTATTGATATATACTTCAGATTTTTAATTTACCCCAAAAATGAACTATAGAGAAACTTATAGTAGATAAGCACAATTAGAGTCGTGCTCTAATTATAATGTTTATAATAATTATAATAATATTTATAATGTTTATATAAAAAAAGAAAAAAAAAGAAGAAGTAGAAAGGGAAGACAGTGGTAGGTCAGAACGACGATTGGCCCTGTGTTTTCTCTCTCTTCTTCCTCCTGATGACGATTATACCGAATATTAGTCCACTGGTATAACGACAACCAGTCTTTTGAGTTTATCCTCCTGCCTTCTGATAATGGTTGTACCGAATAAAGAAACCGTAAAGTGCTTGGCTATTACGTGAATCTTTTTAGTACATTTTTAAATTAAAAAAAAGTCCAATAATTTTTAATTTGTTAAAGAGAATTTTCACATTAATTTAATCACTCATTTTCATATATTTTCCAACTTCAGAAAATCAGAAGTCTCACTTCTGGTTAATATTCGAAGGCAAAATAATGATTCTACCAAGGAAACTTTAAATATTATCCTCCTGCCTTCTGATAATGTCTTACTGACATAAGACAGTCGCACTGACGGTATAGTCATGAAATATCAACATTAGAGATTTAGTTAAGATTTCTGCACACTAGGATTATTTGTACGAATGCATTCACTAGTGAGTAATTATATTAGAAATGCACACTATTATTATTGAATTTATTTTCTATAGAAGCATTTTCATTAATTTCTTTTCTAAATAGTATCAATAAAATCGAAATAAATGACTAATATAATTAGTTGATTAATTTCGATACAGCATGCAGCAAAACCAGATGTAAAATATTAGTGAAGAATATTGCCCCCTCTCACCATAGTGTAAGACACAACGGTCGGCTTGATGTAGTCTTCTCGGTCACCCTCCTTCGGTAAAACACATCAAACAGGCATTTTAACATTCAACGCAAGCAAACAGCATATTCTAATATTTCAAACAACTCTTCAATCTCTTTAATAAATAAATCATAGAATTAATATCATATTTTATTATAATAATAAAAAAATATTAACCCGTTTTTTGCAAATTGATATATCTATTTTAATGGTAATTATTTAAAAAAATAATTTGTTTGTTTTAATAACTGGTACCTATATAAAGTAGAATTTAAGAGCACATGGTAGTTAATGTTTTAGTGATAAGGGTATGCTTACTTTCCAGATGAATTCACCACTGGACGATGACGAGTGCGTGGTGTCTGAATCCCAGTCTGGGGTGTTGTCGTCAGGATCAATGAAGGAAGTAGTCATTTCGTCGGAGTCTTGCGGCTTCCAGGAGTCGTCTGGAGAGGAAGGTGTCAGGGGCAGGTTAGGGTACTCGGAGCCGTTTTGGGGCGACGTGAGAGCCAGGGTAGAGCAGAGAGCGTCGCTGACAACTAATTCTTCCACACAAGGCCACTCTCCATCTACCCCATTGCTCTTGTCTTTCCACAGCAACTCTTCTAACCAATCACTCTTATTTTTTGCTCTTTCAGGAGTCTCAGGCATTGTAACTTCATCCTTATCAGTTTCATTTTCATAACTAATAATACTTTTACTATCATTTTCATCTTGAGATTTTGTATTATTTATTAAGAGATCTATTTTATCTTCCAAAATTTTAAACTTTTCTATTCCATTATGAGATCCGACACTCTGAGAATTGCTATTCTTATAAATATTACTAGGAGATTCATCTAATACTTGGCAATTACTTTGCAAATGGTTCTCACTTCCTTTATCAATGATTTGCATATTTGTTTCTAATGTGCGCTCTTCCAGATCGTCTTCCATTTTTCTTAATTCACTGATTTCATTTTTTGTGAATTCTGATTTCTCTTCACATTCCTTGGCCTCACTATTCATTGAAGTAGATGTTTTGGAAGGGCTTTCAACCGTATTAGTATAATCCTTTCCAGCAGAGCCACATCTATTACAATCACTATTTGTAGAATTAGTTTGAAACTCGTGAGTGTCCTTTTCAGATTCAAAATCAGAATTCAATTTATTTACTGAATGGTCATCTGATTCTTGTGCTATGTCTTCGACTTCATCTAATGATTGACCAATATCAAAAGGTAAACTAGCAGGTCCTGAATCAAATAGATCTGACCGTACAGAACACGGCGACAAAAAGAAACCCGATAGATTTCCATCACAAGGAGAAGATAAGCTATTTGAACCCACCGATAGGTCAGGAGTGAAATTGGTACTTTCACGTTCTATAAAACCGTTTTCAGTTTCTAAAACATCTGTACCGGAGAAATTCTCATTTAGAGAACGAACATTTACAAATGCTAAATGAGATTGGGATGTGGGACTTTCAATTAAAGTAGCTTCATTGGTTTCCGTATCAACAACGAGTACATCTTCTTCGACAGGATAAGTATCCGCAGGCACTGAAAACTGGGCCCCATCCTCTAAGTCTTCGATCACTATGCTACTCTTGCTAGGAGATTCAGCAATCAAAGTGGAATCATTTTGGTTTGAACTTCCAAGTGGCAGTGGCACCGCTGTGTTCGGGCTAATATCATCTAATATAAGTGAGGATTGATTTGACTCATGTTCCTCCAAGATTGGAGACAACTGGCTTGAAAAACCGAATTGAACTTCATTGTCATTGCATTCTGAAGGAGCAAAATACTCCCTTTCCATACCTGTTTCTTCTTCATCTTCTTCAACTTGATATTTATTAATTTCTGGAAGTTTTTCTTCTAATTCCATTCTAATAGCATTAATAAAGTCAAGATTCAAATGTCGGGACTCTCTAATGTCAAATTCAGTTGTTTCTGATCCCCAACCGATCTCAGAGTTGACAGGTTGATGTAAAAACCAGCCGTCGCCTCTGTCTTCTTTAGAAGGTCCATCCAGTTGATGATACTGCTTACAGCAATAGTCATCCAATTCGGTATCTATATCTTCAAGGTTATATTTCTCATCACAAGTATCTTCAGCGCTCTCACTTAAACTTCCTTTATCCCTAAACCCAGAATCCGAACTTCGTTCATCATCAGGCGTCACTATTTTTCCACAATACTCATCCTCATTCCTCTTGCAATGGTAAACATTATTTTGCTTCATAGCATCCTCTAAACGACTTTTTAGTTCACGGATTTCATTCTCTTGATTTGAATTAGAACATTCACCAGAATCTGTTAAATAAGAAGCATAGTTACAATTCCCTATAGTAAAAGCATTTTCAGAGACTATGTCATCAATTATAAATCTAGGACTTGGAAGTTTACACTGTTGTTCACTGTCTACCTCATAATAACTTTTAATGATATTGCAGTGATCCCTTTCACAGGCTAAAAATAGCTCCGTATGTTGCTTCATAACCTCATTTTTACCCCAGCAATTTTCGTCTGAAATTTCTTTATTCAAGGAGTTGAAGTTATTTTTGTAATCTTTATCAATGGTAGCATAACCACTACTACAAGAAACTGATCCGGATAATGAATCCGTAAATAAATCGTCGACTCCTTCATTTCCGTGATGAGTTGGCTTATCTCCTTCTTTATATAACCCGTTTGATTTGCCAACATTCGTGCATAACTCTATTTCTTCTGTAGGACCTTCTTCATCATCAAGAGGCTTCTCTATGGAGTCATCGTCTTCGTCTGTTAGACTATCTCTGGGGACATAAGTTGTTTTCAATCCTTTGAAATACTCAAGGGTATAATCCTCACAGGAGCCTAAAATCACACTGGGTTCGGGTTCTGTATTGTTACATTTAGTATCCATCTTTGTTTGGGGATTTGTGGGTTCTTCACGACACACAAAAACAACTTTTCGAGGGACACATTCTACAAGAAATTGAGTGTCCACATCAACTTCAGGCTCCTGGTAGCAGTTTGGAGTATTGGTCACTGTAACCTTTATTTCAGGGATTAGTTTAGTTACTTCATTTTCAATAATTGTTTCTGGTTCACTCTCTTTGAAATGAATAGGTTCTTCATATTTCCTAACATCTTTTGTACACAGAGTATTGTTATCTTCAGAAGTATATGAAGGGCTGACTATGAGACTATTATCCAAAGAAGAGCAGCAACTAATTGTGGAAGGGGAAACTGTTTGGAGAGAAATGCACTGAGAATCTACGTCAGCCGGCTTGTTTAGTGTATCGACTTTCAATTTCTCTTGCTTTTGAATAACAATAGTATTTTCAATTACAGTCTTTGGTTCTCGTGAGAATGTTTTAGCATTTAGATGCTTACGACTGAAAGGAGGAAATTTAAAAGTGGGTTTGTTGGTTTCCGAGGCAACTTTCCCTAAAAAAGGCTGATCTTCAGCAGTTTTCCAAAGGGAAAGTTGTTTGAGCTTATGCTGCAAATCTTCACTGATAACAGCATTTCTAATATTGCCTTCACTTCCAAACCCTATACTAGTGAAGGCCGGCTTGTTTGACTTCTTCAACGACTGTTGCCTCGTCAAACTAGGAAGGGAGTCTGACTCACTGCCTTCGCTGTCAATGTGAGTAAGCACCATTAAGTCAGTTACTGACTTGGACTTCTCTTTCACTTTTTCTGTAAACTCTCCCCTTTCTATCCTAGTTCTCCACGTTTCCTCCTCAGTATCAGAACTTGATTCAGACTTTGTCTGAGGTCCAAGTCTAAACTGAGGTACAAGAGGTTGCTTACAACTAGATGTACCTTCGTCAGAAGACCACTCAGCTTGTTCCAAAGTATCATCTAATGTTTTTATAATTTGCGAAACATTTTTTACAAATTTTATATCTTCTTCTTTACTCTGTTCTATTCCTTTCACCCATGAACTCATTTCTTCAACATTTTCTAAAGATCCTTGTAAGTTAGTTAAGCTGGCAGATTTTTTCGATTGAATAAATTCATCACTAGTTACGGAAAGTTGAGGCGACAGTGTAATGGGTGTGGTGCTTTTGCACGAATCTGTTGCTTTCATTTCTAGATCGACGCCAGAATCAAATTCAATTTTCGGTTGAAGATGAGATCTCTGAGAAATTTGCGAGTGACTTGGAGACTGGACTGGAGTGTGGTTATCGACCCTTGGTATTGTGTTTGGCTTGGTAACATTCCACTTGGAGTCGAAGTCCACATCTTGAATAGGACTACTTTTCAAATAGTACAGCATTGAGAGGACTTGTGACAAACTAGCTCTGTCTGTGATCCTCCAGCACAGTTGTAATATATTATACCTATAAGAAATCAAATATTAAAACTTTTTTTATAAAAAAATAAACAAAGAAAAATAATATGAGAGAAATCCTTACAAGACAAGACCGTAGGGACTCTGAGGTTGAGGAAGACGCAGTTTTTCACTGCCAAATACTCTGATGATCACCTGGTCATCTGTTAAAGAGTCATAGGGAAGCTTTCCAAACTCAGCAACCTCCCAGAGGACGACGCCTAGGGACCAAACATTAGCAGCGCTAGTCACCTGAAAAGAAATTATCAACATGGAATCAGCAATATAAAACTAAAATCGAAATAAAATTTGTTGGATTTATTTTTTAACAAAATTTTTTTTAAGCATACCGTCATTTACCAGAATAAATTAATTAAAGAGAAAATAAAAACATCTTACTAATTATTGATGTTCATCAACTAGCAAGACGCAAGCGAGTGTATATATATATATAATCAATATAAATTATAATAACAAAGAAACATATGAAATCTAGAAGAACAATAACTCTAATTCGGTTTGAACTCTTCAGGATTGTATTAAATCTGTTAAACCAAAATGATTCAGATTCTTGATACAACAGTGCCGCATCCCCGTTCAGTAAATTATAAGTAGCAGAATCAATTTATAATATAATTATATAACTTTACAATTACAAAATAATATGAACAGATAAAATATAAAAAGAAATTAAAATTGAATATTATCGAAATTTGATTAAACAAAAGTCATACTAGTAAAAATAAATAAGAATACTAAGAAGACTTTTGAGATCATCTCGACTCAAGATCTACGTTTCATCTTCTATTTATATATTTATGTATATTCCTATTAGTGAGATTATATTATAAATTAATTATAAATTGATTCCTTTACTACTAGAACGGACGCATGCGGCAACACTTGACTCACTTCTGATATCTTCGACTCCGTCTCATCGGAAGAAGTCAAACCGAGATTAGAGAAGAACTACTGATCTCACTTTCTGATATTACATATATCCGTTTGGATCGATATTAAAAATATAATATATATATATATATATATATATATATATATATATATATATGAGACAAAAAGCCCCAAGGAGGAATCGAAATGAAGGAAAATAAGCTCTGAGGCCCTTTAGGCTATATATATAATATATATATACACGAGTTCAAAATTCAAGAAGAGTAAGACACAGAGTAAGGAAACACACTTACAGACTCAAATTTTCGGGTAATCCGTCTTATATATATATGAAGTTTAAACTACAATGGAAATTGTAGTTTCCATTGTGGTTTAACTAATTTCAATATTCAAATAATAGAAGTTTAAACAATAATATAAGCGGAAAAATACATTTCTAAACTTTAAAAAATAATTATTTTAAAAAATAAAAACAAAGCATTTCATAAACTGTTTGGAATATATAATTTGTGAAATAATATCGAATATTTCTCATTGACAATATTAATTAAACATTACTTATAGTCTCAAAAATATTTCATAATATATTTATTTAATTAAGTTTATAATAAGTTGAAAGAATTTCTTAAAGAAATACTTATCAAAAAACAATTTTCTAAATAACCTGTTTTGCTTCAATAGTAGTTGGAGTACAATGCAGAGTTTCCGGAGCACACCACCTTATAGGTATTGCCACATTCTCTGTAATGTAGTATTCATCCTACAACATAATAAAAAACTACATTATTTATAGCTAAACTTGGGTATTATCAATCTATACCAATAGTTGAGGTATACAATTATGTAGGAAAAGAAAAAGTATGATATCATTTTACGAATATTATTAAATTAGGATTATCAATGAATCTTAGTGTTTAAACTTACAAACTATTTAGCTTTAAAATATGCCAATTAAAGGCAAATGCTAAGCTTTTAATGATTAAGATTATATACATTATTTTGATTGTAAGTTACAACTTGTTAACTTGATTCCTCTGTCGGCACTACCCTCATTTAAGCAATTCTTTAACAATTGTTGAAAAAAAAAAGAATAAGTAGAAACTGTTTCAGAATTTTTGAAAAACACACGCTCACAATTTAATTGTAGGTTATGATTCTCTAGACATTCTAGGGTTATTTTGACACATACAGCGTACACATATATCTCACTCCAAAAAATTGTTGCTATAAATGGCTCAATTGAGATATTACCTCAAGCACGAACAAGTTAAAAGTGAGGTGAAGAAAACCTCTTCTTAGATTCTAGACAGAAATAATCTATGGGGTATTGATTCCTTACAATTCCTTCAACTAAATAAGTTACAGTTATCATTGGTTTCTATTTCTGCTAGCACCAAGAAGAATTGGTTAAAATAAATAAACCGAGAAAATTCGAGTTATGCAAGGAAAGAACCATAGAATATGGTGAGGAATTTGTTAGATTCCTCACAGGAATTATATTCCTCACCACATAATAATAATTATTTGTTCTTTATACTAGTAAACTCTACATAACTTCATAAACTCTGATTCAATAAAACGCCGTACATTTGGGAACATTATTATTATTATAATCTCAAGTTGGGAATGCCGGTGAAAAGGAATGCAGAAATTATATGGTGAGGAATATATAAATATAAAAATCAAGTGTGTTTGTGCCGTCTCATTTTCTTGCTAATTATCCTGGTCAAGTTAAGGTGCAAAAACAATTAAAACATTCTTTTATATATAGTTAAAAAATCAGGTAGCCTACACTCAATCGAACTATTAGATAATCAATTTATTGATGTACATTTATTTTAACAGTATAACAAATTTTGAATCATTCGAAATTTGTATGATTACAGCGATCATACAGTATTCCACAAGAAAACAAAAGTAACGCGGATGATTATCATTAAAATATGAATCTAATATTAATTTTCACCGGCAATCCCCACTTGATATCAGGTAGCTTGAGATTATAATAATAATAATGATCCCAAATGTACGGCGTTTTATTGAATCAGAGTTTATGAAGTTAAGTAGAGTTTACTAGTATAAAGAACAAATAATTATTATTATATTTACCTGCATTATACCTATTAATTAGTTAATTTTAATTATCTTTTGCTTAATATTTGTCTTTGCTAAATCGATATGGATTTCTATTACAAACGAGTGAGCTGTGGGTTCAGTCATTATAATAACAATAATCAAAATAGAAGTAGTAATGGTTTTAATTAACCCAATGTTTTAATCAAAAAATTGCCTTAGATTTTTGGATTGAAACATTTATATGCTAGTTTTGATTCAATACATTCGAATACGTGGTATCCAATGATCCTACCCATTATCAAGAAGCAACCCACAGTGATTTTTTTAAGACCTAAACATTTTTCTGTTTCGTTAACCAAAATCTGTAGACTTAATTATGTTGATTTGTCCTTCTGACGACAGAATGTTGTTCCTTATAAAAGAATTTTTTTACAAAATATTCTCATGTTACAAAAATAAAACATAATAGTTGTCAATGTTAGTATAATAGTTATCTAATATTCTGATTTTATTAAATATTCATAATAAGACAATACCATATGCGAAGTATTAAACTTATTGACTCACCAGAGAATTGCCATACAATTAGAAGTCGTTTGTTATAAGGAAAGAAAAAGTACCAACAACTATACGTCTAACATTAAGATTTTTAAAGGGTTCATACAACATCTGGATTGATTACAACACCATTGTTACACAATCTTTCATCACATATTGTAAAAACAATATAAAATATATGGTTTATTTGGGTTTACTTTATAGTTTTAAGAAATTCATTATTCTAACATAAATTAACTCTTTAAAATATCTTAATTTTCTTTTATTAAACGTTGAAATAACAAATCTGATTGACCCTAGTCCATGTAAACAAACCTGACAAGTACAGCAGGTTATCCATTATTACAAGTCGAGTTATCAGGTTTTTTCCGTATATTATTACCTTTTGCAGTAATCAAAATATATTATTTTTCATAGCATACTAATTTTAATAAGATTTTTTTCACATTTCACACTTCTATGAAATTTTTCACCGTTTACTATAAAAAAAAAATTATAATCACAAACTGTTCCATCAAGGAACTTTCTGTATATGTAATTTCGACCAAAAAGTATTCAGCTCACCAGCTTAAATTGCTATTTTTGGGTATAATTTTATTTTGATCTACCTAATGGTGTCACCTGTATCGTGTCTACAAACGTCAGAATCAAGCATAAATCAAAATTTTTACATTTTATCAAAATTGATATTCCAGTGGTTGAACAATTTGAAGTTTTTCCAGTTAATGCTGATGTTAGTTCATATTAATCGCCAAATTTCAACACTCTAGAGTTAATATTTTAAGAGAAAAAAAAATGGTTTAAAATTATATTTTGTCCTTAAAGTGACTTTCCTGCGGTGCAATATTGCCCAGAAAACAATGCACCTAAACTATTTTTGGGTAAAATATGAATTTTACCACACTTGAAGTTGAATTTTATGAGAGGTCACAAACTTTTGGATTCACACAAACCCAACCACAGATGAACACAGAACACAGATGATGTCGTTGAACAAACGTCAAGTGAAAAAAACTTAGTGAACCTCAAAATATCTAAATCCGACAAAGGCTGGACATCAAATTTTTTCATGGTTACTATATACTTTAGTTACAGTAAAGTAAAATATTAGTGTGTGAGAAATCACGTTTGGCATTTTTTTCAATCCCTTTGGTAAACGTACCTCTGTTTTACGCACTGATGAACCACATCGGTATCGTCAATTACGTCTTGAAGAGCTCTGTGTCGATAAAATTTTGCAAAGCGTCAATATCTATATTTGCAAAAGTCATAAGCAATATAAGGTGTTACAATAAAAAGTTAAACGAAGTAAAATGATCTTTTGTTTGTTAACGTAACGTCAATTCTTTAAACACTTTATTTCTTCTGTAAATATTTACACTAACTAAATGAAATTGTTTAAAAATAGATCTCTTTTCTTTGAGGTTTTTGCATTGTAAATAGTTAGTGAAAAAATTTCATGTAGTTTACTAGCCATGGTCGTTATTGGTTCATATATCAATATTAGTTATATATAAGTCTGGAGTGCAGAATTCAAAGAAATAAGAATTTCAGCAGGCTCCAGTTCTTAACAACTAATTTTTCATATTTTGAAGTCGATAACCAATTATTTTACAGCAATAAATCATACAATTAATACTAGAACTGCACCAATATTAAAATTGACAAATATACGATGAAAAAAATTTTTTTTTTTTTAGATTTCAAGGTAAAAAGGTTCGACAGGGATAAAACAGTTCACCAGATTCAAATAAACCTTTCAAAGCCGACGTTTCAGCTTTATTTAAAACCTTTTTCACGAAGTATACAATTTTTAAAATGAAGATTTAAAATGAGTATATTTATAAATGGAAGTATCAGCATACTGCCCAATTTGAATAAGCACGTTACTATAAATATACAATTGGAATAAAAAAAAACCTCAACTGACCTTGTAAATGTCGATGCCAGTGCCATAGTCGCCTATTTTAACAGTTAAATCTGAAGCAACAAGACAATTTCGAGCGGCTAGATCCCTGAAAAAGAAGATAAAAAAAATAATAAGTACAAGGTATATCAAAATAACTATACTCAGTTCCAAGTAAAACTTTGACAATATGATACAACGGTAAATGACATTGTTTAGGGTGGAGGATTAATACTCGTATTCAGTTCCAAACAAACTTTTTCAAAATGACACAAGGGTAAGTGTAACGAGATGACTAAGGTTGTAATTTTCAATCTATTAATTAATATGATTCAATAAACAATCAGTTTTAATTTTACGAAAAGAAAAGCAAAATTTTTTTAAACTTTTTCCAAAATACACTTTATTTTGAATTCATAACAACATTCTTCTGATCATGAATTAGTGTTTAACATGAAATAAATTATTAGTAAGGATAAACACTATGTGGTTTTATTTAATGTGCTTACAAAGTGCAATTTACTCAAAGTTTAAAAACAATATACAATATTGTCAGAGCTTTACATAACCCGTCAACAAATAAATAATTCAGAGTGGGGCATTTATAACACTTTTTCTTCAGTGGTATGGACTCATTTCGAAAGCAATCCTTCATATTAACTATATTCCATCAAATATTTTAATGAACCAAAGCTGCAATTATTAAACACTTCTATTTAATCAATATCCAGAAAAAATAACTTACTACGTTAAAGTTCGTAAAATTAGTAATATAGGATAAAATTCCCAGCCAAATTTATAGTACTAGTCATTGATTAATATGTTATCAGTGCAGAATAACAACAGACGGTAGAGTGAAAGCATTCTTAACCATATTTCACAATAAATTGCAATTCACACATCATTAATGTTCCTTCTTCCTAGTCATTTATATCACATAAACACCATTTCATGATAAGAGTAACATAGATAGTAGCATAACAAATCTACTACACAACGGATTATGTAAAAGAAATATGGTTATGATCTATACAGATCAACCATAAATAGATTCATTGTTTATTTGTTCAACATAACTATTTCTTAAACCAAAAGGGAAATAATTGTACTATCTGATGCGTCAAAATTTGTTAACTTCGAATTAAATTTTATAAAATAGATACGTTTTACAATGTTGTCTAAACATAATAATAGTTGTAGGGTAAAAATCTAATGAAAAGGTCTCCACATATAAAAATTTTAATGACATAAACAACGCGTTTCGAACACGTAGTGTTCTTCCTCAGGAATTAACTAAAAAATACAATGACACCAGAGAGTTATCTATAGTACAAAGTAAATAAGTACAAAAATTAATATAAAATAAAATAAGGCAGAAAGTACGAACCTAAGGATGAGTGCCTCTGAATAATAATATTTAATATTTAACTCATATAACTAACTACTTAAATTAATTCTTTTAATATATTTCTCACTGTATGAAGTTGCATTTACCCTTTTGTTATTCATTTTATGCCACTACTATAACCATTAGCAGTCGTTTCTGAATTTTATTTAAATGATTATTACTCACTGTAGAGCAGTATGTTTCACCTTTTTGTTGTACATTCTAGAATGTTATTTAATCTTTATTAACTTTTTAAACAACTTTTTCGGTTTGATTTACAATAAGTACAGTTAATACTCATTACTCAAACTTATTAATAGACCAAATATAATATAAAATAATATCTTCCTTCACTTTTGTAATAACAATGTTTTCCTTACTCTGATTTCCATATTATTCTTTTTCCTCAGTGATTTTAAGAAACACTTTATTGTACATATATCAATGTTAATTTTTCAAGTAGCATCAGGATATATTTTTATAAAACATTTTATTCTTTCGATATTTTTTTAATTTTAAGCTTAAAAAAGAGTTATAATATATAGCCGAAATATAAATTCAGGTAATATTCGATCAAGGAAGTGAATGAAAAAGATAACATGGAAGTCAAAGTAAGGAAAACATTGTTACTACAGTGAAGGAAGCAGTTTATCCAGTTTTTCAATTAAATTATATTATTTTTATATTATTATTATTATAACTTTATTTTATATTCAGTCTATTAATCAGGTTGAGTAATGTGGATTAACCGTACTTATTTTAAATTAAACTTGGATTACTTTTGAATTAACCCGACAAAATTGTAGAAAGGTTTAATATTTGAATTATTTATTAATCCTTAATTGCTTGTATGTCTGTTTTTGTAGGTTGTAAAATTGTGAGAAACATTACATGGATCCATTATTAAGTTCTATTCACAGAAAGGATTTGTAAGCTTAAAAACTATCATGGATGCCTGGAGTACGTAAAATTTCACTGCGTCATAGGATGAGAATGCTTGATAAGAGAGAAGAAATTAGTTGTAGGAAAAGCATTTCTAAGCACACTGTTAAGAGCCTCTATTCTCAATGTCAAGAGTTTGAGGTCCTTCTTTAAGTTTCTGTTCAAATTCAAATTAGAATGCATTATTTGCATTCAAATTCCCGAATTTAAATGTTATTTAAGTTCAAATAGTAGAATGATTCAAAAGTCAAATTATAATAAACTTTAGCTTTCTGTTAAAATTTTAGAAAATTTCTTTTCTCTGGAGACTAGTTTCTTTAATTTTCCCGTTATGAGAAAATACCTTACAGTAACTGACAAAACAAGTATATAGTCGAGCAGTAGTAGCAGAGGTAACTGCTTATAACTGATCCAACTGATATCTCAGTTTGAAAATCTTCATCTGTAGATATCAACATGAAACATGAAAGTAGATAAAATCAAATTGTTATTAATGCCATTGATATGAAAGAATGAAAAACACGTGGATGTTCTAGGGCAGTGGTCGACATATGGACTCAAAGCACTAGGAGCAAGAAGGTGTAGTTCTAAAGGTTCTCATAATTTGACTACAGTTACGATAGTAAAACAAAAAATATCGTAATATCGAGACAGATAACAGAAAATACGGAAATGTAATTAATTATAGGTTGGACTTAAGGAATACTGACGTATGGATGAAATTGTTTTCTATCATGTAGTTGAGGCCGTCAGCGATATCAGTCATCATTTTGAGAGGAATGCCTTGCTCATCGAGAGCAGGCCTGTTGGAAATGTTTCTCACAAGGAAATTCTTCAAATCACCCTGAAAAAGAATACAATTTTAACTTAATACTGAAAGAGCGAAGAAAAAAATCACAAGTTCGGTTACATACAAATCAATTCTAAGTTTTAAATAAAAAAAACGTCATTATGAATTCAGTAATGAGTGCAAAATGACGAAAGTGAACAACCAGTTTGTTTTGAGGAAAATGGAATTAAAGAATTTTGAAGTCACTATTCGAATCATCGCTTGTCTTTCGAAAGCCAGCGTTTGTAAAATAGGCAGAGTTTACTTTCTAATACTACAATTGGACTACAGTAATGGTTTTCGTGACATCAAAACATGACATTGGTGCATCTTGAGAGAGGACATTAATTAATTAGAATTTGCATCGAAGTAAATATAAAGGAAACAAATAAGTTTACACTGATAATGGTCATTATGAGCACTTTCAACTTTCTTTTCTTGTCATTTAATTGACATTTTTCCTGTAATGATTTTGTAGTCTACTTTATTGCTATATATGTTCATCTATCCACATGAGTAGTAAGTTTAGTTTTGCTTGAATGACTCCTTCCAAGGCATCTCTTTTTAATGATAGTTATTTCACAAGACAACACTAGGTAAGTGCTATTTGAGCCAATATTGAAGGCATGACCATATAAAATCATTGACATTGAATAAATGTGATAGATATGTCCAAAGGTAGTTACGTTAGCACAGTGTTCGAAGAGCAGCAGGTATGGGTCCTGGTCAAGACAGCGGGCCGTGAGGGCGACGACGTTGCGGTGTCTGAGGTCTCTGAAGGGCGTGGCCTCGTGCAGGAAGAAGGCCTTCTCTTGGAGAGTGGCGTCCTCGCGGAGGATTCGCACGACCACGCCGCCTCCGCGTGCCTCGCCCTCCACCACCTACAAACACCACTCTACAGCACACCCACCCAACGGCTCCACAAACCTTTTAGCAGCAGCAAACTCACAACTACTCTGACTGACAAGTCACTGCAAACCCATCACACCTTTACAAACATTATTTCACTAAATCAATAAAATATTACGACACAGTGTAATTAATTACTTTACCTTTTAATATTTTTAGAGGAAAATACAATCTTTTTCTATTTTAACAGTAAAAGAAAAATTACGTTAATTCTTCCTATCCTTGCCAAATTCATCAAAAAATAAGCGATTGTTTATCTATCTTCGGACTGATGCATAGTTTACATCGGTTGTCATTTTATAGTTAATTAAATATTACTTATTTTAAAATATAAATAAGAGTCTCCTGAAATAAATTTAACACAAAAGGAATTTTTCACTCTTTTTTATTAAAAGGAGTACTTCCGTTTGGCGCATTCCCTTCAAGTTGTTGTTCATAAAATATTTTATACAATATTACTGAATATAATATATACCTAATAACAACATTGATATTGATGTAGCTTCTCGAAGAATGAATTTTAAAGTTCAAAGATGGGTTTCTTGAGGATTTTTGGTCGAAAGAAATTACACTTCTGTTTATACACCGACGTTTCGCCAATAATTGTTTGACATTTTCAAGGCTAAAAACAATTTATTAACTACTAAGTAAACAAATACATCCACATAAAATAAATTGTTTTTAGCCTTGAAAATACCAAACAATTTTCGGCGAAAGATCGGTGTATAAACAGAATTGTAATTTCTTTCGATCAAAAATCCTCAAGAAACCCATCTTTAAACTCTAATAATAACTACTGAAATGAAATACATGCCTACAAAGAACCAATAAACAAAATATTAGCCACAACTTGTATTTGTAGGAGTACTGGCTCTCTTTTTAAGAAATTAAATAAAGCTTTCTTAGTATTGTTTCTTAGTGACAGCCCCATTGCCAGGTCAGGCGTACTCTCGCACTATCCCCCGACCACTGGTGTACTGAGCATTGTATTATAATATATACTTTACTGTTAAAGGGACCTGGCAATGACTACAAAGTGGCCTAGCCTCTGTAAGAAGGGATACGGGAGTCAACCTGTGTGGCCGACTCTAAACCTGTTCAGCTCGACTGTCTGGACCAAGAGTAGGTCCAGGCAGTCGAGCTGAGTTACCACTCTTGTAGTAACCAAGAGTCAACTGCAGCTCCGACTGAGGCACTCTGCGATGTGCCATTAGAAAAAGTCACGATTGACCTCAGTTTGCATATTTACAGCTATTGATAGAATGAATCAACTTATACAAGATTCCCAAATTATCATCACTATCTCCAAGAAGTATTCATTTCAAATTTTTTGCGAGTGCCAATCATAATAAAAGGACGTTTTCTTTGATCCGTAAGTCGTCTTGTATATCAGTACACTCACGCTCTGGACGAGAGGTTAGCCTTCTCTATCTTTCCTCTATATAGCCAGGATATATCCTGACTAGTCTATTCAGTTAAAACTTGTTCTGTATTATATCAAGATAAAATAACATTATTTTCTTTTAGTAGGCACCGACTGAGATATTGACCCCCATCTAATGTCAGGAATTCTAAATCTAGACCACACAAACAACTAAGGGATAACGACAGGGGTGGAATGCTCATGAGAAAATTCCACTTGGACTATTTGGGATGACCCATTTCCTCTTTCTATAAATAATAACCCAGTTTGTTAGTGTAATTAAAAAAGCGTAATTCCTCTTGCTAATTTCATTGTGTAGGTGTAATGATATGTAAATGGCATTTCTCATGTTACATGCCCTCTCCGAAACAGGGTTAAATTAGTTTAAGCACGTTTTACTTGACACCTGTAACATTATAGACCTCGTGAAACATTGTAAATTAAAATCTCTATAATGAATTTACGGAATTAACAAAAATGAACACTCTACCTATCAACAATGCCAAAGACAATGACAAAGATGCATTGCGATTTCATCCTACAGCTGTAAGCCTCGTAAAAATTACCCATTTGCTTGCATAAATATATTAGTCATTGAGGTAGAACATGTTAATGAAGCTTATATGGTACTTCGACAAAAATAGAAACATTTTACTATCTGCAGTTGTAGTAAGCAGAGTTTTTCTACGTTGAAATTCATTAAGAGGAGACGAAGATGAAGTACTTATCAAGCATTCATATTAATTAAATATATTCTGACGATGTCATTAATATTACTGCCAGACAAGGAAACATTTATGTGGGAAATTAATCTGGTAGAAAATTGTTCCTATTTCAATCGTTATATGAATTGTATTTTAAATATAATGAAAGAGACTACAATGCTTTCTTTTCGAAAATTGTAGGACCACTAAACTAAAAATTGTAGTTGGTTAAGAATATCGAAACCACGCCTTCGTGACTGAGGCGAGCAGCTAATCTTGTAGGTCACAAATACACACGCACCAAATGTCTGTATGTACTATACTGTATCTGTACTTAAGCAACCCAAGGTATTCTTAATAATTTGGTAAAATGGAAAAGACTAACTTGTAATCATCATACCCGAATGAAAAGACTTGATTAAAACGACGATTCTTATTACTGTACAGACTTCTAGGGAAACACTTTAGACTTTAGATTGACGCTACATAACAAAATACTGCTATACAAAACATTACTGAGTCCGACCTGGACTTACGGACTTGAACTACGGGGTTGTGCAAAACCTTCAAATATTCATAGAATACAGTCGAAAGCAATCTAGAATCCTGTGTTGACCTTTATACGCACCAAGCCATTTTCAGGCCATATCGTTTTTAAATCAAGTCAGGTTGTCTTTTTACGATTTGCCCTTTAGCCGTCGCATGTACACATGACGACGCCCAAGGTGGACCACGCGGAGGCGGGCAACTCGATACTACTCGCACAACAGTATATTTACAATTGCGAAACGGTTACACGGGGTACAAATGATATTTCGGAGCAAAAAGGAAGATCCCATGTAACATAACTAGGTCAGACTTTTTCTGATACATTATACATTTTACTAATCTAGAATCCTCCGCACTATCATAAAAGCTCCTTATTAGTCAAAAACTACACCCTTTATAGAGACCTAAAAATTTCAATCATTCAAAATTTAGCCTCTGATCGTTCTAAGTCATTTCACAACAACCTTTCCTCTCACCCAAATCCATTTGTACGAATCCTTTCTTCGTCCTCACCTTCCCAGAATCTCCCAAGACGACTCAAGAGAAGATTGCCGAGGGACCTACTGCTACGATAGTATACTATAAAACAAAGTGAAAAGTTGAACCAGTGTGTTTCATTATTTACTCATGTGCATCGAAGTTATTGTGTAATGTCTTACTACATATGCTTGTTACTCAAAATATGCGTAGTTGTATATTTGTAAATACTACTTTATTTTAAGATGTTAAAATAAAGAAGTAATATGAATATCAGTTAAATAATGAAGATGATTATTTTAAGATAATTCTTTTAGAATAAATTTAAATTACTTGAATTCGTGAAATTAAATATTTCGTGACAATTATATCAAATAAAAGAATAATTCTTGGCACCCAGAATTTCACGTATAGATTCAGTAGACCCAAAGCGAAAACAACACTTTTATAATCGTTCATGTTGAAAAAAAAGTAGTTGAGAATAAAATGAAAAACAAAATGATATAATACGGAGGACTGAGAGGGTTGGGAGAGAGCCGGAGGTGGCAATATGAATAAGACAGAGCGGGCGACTAATCGGTGGGGAAGATACTTGAGACTGCTTCCCAGCAGAGACAGTGTCATTACTTCAGCAAACACTCACCTTCCCAAACCAGCCTTTGCCAATTTCCTTCTGGTAAAATAACTGATGTCTTGGAAAGTTGCCATTGGGGTCAGCTGAAACAACACCAATTAAATTAACATCTAAATTATTCTTTACATAAGATATCAGGAAATGACAAAACAAATGCAACAGTTTGGTCTTCTTTTCAACAACAATTTAAATTATTTAATAACATGGAATTTAAATATTAAAATTAATAACTAGAATAAATTAGACCAGCAATGGATTTAGTCTAAGATCGACTAATAATATAGTTGATAAAATATCAAAGTAAAACAAAACGTAAGTAAACAAAAATAAAATTAACCAAAGTACCACTCAAGAAATAAAGAAAAACGTAATAATTGTGGGCCACATGTCGCGAATAACATCGTTTCGATAACCTCTTTCTGTTAGAATTTCCCTCTCCATTCATACTAGATTATAGTAGTATTCTTCACTTTGATCTATATGTGGCACATTATTAACGTATACTTATGTTTGTTTGCTTATAACGTCGACACTTATAGTCTTTGACCATCAGTGCTGCTCTAGAAAACGGAAAATGTGGCTCATTTGTTGACACTTATCTGTTTCCGATGCGTGTTAATAGGTTGATTCTTCATTAGGAGTCTTACAGTTTTTACATTACACAGGTTTAATAGGCCCATTAGGTATATTACAAGGTCTTTAACCAGTACCGAACTTTGGTACCTATAATATATTTTTTTTTCGCTATTGTTTGAATAATTCAAATGGACGACTGGGCCGAGAAGAACAAAGGAATCTTTCCAAATTCAAACAATTACACGTTTGTACCTTATGTGCACATCATTCAAGGCCTACTTCCGTCATGAATTTAGAAAACGTCACACTGCTTATATTGTAGAATGTTTTTTTTTATCCTTAGATCATCAAGCTCTAGTAGTGGCGTAGGGTTGACGTTGCGTAAGTCGCTAGACCTGCCTTCCCACTCCAACCCAAATGGCCAGTAGACCGCAAACTGGACCTCAAAAAAACCTACTAACTATTCCATAAACTTCACTTCATTACATTACTATCTGGATTATTTAATAATTTAATATTAATTCTAAATCCAGTTATACATTTTTTTGAATAATCCTATAAGTTTAAAATAATTTCAAATTATAATTGAACTCAAAAAAAAATAACCATTTAGTATAAAAACTGTAGTAAAATTTAAACAGCAGTCAAACTTCGAAATTAAAGTGATACAAAGAAACTCAGGAGATTTCGGGGAAGAAATAAAAAGGTGAAAATACGTTTCCCTATTTGTGTGTCAGGCCTATCAACTATAATGTTGCCAATGTCGTTCTACATCAGGGTCCTAAGATTTAGCTTACACAGGGATTTAAGAGCAGGGCTTCTCTTCTCCACTTTCTTGATAGTAAATAAATTTATTTCCAAATTTGAATAAAGTAAATATAATTATAGACCTAATTTATCGTTATTGAAATGAGTTAGTAGTAGATTAAAAAAACTACAAGAGTAGAAAAATCAACTCCCATATCAAAATACATTTTTTTTAATGAATCATGTTTCTTAAATTTAAATATATAATTCGTATGATACAAATTATCATTAATGTCAATAAAAACAAATGGATAATTACAAAATAATGCATACAACATAATTCATAAAAAAAAATATCCGGTGTGAGACACCACGTGGCTGTGATTAACCTCATTGTAAACATGTTTTGAATAAATTATAATTATTTGACAACTAAAGGTAACTTTAACTTTCAACTAGGATGCACATTTGCAGACAAAATACAAAAACATAAACAAAATTATTATATGCATTTTGTTTCCATAACCATTTGTCAGATATTTGCAGTACAAATGAACTTTATTTAAGAATAGTCTAATTATTTAATAATCATATTAAATACGTAAAATTTACTTCAATCATGTAAAATTTAATATTTATTGACTATATTATCGCCTTTATTAAATATAGTCAATACCGCCCGTTTACCCCTATTCTAGACCGTTATTCTAAATTTTTGCCAATTAAAAATAAATAAGCAGAGTCTATTCAGTGAAAATTGTCTGAACACATTTATACCAAACCAAAGAAATGATTTTTTTTCTGGGAAATCATGCCCTAAGGAAGTGATACTGCTTGGTAAGTTTGGTGCTTCTTTCCAAATCAAAAAGAATTTTTGATTTTTGAAATATGATGTTTGGTGTTTACAGCTCTTTTGGTTTTCCAGATTTCCTGCAGACACATACACGCAGGATAATTTGCCAAACCTATTTTATTGGACCCAGGAGACCTCCATTGAAAACTCGACATCAATATTTTAACAATACGTCATAAACCCTTTATTTCATGTGGCGTGTAATAAAAATGCAGTAAAATGTAATAAAAGTGTAATAAAAGGTTGATGATTTTTTTAATATTGATTAACTTTACATAGGGAATAATATTTGTTAACAACATAGCGTCTATTATTATATATAAACGATTTTAATTTTTCATGATTTATTCGCATGACTAAATCCTGTTTGAATAATGTGTTCCTGATACTATGGATCTCAGGACTACGATTTGTCAGCTTATCCAGCAGTACCTGTGTACGAATGTTATTACCTTCGCACGAGAAAATCTATCCTCAGAGCCAACGACATAAACCAGTACCTCCGGTAAAGTATAGCGGAATTGTACAGATTATTATAATAGAAGAACTCTTTTTACTACTTCCTTACAATTTCTTGCAGTTATTATACATAATAAACTCATGTCAAATGTCTACTATAAAAAAATCAGTATTCTTGTATTCAATGTAATTAAACTATTATCTGGGGATCACTTATTGCAGATTTCTCTTGCAATTATATGTAAAATTGCAAGCACTGCACATCACAAGATTGTGCAGTCCGCAGGCATAACAATAAGCAGTATAAAGAAGAAGACAAAAATATAGACTTATGGAAAACGAAACCTAGACTACCTGTAGGTAAATTTATTAATAACAATGGAAATACCGCTTTATGAAAATAATATCAGAAATCATTAGAGAAATCATAAGATACAAAAATTTATACCCACAATGTGTATTTAAGAGTGCAGAAAGGGTTTACAGGAGTCTGGGCAGGGTTTAGAAATGAATCGCCGATCAGTATCACTTACTTTTGTACGTCTCTAGTTTAAGAGTGGTAATAGTAATTGTACCACTAAAGGAACAACATATATATAAAAACAATCTTTACTATCTGAAGCCAGAAGAATTGATTTACAAAAAAAACTTCTTTTTTCTTCTAGTTGGTAGCTAGAATGAGCTAGCAACACTACATGTCCTGCCCTGTAGCTAGGAGGAGTAAGACGTCAACCTTCAAGCAAGTGAAGGTTCTAACTGCATATAATACAATAACTACACGGGAGTATTAGTATCAGTTATATTAGTGAGGAGAATATGGAGTTGGATTATTCAAAACTGCTCTTGTCTGCAAAGATTTACAGATTTGAAAATAAGAATTACAGTTAAAATTGTTTATTTCAAGTTTATGCGAAAAGTGCAAGTTACGTTTAATCATCCATTCATTACCTAGTGAAGGTATGATGAATGCTGGGAAAATGTTGGCATACCAGATAATGATTAGGCAGACTGAGGAATATTACATTGAGATTTGACAGCCACTTGGTAATAGCGAATCATGGCCAGCTCGATGATGCACTTTCGGGCAAAACCGAGATCGACCACTCCATTCGGTCCGCTTGTCCACTTAAGTAATCATTGCATAATGGTTACTGTAGCCAGAGGGTAGCTTCAGTTTTTACCTCTCGTTACGCACTCAGACCTGTCAACACTGTGTCTGTATTCACTGACTAACGGTAACCAGGGAGAGTTTCATCCAGGGTTACTCTTGAAGGATTCATGCTCCTCCATGATTGTACGATTATACGTAACCCTGGTAATTTATGGAGATCACTTTCCAGTACCTACTGAGGACCCCTCAAAACCTTTATTACAGCAATTCACTTACACGAGCACGGGTTACTACTCATTTTCATTATTTGTGGTGTGCACATTTTCATCATATGGTGTACACAACTATCTGGGTTTGGTATACAGTTATACTAAATTTTCATATTTGTCATATTTTTCAATTTAGACTAAATTTTCATATTGGTATCAATTTAGTATAAATTTCTAAATGTGGTATAATTGTAATGTGTACATGAATTACAGTTTACTGTATTTCATGTACATTTTCATACACATACAGTTTGCAGTTACAAATACGTATTATAGCTCAAATGAAATAATGTTATCAATTTACATTTTCAGTATTCAACAAAATTTCAATTTTTCTTAAAACTATTTAGATAAAGTTTTACCTCGTGAATATAATTATATACTATAAATAATAAAATATTATTGCAAAAAATAAAATAAAGTTTTTAACTTTTTAAACAGGATAAATTGAGGTAACAAATGACTACAGAAGTGATATGACTGACCAAACCAGTGGGAGAGGTCAGGGACAGGGGCTGAGAAGGCGGGGGGCCTGGTCCTGAGCGGAGAAGCTGCTGGTGGAGGTACTCCTGGAGGTGGGAAGATAGACAGCTCGGAGGTCAGCCTGTTCGTGAAGCTCAGGTTAGACAGCGATGTCGTCGAGTTGTGGAAAGGCTAAAATCAAAATGGTTTATTTAAAAACATATAACATTTAGCAATTAAAATACTTTCGAATTTCTCAATTTAAACTAGTAAAGAACAAAGAAATAATCACCAATCATAAAAAATGATCTGATATGGGAAAAGATGATTCTAATAACTATAAGAAACAGATCATGCAATCAGTCACGTTACGTTACGATATAAATTACGGAAGTGAAAGAGTAAAAGCTGGTAAGCAATGTTCAATTGCTCTTTAGATGCTACCGTAACACCTGTATTGCCTGCATAGAAGCCATCCTCCAAAACAAGTCATAATTTGAAACAGTCAGTAACTCCTTAAAGCATTTTCAAATTTACAATATACACAGATATAACCATTGAAACAATGTCTGTTTTTTTCATTCATCATTGTTCTGTGACCTAACGTGGCGAAGTCTGGACATTCATGGATCACAACCCAGCAGAACCATCTGTCCTTCAAGTAACTCTATCCTTATTTTTCATGAATTCCTCTCTTTCATTATTAAGGGCATCATTACCTCAATCATTCTATGTTATCTCTACATCACTAATAATTCAAATAGCAAGCCAATAATAAAAATAACACATTACACATACCATTACTTTAACTAGTTTGTATAAAAAGTTTCAGTCTTAAAAATACAGTTATACTCACATGATTCAGGAATAATATCAAGTTATTTAATATAAATGAACTCTGTACAATATCATTACTTAAACTACTGGTACATAAATACCAGTACATAAATAACTGGAAACAGTATTACTTCAAATTATAAATATCTGCATATTCAGGATGGCCGGTAGTAGTACTCGATCAAGAAACCATTTCTTTTTTAGAGTTTCAAGTAATGTTTCTAGAAAAATTACTTTATTTATTAAAATTGCTTCAGTAATGTTTGAGGATATTCATTTTACTTCTCAAATTAACATCTGCATTGTACTATACTATATGAAATATTTAAAATTAAAATAAAATTCTTTGAAAAGGTTTTATACATAGTGCCAGCTAAATCGTGATTTTCTTTTTAGATTTGGACTGACGAGTGAAGCCAAAGGTTAAATATCTGTAGTATAGTAATTTTGAAAAAAAAATTCTAGGTTTAACTAATTCAAACGTTTCAAGATCCCGCTAATCTAGTAAACATGATTAATTTGCGATATGTAAAATATAGTAATAATACAAATATTGGATTAGGGGGTTTTGACAGATTTGCATGTTTGGAGTATCCTGAATCACTTTCAGATATTTTATTAAAATGAGGACTTAGTGGGTTGTTGCGTGTCCAAAAAGTTTGTAACCACTCTGCAGTTCACAGTGTCTAACGGAATATTATTAAATCCGATAGATAAATGGTGAACTATGCAGACGTGCATAGGAGAGAACAATAGCAATATCAGTGCTAATAACCATGACAATCGTATACGCTGAAACATAAAATATTCTTTGGACAAATGATTCTGTATGTTATTTTAATATCTGTTTCAATTTACAAATTCTTAGTTCTGAACAATATTGTTAAGATATTGTTTATAGCGCAAAATGAGGGAAACAAGAGTGAAATGCTTTTTAATTCTACAAACGAACTTAACTCTAATAACAAATAGTTTTATTGTTATTAGAAATCATTTCTCTTGGTTTCTCAGGTGTTTCAAAAGTGAACTTCTGTGTTTTAAAAGTATTTCAAATGATATGGTTTTGGAAGAAGGTCAGTCATTAAGAAAAGAAAGAACCATACGCCCTGAGCTGCAGTTGACTACCCCTGTGATAGTCACATTCGACTGCATTGATATTATTAGAATAAGTTTGGAGTTTTACACTATGTGTATATAAAGAATATGAGAATTGATATAGTAAAATTTCAGAATTTATACAAAATAAATCTATATGTTAAATAACTTATAAAACAAAATCGAAAAATCAAAAGCTAAAAGTCATGAAACTGATCTACTCATGGCTGTAGACTATATACAACAATTATCGATAGAAGTTACAAATAGGTCACTGTAGTAATTCTTTACTATTAATGTGTACACGGAGTTATTTGATTATGATTATGATAGTGTACTCCAACTTACTAGAAGTTAGTAGCGACAATTATTTTTTCAGCTGCAGCTGTCTTCACAAAATAAGAGTAAAATAGAAATCCTATGTTTCAAATGTTTCTATATCCACTTTGCGAATGATGTCCATGGCACAGGAGACAAATGCGAACGTCATCGGCAGAGCAATGGCAACAGAGAACGATATTAAAACCAAGATTGTCATTCAAAACGCATTAAAATGTAACTGTAAATGCATTTAAAAATTGTTTGATGTCTTGAAATGTAAAGTCCATCATGTTGCTAACACAAGAACATCAGTAGGACATGTGCTGTTTTTTTACAAAATTGAAAAGAACATAATGAAAGAAAGGTGCTGTGAAGGACTCAAGGCGTTTGCAACACAACTGTGACCGACACAATCGCTAAAGACTGTTCTTGTTTAACGCTGCCATTGTTCAAATAAAATCGGAAAGATTCTAAACAAAAGTTGATAAATACTAAAAGTTTCAATTAAACGAAAACAATAACAAAGAAATTTAAACTACAACAGTTTAAAGAAAAGCTTTAATCAAATAATATATTAATAAACAACCTTTAATGAAAAAGAAATTATAAATATAGAATTAATATTAAACTACTGCAGGTCAAACCATAATTATTTAGCTTTCCTAGATTAACCCCTTTCTCTTGAAATTAATTTGCTTTTACAGTTCTACCCGGGTCTTTTTTGGTATGTCCCGCCTAATGGACGTCATAGTTTATGATGTATACATCGATTTAATCAAAGACCTGTCAATCAAAACATACAAATATTAATACTGTTAGTATTTTTGGGAGCTTATCTAACTATTTTATAATCCGGTAGTATATAACCTGTATGTTTATTCTGAAGTCAGTAGACATACCAACATTAGTTATTAAGAACATCTCAAACCAGATTAATCTATGTCTACTGTCATAAACAAATAAGGAGATGATAAACGCAAATACCATATTTCTCTTCTGAAAGATAAACTAGTTCCCAAAATGGTGTAGCAGAGAAAAATATGAGTGGTAAATATGTTTACGTTCGCTATAACGTTATTCAGCCCCCTACAATACTGACAATAATATAATTGTAACAAAAATAATAGAAGCCAATGAGTCTGTAATCCAACTGGTACTAAAAAACTTATATGTGTTAACTGTAAGGAAGAATAAGGTACGATTATTAAATAATATATTATAACAAAAACTAATTATAATTTAATATTATTTTAGTTTTTATTTAATTTATTTAATATTTATGAATAATAATATCATTATTTGTTACTTTAGCTATATAATATAATTGAAAGTTAAAATACAATTGCAAATCTTAATTAAGATGGAATTGTCAACTTCAACTACTAAAGTTTATAGAAGACGTTCGATGAATGAATATTAATTCATAGGTATATTGAATCTGACAGAGATTGTCAAGAAACACGATTTATAAACATTCATGCAAACGTAAATGCATAACACTGAAGGACAAACTTTGACTATGCAAAATAGACAAGCATAATTCAAATCAAGTACACATTAAAGAATATTTAAAGAATAATGCCCACTTCATGCACACGACAACTTACGTCTTAAAGCTGTCACTACAGAAGAAAACTAGTCAGTTACTTTTGTGCAAAAGGAATGTGGACATATTTTAATTTATTTACAATATCCGATTACTTACGCTTGCGTTTAGACTAACATTTTCTGCATTCCCAACGAGACTAATTATAATACAATATGTGAATACTTTTTTTTATAAAAGCATACACTGAAAAATTGAATTATTAAGAATAAAACTGTATTTAATCAAAATTTGTTTTCCACTGGTGAAAAACCAATACTTCTTGAAAACAACAACCTAAGTTGGTTGTTGAAAGTTAGTTGCTGAAAAATAATGTGGTTGTAAAGAGAAAACTACGGTATTTTACTCTACAAGTCGGGGCGAGTGAAGAGCAGTAGTGGTATATTCGAATACCATTACAACAATAATATCACTTGAAAAATAGGAACATGATTCACAAAGTAATAGTGAAATAGAACTTATATTATATGTCCATCAAAAAAAAAAAACAAGTATTGTACTCAACTGTACTTACACAATATCACCAAAGTCGAACTAATTCTTCATAACTATTTCTTCAAAATTGGAATGAACTAACTACAGTCTGCTGCAAAGTTAATCTTTAGGTTCCTAACATACAGCATAGAACCACTAAGAAGTGACTGGAGTTTGTATCACCTGTGTGGATTATAGTATTAAACACCACGCCATAGTAGCTTTTGTGCACCAAAGTCAATTCACAAAAGAGTTATTTTTAATATTAATATAAATGATTCAATATTCCTCTGGCAACTAATATATTATGGCTTCAGAGTATAATGAAACTTTCCATAAGTTTTGATTAATTGTATCAGGATTTCAATGAGTAACTGGAAATAAAAGGACCTTTGACTATTCCAGCACGGAGATGTGCTAGCAAGTACTAGTCACGGCTAGTGTTGGGGTTGGGATATTTTGTAGTAACTAATAAAAGCGCTATTTGCAACAACTAAAGCTCTTCAATATATGATGTGCCATTTAAAACTACTTAAATGACATTCAATATGTAACTGTTGGTTTCGTTTCTTATTTGGTTTGATTTTAAGACTAAAAACTAGACGAGTTTAGGAAATCGTATCAAGAAGACCATGAGGAAGATGCGGGTGATATCATTAGTGAGAGAAGAGGGAGGGGCTAAACTAGATGAGGTGTTATCAAGGGCACACTTGTGAGTCATATTGCTTTTGCTTCCTACTGGCTGGGGAGTCATTAGCTAGCAGCGAACGTCATGCTCTGCGGCAATCAAGATATACGAGTAGCAGTGGGCTCCCTCCATCGTGCCAGCCAGCATTATCGCATTGCCATTGTCACTTCAAAACTAACTCATTGAAATGATAGCCATTTCCCGCTTGATTAAGGCTGCCTGAGCTTTGATACGACAATCTAAAACTAGCAACTGCAAAGAGCTTTCTACTTCAAAAGTGACTGTCGGACGACGTCCCCTCCAAAGGCTACAAACCAGTATAATCCATCTCAATGACACCTTTAATTATGACTGTATCAATTATGGTTAGGTTAGATCGCAGAAGCCGTCTGAAGACAAAAGAAAGATAGGCCAACGATTGGACCTTTGTGATACCTCATAATGAAAATTCTGCATTGGGAGTCCTACATTATGCATAACCAAAGTTTATTAGAGTAGGGATTTTTAATGAGTACCTGACATTGTACAGATTCGGGATCAACGGTATAATCTATCCAAGAAAGGATGTGGCCAGATTTTTTCATTTCCCGCGTAAATAAATCCCGAGGATCAGAGTGAGTATCGAACCCCAGATCTACCACCCAGGTCTGACTCGTTAATTTCGACAATATCGAGTTTATAGATGAATGTTGCAATATTTCATCAAATTATTTATTACCACAACTATTATTGATAAGAGCCTGTTTTAATTTTTCAATTTCTTGATGGAAAACATCCCAATTAGAAGATATTTCGAAAATTGAGTGTTTCAGGACCATCATCGTGTCATCTTTATATCGTTCAGGGCTTTCGCTTCTTGCGTTAATGTAGATGGCATTATGCATTACTACTATGTAGTAAAAACATTACATAGTTTTTATAAACACAGATTCCTGAAATTCTGCATTATTCTGTTTTATGAAGTAGATTATTATTCTATGAAGTAGATGATTTTGTTTTACTCATCTCTTGATTGAATTTTAAAACAGACGCAGTTTAAAAGGCTCATCGTAACTCCTCAATCATTTCCATATTATCATAACGAGGACATACCTGCAGTAAGTGAAATTATAGAATAGTTAATTCATTAATTAGTTTTAGAATAACGACAACCACCGGAAATAAAACTATCGGAGCATTGCTTGCTATTTAGCCTACCTGACAGTTGGATAAACTGATTCGAAAGTCAGAAAAGTTATCTAGAAGAGTGACTACAACGTGAATTCTAAAAAAATAAAATTAAATATGTATCAAGCAATGCCTGCTCTCTAAATATCTATATGAAAGTATAAGCCACAAGAAAAAGAATAAACACACAAAATATGCTCTAAGCAATTTTCTGAGTTTTTTACTTTTTCCTTGTGGCTTATACTTTCATTAGCTTCCATCACGTGTTTATTGTGATTATATATACTAAATAATCACAATATGAATTATATATATCACAATTGATATACATACAATTAAACCACAATATGAAATGGGAAAACAAGACTAAAATCTTTCAACCGTAACAAGCGGTCTTCGTCAGATGTTGGGTTTTTGACTCTGACGAAGACCGTTTGTTGCGGTTGAAAGATCTTAGTCTTGTTTTCCCATTTTCTTATTGTGGTTTGATCAATAATATATATATATATATTTGTGGCCATAACAATTCCTTAATCCTTAAGGACCCTTAATCAGATCCCTGTTCCCAAGATTCATGTTACTTTAAGAGCTTCAGCAGAAACACATATTAACCCTCCTTTATCCCACATTCTCTCTGGGTCTCTATGTTCACGGGTTATTTTAAGTTTTTATTTTCCTTTATTTATTTGTATTTATTACTATTTTAGTGCCTATTATATTTAATACTATTAATAATAATAATAATTATTATTATTATTATTCTTTCTTATATTAATATATTAAATTCCTTAATGATTATAATTAATAAGGAGGAAGTCACATGCCGCTAACTTTTCAAGAATCTTCTTACCTGTAATTTTAGAAATAAAGTTTTATATCATTGGAACTGACATTACAGAAGCTTAAATGAAGATGACTACATATTCAGAATGCCTCAAGTTAGTCTGAGAGTCAGGAGTACAATAAAGTGATATTAAGGTAACAAAGGTGACGATACAATCAAAGCTCAGATCATAATCAAGTACGAGTATGAAGAGACTTCTCGATACTGAACGGCAATCCCTTTCAAGTAACATAGTCAAAGTACTTCATCTCATTAAACATCATAGACGAAATATATTACCCAAAACAATTCATCGATACTGAAACGCAAGGGGAGTTTTTATTGAATCTTTTTTATAACTTAATGACCGTATAAATGTAAATTAATTAAACGCTGTAGTCTTTTTAATTCATAACTATAGTATAATTATTCATTTTCTTGGCCGTTGGACAAGAAATTAAATATTAAGTTAAAATATGTTTATTAATTGATGAACTGCATAATGAGTATTTTTAAAATATGATCATGAAAGTATGAAAAACTTCCAATTATAAAAATAATTTTGAACAAGCAGGGATCAATATGAAATGGAGTCAGATGCTGATTTGATTAATGTATGTACATATATAATACACAACATAATTTACAACCAAAGAGAATTCTAATAACAGTTTTAGTTTTACATGCACATCTTTCTACCTAACGCCCACACCAAACGACTTTACGCCTTATTTGTCATCCAAGTGGCGAAGGCGTAATTGTTTACTCATTCTTTATTCTAATTGGCACAAATTAACTAAAGGCGAGGAATACTACAGAGGGATCCATCGGCACGTGGCGTCACCCATTCAAGACCCATCCACGCCCAGTCTTGCTTAACTTCGATTACGATATATTCCACATTGACATTTGCTTCCTTTTCTCTATAAAAACTAAACATACTTATTTGCGTTGACGGGTAATTGTACGCAGTAGGGAGTGCTTATCACTGTTTCTCAGATGATTAGCAGATCCAAAATCCAATATTCATCATATATAAAGCTGAACTAAACAACTTTTGAGGTCATCGGACCTTAAGTGATTTAAAGCATTTTTAAAGATAAATTCGAATTAAACGAGCAGTAAGGGAGACTATTCAGGAGGACTTCTCCTTTAGTGATTCCTTCCCTCAAGTCGCTAAGATTGAAAAGACAACAATGGCCTGAACGAAAGAAGATATTACAGGATGTGTGCGGGATGGCAGTCATCACAACTAGACATGAACAACGGAGACACATACTGGTCTCTCTGACGAAACATCTTCTCACAACTGATGCCTCCCTCTCACCAGAGTTCTCCATCAACATCACTTCTACCACTTCATTTTCCAATGTTAACAGGATATTTATTACTTTCCCATAAAACGCATGAACTGCAACTACGAACAATCACGAATTTCGTACAAAATTATGAAATTATGTACATACAAAACTATCACAATAACATGTGATAAATATTCAAGTAACACATCGAAAAAATTAGGGGATTACCTCAAAACTATTAGACAGTTCAAGTAACACACACACACAAATTAGGAGATTAACGCTCCAGCGAAGGTCTAATTGTATTACTCATTTAATCAATTGGCACAAATTAACTAAAGGCGAGGAATACTACAGAGGGATCCATCGGCACGTGGTGTCACCCATTCAAGACCCATCCACGCCCAGTCTTGCTTAACTTCGATTACGATATATTCCACATTGACATTTGCTTCCTTTTCTCTATAAAAACTAAACATACTTATTTGCGTTGACGGGTAATTGTACGCAGTAGGGAGTGCTTATCACTGTTTCTCAGATGATTAGCAGATCCAAAATCCAATATTCATCATATATAAAGCTGAACTAAACAACTTTTGAGGTCATCGGACCTTAAGTGATTTAAAGCATTTTTAAAGATAAATTCGAATTAAACGAGCAGTAAGGGAGACTATTTAGGAGGACTTCTCCTTTAGTGATTCCTTCCCTCAAGTCGCTAAGATTGAAAAGACAACAATGACCTGAACGAAAGAAGATATTACAGGATGTGTGCGGGATGGCAGTCATCACAACTAGCGAAATTAAAATCACACACGTACAGTCTCTAATTTTCGGTTTGAACCGTCTTCAGGAGAGATAAGAGATGGAAACCAAGCGCACTGGTTCAGAGACGGTTGAAGACCCCTCCAAAGGTCTCCAATATACTATATGATCAAACCACAATAAGAAATGGGAAAACAAGACTAAGATCTTTCAACCGTAACAAGCGGTCTTCGTCAGAGTCAAAAACCCAACTGAACACTAGATGCAGTAAACATCTGGTGAGGAGTTGAGAAGAGTGGGAGGGAAGAGTGGTGAAAGTGCAGGAAAGGACTAATGTCCAGAAAGGGATGTTTGGGGAAACAAAGGAGTACAGTAAGAAAAAGTAAAAAACTATCCGCTAGCTGTCAACCCTCTTTGAAGAGGCTATTGCCCTCGTGACGAAAATAATCGATCAATATAATCGATCAATATACTATATATGTATATAAAGATTCTAATATACAACACACAGAATGTTACAATTAAACATTCTGGAATTACAAGTCAGGAAACTTTCAGTAGACGTGAATACTAACAGAAGAAATTTTGACATCGGCAACAATGAACTATTAAGGAGGTTCATTCTTCATTCTTTTTCAATGTTTAAATTTGATATGTCTGTAAATTTTGTAACATTGTATATGTCGGAAATTTGCATTTTTGATACATGTGTACATATTGATTGTTATGTTGTGTCTCATATTTTCTTGCGGTTTCATTTGGACCTAAAAAAAGAATAGATCAATTCCTGATAAATATTAACAGAATTTCACAATAAACACGTAAAAAAAATGAACGTCTTAATCACATCAAGAAATTTAGAAATGAGACTAACATCTTTTTACCAAAATAAAATATCTTGAATAAAGATATAGCATTTCTGAATGTCTTGCGTCGCCATTAGGATAAAAAATACGAGTAATAAACGAATACATGAATAATAAGATAATGAAAAATATAAAAAAACATATAAAAACATAATTATAAGATAAAAAAAACATTATTATGAAAATAATAATGAAATTATTATAATTGTAAACATACTTAACAACAACATAATTAGTTAACCAATAACGATCAACAATAATTCTGTCACAAGTTTTTTTTAGATTAAAAGGTCTTATACTAGATATTACCAAAAAAGACGTGCAAAACTGAAAGCTGAATGATGCAATGAATTCACTTAACGAATTGTATGATCGCAGTTAACAGTGCAAAACAATGCTTAACAAATGAAAGTGGCTCTGAGGCAACCCTCCACTCTCGACCGTAGTCTTTTCTCTCGTGGTGTTTTACGCCTCGTGACTACTAACTTTCTCACAAGAGATATAAAACTAAGTGATTATAAAATCATTTAATAAGCTGTACTATGTTGAATAGGGAACAAAACGGTTTTATTTTAAGGTAAATTTTTGTTTTGAGTGTACGAAGCTTGACCTTTAGGCAAACAATGGATAAACACTGTGTTGAAGAAGAAAGCATGCCATCAAGTCATGCTGAAGAGCACTAAAGAAAGTACAAGACTGCGTCTAACATAAAAAGGTTACTCTCACCCTACCTCAACTACCTTTATCTGTGACGTATTTCAGTTTCAACGCTGACAATGAGTTTCACAATCTACAGCACTGAGTGTCGGCTTTCCCTCTGGGGATTCCGTGCTTGAAGCACTGGGCGACACTAAAGCATCATCCCAACATCAGAAGGTTGACAGTTTTTCAATCCAGCTGCAGTCGGATCGTTCAAGAGAGTCTGACATCAATTGGCTAACACTCCTTTTCCTGTCTCAGAAGTATGGCAAACAAACACTATCACTTAATCTTTTGATCTAAGCCTCCCATATAAAGGAGAAATGCAAGTCGCTTCTGACACTGTCGTCCATTTATATTAAAATCAATGAATCCCATTACTTATGATTACACATTAAAAAGTAAATATTTGAGGAATGATAGAGATGTAGACAGAAGACGGACAATCAGCAAAACAAATTCTAACCTAACTTAGACCAGTTTTGAATAAACCAATCGTAATTACATTTTGAAATTTGCGATTCTTCAAATAACAGTAATGTAATATGACAGTGCATATTAAATCTCACATTACTTTGTTACAGCATTAAAAGAAGTAAAACCTAAATTGTGATATAAATCGTCATAACACAAGTGGAATTATGAAATAAATTCATTTTACAAAATTATGAGAAGGAAAGTCCTAGTAGTTTTTGAGTTTGCTAATTATAGGTTTGGCTGGATGTTTTGAACGGATGAATATATCACTCTCGATACTCTGTCAAAAGAAAAGGTCAACCTTATGTAAACTAATAATTGAATTACAATTACCTACAAAAAGAGAGGGTTTACATGCAAATCATTCCCACTCAAAGGATAATAAGAGAACGATTTTACACTGGACTTAATTTCGTAATCGTTTGTAATGATGTCTTTATGGAACAGGTCCAGGACAGAGGTCACCTTCTTATTAACAAGCATATTATTTAAACGCTTCGCCTTGACATGGAGCTTTAACGCTTTCTTACAATGAACACATGCATATTGTTAGTATCACAGATGTTCACTAAAAATGGATAAACCGTTTAACTTTATGTACCAGTAAGTTTCAGTTTTTTTAGAAGATGAGTAACAACCAAAACTACCAACCGACGCTAATACTAATAACCAGCTAAGTTTATTCATTTTATAGCAGAAATAAATAATAAATAAATTCAGACAAAACAAAAAAAACAACAGCAAGAGAGGAGAAAAAGAAGCATACTGTTTGCGTCATGAGGGCTGGCACATCAAGCACTAGTCTTACTTCGATTATACTTCTACCTAATGGTAACTTGATCCTAAAACCCAGTCCTATCCTATTGGAAGAGACAAAGATTATAATTCTAGCTATTCGAGTATTAAATTCTTTTAAAAATACAAATGAAGAAATGAAGCGGGGTTTCGGAGCGGAGGCCGCCATTTTCTTTAAAGAATTGCTCCGTAGTTCAGTATCAGTTTGCAATACTTTTGCGACGTCCTAGTTAGTTTATAAAAAAAAAAAAAATTACCACTGAACATGAAGCCAGAATTTTTACTGTCCCATGACTCAAAAATTGAATTGAATAAAACCTTTGAATACAAATTTGACTTATTGAAATAAAATTAACTGAATTTTATTTTAATGATTCAAAAACTACCACTTTTTTTATGTGAATTTTTTCTAACTTTTTTGCATTCTGGATAATTCTAAAAATGATTGTTTAAGTCCCAAATCACATCCATTAGGTCAGTGGTTCCAAAATATTTCTAAGTTGTTGCTCCTCTTTTGAATAAAGATTTTTCTACAACTTCCTATTCTAAGTTTTAGTATTAATACTTCAGTAATAGAAACATATTGAGTTCGTTTGTAGACAAAAATATGTCTGTTATTTGATATAATTCTCGAAATATAATAATAATAGCATTAAATTTCAACGGACTCCGCTCCCGTCGTTCTCAAGTTCAGTGCTTTAGACTCGCATGTAGTCAGTTTTTCCTGTTACTTGTTCAGCATATCTTTTACACCTATCCCAAATTCCTCCTCTCCTCAATCCCTCATTGTGACATTTCTTCCTCATTTCTTATCCTTTTAATCTAAATGTACGTATTGACTTTTATCTCATACATGACTGTTATTTTCAATTCTGTCGTACGGATTCCTTGTCAAAGACACCTCGGCCCTCTAGGGATCTGAGGCTCTTAATTTGGTATATCTCAGCATTGAATCATGAAAGAAAAGAGAAGTCAATTACTTAGACAGAAATAATTGACAAAAACAAAAGAAAAAGAAGGCACTTGATATCAGTCTGGTGGTATATAAAAATGCTGATGGGTAACATACTCAAAATTAGTTATGTAAATAAGTATTTATAGATAACATTATTCCTTAAGAAAAGTTCAAAGTGCTAATTAAATATAAACAGCTTCTTAAATCAAACTATGTTATAGAAAGAATTCATATATCCTTTTTTTTAAATTTAATACCAAGTATTTACAGCTAAAAATGAGGGACATGATGATCTATGTTGGCTGGAATGCTCCAGTTTGATTTGCGAATTCAAATGGTCGCCTTCTCCCTGGACAAGTAAAGGTATAAATGCAAAATTAATCTTTCCAAGAACAATAACACTAGTTAATTTACAGCAATTGAAATTTTGAAAGCGAAAGCAATAACTTTTGGCCTGTGCCTCTCTGGGCAACAAAGTAGGGTTTTCGTTTATAGTTAGATTAACGAGCTCAGAGTGAGATGGGAAAAAGAAGAAAATGGCACTTGTTGGAGAGAGGATCACGTAGCAGTTATAGAGCAGCGTCATTACTCAGCAGTAAGGAGGTAGTGAAACCAATAAGGAAGTGGCTGTGGGCTGGACGAACCTTTCATCAGCTAACCAACGGGACAAGCTTCTTCTGCCTCACTAGAGCCCAGTCAATGCAACCTTTCTTCACGAGTCCTGTCCCGTTAAAACAGACAATGTCTTCAACAAGAACAATGCATTCAACAATTTTGTCACATTTATCATAGTCAACTTCTGGTGCATGACGACCAAAGTGTATTATAATAACTATTATAATAGTTATAGGACATATTACTTGTAGTTTTCATGACCAGTGGTCATATGAACGTTGCTCATATATTCTATAGAGCAGTAGTAAAAAAAAAAAATTTTTGTAAGTGATCTCGAATGTTGGATCTTTTCTTCACGCGGACCCTATGGTCTTTTTTGGCGATTTGTTAGACAGCCTTTCCTATTTTAGAGTCAGAGCTCTGGTACTGAACCAACTTTAATACTTCTTTAGTACTTTAACGGTTCTGAAAAAAACCCTAATACTACATGATGGTTCAATGATAGCAGCGTTAGCTAATAGATCAGGAAAATGAAGATACAGTTCGAGTCATATCAATATATACGTGTATTTTATACCCAAACTCCAACATTTTGAAACAAAAGGGAATACGTAGTAAACCATTGACAAGGATTATCAACTTGATGCCTACCCACCACAGATGAGGGATGGCCAGTTTGGTGACCATTCCCTAGAGGATCAGAATTGATATAAGATGAAGTCAGTTAGCAAAAAGAGCAGTTACAACTGAAAAATGATAAAGACAACATTAGAACACGCTCAATTCCAAATAAATCTGACAATGAAGGATTTCAAACTATAGAAACAAAGATTTTTTTAAAAAATAAAAAGACAAATGAAAACAAAGATCACCAAATTGGTTCTTTTTTTCTTCATACCACCTGGAATCGGGTTTTAGTTAATTACATTGCAATAAAATATAGTAAATTAGTACATTTTACATGAAAGAAACTTATTGACTGCCTACAGCAGGAATTGAAAACCAGGAATGAATCTTAGTCAAATTTGTTCCTTTGTAAAACAATATTATGGTAGTTTTGAACGCCATATCTCTGATCTTAAACAGCAGTGCTGATTTTATTAGGATATTCAGTTAAGAGAAACAACAAGGTAAGAATGAGTTGACATGGAAAACATTTCAAGTTTGATCATTACATTTAATAATTTTTCTGTATTAATAATTGTAAAGTATAGAATACACCTCGTAAAATTAAATGCACATCTAAAAGAATACGAATAACTGGCCTACAGTTTATAACGATCACCTAAAGAACTGAAACCTAACTGAACAGAAAATTGCTTGTGCTAAATTCAATACGCTCTGAGCATAGAGACCATGAAGTTCCCACAGTTAATGAAAATTTTGAGGTCTGTAATTTCCTTGCAGCTAGTAATAAAGTAGGTAGTTTGCCTTTCCGCAACAGATGCGGACTGTGGGACCTCCCGCAAAATCAGTTAGTACCTATTACTATCTGCTGCCAGCTCTTCTCCAACAGCCAACTCCTCTTACATTACGGCAAACCTCATCTCTCCTCGAGGGCAAGGCGCTAGCACACATATACTTCTTTGTCTCCATCAATATATAAATTACTAGCTATCCAAAGTTAAATTTGAGCCATTCAGGAATTTTCCAAACCTTCAGAGAAGCTACCAAGTTTAAAACTACAACTTTTTCTTTAAAACTAGATCCAACGACCAACGAGTATTTCAATGCACAACAATACAGACGTAATTAGCAGTTCCCGACCATAGGTCCACTACTGCTAAATTCTCATCCTGCTGTTTTTGTTTAGGTCAGTAAGCATTACCAAAACTGGGGATATCAGTCTGTCAGGGAAAGAAGTCGTTTTGTTGGTCATATGGTCTTGGGGCTTCGCATTGTCTGAGCTACTGTATAATTTGTTTGAGCTACCTTTTTAGTTTAGGAAGGAAGCTATTAGGACTCATGGGATTGGGAAAGGTTGCGTGTTCAGTTCCCGAACAAGATTTGGATAGGTGGGCATTTTTTTGTTTTCATTGTTGGCAAGTCTACTAATATAGCAATCAATTGATTCCCAACTGAAATCATGTTAAATATCGACATTTCTGGCATACTATGGAGCCCTAGCATATAAGGCAAAGGCAGGCACATTTATTCTGTACAACTTGCAGTTCTTGTTCGTGGGCGCCGCTCCAAACCAAACTGAGCATCCATATGTAATAGTCGAACGAACGACCGCCCTATTACAACTAAATCATTAATAATTAATATTACTACAATGACTGTAAGTTGATATAAACATCGAATATATGTATTCAAAATATAAGTGGTAGGTGTCAAACTAAATTACCCTGCTCTGAAATAGTTCAACCGTATAATCGTATTCACTACCAAGCTTAAATCTGGTCCCCCTAAGAAATCAAAACTCTACCCAACAATGACGTCATCCTCTTGTTAGTAAAATTTCTCGCAAAGCCTTCCAGAGAGAGTTAGCGATCGTCAATCAAAAAAAGTAGGGTTCCTTTTGAGCGTCTTCTCTAGCAATCAAAGTGGTGACAGGAAATAACGACTTTCACACACCTGTGGACAATGTCAAAGGTAGAAAACCCGGACAGATAAAAAGTACGTTCAATCACATCCACTAAAGCGTCTTGAGTTAAATAAACTTGTTCCAATTGGTTACTAAATTACTGACGCCTCTTAATACTCCAATAAATAGTTCACTTTAAAAATTATGTTCCAACCCAAGACTAAGTTTATCATATTATGTTTAACACGCATGTGGATTTTTTAACCACAAAAATTTGTTAACCATTAATTAACTTTTAGTTTTTAATTTCACCAATGAAAGAAGTGCAAACAAACTAATAATTATCAGACCTTAATGTGAACAAAATGTAATATAAAACTAACTGATTGGTAAAAATATTTGCATCAATGCCAGGAGTATCATGAAATCTAAACAAATGGCTATATTTTCAGAGTTTCTTTTTATGAATTTGATGGCTTAGATAAAGACAAAGAGGAAAGTGTGAGGATAAAAGTTTTAAAAATAGATTTCCAAATTGACAAAACTCTTTCAGATTTTTTGAAAATCTTTTGTAAAAATTCCTTATAAATAATAAAAAACCGATTTTTTGTTTCACACAAGTACTCCTTACAAAAATTTAATATTAGTGCTGAGCTTGCTGTTCCATCTAAGGACTACCATAACTGAAACATGATATTGTATGACTAGAACTCGCTTGTTTTTTGAGGTGCCCTACTAACAAACATACCCGTAAATACCTGTTAAAATTACCACTCTTACTCTTACTTACTCTTACTCTTACCACAAAAATATAAAAAAAGAACCGGGTGTAAACAATGTGTACTTGTGTATGTTCACAGATAGCAGTTAATATGGTGAACATGTGCTGTATAGTTTCGAGGCGTTTTAAAAACAAAAAAGTGCCAAATCTCATCAAAGTGCTCCAAAAACCAGGTAAAGTAGCTGGTCAACTTAAAGCCCAAGACTGGGTGCACAGCTCATTGACTGCGGTAAATTACTATTGCACAAATCCTGAGAGTAAAATTATCTTGCAAACCTTAAAGAACTCTAAGAACGACCTACCATTAATTTAAAATATAATATTTAAACTGCTTCTGCTAGAAAACAGAGTAGAAGTAAATTTCTCTTGGGTTAAGGCACACACGATAGTGGAAGGCAATGAACTCAATAGCAAAAACTATATCTAAGAATGCCTTGAATATGAATACTTTCCATAATAAAAACTTCTTAGATGAGTAAAAATGAAAGAATGATAGCTTGGCAGAGGGTGTGAGTAGAGTGCCACTGGCAGAGGGTGTGGGGAGAGTGCCACTGACAGAGGATGTGGGGAGAGTGCCACTGGCAGAGGGTGTGGGGAGAGTGCCACTGGCAGAGGATGTGGGGAGAGTGTCACTGGCAGAGGGTGTGGGGAGAGTGCCACTAGCAGAGGGTGTGGGGAGAGTGCCACTGGCAGAGGGTGTGGGGAGAGTGTCACTGGCAGAGGGTGTGGGGAGAGTGCCACTGGCAGAGGGTGTGGGGAGAGTGTCACTGGCAGAGGGTGTGGGGAGAGTGTCACTGGCAGAGGGTGTGGGGAGAGTGCCACTGGCAGAGGGTGTGGGGAGAGTGCCACTGGCAGAGGGTGTGGGAGAGTGTCACTGGCAGAGGGTGTGGGGAGAGTGTCACTGGCAGAGGGTGTGGGGAGAGTGCCAATGACAGAAGGAGTGGGGAGAGTGCCACTGGCAGAGGATGTGGGGAGAGTGCCACTGGCAGAAGATGTGGGCAGAGTGCCACTGGCAGAGGGTGTGGGAAGAGTGCCACAGGCAGAGGGTGTGGGGAGAGTGCCACTGGCAGAGGGTGTGGGGAGAGTGCCACTGGCAGAGGGTGTAAGGAGAGTGTCACTGGCAGTGGGTGTGGGGAGAGTGTCACTGGCAGAGGGTGTGGGGAGAGTGCCACTGGCAGAAGATGAGGGCAGAGTGCCACTGGCAGAGGGTGTGGGGAGAGTGCCACTTGCAGAGGGTGTGGGGAGAGTGCCACTGGCAGAGGGTGTGGGGAGATTGCCACTGGCAGAGGGTGTGGGGAGATTGCCACTGGCAGAGGGTGTAAGGAGAGTGTCACTGGCAGAGGGTGTGGGGAGAGTGTCACTGGCAGAGGGTGTGGGGAGAGTGCCACTGGCAGAAGGTGTGGGGAGAGTGCCACTGGCAGAGGGTGTGGGGAGAGTGTCACTGGCAGAGGGTGTGGGGAGAGTGCCACTGGCAGAGGGTGTGGGGAGAGTGTCACTGGCAGAGGGTGTGGGGAGAGTGTCACTGGCAGAGGGTGTGGGGAGAGTGCCACTGGCAGAGGGTGTGGGGAGAGTGCCACTGGCAGAGGGTGTGGGAGAGTGTCACTGGCAGAGGGTGTGGGGAGAGTGTCACTGGCAGAGGGTGTGGGGAGAGTGCCAATGACAGAAGGAGTGGGGAGAGTGCCACTGGCAGAGGATGTGGGGAGAGTGCCACTGGCAGAAGATGTGGGCAGAGTGCCACTGGCAGAGGGTGTGGGGAGAGTGCCACAGGCAGAGGGTGTGGGGAGAGTGCCACTGGCAGAGGATGTGGGGAGAGTGCCACTGGCAGAGGGTGTGGGGAGATTGCCACTGGCAGAGGGTGTAAGGAGAGTGTCACTGGCAGTGGGTGTGGGGAGAGTGTCACTGGCAGAGGGTGTGGGGAGAGTGCCACTGGCAGAAGATGAGGGCAGAGTGCCACTGGCAGAGGGTGTGGGGAGAGTGCCACTTGCAGAGGGTGTGGGGAGAGTGCCACTGGCAGAGGGTGTGGGGAGATTGCCACTGGCAGAGGGTGTGGGGAGATTGCCACTGGCAGAGGGTGTAAGGAGAGTGTCACTGGCAGAGGGTGTGGGGAGAGTGTCACTGGCAGAGGGTGTGGGGAGAGTGCCACTGGCAGAAGGTGTGGGGAGAGTGCCACTGGCAGAGGGTGTGGGGAGAGTGCCACTTGCAGAGGGTGTGGGGAGAGTGCCACTGGCAGAGGATGTGGGGAGAGTGCCACTGGCAGAGATGTGGGGAGTGTGCCACTGGCAGAGGGTGTGGAGAGAGTGCCACTGGAAGAAGGTGTGGGGAGAGTGCCACTGGCAGAGGGTGTGGGGAGAGTGCCACTGGCAGAGGGTGTGAGGAGAGTGCCACTGGCAGAGGGTGTGGGGAGAGTAACACTGGCAGAGGGTGTGGGAGAGTGTCACTGGCAGAGGGTGTGGGGAGAGTGCCACTGGCAGAGGGTGTGGGGAGAGTGTCACTGGCAGAGGGTGTGGGGAGAGTGCCACTGGCAGAGGATGTGGGGAGAATGCCACTGGCAGAGGGTGTGGGGAGAGTGCCACTGGCAGAGGGTGTGGGGAGAGTACCACTGGCAGAGGGTGTGGGGAGAGTGCCACTGGCAGAGGGTGTGGGGAGAGTGCCACTGGCAGAGGGTGTGGGGAGAGTGCCACACACGTCTAATCACTAAGGCATTCATAAATGTTTGCAAACCCAAGTAAATATGAAAAAGTTAAGCTGGCGCTAAACACAGATTTTGAGAGCCCCTGGGAAATCGTAACTTACAAACAGAAATTTAACATACAAGAAAATTTCGAAGTTCCTGAGGGCACATGATACCAATGACAGTTGGCCATCTTTTGTGAGCTTGTCAAAAATTAGATATATCTGCCGCATGGAAATCTAGTCTTAAAAATAGAATTACAATCACCAATCTTCTGGTAAACTTACTATCTTCTAGTTATCAATGGTTAACACTCTTACCCAGCCCACAATCCCAAAAAAACTTTTCATGTTGAGAATTCAAAGACAAAAAAAAATCAAATGATATATCAGAGGACTTTAAAACAAAAGGTACATGTGGTTCAATGAAGTTGACTTCTGAATGAAGTGCGATATAACGAAGTAGAAGGCACGGTGAAATCGGCAATGAACTCGTTCTCATTGTTATATGGCCGTTTAATCAGAACATTCATAAGGATTTTAATATGAACAGTTATTCCCAAGTAGAAAAAAAAAAGAATAAAGCGCAAATATTGAGAGAATCCTGAGGGATCATCTTCACAAAAGTTTAAAAAATGCCTCTTTAGTTCACTAAAAAAAAATAGAACACTGTGGAATAGAGATTATTTCTCAGGAAAAAACTATAGGATTATGTCTGCAGGGGTACATTAAAGAATTGTGATTACTTGCACGAAAGTACGTGGCGTTCCCACGGTAATACTGTTGACATCTAAACCTGAAACACATCTCAGGAGGAAAGAGGAACATTCTCATTAGAGCAAATATCACATACATCTTATAAATCAATCATTCTTCTATTAATTTAATTTCTCTTCAGAAACAAACATGAAACTACCATCATGAAATATTTTACAATAATCACCTATTTTCATATAAGTATCAAAACAAAAAAAATCATACAACCTCCTTATTATCAAAATGAAAATAAATTACTTTTTTAATTAAAAGTAATAATTTTCAACATATAATTCTAATCCGTTATGGTATAAAAGAAGCCACCTATTTATTATAGCACTTTTACTGGAAAGAGGTTATATTAATGAAATCAGATATGAGGTCAATTTGTACGCATAAAGAACATTATTTACAAATATATGCATTCAATATATAAACTCTAAGTATATAAATATAAAAAAAATCATTCAGTATGATCATGTTAGGAATAAAATACAAAAAAAGCAAGTCCACATATAACATCAAAGCAGCTACTTCAATGAAGAATAAATGCAACAAAGGATTTGTCAATAAAAGTAAAACCCCTCCTTTGAATTATTTACAGATTGCATATGACTACTGTAGTATTTATTTTATTATAAGGAATTTGTTCATATGGTAGATACCTTTAAATTATATTCATGGAATGTTAAGTGTATAAAACAAGAAGAATCGCCTGAAATAAATACAAGAGAAGTGAAACAGAAGTACAAGGTGTGAATCTTGAGCCATTGCTCATCCACTTAGGGTCAAATTAAAGTATATGTGTTTGAAGTTGTAGGGCAACATTATCTCCACATATTGGCTGTCCGCCATAGTTAGTATTCACTGGTGGGCAACATTCCCCTGGGCTTGGCAGTCTCGAGAACAGGTCTATCATATTCACGTCAAAACCACTGCCTTTTCAATTATCGTTTAGGTTATAACTTCACTAAATACGTTGTCATTAAAAAACAATATATTTAACTGAATATCACATATAAGGTCTGATGTAAGCTAGATTGTTACAAATGAATTAGATATAAATATTTGTTGTCCAAACAAATTTTACACACTACATACATATTACATACTACATTTTACATATTGATCATAGTAACTTGTTAGAATAAGGTGAATACCATGTTTAGACCTCACGCTATCCTTGTTGTCTTGAGCTAGGAATAACTCTATCTCCTTTAAAAATTTGTTGATGATTAAACTGTGAGTCTTAAGCCAATTAAGATAGGAAAGAGTTAATTAGTAGATTTCACAATGGAAACGTAAGCATTAAAGAAATGAATGAGCCAATGGAAATCTAGAAGAGAAACTAAGACTTCTGACCGAACACTCTCGCTAGTCAGCGCCTTAGTGTTTAGACTGACAAACTTAAGAGCTAGTAGGGATAGGACACTGGTAAGGCGTAGTGCGACCTGTAAGACTTCTGACCGAACACTCTCGCTAGTCAGCGCCTTAGTGTTTAGACTGCCAAACTGAAGAGCTAGTAGGGATAGGACACTGGTAAGGGCATAGTGCGACCTGTAAGACTTCTGACCGAACACTCTCGCTAGTCAGCGCCTTAGTGTTTAGACTGCCAAACTGAAGAGCTAGTAGGGATAGGACACTGGTAAGGGCATAGTGCGACCACTAAGACTTCTGACCAAACACTCTCGCTAGTCAGCGCCTTAGTGTTTAGACTGCCAAACTGAAGAGCTAGTAGGGATAGGACACTGGTAAGGGCATAGTGCGACCACTAAGACTTCTGACCGAACACTCTCGCTAGTCAGCGCCTTAGTGTTTAGACTGCCAAACTGAAGAGCTAGTAGGGATAGGACACTGGTAAGGGCATAGTGCGACCACTAAGACTTCTGACCGAACACTCTCGCTAGTCAGCGCCTTAGTGTTTAGACTGCCAAACTGAAGAGCTAGTAGGGATAGGACACTGGTAAGGGCATAGTGCGACCACTAAGACTTCTGACCGAACACTCTCGCTAGTCAGCGCCTTAGTGTTTAGACTGCCAAACTGAAGAGCTAGTAGGGATAGGACACTGGTAAGGGCATAGTGCGACCACTAAGACTTCTGACCAAACACTCTCGCTAGTCAGCGCCTTAGTGTTTAGACTGCCAAACTGAAGAGCTAGTAGGGATAGGACACTGGTAAGGGCATAGTGCGACCACTAAGACTTCTGACCGAACACTCTCGCTAGTCAGCGCCTTAGTGTTTAGACTGACAAACTGAAGAGCTAGTAGGGATAGGACACTGGTAAGGGCATAGTGCGACCACTAAGACTTCTGACCAAACATTCTCGCTAGTCAGCGCCTTAGTGTTTAGACTGACAAACTGAAGAGCTAGTAGGGATAGGACACTGGTAAGGGCATAGTGCGACCACTAAGACTTCTGACCGAACACTCTCGCTTAGTTCGACCACCTCACTTGTCACCTCAGTGATTCTGGTGACTATCGTCAACAACTGAAATATCCTAAGTGAAACGCAACATATTACTCATCAAGTAGAAAGAATGTGTACTATCCTTCTGTAGACCAACGAAGAAACTTTTGTTGGGTTTTTCAGTTGAATAATATTCAAGTGAAAAACACGTCTTAAAAAAATTTATTTAAGTAATTTATTTTGTATAGTCTATTAAAAAGGTGTTTGAAGGGAATGGATAATGTTCTTTAGAGGGTAAAGAACTGATCAAGTGAAAGGCTGTTTCTGCCAGTAAACCAGTCCCTGTCTGTCATTGGGGTCCAGTGGCGATTCTCTTGTCACATCAAGCATACACGACGTTTTAAGTCATAATTCTCTTTCTCAGAGTGATACGCATTCAATCCCAGGCAGTTACCTGTGTCTCTTCTTTCCACAATAAAGTTCACCCTCAAAACCTTTAAACTGAAAGATGTTTTTAACGGAAGGAGTATTGCTATTGACCCAGAAAAATAACGAGAAAGTTTGGTATAAGCACTCCCCTTCTTTAGCCAATTACGAAGTTTAAGACTAATTACTGTGAATGTTAGTATAAAAAATTTATCTTGAAAAGGAGTGTAACGTAGCAGGTATCCACGTGGTACATCTTCTTTAAAACTAATGAGCTATTTCTATGCACCAAATCAATATCTAGGAGTATAAAATTCTCCTGTTCATTCCCTCTGTGTGACAGGATGAAACATGACTCCTCATAATTTACTACCCTGTGCTAGACCAACAGGCTACCAGCCGAGCGATGGTACAGAGGGGACAAGCTCGTGGTTCTACTAGAAGATAAGACGTTGGATGAAAAAATGTTATTCTGAAATGCAGGTATGTTTTAACTTTTATTGAATATTGAGACTCAGAGTTCTAAAACAGAAATTATCACTTGTGAACACAATACAAATTATTTCCTAAACTTCAGTAACAAACTATCATATAGTAATAAGTTTTCACTAATGACGTTAAGTACATAGATGTCGGGAATAATTACATATACGATATCATGCTTCCGAGTATGAAACGAATCATACATCTATCTACATATAACAACCAATCATGCTCATTATTGAATAGAGCTTAAAATAGAAAAAAAATATAGAAACACTGAAAGAGAAGGGAGGACACTGAAATGGGGCTTCATGCAGTCTTACCTGGTCAATTTTTTTACAGTTTTCCACCACCTTTGTAAAAAAAAAAACAGATTCAAATAAAAATGTTTATTTAACATCGTGAACAATTTAGAATTTCAAATGTCTGAATAGACCTCCAGAAGTCAAATTCTCAACGTTAGTGAAATCAACACTAACTGGGCTATTCAATTACTGTTGCACAATACATATTCTGTAATGAAAGGAATGATTTTGTCTTTAAACAAACAAAATCTCAAAGTTTTTGTTGAAAATTTTAACTTCTAATAGATCTAAAAAGAATTTTAAATTAACATCACTCAAATTATTTTGTTAAAGAGTGGAGCTATGTAATGATGTGATTGGGATTAGATTAGTTGATTAACAATTATTTGTAATTTATTGGGAACAGTAATACATTAAATAAAAAACAGTTGTTTTCTAAAATATGTTCTTTTTTTAAAAGTTATAATAAAGCAGTGTTATTTTATGGACAGTAAAGAGGGTTAGGCACCGATAGAACTCCCAACTGGAGAAACTAAAATAACCGATTTTATCTATAACTCCAAATAAACTGTAATCGAATGATTTCATAACAAGTTACAATGTATTCATCCACTTGGACCATGGTTTACTAAAAACAACGCTATTGTGATCTGGTATTTAGTTGAACCAATCTTATTATTACTAATTATTGTTATCATTATGAATAATAATTATTAATAACACTTTTTTCATTGTCACATCAAAGTATAGTTTCGTGAAGTGAAACAAGTATATAGAATTGATAGGTTTATTTCTATTTCAGTGCTAGGTAGGTCTAAAATCAAATAAATAGAAAACAGAAATAATTGAAACCGGTCATCACTCTTCCTATTAATGTATCGGGGTTATTCACAGTCGACTCAAAACGGACTTTTCATTAATATATTGTTTCTGGTGGTGTATCATTATTAACTCACTTTACTCACAATGTGTTTATTGTTTTGAATATCTTTACTATACTATTATGCAAAAATGTTCATTCAAGTCTACCCCGCAGACAGTCAAGTTTTAATCTATAACTGGTAAAACTTTTGAATATATTTCCATTTCATTAACTCAACCTAAAGAAACACAGAGGGAGTGTATATTCCACTGCATCCATGAAATACTATATGATGCAAATAATGTCTTCTCAGTTTTTCTTCAGTTCTTCGAATGGTTAGTAATCATTGAATTCATTTATAGCAAGGAGAAGTAATTTAATATTAATGATGCTATTTTCTACAGTGGTAGGGGTAAGGAGTTTCTGAAGAACTGAGTACACTGAGCGAAGACTTGGTACACTCAAGGCCCGTGCTCATAGTGTTTACTTTTTGTATTTATCTATGCTACAACTCTGGTATAGCTACACTATAAGATCCTTTGAATCTTCAAAAGCGCCACTAAACATTTTTAAAGAAACCTGTAAAATAATTGTTCTTTCATTCCAGTGGTAACAAAATGAATATGTTTCCTGCAAAGGAAACATACAGAGGTACTTGCGTGAAGGCTTCGTTTGGAATATGTTAAACTTGGTACAAAATATTGTATTGTATATGATTAGGCAGCTGGAACTTGTTTACCACTTTACTGACAAAGCGACGCTGTCAACCATAGTCACGGGCCAAGGAGCAGTCGCGTCTCACAAATGTAGACACCTGTAGCAGACACCTACGCTACAATCTTCTACCATCCACCCTCAGGAAGTTAATAGGATAGACAAGGCATAAGAAGATGGTTAGATTCATTATGGAAGGTAAAGAGATGGTTGAAAAGTATTTGGGATCAATGCGTACTGAATACTGTACGATCAGAGCGATGGTATCGTCAAATGTCGGTAATACCAAGACATTACCTTAAGGAAAGGGAAAAGCTTTATAAATCATATAAAAATTCCTACTTTTATGACAAACATTTTAAGAAATATAAAGAGTAGAAAACTGAGTTGCCAGTGATGGTATGAGAAAATATTACTCATTTTCGTTTAATACTTAGAGAAACTCATCCTAACATTTTCTTTCTTTTCTTTATATCTTATACATGTCTGAGGTCATAGAATGGATTAAGTAAGCCATGCACGGAGTTAAACAAAAGAAATAATCACACCCCGCCAAGGTAACTTATTATCCTCATTCTTAAATTATACAGTTCAACAATCTACAAGACACAAACTATTCCAATTTTTTCCATAATTTGTTATTATAACAGTTCATAATATTAAATCAATATGATCGTTAATTGTGAAATGTAGTGAGCAAGGGCTTCAATATTCCAAATGCAATCCATCAAAATCACAATTAAATGTTTTTTTTTTTTATCATAGCACAGCTGTATTGACCAAGCTAGCAAATTCTTTCTATAATTTTAATTTCTTAATATCTCAACACTCCAGAATTTTACTATCTGAAATCATCGATGCATTCACATTCTTTAAAATTGTTTTTTTAAGAGTACATTTTGAAACGGGTTTTATTTTTCTTTAATAATCATTGAATTAGAAAAAAAAAGATAAATATCAGGAAAAAGACTTGAGTGTTAAGTTGTCTAATTGGCCCTTTTGACGAATAAATTAGAATTTAACCATTTTGTTTAATCAACGAAACAAAACTTTTAACTTAACTTTTGTTAAGTTAACAAGGAAACAAAAAGTAAAGTTCTAGGAGTCAATTTTATAAAATGTTGTATAATTAGGTTGCTCAAGAAAGTAAATAATTAACAAGGATGTCAGACGGTGACCTCCTGCCAGTAAGTAGTAGGCAAGTGAAGGGAATGGTGACACTCCCCCTCGTTACACTGGCCAAATGGCACTGCCACTGCCGACCACCATTCACAATTTTATCACTTGTTCAAGTGTGACTCTGACGAAGACTAGTTATTTAGTTTTAAATCTTAGTCCCATATCTGAATTTCCTTTTTAAAGTTTATGAGTTCATTTTCATTTACGTGGTAATTATGATAGCTTGATATATATATATAACAAGATTTCACATAAACATGTGAAATAACAATCAATGATCAAACCAAAATTTGGAATGAAGTTGGGCTTTTGACTCTGACGAAGTTTTTCAACTTGGGTTTGATCATATATATATATATATATATATATATATATATTTGGGGAACAGTCCTTCATTTATACATGTGAGATTAAACTTTCTGCCCACTTTTGTCTTAATTAGTTTTCTGGATTTCTTTTCCAAATCTTGAAGTCTCACTTTCATTTCTTTAGGAACTAGGTGTAATAACTCACCATAGGTTTTGTTGTCCATTTTTTTATTTTTACCGACGTTTCGGTCTTCTTCGACTATCTACTGGGTGATTTTTGAACACATACTATTTTAAACTATTTAACATTTTTAACAAAAACTACATTTTAACGCTCGACTAACAAAATATAAAGGTAAACAATTAAACTGGTAGGTTGCAATTCCTGTTATACACACACAGGTGTGTCTTCAGTTTCTTCATTCCTTGTTGAATTTCCTATATGTTGAGGTTGGAACTGTCCCATGTGCAACTTCAATATGTTTGCAAAACTGATTTGAACTCCTAAACTCCACTTACATTGGTGCAACAACCACAACTTTATCCAGACGCCTCACGATGCACCTAGCTGCAGGAGGACCTAAGGACCACACAGAAAAGTTACATAAAGTGAAGCTGACCAGGGAAATGCTTACAAACAATACCGAAATACTATATCAAGAACGCGATCACAGCAGATTAGGTATTGTAGAGGCCCTGAATATTTTGGAAAAGAGACCCAGTATCAATAATCACACTGCAAGTTTTGCAAACATATTGAAGTTGCACATGGGACAGTTCCAACCTCAACATATAGGAAATTCAACAAGGAATGAAGAAACTGAAGACACACCTGTGTGTGTATAACAGGAATTGCAACCTACCAGTTTAATTGTTTACCTTTATATTTTGTTAGTCAAGCGTTAAAATGTAGTTTTTGTTAAAAATGTTAAATAGTTTAAAATAGTATGTGTTCAAAAATCACCCAGTAGATGGTCGAAGAAGACCGAAACGTCGGTAAAAATAAAAAAATGGACAACAAAACCTATGGTGAGTTATTACACCTAGTTCCTAAAGAAATGAAAGTGAGACTTCGAGATTTCGAAAAGAAATCCAGAAAACTAATTAAGACAAAAGTGGGCAGAAAGTTTATAATCATATATATATATGTATAAAGCATTATATAAAACACGTGAAATAACAATCAATGATGAAATCACAATATGAAATGACGGGAAAAATACTAAGGTTGCTTCAACCACAACAAGCGAAGACTGCTTAAGAATTTAGTCTTTTTTTTTTAATTTCATATTGTGGTTTGACCATTGAGAGATATATATATTATATTCATCATGATTTGTTTTCTTGACCCAATATTTATATGATGTAATTTTTTTGAAGGTTGAGGTCCAATGATTTTAAACTAGTCCTTTTGCCGATGTTTCGACATATATTTATGTCATCTTCGGGGCTTGGAAATCTGTTTATGTTGCAGCATACCTATTTACTACTGTTTCATGATGGCTACTATTTGTTTGCAAACAAATAGTAGCCATCATGAAGCAGTAGTAAATAGGTATGCTGCAACATAAACAGATTTCCAAACCCTGAAGATGACATAAATATATGTCGAAACGTCGGCAAAAGGACTAGTTTAAAATCATTGAACCTCAACCCTCAAAAAAATTACATCATATATATATTATAAATATATACCAGTTCAAAATCGAAGGAGAGTAACACATAGAGTAAAGAAACACACATAGGAACTCAAATGTTCGGGCAATCTGTCTTCTGGAGAAAAGAGAAAGGAAGACCAAGCAAGTTGTAGACGGTAAGTAACCCAAGTAAGTTACAAGTAACTAAGCAGTAAGTTACTGGTGTCTTACTTACCGCTGGGTCTAGAACATGCTTAGTCTTCCTTTCTCTTTTCTCCTCAAGACGGATTGCCCGAAAATTTGATTTTATGTTTTTTTATACTCTGTGTGTTTCTCTTCTTCGATTTTGAACTAGTATTGTATCCAAATTGGATAGTTTTCCCGTTTATTAAGTACATATATAGATGCAGAAGTGTGTCAATAAACACACGTGTATCTGTATTAAGGCAAGCACCACTTTCCTATTTATATTTCCTATATATATACATATACAAAAATAAACTAAAAATACACACACAACTGAAAAGCCCACTTAAAGACTCTAATAACGGTAAAACCGTCATCAGGAAGCAAAAGAGAGGAAAGATACAGCGTGCTAGTGAAATGCCGGTCGGCAACTCATGAGTTCCTCTTCTTCCTCCTTATGACGGCTGTACCGAAAATTAGAGGCGGTATGCAGGTAGCCGTATGACCGAAAGGTTGGGTAGGCTCCATAATACCAAAACAGGTATGCAGGTAGCCTACACTCAGGGCATCGTTAGTTTATTTTTGATTGATTTTTCATTTGATTAATAAGTATATATAAACCTTGAAATCATTCTTTGCCGTTGTTCTGTCGCACACTCTTTCGCTGCCTCTATATCAAGGACTGCACAACGCCCTGCCTGACTCACTCCTATCACACTCCGAAATGCTCATCTGATAATTCAGAAAACTTCCAGAGTACATGTTTTTTTACAATTAACTTTTGTTTTAACCTTAAAAGAATTATTGACATAAAATTTTAACGACGAGAATACAAGTGGAAAAAATTGTTTAGTGCATTACTAATGATAACTGAAATAGTTAAATTAGTAAAAGATCTTTGGAACAATTATTAATTGTATAGCCTTATAAGGAGTTAAATGAGTCCATTCTTGATGAAATAAAACGAATTCACTTCTACTTTACTGGTAATCTTTTATGTAATCATAAAATTGTTATTAGCAAGCAATGTCATCGCTTTTAAAAGATTCAAGGGACATTTTAGAAGTCGAATTAGGCGAAATGTTATTCAATGTAAGTGGAGAAAGCTTGAAGTAAAACAATGTTTCATAAGAGAGGCAGAGTGGGCTGAATAGCAGGAGCAGACTGCGCGGCGTAACGGGCCTGCTGCAGCGAGCATTTACTGCCACCGTGGTGGACACTGTCATGAACGGAACAACTGGCCTTACTCTACACCGTCCACATCTGATAGTACACAATGATCAACCACGATATGAGACTGAAAGAGAACCAACGGCCTTTCAGTTTTAAATGGTATTAATTCATTTAATAAATACCACCAATTGTACATACATATATATGTAAAAATCATATAAATTGAAAACAAGTGAGAACTAAAACCTGCACTAAAGAATCCACATTTTCATGAAGAATTATTCTTTTTAACCCGCTTTAGATAAAAGGCATAAGTTGTAGCCCGTACAGGGTAATCCCATACTACTAGCTTAACGAATAGTTATCTTGATTTTGAAAAGCATTCAGAAAAACAGTAGAATAGCTTTGTTGCAGTAAAGTCTCTAATGTTATAAAGAGTAGAGTCTCTCAGTTTACACCATTTCTATATGTTCCATAAGACATTCAGAGTCAGTTCAGTTGAATAGTCAACCAAGTTAATTAGATTTCATAATTACCTAAATGATTATCTGGAGCACGCTATTACATTTAACTCTATGAAATTAACTATTGTCAATAGTTGAAAGCATATGCTTTCGTGAATCTCTCAGTGTTGTTACAGGTTTTTTAAAAGTTTTTTTTTTAACACTGATTTTAGCTTAATGGAATCGCTAATGAGTAACAGGATGAAAATCGACATTACAATTTACTAACAAAAAAGGAAAAGCTTTAAAATTAGCGAAGCGACCTTGGGAGAACACTTAATAAAAATATTGATGTGCTGCAGGATCATAGAACGCACAAGAATCGTCTCCACCACCATAACCCTGATTCTCAGTAATAACATCCTACTTGCCTGGACCTTTGAGAGCCTAAACCCCAACCCTTTTTTTTCGAAAGGTCAATATTAAACTGAATATTTAATAATGAGAATTCATCACCATTCACAGAGCTTTCGTGGTGCTGTCGATGTTCACAGCAAGAATAGTATGACAGCCTAAGTGCTTTAACAATGTTAAAAGACAATAGCAACTAGCACAAAACATAGAAATATTTAAAAAAACCTTATTTAAACTGACCTACTCTTCACTGCCATTATGTTACTCCTACAGCAAGATTATCGACATGAAAACTGAACACTTCATCCAATTGAAATCGTCCTATTTACGACCATTTTTATCACAGTTGGTCTAATGAATTTATCATAGAATTTTTTATTTTTTATACAATTTGAGGGATAAAAATATGAACCCAATAACCCCGCTGACACTTCATATCAGCCTGGGAACGTCTACACTTCCTAACTATTGTCTTTTCTATCCTCATGAGGACAGAGGGATGCTAAAAATACATAGAAACTTGAGTATCTGTTCTTTCCTGTTAGAGTTCCTAAATTTACAGTTTTCAACCAAACTGTCTTCGTCAGAATTTCCCTCATACTGACTTATGATTATGAGTGAGACTGACGAAGACCAATTGGTCGGTGAAAGATCTCAGTCACATTTCTGAATTTCTTATTGTGGTTTAGACGTTGTGGTTGTACATTTCTATATACAGCAAGATTTCACAGAATCACGTGAAATAACAATTAATGATCAAACCACAATATGAAATTTGGAAAAAAGACTAAGATATTTCAGTTGGGTTATTTGACTCTGACGAAGACCGCTTGTTACGGTTGTTAGATTTTAGTCTTTTGTTCCCATTTCATATTGTGGTTTGATTATATATATGACAGATAAAATAACTGACAATAAAGGTTCAAAACAAACTGGAGGCCCACATGCAATAAATAAAAACAAAATGACAATGGGTAATTTTCAGATGATTTACATGTTTATTTAACTGAACTAAGGATATATTTTGAAAAAACAAACTTTATGATGAAGTCTGACTCTTAGTGATTATACATTCCGTTTGATAAGCTAGTTAATAAGCTAGTTACTCCACCAAAATTAATGTTGTATAGAAAGAAACCAATGTTCACTAAGGAGTTTCTTGGATCAACATATGAAATTTTCCTTTATTGAAAGTCAATCATGTGCTTAGATTTAGATCTGAAGTGATTCGATAAGATCTAGGAGAAAGATGTTCAAAGTGCAGAATAAGAAAGGACACAACAAGGAGTACACATATCGCCGGCTTGGACGCGGTATACGCTCCGCGCTCCAAAGTTCAGACATCTCAAATGTTTACTTATTAAGAAGTTCGGCAAAAAGTAATGTAATCTCAAACCATCATAGTCCTCGTAAGAGTTAGTAGATGAATTGAGAAGGAGAAATTCGTATGTGGTAATGTATTGAGAGAACAAGGAGGTACGAGAGGTATTTTAAAGGGAACAAAGGGCAGACCATGTTAGAGTAAATAAAAAAGTTAAAAATAAGAAAAACATCTGCTAGTCTGCGTAAAACATTTTACACAAATCTACTGCTTTCGACAATACTGATACTTACCCAATACTCGTCAATACTGACCCCAATTTAAATAAAACCATTACTACTCTTCATGATACCGATTAGCAAAATATACTTATTAATGACTTCTTAACAATGTTTTATCATTCATATGATTTTTTTTCATCTATCCAATTTATATCATGATTTTCACCATTTATATATGAGAATAAGTAATGCATAAAGCGTTACTTATGTTATTTAAACACATGAAATAACAATCAATGATCAAACCACAATATAAAATGGGGAAAAAAAGACTAAGATCTTTCAACCGTAACATGCGGTCCTCGTCAGAGTCAAATCTCAACTTGAAGCGGCGAAGACCGCTTCTTACGGTAGAAAGATCTGACTCTTTTTTCTTCCTTCTTGGATGATGGTATCCACAGCGCCATAACCTCGTCATCTGTGGTGAATTTCCGTCTAACCAGACCTTTTTTTAGGTTTGGAAACAGGTGGAAGTCGGAAGGTGCCAGATCTCCTAATCACGGTGGTAAGAGATGAGTTATGTGTGATACTATCGCCACAACCGTGGTGTGTTCCGGAGGAGCATTGTCTTGGTGGAACATGACCCTTTTTTGTCAACATTCCTCACTTATCTTATCTAATTTTCTTATGCAGCTGCCTCAGTAGATAACTTAGTATTGCCGAGTGATAGTGTAACTCTTCGAGAGGTAGCCCACTAGCAAGATACAGAACAGACTATCCCAAAAAATATACACAACCACATTCCCCGCTGAGGTCGTGACCTTGGCTTTCTAAATGACAGAAGGAACATGCTTCAACTGCATTGACTGTTTCTTCAACTCATGCTAGTAGCGATGAACCAACGACTCATCATTGCCAGCAAATCGTGCCATAAAATCTTCCACTTCAAACAGCCTCAAATTTTAAGCAGACATAGTTTATCTCGTTTTCTTCTGATCCTAGGTCAAAAGACGAGCCACCCAGCAAGCTGAGACGTTTGACATGCCAATCTCATTGATCAGAATGTTATCAGCTCTCTTCTGGGAGATGCCCATTCTTTTTGCTATCTGACGAGATGACTGTCTTCGATTCTCCATCACAATTTCAAGACACGATCAATGTTTTCCGGTGTGGTCACTGTCGACGGCCCACCAGACTTCGGTTAATCTTTGACCCTGTATCTGCCACGCTTGAATTCAAACCATCGTTTGATAGTGGCACATGAAGGGTATACTCTTCTAAGATCCGGACCATAGCCCCACGGATTTCACATGAAGACATGCCTTTGAGATTAATATACTTAATGATTGCCCAGTAAACAATTTTCTCAATTGTCAGAAAATGAGTAAGTTCTGTCAATTCAACAACTTACTAAAACTAAAAAAAAAGGGAGCAAGTAAATATATACTACAGTCGGGTGAATAGTAGTATTCATGTATGTAAATACTTCCAAGGGCCAATTTTCATTTGTGTATCGTACTGATTTCTATGTGAAGTTCAATTATATTCCTTAAATTGAAATTAGTTAATTTAGGAACAAAAGTTTCTTTCTTAGTATTAATAATGATTAACCCAAAAATTCTTTGAAAGTTCAAGGAAATTTCACACTTGTGCTTCACTAAAATGGTTGTTACCAAATGTAATAGACTCTGGAGGTTTATAAAGTATAAACTTTAGGTTCACTTGTAAACTAGGACACGAAGTCTGTCTGTATGCATAGCAACTTGAGGAAGCCAAACTTCAGATGGTAATTTAAACATGAAGGTCCGCCCACCTAGTACAAATCTCTGTTTGAGGCTAGACCAAATGGTCTCTTCTCTATAATATAAGCTAGATTCACAAATCATTCACAATAATTAATTATTATTTATTCATAAAATATATTGTTTCTTTTTTATTTTGTAATGAAGAAAGTATTCCCTTCAATAATAATTATTATTTCATTAATTATAATTAATAAAACTGAAATGTTATTATACTATCAAATAGTTTCCACAACTTACTTAGACAGTTGTACGTACTTAGTTACAAATATTCAATTCTTAAAATGTCATAATAACAATAAATAGTACGTCAGTTCGCGAACTTAAAAAAATGAGTCACTTGTTCAGTTTTGAATTTATAAATTATTTATTAATTACTTATAAATTAGGGTATAATGAATTTTTATGTCTTAAGGTCAACTTTAGATGATATATGTTTAATATATTTGACTACATTCTATTGGTGAAATTAGACATTATAACTTTATTTATAACAACTCTAAAATTTTAATGAATTGAACAATATATCATTAGTAAGGAGTGATATGCTTTAATTGATTATATCGTTTACTTTTGATAAATTTAATTCTAAAAATGCTTAATACTATTACAACTTATTTAAGATATAAATCAATGGTTGCTTCTTTTTTTATTTCATATTTGTAAAACATCCATGCTAGGAAGTGTAATCATTGGATTACGTTTTCTCTCAAATGTCTCCTGTATTTATCATTCTACCATTATCATTAGTTGTATTTCAATTACTTTGTGATTATTGCAAATAAAAAAAAATCTGGAATGGCCTACACTCAACTTTACTATAAGAAAATATAATAACAAACTCGTTGATAATCTATTGAGTTTTCGTTCTATTTCAATGTGACAATAGTTCAGACGTAATGCTCTGATAAATATCAAACTCATATTTGATCAGTTTGAGAATTTCTTTTATCTTAATGTGGTAATATCTTTTTCATCAGTCATAAAAAAACTATTTGATTTAGAAGAACCCTACATGTTCTGGTTATAATAATTATTAAATCGAGAACCTGAATCTCACAGGACTCTGTGGACTGTGGCTCTCATAGTGCTTCCACATAGAGCAGACTTAACCATACCCCTCGGGGGTATGGGACTCGATCTCTCGTAATCAGGTATTTTTTTAGTGTCTCTCGTTATTTTCTTCTATTTTGTACCTATTATTGTTCACAGGTTATTTTTTTTTAGTTATGCTTATGTTCTTGTTCACTGTCGTTATGCCTGTCACTAGGCTAGTAAAAGTATGTTTTATGTTGTTGATTTTGGAAAAAAAATTTACATTTATGTTCTCTTCCTTCTTTTGTGTAAAATAAAAATGGACTTTAACTTCAATTTTGTTTTCACTAGAAATGTAAACAAATGATCAATGCTTATGATTTTTTCATGTTCTATTCCTCGCAATCAATATCTAAAGTACAGGATATTCAAGGTACTGACATATTTGGAAGACATACTGGCAAATAATAGGATTGGTAATAATTATTTCAACAGTCAAATGAAGGGGGTATGGACCATACTGGACAATCCATTGGGGGTCTGGAATCATTCGAAGGTTAAGAACCCCTGACATAGAGTTTCGATGCACATATTTCATTCAATCATTTTAATGGTGCAGTTAGTATTATTCTCTTACTTAATTACTCACTTTATACAGGCGAAAAAACTTACTTATATTGTTACTTCGTATATATATATATACACGAGTATATTAAATTTTGGTACAATGTTTGGCCATATATTACTTCAACTTACATGAACTAATGTTAAAGTAATACAGTCGGTCCTCAAAGGTGTATTACGAACTAGGATAGAATAAGATTGTATAGTTATTTTCTACTCACCAAATGTTGGTAGATATAAATAATCTTACCAGTACTTAGTACTAGTAGTAGTAGAGATTTTTAGGCTATATATGTTTGTAAAGTTTTATGCCTGTCATGATTGTTATTAAGTAGAGAATAAAGATGATGTCCAAGCATATCAACGGAACATACACCTACTTAAATATAAGTATTTAGGTTTGCCTGACCCACAATGACCTTAAAATGAAAGTAGTTTACAATATTCTATACTATAGACACAAATTGCTTCTTTTTAGTAAATAATTCTTGATTTAACAAAATTTGCTCACAATGTGATGATTTATTATAATAAAATATTAATATCAATAAAAAGGTTAACACATCAATACAATAAATTTGGTGTATAGAAAATAACTATACAATGGCAAACAGTAACAAATCCTTCGATTCTCCAAAAAGTTATTGGGCACAGGCGTCACAATTGGTGGATTTAACCAACCAATATAGTTATTACTATGGTTGCAGGAACAGATTTCATTATTTCGTAACTTAGAACATACTATAATAATGATACACATTTGATATACCTATCAGTCAAAAGTAGCATAACTGAGATTTTCTTGTTGCCCAAACTAATACTTAATAATATTATTAAACAATATCTAAAACTATCTTTAATTTTAACACCAGCTGTGGTGTTAAAGCTAAAGGTGGTAATACATACCACATTGATATGTATGTCGAAGGTCGTTTTTTCCCCTAGAAGTCACATCCAACAAAACCGATTACTTGAAACTAATTGTTATATCCAATATCAACTATAAACGCACATAAATAAAAAGTAATATTACTATTCAGTGTTGCTAATCCGGGAAAAATAAAAGGGGTCACATACTGCCTTCACTAGTATCTTACGTTTAAACTACATGACAAGCCATGTTCAATGCATCTCAGACTTTAAGTCACTTAGAGCTTGTGGTTAAAACATTGATTTGATAAATACTGATCTATTAACCAAAATCGATACAGTTGTCATATCAAAGAAAAAAAATTCTCAAGTTGTGTAACTTTACGACTCAGGTTTTAGTTTATTCTTGCGTAGAGTTAAAAGACACAATTTATTGAAATGAAACTTGATCTGAGAAGCCTCTTAAAGTCAATTTAGGTTAACCGAGTAATAGCTTTTTAATTAAAAAAAAGGAGTATTTAAAAGACAAGGAAGGTTTTAACCACCAGGTTCTGTGAAATTACTCCATCTACTTAGTTAAGTGAACGACGTACGTCTTAATTGAATCGCACAACAAGGTCGACCTTGCAGTTAATCTTCATTAAATGTATTTTTCATATCTAGATATAAGTTTTTGATTAATTGTAGCGAGAGTATATTATTCTACTTGACACTTTTAACATGTTAAACTGAAATATAAATTTCTGATTCAAGTTATATGCTATTAAAAACAAAAAAATGATAGGTTCTAAACATCGGAACTTGCATGTTTTTATCTCTCACAGAAAAGGTGAGATTCTTGAGATTCCCAAATAAATTTAACTAAGATTGTTTAAGCAAACCAATTAATGGCATCTGACTTCGAAAATTAATGTCTGAAAAAATTTCCCACCACTAATTGTATAATAACTTAATATATAATTGTATACAATTTGAAAAGTTCACAAAAGCTTGATGAAGTGCATTTTGTTCTGAATAAGTTGAAAATTTTGAGTATAAGTCCACAAATGGACTTCTGTATGATAAATGTATGTGAAGAAGTACCTTGAAAGGAGTGGAGGACCTCTGGCGACAGCAGGCGCAGCCGAAGACTGCGAGGACGAGGAGCAGCACGAGGGTGCAGGAGATGGCCACAGCCCAGACGCCGCCCCCGAGTCCGCCTCCCACCAGCAGACCTGCAACACCACACTCTTCACTACCAGTCCATCTTGTCCAGTAATACAATGTAAGGCTCGTCACGGCTTCCCACACATCTTTGCAGCCAGCGTAGCTCGATAGTATACTTAAGGCAAACGTTTTCAATCTTTCTGCTTATTGCTCCCCAGGTATATGCAGTTTTCTACCTTAATGCTGTTCGGAGGGGGCCAGGCTAGTACAGTGGTTAACGTACTCACCTCTGAACTGATAGGACCGGGGTTCGATCCCGACCTGGCCCTCGATTTATTCATGCGGGAGGTGAATTCATGACATCCCTCGCAGAAGGACGTTAAACCGTCGGTCCCGAGCTTGTACTATGTCAGGTACTCGTTAAAGATCCCTACTCTAAATGTACTTGAGTTAGGCAAAATTTATTTGTAGAATCAATTTTCATTGTGTGGTATCACAAAGGGCCAATGCTCGGCCTACGTGTATTCCCTTGTGGAACTACTACTGCAACCTAACCTAACCTTACCTAATACTGTTCGGAGTATTATTTATTGTACTACTTCCTTTTAAATATTTCATAAGATTATTACAGTATATTTTCCCCATATATCTAAAATGTATAATAAATTGGTAGTGTTTCTTTTATATCAACTCCTTCTATGGTATTACAGATAAGACCTCCATAGCAACATACTCGTACATCCTGAATTTACGCGAACCAGGCTACTTGAAAATTATATTTCATTTACGTATATTACCTAACGACGTCATATATAACGTTTTTCTTATAATAATTCACATTTTTGTATCATTTTTCAACCATTTAATGGACTATATTCTCCAAGTGTGAGCTATTAAATAAGCAACATGTGTATCGTTAATTATATATTGAGGATCTGATAGGGATGGCATTTTACACTGTGTCTAGAACTAAATCTGAAGAAGTTATAAAAAATAGTGAAAGATAAAAAAAGTTGTTGGTATAATCGAAAAATATTTTCAGTTCTGAAAATTTTATCAGATAAAAAGTATGAAAACACATGATCGATTACAAATTTCATTCTCTATAACTTTTATTCAAGTTTAGATCAGTAAAGTTTTGAGGTACAGGAGCGAATGCAGCGGGTTGGGCCAAGTGGATTAGGAAGTGGAATTTGATGCAACCGTGGAGCCGGAGAGCGACAGTGACTTGCAGGCGTAGCAGACCTCATTTCTCACTGTCTCGGTCTCGGCGCATTACACCACTCTCAGCAAATCCCGTCATTTATTAACTTCGGCACTCAACCCCTCCCTGAATACTAACAGTCTATTCCTTTGCTTAATGTAAGTTTTATGAGCAAAAACAGCATAAAACATCTCCAGTAAAGGAAGAATGATATTTTGATACCCAAAACATTGGGTGGCGAATAATATTTCGGGATGTAAATTTAGAAATACAAATTTTTATTTCCAAAATCTCTATTTTAGTTCGGGATGGAACTTAAATAAGAGGAACTTTTCGCAGCTGAAAAGTTTAATGATCTTAACATTCATCCGCATCAATTTCAGTATGTTTTTATATTATTTTTATATGAAGGGGCCAGGTTAGTTCAGTGCTTAAAGTACTCGCTTCTGAACTGATAGGACCGGGGTTCGATCCCTACCTGGTCCTCGATTGATTATTGCGGGAGGTGAATAAATTTGAGAACGTCGGCCCTCGGAGGACTTTAAACCGTCGGTCCCGAGCTTATACGCTGTCAGGTACCCGTTAAGGATCCCTACTCTAAATACACTCGAGTTAGTAAAAATGTAGGACTCCCACTGTAGAATCAATCTTCATTGTGTGGTATCACAAAGGGCCAATGCTCGGCCTACGTGTGTTCCCTTGTGGGAGTACCAATGCAACCTAACCAAACCTTATATTTATGTTCATTTTTCAACAAACTACAAGGGTGCTTCCAACCTGGTTTTACAAGCAATACAAATGCATTTAAAATGTTAAGGTTTATAACATTCATTAGGAAAAGATCCCTGAAAGCAAAGGAGGATCAGTAAATCCTTATATATTATTATCTTAATCTCCTAATTTAAACAAGTTCATATGTTTTGTTGACAAGTCATTTGTTGATGAAACATCAAGTAAATATGGACCTGAACTTGTCAGCTGACAGATAACATTAATGTTAATCATAACCAGTCGACTTTGTTCCTAATTGGTCATCAATAACAACAGAAACAGTAGAAATCCTTATAATCTCCTTTATCGTTCAGTCATCAGTTTTTTTTTTTTTTGTAGGTGACTATAGCACTGCGTCTTAAAAAAAAACTATTGTACTTCCCCTCTTCTGTACTAAAGTACCCCAGCAGTTAGCTTCAACGCCGCCAAGAAGCTCAGCACTTTTGCTGGTTCCAGCAGTAAAAGTTTTTCTATGGTTTGTTGAGTGTCCCGAAGCACCTGCCTCTCTGCAGCAAAGTTGCCTTACAAGTTATCAGCAGGTGCAACGGTGTTTCTTCCTCTTTGCAAAACCTGCATAAACCATCATTCATAATGTCCATTCAGGCTCCCTATGTTTCGGGAGATAGTACTTCCTTTCTCCTTCTTCGTATCCTCAGGTGCACTTGTGGGAGGTTCCCACTAGTTAGGGCTTTTGGACCCTCTGCGCTTCCGGAGGTTGGTCTCCAGACTTCCTTCTCCTTACAGGGGAAAATCCCTGAAGCTCTATCGGTGGTATTTTGTCCACTCCGGCAGAGCACCGCATACCAGAGTAAGGCTATTTACTCAAGGGGGCCGCCTGGTGCCCTTGAGGCTACATTCATAATACAGAAACCCCTGTATCATCCATCTTTCGGCACAGATCGCATAACACCTTAGATTGGGGCAGTCATCAGTTGGTTTGACTGATCTGCTAAAACAAGTTTACGTTCACAATGCAGTGAACTTAATTAAGTTTTCTTTTTAATTAATACTTTACATACATCAGTCCTTAACGAATCATTTGCGATTAGGAAACATGAGTGAGTGTAACAAGGACATGAAGTGATACGTATCACTTAGACAAGCAAGACGTCACAGTCAACCATAAACTATAAAGCATCAATTAAAAAGCTAAATTACTATCTTACTTACTACAGTTTGGTCAGTGATATATGCTTTATTTACTCCCTATTTACTCAGTCTAATTTACGTGAACGATTTATTGTTCTAACAATTATACAATGTTCAGCGGCAAACGAATGGGAGTAAACAATTAATAAAACTGCTGTTATTGTTAACAAAAATAAAATTTAAACTATATAAACTTATCTAAAACATGAATTTATTGCTTACCTTAGCAATATAAATAATTCTGACATAGGTCTTTGAAATCGTTTAGGTTCAAATTAAGGATATTTTAAGAGTGAAAGGAGAGGTGTATTTCTATATAAAACAGTTGGAGTGATATGGTTGCAACCGTGGAGTCATTAATTCTGACTTAAAGCCAGATTCGTGCCAGAGCATAGGTAACTTGATTTGTAGGAGTACGGGATGTTTGAGAGAGGCGTGGTCTTTCTCTCATTGCATTTCCAGCAGGTTTATACTACAGCTTTCTTCTTTTCTAAAAACCTTTACTGAAGAAAAAAATTACTCCGATGAATACTCAATTCCCAAGTCGAGTTACTTAAAGACAAATCATTATTTCTGTATTAATGAGTTAAAGATGAAATAATTGTGTTTACGACTACGTTTACAAAACATCAAACCAGTTTGATATGCTATCAGGTGCTTCACTGAGAAGCACTGAGAGTTAAATTACCCTCACTAAACACACTCCGATTCAACATAGAAATATCTTGGGGTTGATTAGAGGAAAGAGGTTCTTCCACGCACAACTGCACACGCACTTTCCATCCATCACGAAATGTAGAAAATCAACACATAATGAATTCATAATGAAAAATAAAGCGTACCGATCCAAATGTGAAATTACTTGATTGATCATAGATACAATGTTACAATAAACATACAATGATTTTATGCTCCTAGATTATGAATTTCTCATTTTTGGTGGTGTAGAAAACCATATACATATATGATACACTGTCAATTTATTATGCCCTAAAACTATTGGAAAACAAGAGATAAAACCAGATATTTTGGCATCTCCAGTTTTAACGGTTTATCAAATGAGAATAATGAGCTAATTCGGCTGATAATGGCCCATCACGCGTGCTCTTCAACGAAAATATGGTTTACACAGTAAACAAGTTTAGTGTTCGCCAAAAAAATCTCGGTCCAGAATTTAATTTTTTAATTATTAGTTTAATTAGATTATTCTAAAGTAACTCATAAATAATTGGATACTAAAGTATATTACTTTGTTACCAGTAAAGTTACTGCAAAAACTAGTTGTTAATATAATCAAAAATGAATAAATATAACAAAAAATACATATTTTATACTTTGAGTATTTATTTTTAGAATATACAATATAAAAAATAAAATTATCTCAAATTAGGAAAAAAATTGAATTTTAATAAACACCTTACTTGGAGAACTACAGGTTTTAATAAAACTGAGATAAGTATAACAAATGACCACAGGTAGAACATAAGGTGTAATTTTAAGTGTATATTGTCCACTACAGTAGTACAAAATTAATAAATTTTTAATCCTTCAAAACTCATATAATGACAATAATAACATGAATTTTCAGATTTTTGAGTAACCAAAAGGCAAACAAAATTAGTTCCCGTTTAGACATAAAATACGATAAAGTTTGTTCCATATGACACAATATTGCAAAAAAAAACGGGGTTTCTTTCAACATGAATGAATATATACTCCTTTCAATCAAGATCTATTTTTTTTTCATTATAACTACACGTTTATAGTAAAGTAATAACAGTAAAAACTGATTCAAGGTACCTCAAAACCAGTGACTCAGTCATAGCCGAACATAGAAGTAACCTAAATTACTAACACTAGTGCTCTAGGAAAAAGAATACCAAGACATACATTTGTAATTAAATTGTAGGCGAAAGTAAAGAAGCTTCGCACAATATTGGAAAGGTTGTGCGAAATGTTTCATGGGGTCGTGGCATATGAGCAAACATCAGTGAGAGATATCAAGTTCATATAGCAACAGCACATCGCGAGCAAACTAAATGAAATCGTGAAACTATTCACTTTAACACGAGTCTTTAGAAACGAACACCAGTTTGGCAAAAAAATAGATTTGAAAAAGAACAATCAATATCCTCTCATGAGAAGGTCTTTGCAAAGCAAGTCACAAACCTCGTTGAAGAACACTGGTGGACGATTTAAACATATAAACGTCATATTTAAATGAATTATTATTCTACACTGACAATCACCTAGGTAATGGATTCAATACAGCTTTACCTGGCCAACGTTTATTAACAACATACGATCAATACTTTGAAAAGTAACTGCGCAATGCTTATTCTGAGTTTTGGCACCAAACAAAATGAACCCATAGACGATAACACTAATCATGATCAAAAAGCTTTAGAACTTGATGTTTAATTTACATTTTACATCATCTCATTAACACAGATCATATAAACAAGTTAAAAGTTCCAAATACAATCATTAGTTGGGCACAGTTAAAAAAGTATATGTGGTTACATAGAATTCAAACACTCAAGTAACTGCCTTACTGTGATTGGCATGAGAAATCCAACTAGGATTGTGCAATTCGAGGTTATAATAGTCTTCTATACGGCAAATTTATTTTCGAGGACATAGAAAATTTATACCAAAACAAAAATATGATCCAAATTCAACGAATCAGACAAAGTCAGTTCACCATTTTTTTAATTTAATTTTAAGTATAATGGGACAACACAAACAGAAATCACCTACGCGACTCGAATTCAGGACGTCCAAGTCACGCAGGTCACAATCAATCTTCAAATCGTTAATTAAATTATCATCATTATTTGAACTAAAAATCGCTATCCAACTTTAACCAGAAAACACTGAATCATCTGGTTCAGAGATCTCTGGATGATACTTTACGAAGATTGGGAATCTTTCTCAGAGATGAAAGTGCGATTCTTGGACTCTCTCAATGTTTAGTACAAACTAACAAAGAAAATCATTATCGCTATTACTGTGAAAATTATGTATGCGTACTAAAGAATTAAGGCCAAAACGAAACTAAACTAAAAGAAGATATTAAACGTACAAATTTCTTAAGGATGAATGGAGAATAAAGAAAGAGTAATCATATGAAATCAAGAAAGATGACCATCTCAACGAGACAGTCACTGTAGAAATTGAACTATTGAAAGACTGAAATAATCTTAATAAGAAGCAACTAAACAAGGTCAACATGTAAGGGCTTGGAATAATGATCATAGCGCTTAAAGAGCCATGCACTATACTTTCCCTGTACTGAGCAGAGTTAACACGTCAGGAAAGTTTGGTTCAGAAAGTTGTTAAAAAAACAACTTAAGATAACCCCATGATAACACACAATGGCGTGAGAGACTCGGATATGCAGCGTGAAACTATACCATCCACACATTTGTTGCAAATTAAATAATGATTCCATGCAAGTCGGTGGAGCAGACTTGTATCCTGTGATTAGGAATTAGTGATGAGTGTTGCAGGTGATAGTGACACCTCTGTAGAAAGCAACAGTATGACAACAGTGAGCATACAAGAAATCTTCTTCTCAATTGCACTTCTTACTTGAAAAAAATAATTATAAAACATAAAATGTTTTCTTCGTGTTATTTAATTCAGATTCAATGCATCTTTGTACGAACACTATTTACTCAAATTGATTTCAACCCTATAAAATGTTGTTTGTATCAAGGGGATTCATCCAGTGATACACGACTAATTTTATAGGAATCAGAGAAAGTTATTGATGTTGAAAGGACTTTTTATCAGTAATTTGACTTTTTCCTTAAATATTATGAAACATTACAAAGCACTATATGGATATAAAATCTGGTTTCAATACAGTCTATTCGGTTTATGTGCGTTTCACTTTTGTGTCTGCAGCATTAGAGCAATGATATTTAACAATGAGTCAGGAATACACCACAATATTGGTAACTCACGCAAAATAATAATAAGTGTAATTCGTAAATAAATTTATCTTTTAAACATAAATATGCTTTTTAATGCCTATATCTTCAGAACAAGAAAAATTATTAGTCTCGACTTTCGATGTTTCATAACATTTCACAACCCAAAATCGCATTGCATTTTACGGTTTAATTTCTGTGTTGGTAAGAAATAAGAAGCTAATACAAACAAAATAAGAGAGGAAACGTTTTTATCTTCATCAGAACTATAATTTATGTATTGCCTGAAATTGGCAAATGTTGATTGCAAAACACTTTTTTTTTTTAGTTATACTAAAAAAATAAATAACAAGAGGATAATGGAAGGTTTAGGGATGGAATAGCAAAAATTAAAAAAGACTATGAAAAAAATTCAATTAAAAAAGACATTAGCACCTTAATAAACAGTTAATCAAAAATACCATCATAGAATCTGTTTTTAAGCAATATTAAACACTTTTTTTAATTAATCTTACAGTATATAAGACTAAATGAGATATTAGAGGAATATGCGGAAGGAGCAGAGCACTATGTAATGAACAAGAAACACCCAGAAATACATAAAGAAGAGCGTTTAATTAATTTTTAATTACAATTTAAAAAAATAGCTGGTGAAATAAGTATTTCTAATAATCTGATTTATATATCCATTAGAATGAAGATGACTGAAGAAAATGTCCCGGAATGGTGACATTGGGATCAGCTGTGAAAAGTGTCGGATCGAAAAGCCGCTCAAAGCAGATTTTCAGAGATGACTTTGAAAGAGAGTTGATTTGAATAAAATGAAGCTGTAGAGAGGTGAGACCACTGCGGCGCCAATTAAGAGATGTAACCGTCACTGTGCAGCCCCAGATGTTATCTCCATTCCCACAGACTTTCACCACCCATTACATACCCAACACACATTTCTTCCGACTTACATGCCATTTTTATTTTATTATTTCTTCAACTATTGTAAGAACCTCAGGTACAATTGGTTTTCTTAGGGAACTGGTACAAAACCGTTTCATATTACCATTTTGTTTACATAGTTTCAAAACAGGAGCAAGATTACGAAAATTGGATTACACATTGAGTCACCAACTGAGACTATTCGCAACAACTCCTGATTTTAGCATAATATTTTGCTTCTGACAACTGTCAATATCTGTTTTTATTTACTGTCAAATACCCTAATCTTTCGATGACGCCATGACAAAAGCAGACTAGGTTGATGTTATTAAAGTGAAGCCTTTTTGTTACATCTAGAAATTTACTTAAAAAAAGAGGGGCATTTTTGTTGTACCCTTGGGAACCTCCCGAAGATATACTTCTATTAATGAGGCCCATATTCTTTCATTAAATCTGTCTCATTTCAATTTTGGTAACTTTGAATTGGAATCGAACAATATTAATATGTTCAATTTATAACATTTGAAGAATCAACTTTGTCTGATAGGACAACACGACAGAAGATGAGAGGAATCACTTCGTCCCCTCACCCTTATGTTGAAACTTTCTTAAAGCTTTATGCATGAGCGCTCCTGAGTCATCGCTGAACTAATAATAATCGCATATTTAGTGTGTTTTATGTCGTCGCATATGCCGCCTGATTTTATTCTACCTGACATATTGTGATATAAAATTAAATAAGTTTAGTATATTTGACTCAGAAAGACAATATTTACTGTCCAATATAACAAATAAACTGATTTGGAATTGTGAACTGACTTGTGGTCAAAGAGGTGTGGGGGAAAAAAGCATAGATCTAAGTAAAGAATCTGACATTTGAAATTTTAAGAAAATAATAGCAGTAGAAAGAATTCACGGTGTTTTTTAAAATAAATAGGTAAATACTTGTTTAAAAAACACTTGATTGCTTACAGATAAGAAAATAAGTATTATTTTATTTATATTATTGGAATAATTTTAAAGTAAAACAGCTTTGTTATATTGACATCTAGAGTTTTAATATAAGTTCCCAATGTATTTTTTTTTAGATATGCATAAAACTTCTATATTTGCCATAATTATCTGAATCATTACTGACCTGATTGAAAAGTATATTAGACATTCATAAGCTAATATAATATTAATAATTCAGATTTTAGGGCGTTGTGGTTAAAATGTAAGAACATAAGACTGGTGTTGACTGTGAATGTTTTGAGATTGAAGGAAGGGGCCATCATTTGAGTCTGAGGAAAGGTAAAATACGCAATGACCAGTATTCAATATCTGGCATTGGACTTCAAACCTCTCTTCTAAGGTGAGCGAAAAATTGTGTAATTCAGGATCAGTTATTGAATGGGCAATAAGTGCTTGCAGTACAAAGGACAAATATGTTGTTATTGTCAGTTCAGCGATGACTCAGGAGTGCTCATGCATAAAGCTTTAAGAAAGTTACAATAGTAGGGTGAGGGGACGAAGTGATTCCTCTCATCTTCTGTCCTACCAGACAAAGTTGATTCTTCAAATGTTATAAATTGAACATAGTAATATTGTTCGATTCCAATTCAAATTTACCAAAATTGAAATCAGACAGATTTAATGAAAGAATATGAGATCTTTAATATTAAATGGGCCTTATTAATAGAAGTATGTCTTCGCGAGGTTCCCAAGAGTACGTCAAAAATGCCCCTCTGTTTTTAAATAAAAGGGGAAAATTTCTAGATGAAAAAAAAAAGGCTTCACTTTAATAACATCAACCTAGTCTGTTTGGATCATGAAAGTATCCCCTAATATGTAAGACACCATTGAAGTCTAACAATGTCCCAGGCACTCAGGCAATAATGATGGTGAATGGTGTCTATAAAACATGACTTTTATTAAAAGTGAGTAGATCGGTCAATACAAATTGAATGCAAAAATCAGAGTTGTTTCTAAAAGAGATAACAAATGACATTTTTCTGGCTTGAAAAGAATATTAAATCATATTATTAGGGAAATTTGTTTAAAATACACTGACTGACATAATTTGCAATGCATTTACCATTAGATTGCAACATAGAGAGCCTTCAAAGCTCTCAATGATGAATAAACCAGAGGTTGATCTGACTAAACTACCAGTTGTGTTTCCTAATACAAGAAGCTGAGGTGTATGTTCGATTTAGATTCACCACATTGTTTCACAAGAAAGAGACTGTTGTGTGTGTGTTTGTGGACTTGCTTACCTCAGAGTGTGATGCGACTATATTAGAGGCACTCAAATGTTTTTAGAAATGTAAGTTACACAAAACAGAACCATATAAAACCTACCACGGATTTCCGTATCCGTCTTCACAGCTTAGCAACCATATCCTGCCAAAATCTGCAATTCCTTGACTTTATTCCTTCCTATTACTTACATTACTTTCTGGCCTTGAAGAAAAAGGCCAATTGATTCATTGTTGAATAAATCATTGAATGGCATTAGGGTGACTTTTAGGCGTTAGTCATTGTTATGCTCTAGTCGCCCAATCCTGCTTTGGCGATGATGGGTATAAGGTCGAAAGCTCATGCACTCATTACGATTTCGCTTATATGATTTTTATTCAAAATTTACCCCAATAAATTAGCCTAAGTAATAGGGCACACAAGCAGATTGTTGTGAATAACTAAATTGCTTCAAAATTAAGAAACACATTTATGAGAGTTCAATATTTGATTGACGAGACACTGCAATCGTTTGAATGGAAACGGATAGTGGCTCGGAATCAAATGTATGCGTATACACACGTATGGTATACACACAGACTTCTCAGTACCACACCCAGTCACTATGGCGCCTCTATGGCGTATCTGTGCAGAGCACGAACTCAGAGTCGTGTCCCTTTGCACATTTTTGGGGCACCCAAGTTTCGTAACATGGAATTAAGACAGCTTAAAAGTTCATAACTTCGCTTCTAAGCTGAATTTTCAAAGCATTCAGAGCATATATTTTAAGTTAGACATACACAAATCTAGCGTCAAAGTTTCAGCTCGCTATGTCTTATGTTGACTGAGTTTACTTGTGACAAAATTTTGTGGTTTAAACGTCCATAACTTCGCTTCTGCTATGAATTTCCAATCCATTAAGAGCCTATATTTTAAGTTAGACATACACAAACCTACTATCAAAGTTTAAGCTTGATAAGTCTAATGGTGGCTGAGTTTACTTGTGTTAAAATTTTGCGGACAAACAGACAAAACTTTGTCTAAGGGCGGTTTCTCTAATGTATGAAACGTAAAGAAAACTTGAAATGAGTCAGTTCTAACCAGTGTACAAACAATACCTTTCTTTTATTTATCTAGATGTAAAACTGAATTTACCCAAAGAGGAAATTCTTTTATTACTGCAGAAACAAACTGTAATAGGACTATTAAATCTCATTTTCAAGTTATGTTTAGGTTGTACTAATATGATTACAATTATCAATGTAAAAAAAGTAAAAAATAAGGGGATTAAACAAAAATGAGAAAAAAATCAATACTTCCAAATATAATAATATTAATAAAAAAGAAGGTAACCCGAAAACATGGCCCAGAATGCATTTTAACATTACTGAAGGAGCAGACATTTACATATATTCGGCATGTTAGTGTGGGCTAACGCCAAGGGCTGGCTCATATTTTATTAATAATCTTATTAGAGTTCCGACCAGGTAGCCATTCGATACTTCACCCACCCCAGGGACCCAACTCAACTCCGACCCACTCTCAACCCTCCTTACCAGCCTTATCGTCAAACCAATTGTTTTTTCCTTTTTAACCTAAGCTTATATTCTAAAATTATTGAACTCTTGGGTAAAGTATACATTATATTTTGATAATTCAAACCAAGACAAAATGTATTACCTTCTTGAGTCTTATAAATAATTAATAACTCCTGCTTACAATAAAAACATAGCTTTAAAAGATTACACAGTAAACTGAAAAACTTATCACTAAAAGATCCACAATAACAATTCAGAGAGTGGGGAAATAGGCAGAGTACTTATGAAAGAGTGTTATGAAAGACTGTTGTACTTTTATTGGTGAATAAATGTTATAAAGAGTTCATGTAAAGAATCCTAAAGATTCTCAGGGTAATATTTAGATTGAAAAAGACAACTAACACAACGTATTCATAATTTCTATTAGGAAGTATTCATAATGTGAACAAATAACTGTTTCTCTAGTTATGCTATGACTTACTATGTGATATTTAATCATACTTGGAAACTATATATAAAGTTCCACATAAGCAATTTCATTGTGAAAATTTCACCCATCAAAAATGTAGTGTTCTCTTTTATGTTTATCTAAAATGGGAACCATCCCATTACTTGCAGACTCTGAAGAAGAACACTATGTGCTCAAAAAGCCATGTTTTATTTTTATTTAATAAAAATATTTATATTAAAAAAATAAACATATTAAATTATTATATCACATAATTGTAATATAATTATTTTTTATTTCAAAAAAAAATTATTTTCAGATAAATTTATTTATCTGGATACTTTTAACTCTACTATAAATAAAGACTAGCCATTAATTAGAATATATTAATGTATTATAGTTAAGATGTTAATTTACTTGTCTATTGCAATGAAAGGCAACATAATTCACACACTGAATTTCGTGACATTCGTTTTTGAAACCACTGTGAGGAATGCCCTAAATGAAGTTAGGCTGCAATTGCAGTCCCACAAGATAACCCTCAATCTTTTGTGATACCATACAATGTAAATTTCCCTAATCAGGTGTATTTAGAGTAGGGATATTCAACGACCACCTGAGATCGTATAGGCTTGGGACTGACGGCTTAGTCTCAAGCGTGAATAAATCGAGGACCAGAATGAAAATTGAGACGATCACGTTACCACTGGGCTACCCCAGCACTCATGTCCTAAACTATACTGAGTTATTCACTTCTATGTAGATGCAATACAACTTGTAACACTAAATTAGACGTCCATTACAATTAAGAAAAATAACTTTATAACATTGGATGCAGCAGCCAATGTTTAGTAACTAAGAAGAAGTTCAAACTGAAAATCCTTTATACTTTAATAGAAAGAAGAACATATGAGGAGAGTGAAAAATATATCACTCTTGATAGCTCATCAATCGAAAAATCAAATCTAGTAAGTGTTTTGCTGTGTTCTTTGTTCTGTGGTAATTTTCAAATTATATTATTCTAACACGTGACATCACCAAAATTGTCGTGTCCTAGTATAAACCTATTAGTTAAAGATGTATTACTTTAAATTTTTCAAGCACTATTGACTGTAGTGTTGTATAATTTAGTACCTCATTCTACCACAGTATTTAACATAGGCCTTTTCGAATTGAAAATTAGTAGGAAAAACAGAATTAGTAGGAATGCAAATAAAAATGCCCAGAATAAATGGACACCAAGAGACGAAATATGAGGGCTTTTATAGAAACCTTTATTTTGGGGGTTTAGTTTATTATTATTAATTCCACAAATGAATTAGTTATCACAAATAATTTTTCCAAAGCAAGAAAATTGGAACAGTAAGAAGAAACTATATTAATTTTTAACGGGAGTATTCCCAGAGGAGGAAAGAGTAGGGTGTCCTGAAACAATGGTAATATAATTATTGTTTACCAGGAGTAATTCAATTATTGACAGCAGTAACTCCATCGGACGTCTTTATTTTAACATCAAGTATCCACCCTTGTCTAGCTGAAGTAAGACACAATTCAGCCTGATCACCACATGTCCGTACACCAATAACTGGCTATTTCAACCCTGTATTTTCACTTTCTTTCCAGAGGGTTTTTTCTGAGGATTCATACTTAACTATAATAAGAAACGCCCCTACTTATTAATTATTAACACTATTAAGTTTCTATATGATCTCTACATAAAACAGAATGATTCATTTAAATAAAATGCAAGAATTTCACTGAAGCAATACTTCAACTAAACACATAGAAATGAATGTAAGTTTGAGTGTGAAAAATAATGCTCAATGGAAATTATTGCCCAAAATACACAATGGAAATAAATAACTTAGTCGAGTAACATACAAATTGAATTACTCCGCACTCAAGTAAGACTATGAGCTTCATCAAGAGTAAGTAATCAAAAGTAAAATCTCACCTGTCCATTACAAGTAAGATTCTTTAATTGAATCCTAAAAAGGGCACCGAATTTAATATTTTTTTTATTACATATTGAGCATAAGTCTACAGTAAAACTACAAAGGAGATTGAAACCATAATAGATTTAAGTCATATTTGAAACATCATCTGTTTAAAGTGGAAATCACAAAGCAATGCAGGATAGAATGTGATATACTCGTATTCCACACGACAGTTGTTTATGACCTAAAGGTCATCAGTTACTTCAAATATGCGTCCAGTCTATCACTTGAATGTTTATTGTGTCAAAACCAGTCACTACCAGCTCAGGTATTCAGAAAGGTTGTATTCCACTCGCAAAACAATATCTTTCTATTACTTCCACCCGTCGGCTTCCTATTTAAATCACTTCCCAATTGATCGTCTGCCTAAAAAACTTGTGGTTATTACAGCCGCTCAAACTATGTGGTCCATTGTAGGAAGATAAAAATAGAAACTGATGATAGCAGTGTTATTAATTAACCACTGCGCCCAGCGCATTCAGTCTCCTTCTGTCATTTAGATTCACTGGAGCACGGCAAGGGAACAGCTCCACTAAACCCCCTCTATATTAAGTTTTCTATAAAAACCCTCATATTTCGGCTCTTGGTGTCCATTAATTCCGGACATTTTTATTTGCATTCCAACTAATTCTGTTTTCCTAACTAATTTTGAAATTCTAAAAGGTTATGTCAAATATTGTGGTAGAATGAGGTACTAAATTAAACAACACTACAGTCCATAGTGCTTGAAAAATTTAAAGTAACGCATCTTTAACTAATAGGTTTATATTAGGACACGACAATTTTTTTGATGCCACTTGTTAGAATAATATAACCTGAAAATTACGACAGAACAATGAACATAGCAAAACACTTACTAGATTTGATTTATCGAATGAAGTAAGATCTATCAAGAGATGACGAAGAAAGAGGGATCTCGCCTGATGAACTCGGTTCAAAATATTGAATATTCTAACTGTTTTGCTCTTTAAAATTGCCTGTGTTAATTTGCAATTTAAACAAGTCCGTCTGTATCTCACTTATTTATTCAAATGTATATATAACCTTCATCGACCGTAGTACTATATAAACAAACTTAGAAACGTATTCTTCCAAGGTATCTTGAAAAAGGTTGTTACCTGCCACTTGTGTATATCACTTGAAAACTACCCAATAATTCTCCGTGCTAACTATAAACCTAAAACTCTACTATTTTCATTAAAGCTTTAAACATTATTTTTCTAACGTAGTGTTATCAGTTATTAAGTGGTATTTACTAATTGTAGAGTAAAATGCTAATGAAATGGTCTCCACATTTAAACATTTAATAGAATAAACAACGCGTCTCCAACACGTAGTGTTCTTCCTCAGGCATTAACTAAGCGTGACTGTCTCTGGTACAACTCAGTCAGTTGTACCACAGACACTCCACACTTAGTTAATCCCTGAGGAAGAACACTACGTGTTTGAAACGCGTTGTTTATACCATTAAATTTTTCATTCTGAGGTAAAATGGATAAACAAACAAAAGTCTCCACACAAATGAAGTTTTATTCAACAGCAACGACGCGTTTCGAACACTGTGTTCATCATCAGGAAGACACTATAATACAAATTATATCTAATCAGTTACAAAATTAGAGTGAAATAATAAAATTCAATTAAGAGAATTCAAGACATACCCAAGGATGTGGTGCTTGAATGGTGCAATGGTGCAAGACAACCTAAGGGTTGGTCCAGTGAAAACAACAAGTAGGAAATAGATCCGCTGCGAAAGAGTGGGGATAGGCATTTAGGAGATAAGGTGACAATGGTGTCGGGTATGCTTGAAAACCGTTAACTGAAATACAGAAGGCCAGAAACACTAATTAGAGGAAAGAAACTTTTTTTTTATTATTATTATTTTTATTATAGTGCCTTCCTGATTATGAACACAAAGTGTTCGAAACGCGTTGTTGCTGTTGAATAAAACTTCATTTGTATGGAGACTTTTGTTTGTTTATCCATTTTAACTCAGAATGAGTAAATACCACACAATTACAGATTGCACAACTAATGATTTAGATTAAATTTTTATATGTGGAGACCATTTCATTAGCTTTTTAACCTATAAACATTATTTTTCTTATATGTTTACATGAACGATAATACATGTTTGAAATGTATTTTTTAATATTTATACTCGTATTATTAAAAGCAATTTCTGGAATGTATTTTCGATTATATTTAGCTACAGTTTTCCAGTTCTAACAGTCAAGAGGAGTGCTTGTAGCGCTTCTAGCACTACTGTCTCTTACCTCTGCTTCAATAAGAATGTCGAAACATTAAGAACTGAGCTACATTTCGTTCTCTGTTTGTTACTTTTTGATTGCTGATTATATCTGCAAATTCAAAGCATTAGTGTTTTTTGGTATTATAAGGGCTTTTATTTGATGCTTTCGTTCATTGAATATACTGACGTCAATCTGCATTGGGTTTTCGTAAGCTGTTTTAGTCTTTAATCTCATTAGCATTAGATGAGATGAGATTTGCTGTGCTCATCTCATCTCAAAATGATGACGACTTGCCAGTTGTTTGTAAAGAATAAGATAAAGAGATTAGCAGTCAATCGTGTCTCGTAATCGTATGAAGATCAAACAAATACTCGAGGATTGTAAACTGGCAAAACCTATAAGCTAATTATTTAGAATTGCATGCTTTTGGTTACATTGCAAAGTTGAACTCATTTTAGAGGTATGTCGTAAATGAAAGCTCGAATGGCACGCTTGAAGAGGGAGACGTCATGGAATCAAATGTTAGTCTGAATTATATATGCTAATAAACTGTATTTACAATAATGATACTATCTTGAAAAAGATCTCCAGTTATTCTCTCAATTTCCGAGTGGAAGCACTAGGTATAATACTCCTCTAATTCATTCTAGGACAGCCAAAACCAAAGTCTCCAGTGGCACAACCATTCTTTTTTAATTGGATACATGGATATGAATATAGATAAAATGCCCTAACTGATACACGAAAGTGTAAACCATATCAAGCAATTCTCAAATGAGACTAACTCTTTCCCGTGGAACTAAGCCTTCCACATGCTTTCCTCCGATAGGGGTAACCCTGATTAGAAGACTAAATCCATCACACCACAGGAAGAGACTGACAACCAACTACGGCCAAGTAAGCCTCATCCTGAACCATACATGACTGGTGCTTATTTCTTTATTAGGTTTTCAGTCTTCGTGAATATCGCTCTCATTATCCACTAAATACTATTCCATTCCCAAAACCTACATATGTTTCATCAGTTTACCAGTCATTATCGTTCCAAATGTTAAAGTGCAAGCTTAATAGACTGAAAGAGTTATACTTTATTTGTGTAACTTAATCTTGCTGAACTATGGTTGTCCGTTATGAATCATTTCTAATCAATCAAAGTGTAGATATATAATGGTATTTCCCTGAACGTACTTGATAATTAGTAAATAAATACAGTAATAAAGTTGTAACAGTTCTTTGTATGTGTTCTTTCGCTGTTGTCTGACTTATTGTCTAATTTGACTTAATCATATATTTATATATATATGATCAAACCACAATAAGAAATTGGGAAAACAAGACTAAGATCTTTCAACCGTAACAAGCGGTGTTCGTCAGAGTCAAAAACCCAACTGAGTCAAAAACCTCAGTTGGGTTTTTGACTCTGACAAAGACCGCTTGTTACGGTTGAAAGATCTTAGTCTTGTTTTCCCAATTTCTTATTGTGGTTGGATCATTGATTGTTATTTTACGTGTTTATGTGAAATCTTTATATATATATAAACTATATTCACAAAAAGAACACACAGAAATGAAACAGAAACGCACTACTATATTTCGATGGCCTCATACATGTGAATCGCTCCAAAGACTGGTAACGGCTGGCTAGTGGCCTTAGAGAAGCATTCAAACAGTGTAGCTAACTTACGAACGGAGAGGAAACAAGGATGGATAAAGAAATAAAAACAAAATAAATAACAAATGAATGAACACAATTAAATAATAATTATTAACACCTTGTCAGAAACCCAACTAAAAATAAAGATAAATAGGTAAACAAAGGATAAATTAAGAGACTAAAATAAATCAAAGGAATAATCAACGATTGTGGTTTAGACCAGGAGCAGATCTACCTTCCAGAAGAAAATAAGTGCTTCTTCTGAAGCTCTCAGAGTGACTATTGAATATATATATATATATATAATAGTTTGAAAGTGAGAAAGAAAATAGAAAGGAAAAGAGTAAAAAGTTTTAGGAGGGATGTTATAACTTGAACATGCTGACATTGTGAGTGCTATATGTCTGCATATATCTTAAAAGTAACTTGGTTAACTTAATTATACTACAGAATACATGTGTACATGAACTTTTTCTTCCAGATTATTACAGATCAAGAATAACTAAATGTTAAAAACGTATAACATATCCTTGTTACGACATACAAAAAGCAATGGTATTAATACAATAGAGAAGGGTGTGGATGAAAGGACGGATTTGAGTGAGTCAGAGAGTTCGTGCTTGATCTTCGACCTACTAAGAGAACTAAGCGAATCAACTAATCCTTCAAGTAAGTGACTGCAACAACAGATATTTATTCATTTCAATTTGTAAAAAGATCAATTCATGCATTTATTTATTTCAAAACAAGTACTCATACTATAAACAATACTTACTGTTAAGTGTGTTATCAATTAAGTGCATTTAAACTAACATTACGTAATTTGTACAATTATACAGATATTGTACAATTCAATAAATGTCATTTAATTTCAGTTGTAACATTTCTTAATAAAGTTGTAACAGTTCTTTCTATGTGTTCTATCGATGTTGTCTGACTTATTGTCTAATTGGACTTATCATATATATATACATATAAACTATATTCACAAAAAGAAACCACAGAAATGAAACAGAAACTCACTACTATATTTCGATGGTCTCATAGATGCTAATCACTTCAAAGATTGGTAACGGCTGGCTAGTGGCCTTAGAGAAGCACTCAAACAGTGTAGTCAACTTACGAAGGGAGTATTAACTTAAGGGTTTATGGTATTTTTTTCCATAAAATACAATGAACTAAAAGAACAATAAAAATAAAAAATTTACTTAGAAATGGTAGACTAATATTTATTCATACGGATTATTTTCAATTTATCTGATCAGATTAAATGAAATGGAAAATATTAGACTATTGTAAATTGAATTCACAAAGAAATAATAGATTTGCAACAATTCTGTAAAGATCTATAACAAATTACAGAATATATTATACATAATTCGGTATATATTTAATAACTTATAATTTTAATTAATTACTTTTTTATTTATATTACTTAATTTTATTTAAACTTCATAATTCTAAATTATTTGAACATTTAAATGGTAAAATTATTCTCCTAATTTTTCAAAAAAAAATACTTCAAATAACCTACATATTTTTGCCTGCGAGTTTTTAAAATGAAAGTAAAGAAATCTGATAAATGTAGACGGGTGGAACCGAAGTCATTTAGAAAATTTTAGATTACAGCCAACTACCTTCACACATCCAGAAGATATCATCAAAAAAAATATTCAAGGGATATAAGCATAAACGGCTCGAAATTTCAAAGCAGACTTCTTTCATGATCGGTATACTTTTCTTACACTAATATAAAAATTATTTTTTTGGGACCATATTGGAAAAATATCGATGTTGATATTTAAATACAAAGAGTGTCTTAGGTAAAAAAAGTATATCTAGTTTATGTTGCAGTACTTTTGTATTAGAACTACTGTTAATTAGACTATAGCTTCGTTACTGCCCACTGGTGAAGTAACGACATCACCGTAATCACCGCTCTGTCCGTTCTGGCAATTTTCCGTTTTGTAGTCTAATCAAATGTTCTATTCCGTATAATTATATTGAACTAGACTACCCGTGAACCGTTGAGTCATCAATGATAGAACAAATTTCAATCATCGAATTTAAACTATTTCCTTGAAACCACTTTTTTTTTTGTATTTTATTCCAGCATGTTCCACTGTGTATTTCATGCATCATCGTCAAATCGTACACAATACTTCTTTCATTAACACTACAAAACACTTATCTTAACTTGTTTTACATTAATTCATAATTCAACATTATAATATTGTATCCTTTTCTTAAATGTCTATACTGTACAAAAATTTTACAAATTCTTTATAACAACCTTTTTTAATTAATGAGGAAGGCCTAACGGGCCACTCCTCTCCACAAACCAAGACCTTACGTATTAGAGGCAGTCTTTGTGGTTCCCTCAAACAGCACTCATACACCAAGTGTCTAGGAGACTGGGGTGTCTCCACGTTACATGGGCATGATCGACTAGGAGCTATTTTCAACCCGCTCAGGTATTCTTTAAATGGCCCATGTCCTGTAAGGGCCCATGGCCCTGAAACCACTATGCGATCATTTTACAAACAATGACTTGATCGTAAACCTCCTCAGTTATTAGTCTTGTTTCATTATTTAGGCACGGTGGATGTGCATTTCTCATACACGTGACAGGAGCTTCTTTCTTGAATTTATGCTTATGTTTTGGAAGTGAAGTGCAAAACGTCCCCTTATCGCAGAGAGAAGCGCCAAGAATTAAAAGTAAATGCGTGCAATAAAAAAAACATCGTATAAACAACAATAAGATTGTAAAAATGGGACTAAGATCTTTCCTCGAAAGAAATTGGTTAGGTTTATTCTATAATAAAAACAGATTTTACATCTGGAGGCAGTAATTTTACCTGACTTATGTTGAGAGAATTTATTTTTATTCATCTTTCTTTTTAATGCCGCTATTTGTAAAAGCATATATTACTCACTGTTTTGTGTAATATTCATTTGAATGCTCCAGCATAAACTGAAATAACATGTATTTCAAGTTTCACCTGTGTGCAACATGCAAGGCTTCATGTTTAGTTGACTTATACACACAACATATGATTTATATCAGGTGTTGGAATTATTTTGGAAGAAAGCCCTCAAAGCCCACGACTTCCAATGCAAAGATCGTGGGTTTGAATCACACAAAATTACGTATATATGCTATTATTTATTCAGACAATGCACGGTGGTAAGAAAACAAATAAACAAGATTGGTCATCAGAGTTTTATAAGTATACTAGATTATAATTATAATAAAGGAAAATCTTTTTACCAACCTGTCTCCATACTTTTCTACTTTCAATTATTTTTTTACATACTAAAGACTACAGAACCAATGCACAATGATGGTGCTGATAAAAATATGGGATTAAATATCAGGTTTAAAAAGGAATAAATGATAACAACCAACAAACATCACGGGCTGAATTAAACAGAAATAATATAATGAGAAAATGTTAAAATACACCACACTTGAAGGTTCTGTATCCAACTTTCAAGTGTTCTTGAAGGTTAGAATACAGCTTTCAGTACAAAGCTTGCTGGTACAGTTTTAAGTACAAATGGCTTTAAACAAAACTTATGCAACAGATAACACCTGAAGTAATCAGATGGACACTGAGGCAGGTATGATTTATCTGATAACGTATATTCTGTACTTACATTACAAATTAAGAAAACATTAAATTACGGTTGAAAACAAAATTTCAATGAGACCTCTAAATAAAATTAAAATGTATAAAATAGTGAATTACTTATGCCACAATAAAAGAATTCAAAAATCATTTAAAGTAACAATGCGGATTACTATGATGCAATATCAGCGGAACGAATTAAAAAGTATTCTTCATAAAGCATAAAATGGTTAAATTAAAATGAAATAAGTAGATTTTGGAAGACGTGGCCTACTGAGCAGACCTTTGTAAATGATTAAAGCACTAAATCACTTGTGTGTCATGATTAAATGAAATCCATGCCTCCTGCGGCCTCGCAAGTCTTATTAGACCCTACGCCATCCCCATCTCTACCTCAAGTACTGCTTCACTGGTAATGTTGAAAAAGCTTTCTAGCGAGAATTGAATTAATTTCTCTTACATTCAGAGATTTAAAAATGAATCACCTGATGAATAACTAATCAAACTGTCTCTTTTTCAAGTAGAGCAGAATTCTTGAAATAAATTTACTCATTTGCATTCTTACTTTCTATAACTTTCCAGAAAAAAATATATCTACCCATATAATTATTAAAAATTATACTTAAAAATAATTATTTGAAAATTTAAAATATTACTTTAAAATAACAAAGAATCTTAAAAAAGAAATTGTTCACCGTAACAAAATATTCATGTAAATCACAAAAGACGCATTTATTTATATATATATATTTTTTTATTGTTTAAACCGATCCTCTGGCGAGTGATAACGTCAGTCGTTTACAGGCTTTTTGTTTGATCGGTGATTCTACAAATACTACATTGGGAGTCCTAAATTTTGCCTAACTCAAGTGCATTTCTAGTAGGGATCTTTAACGAGTGCATGATATCGTACAGGCTCGGGACCGATGGCTTAACGTCCTCTCTGAGGGACAACGTACTCAGCTCTATTCACCTCCCGCGTGAATAAATCGAGGGCCAGAGGGGATCGAACCCCAGATTACCTGCCCAGAGGCGAGTACGTTAACCACAGCTAACCTAGCTCCTAAGACGCGTTTATATAGCGTGCTTATATTCAAGCTTGGGTCGCACCTTCTTATTAAGATAATAATCCGTTCTCCTTTGACGGACTAATTTCTTAGTCTTGCTCACAATCCACTGTCATTTCTGCGGAATCTCTTAGTGTCCTCACTGAATTAAAGAGAATTTACTCCCCAGTATGATGATGCGACATGTCTGGGGGGTTCATATCAAAGTTTAATTATTTTTGTTAATGATCCATTGATTTTTAAAAAGAGAAAAGTCCAGATTGCGAAAAAATAAATTACGGCTAAATTTATCACAATAAGCTACCAAATAATTTTTTAGTTACTAATATATATTGACTGGACTACTCTTTCTGTCACTAAAAAATTATAGCAATAGCAGGAATAATTTTAATTGTGGTTTCTTGTTACTAAGGCACGGTAACCGATTTAGCAAAATAAAAATCATTCAAAAGGAAAAAAAATCATTTTTTATTACGTAAATAAATAAAACATCAATTCAAGTTATATACACAATGAAATATATTTGAAACAAACAAACATTGTAAATTGAAATATTCCTGATTGAATATAATCAGTTAGGTTTTCCTAACATAAAATAACATTAATGAAAGGAATGTGTCTTTATTAGACTATTAAAGGAATGTAATAGTTTATTAGATAATACAGGCTACGCTGACCCCCTAATGAGAAATATTATTAAATAATATTTTAGAAAATCGAGGCGAGTACGCAAACCACTGGGCTAACCTGACTCTTTAATACGATTTGTTATGTATTATGCAATAGAACTACCACAAAGCCAATCACAACAAAAGTAAAGATTATAATAATTTCAGGTCTCTATCTCCACGGAAAATGGATGAACAAACAAACTAACAAACTTTATATATAGCAGGTGGTGGACAAAATAATGGAAACACCTAATATTTTACCATCATAATCTTAGAACATAATTTAAACAATCAAAACTTGGCATATGTTCCTATTTTCTTTATAATAATTTTGTTATTCGGTATATTGATGTAAAATGTATGTTATTTTTCTGTTTTCAGATATTTAAAATATTAATTACACCCCATAATGGCAGACCTCTCAGATTTTAAAAGAGGCCAAATTGTTGGTGCTCGTATGGTAGGCGCTAGTGTAACTAAGACTGCCCAAATGTTTGGTGTTTCAAGAGGCACTGTCTCAAAAGTAATGACTGCCTTCGAAAAAGAAGGGAAAACGTCCTCAGCAAAGCACAAGTCTGGCCGACAGTCGAAGTTGTCTGAGAGAGACCGTCGGAGTTTAAATCGAATTGTTAGAAACGACCGTAGGAGCACGGCTCATAAAATTACTACTGAGCTCAATGAACACCTTCAGAACCCAGTCTCCACAAAAACTGTCCGTCGAGAGCTGCACAAGGGGGCATTCCATGGAAGAGTTGCAATTCGAAAACCTCTGCTTTCACAGACAAATGTTTCAAAGCGTTTAGAGTGGTGTTTGGCTCGCCGGAATTGGTCCCTTGAACAGTGGAAAAGTGTGATTTTCTCGGACGAATCGTCATTTTCCTTATTTCCGACAAGTGGCCGAGTGTACGTTTGGAGACAACCGAAAGAAGCGTTTGATTCAGACTGCCTTCAACCAACCGTGAAACATGGCGGGGGTTCTGTGATGATCTGGGGCGCTATTTCTTGGAAATCCACAGGGCCAATGATTTCCCTTCATGGAAAAATTAACAGCAGAGACTATTTACAAGTTTTGAGCGATCAAGTTCACCCTATGGTTCAAGCACTGTTTCCAGATGGAAACGCCATTTTTCAAGATGATAATGCTCCAATCCATACAGCTAGAATTGTTAAAGAATGGCATGAGGAACATTGTAATGAAGTTGACCATCTTGCATGGCCAGCACAATCTCCAGACCTCAACATCATTGAGCATTTATGGTCAGTTTTAGAGATTCAAGTAAGACATCGATTTCCACCCCCATCATCTCTTAAAGAATTGGAGGGTATTCTAACTGAAGAATGGCTTGCAATTCCTTTGGAAACAATTCACAAGTTGTATGAATCAATACCTAGGAGAATTGAAGCTGTAATTGCCGCAAAAGGCGGACCTACACCATATTAAATTGTAATTTGTTGATTTTTGAAGGTGTTTCCATTATTTTGTCCACCACCTGATATATATTATATATATATATAGATATAGATATCGAATCATATTTGTTGAGGATGATTTTAAGGACAAGATTCAGATTAATTTTGACATTAATGAACTTGAATCATAAATTAATGTTCTTCCTACACAGCTCAGTCCGTTTGCTCCTTTCCGTAACTTCTTTCAATTACATTAAAATTACTGGACAATACAATATCTTTTATCATTTTTTAATAAAAAAAATTGATCAGATAAGCGTACATAAAGGACATATATATTTTGGATATCGATAAAGCACTCATCTCATCTCGAAGGTAGGGGAGTCAAAGTTTCCCGAATTACAAAGCAACGTAAACAGCTGTGCTATTCTGAAATGGTTTAACAGAAAGTGGGACCTAGATAAGGGGAAGACGTTAGGGTACTGTCACAAGAGATGCGACTTCTTGCATAACAAAGCACACAAGCATAGCATTCAGGGAACGCTCGAGAAGTTAGATCGGTCGCAGCCTCCTCCATTGCCAAGTCAGACTTCGCGCTGGTCTGGCTTAATACAGCGAAATAACTGTGCCATGGATACTCTGGTTACGAAAACCGTGACTCACAACAAATTATACTCGAGGATACTCACTAAGTTAAAACCATGCTTTGAGCCTCTAAGCTTCTAGAACTATCGTTGTTAATAGTGACGTTTTTTTATTGCAAACACCAACACAGTTTAAAATTAACTATCTTCATTTCATTGTTTTTCATTTCTCAAGTTTACTCTTGTTATTCCATTATATTTACTTAAATATGACTATTACAAAAGACTTTGATAAGTTATACTCAATATTTAATTAATCATAAATGGAGCAGGCGAAATTACCCAGAGATAATTTCTTAGAAATTACTACTCCCTAGTCTAACTTCGGAATTTTAAATTATTTACAAGATTTGTATTAAACTTAATAATAACTTATTGAAATCTTATAATCATTTTTTAACCAACGTTCATAACTTAATTCTAAATTAACTACCACCGAAACTGGATATTTTTCTCTCTCTCCGAAACCTTGATTTTCAAGAAAGGTAAACTAAAAAACGGTAAGCAGTGAGATTATACATTCAAGAGGAATTTGTCTAATATCTGATTCTAGATGCAACTCATCGGGTCTTTAGCATACCACTCGATGAACCCCGTCGAGTAACTTACTGCCTAAGTCCCTAATGTGGCAGAGTAAGTGGTACTCATACCAGCATTATATTTATATTGTATATGATGCTCATGTTAACACAATTGAAATAGAATCATACATTACTAAAGGATTGGACTAAAAGTAGCTGCTATAAACTCAGTTCATTGGATTCAAAGGAAATGGCAAGGAGAATATCTTCAAATGTAATTAATGGTAGTCAATGAGTGGAAGATGTGACACGGTGGGGAAAGCTAACTCCAATCTTTGCATAATACATTGGAAGTCAGTTCATATTCCACACCACCTTTATTCAGTATAGCATTTCTATAATAGAGATACTACACAAATTGATTTCTTCAATTTACATAATTTATCCAAACTACTTACATTAACTCACCTAGAGTAAAGCACATTATTGTTATTGTTAATAAACAAAGAAATTCTCACTCCTTCAGGTTAATTTAATAAAATAATTACACATTAAGGAACCAAACCAAACCAATGTTTGCTCCCTATGAAACCCTGGGTTTGAGGTAGAAAATGAAGCTCCATAACAAACAATGATATGATCGCAACAAAGTGAAAATCATTAGAATTATAGATATTAAACACTTTGACGAAACCAGAATAAAGTAAAATTTTCAATACAACATACTTAGGGATATTGTTTAATTTAGGGAATTCAATAATATAAGTGCTAAAGAATAGGAGTGAGTTCCACAACAAATTAATACACTTAGGGATATCTTCAGTATCTAAATAGACTACTTCAAGCTTAAAACATTAAAATATGGACACTAATTTAAATGAATGCTAAACTAGTTATATCCAATAAGACTACTTAACAAAATCAAACTTTTATAATATTAACACACTGTAGAAAAGCAAAGCAACATCTATCAAACTAAGTGAAGCACTGCTATGAATCTAACAGGATCCCGTCAGCTAGAGTACATGCCTTCCTATAATCCACTCAGTTACTGAAAATAGAGAGATCCTGATATTCCTTTCGTCCTTTCAAAGATGGTTTGATTAGAGCAGTGGTCTTCAACCTTTTTCCACGTACCGCCCATTTTTGTAAGTTCTGGAAAAGTAAAATTTCTCACCGCCCACTAACATTTTATCAAAAAAGTCCCCCATCGTTGATACACCTTGATCCCGAAAGTAAATACATTACATAAGACAGGCAAAACAATGTAATGGATTAAAATTCCTTTATTTTAAACTGGCTGTATGATTTGTGACATATACCATAAAAGTAAAAAGTTCATTACAAAATATACTCATACAATTAACAAATGAAGTATTGAATACAAAATCTTTTAGAACTAGCTTGTTTTTAAACTCACATTTTAAGCTTTGTTTTCAGCATATTAAACTTATTCAGCGTATTAAACAATATTTCATTCGACATATGAAACTGAATATCAAGCAACAGAAATAAAAATTTGGAATCGAAGCATAAAAAGTATGAATAGTGCCTTTTATTTACCGTTACCTAAAACTGACACGGGTTAATATGGTTTAATGAGATCCTTGAGCTTGATGCTGTGAGACTAAATATTGAATATCTGGTTCAATTTTTGTCAACAGCAAGCGGAGATCTCCCCTTTCATTGATACTCAGACGATTTTTTTGTTTGGTGATGATATTGTTCACGGCACTGAAGCCTGATTCCACTAAATATGATGTAGGGAAAGGCAGCAACAAATTCCTTACCATTTTCCACATATTTGGATAACGGTCTGACATTTTCTTATTTTGCCAGAGTTTCTGGTATCCACCATTATTATAATTAGTTTTGCTTTCTTCATCAAACTGCATTTCTAATAGCTCCTGTTGGAATGTTACATCAACATTGGCAGCATTTGCAGTAAAAGGATTTATCATCCAGTAATACACTTTCAAGTTCAAAATATCACAAAATCGTTTTTCCATATCTAATTTCAGTTCATTGAGATGATTGCCGAATCTTTCAATATCCTCTGGTGCTACGTGGTTTTTTACTGTTAAAAGTTCTGGGAATTGATGAAATTCTCCTTGCAAGAGATTATGACGGAAAATATCAAGTTTTTTTATGAATAATGACAACGCATCCTTACAGGTGATCAGTGTTACGTCGGTTCCTTGAAGCTTTAGATTTATTTCATTGAATTTTTTAAAAATCCATGCCAAGTAAAAGGCGTCATGTTTGATTGCTGACATAAATTAACTACAGGCGCTTTATTCATTCAGACAACGCCATGCACTGCGCTGCTGACTGACAATCTTCCCTACTTTATCTATGACCACAGTTCATTAAGTTAATAATCAGTGCTGACTGCCACCGGTCCTCGTTGAATTTCCCTAATTCCGTGCGAGCCGTGCAGTTGCATGGCAAAAGCCCTACCGTTCTTGTTGAGAGCTGTCATTTGTCTTCGTGCTTTGATTCTGCGACTTCAGTGACGTCATTCTGCATCATACCATGGTCATTTCATGTTCAGCTTACAACTGCACGAACAGAAAAACTGCGGATAGTGACATTTCGTTCCATCGGTTTCCATTGAAGGATTCGGTGCGTTATGCTAAAGATACATATTTTGGATGTTTTTGATATAAAATGAAATTATTCTACCGCCCACCTGAAGTCTGAAATCGCCCACTAGTGGGAGGTACCGCCCAGGTTGAAGACCACTGGATTAGAGTTAAGAATTTCTAAAAGTGTTGATAAAAAGAAAGACAAATAATTACAGGCTACATATAACGTCCCCTTATCTGAAAGCATGTAATACCGCAGGATGACAATAGTCGGAAGAAAAATCAGGCGGTTAATTAAAGATAAACGAAGTTCTCAATTGTCATATCAGTGGAATATCAAAGTATCACACATTTAAATGAATACATAGAGTCGAGAAGATATCGTATTTTAATAATAATAAAAAATTCTGTAACTTTTTGCTGAATGATAATATTAGTTCCATAACAACTACAAAATTACAATTACTTACTATAATTAGTAGTTTAGAAAAAATTACTGCATAAAAAACACAATTGTCAGTACAGTGGACTTCCCATGAGGAAATATAACCTAAAATCTGTAAAGGCCGCAACAATATAAAGTAATTACTGGGTATAATATCAAAATGATTCATCAATATTGTAAATGATTTACAATAAAACGTGTAAAGTATTAACAAGCTTTTGGAAATAAGCCCAAAACACACCCATCCACACACCCACATACAGATATCCCCAAAAACTACAAGAATAGACTCAAGGAGCCCCCAAACGTGCAAATCTGTCAACATCTTAAAAGTCGAATTTCTTTCATGATTGCTGTGCTTTATTTATATTAAGTAAAAAATTAGAAATAGAAAATCTTCAATAGTAAAACAGTTATTCCACAATGTTAAAAATAATATATTTACAATAATTTATTGACCCAAGTGTTTTGGTAGCGTTGACAAGTTCAAAGATACACGTGGACTAGTCTGTTAGTGAAGCCTTGACAGTCAGTCCTGGCTGCGCCACTTGGTGCACATGCAGCAATAGGTATTCTATTACTCTTTACCGACCTGTCTGATATTAACATTGCTTTTCAAAGAGCAAAAGCGTTCTATGCTGTTGGTTGTTTGGAATCTCAAAGTAAAAATATATATGTTATTTTACGACATATAATAATAAATTTTCATACTTGAAAATTTTAGAAAAAAGTACACATACACTTTTTTTTTAAGAAAACAACACCTTTCCAACATGCGCTGTTTTCTTCAGGTTTACGTATTCAAAAGTTTCTGAGCACACCATAGGTCAGGCAAACCATTTCGATATTCTACATAAAATAGCCTTTATAGAGTAGATTAGCATTATAGATTTTAGACAATATTCCAGTCCCTCATAAGAACTCTTCTTTATTGTTCATTTTGTTACTAAACATGCTTTATTCTCCTGACCTACTGACTATAGAGAGTTAAAATTTTGTAGTTATTATAACACTAATAATAGGATAAACAAAACAAACTTTCAAAAAATTGAAAGCGAATTTTTTTTTACAGTTTTAAACAGTCTTTTCAGTAAAAGAAAAGGTTAGTTTTGCGGGAAAAATAAAGTTTTGATTTATGTTTGAAGGTGAAAGCTTGTAAACACGATTCTGGTTACACTGTTTGGTGGATAATAACAAATGAAGCAGGGCAATTTATAGGATGGGCGTATTGATTTTTGGCATCATAATAAATATGCAGTACAGTGCATTTTGTGAATTCAGATAATATATATTTTGACCCCTAAACTACAAAAACTTTAATATTAAAACTTTTGCAAGCAGTATATACCTAAATTTAATATGTTTAGGAAAAACTGGAAACATTTTAGTCAATTGGATGAGGCGGTAGCAATCATGAAAACTCCAAACTTGGTATAAAGGGCAAACCTGCTATACTTGCCGAATTGGTTTACGTTTACTTAGTCAAGATCTGAACTCTTTACATCATTCATAAATTTATTAAACTTCAAAATTTTCAATGTGCTTATGAACAGTTAATTCTGTATTAATAATGTAAAACATTTTTAATCTATTAAGGCGAATACCAATACTTTTCTCTTTTGGACTTTTCAACGCTTCATTGTATCGTACAGTTCTGTTACGATATAATGATCGTACTGAATATCATAACTTAATCAGTTAAATATTACTAGAAAAATTATAAATATAACAAGATTTCACAATAGACAAGTAAAACAAAACTCAACACTAAAACAACGAGTAAGAAATCAGAAAAAAGATTTAGACCTTTCAACATAACAAATTGTCTTCGCCAGATTGAAATTTGACTCTGACGAAGACCGCTTGTTACCGTTGACAGACTGTAGTCTTTTTTCTGATTTCTTACCGTGGTTTGGACGTTCATTATAAATATGTGCGATGAATATGGTGATAAAAAATGTTATAATCTAAGTATGTATGTAAAGTAAGGAATGTAAGCATGTTATCATCTATAATCATCATATAAGGAATAGTTATTGAACCAATTCATTTCAAGGATAATGTTTCACTTATTAAAATACACTTTTATTCAGTCTATAAAGTGGAGTGAGGAATGAAATATATTTTGAAATTGATACGGCTTCCCACTTTTCGAGGCCAACTAAATATACTTTTCATACATTCAAGCAATGATACCTAAGGATGTTAATAATAAGGTAATATTATTACACAGACATCACCAAAAAAACTTCATAATAGACTTAGGGTACCTCCTCAAAAATGTAAAACAGTCAAAATCTCAATAATGATTTTTTTTCACGATTACCATAATTTACTTAGGTATAGTCGTTAAAAAATAAAATCAACAATTTTGTGCAAAAAGAGCTACATGGGTTAAAAAAAATATAAATCTTTAATTTTATGTTTTCATTTATATTGAAATACCAAAAAATCACTAAGATGTTTTAAAATCATTTTTGAATCTCTTGTAAAGGAGTTGTCCACCTCAGAAAAATGTTGGCCCAAAGATCTACTCGTCAAGACATGATAACTGTCAAGAATTGTTGCAAGTGATCTGAACAAACTATGTATATGGAGCACTGCCAATGTGTGGTTTCTCCATTCTTTTACGTATCATGGATTAGTATTACTTATTAACCCTCTAATGGTAGTTGTAATGTAATAAAGTAATTAAAAAAGAAAACCTCAGAAAAGCCATTCCATTAAAAAAAATCAAAGATTTAAAAATTCAAAAAGTTAAAAACGAACATATTACTGCCGTCAGTATTCAATATGACATAGTAACAAATGTCATTGAATAAATGTTAATCAAGAGTATCATAGTTTAATAAAATCGCCTAGTTTGAATCCACTTTCTTCGCTCATGGTCCATCTTCGATTTCCTGCGACCGAAGTCATTATGAAGATTTAATATATTCAAACAATCTCAGAACTATCAGTCAGTTTTTTCACAGACGGTATTCTCCCCAGTCGCTGAAGAAGCTCTGGTAAATATCATAAAATTTAAATTTTCCCGAGATTTCAATATAAGAGAAAGCTCTAATTTACTAGACGTTATCTGGATTTAATGCCAGCACGCATTTAATTTTAATATACACGTTAACTCAGCAAAAACACACAACTGAACTCAACACTGATAATTAAGGATATATTAATCACATGAAATGTTAAAAAAAAGTAAAATAAAAAATATCACTGAAAAAAGAAGTTAAAGCACACATAAATCTAAACCCAAACCATTACACATTCTGTTCCACAAAGTTAATTCCATTCTCCTCCAGATTTAGTGTCTGTCCATTTTAAACGCAATAGAATATATGGGTCACTCAGTCGATGGAGCACTGTGTCCAAGGCAATTTACCACGAATTCTATTATTATTTAACGCACCTCAGACACGGTGAGCTGAATGCACTTCTACTCACCACGTCGGAGCAAATCTTAAAACGTTATGCCATTTACAATATTACATAAAGTGTAATAAGAAGTAAAGAGTGAACGGAAATTTTATAAACAAAACATGAAACAATTTCGAGCACTCGATAATCAATTTATAAGTTTTATAATAACCTAATAAATTGATGTAAATATAAAGGCCAAATAATGTGTAACTCATAACTGATAAAGCTTATCGTCCTCCGAAAAAACTAAGGTTGAAATTAGTACTTTTCATTAGCACAGAGCAGGGTCCTAAGCCATGCGCATGATGTACATTTCTCTGTTTACAAAATGAAATTAAAAAATGGCGTAGTATTATGACAATAAATGAGTTACATTCAAATTAAATAGTATCATTTACTGTCGGTAAGAACACCGTTCTTATTCAGTTGTTACTGGGTTGCCATAACCATTGGTTTGAACATGTTTTCAAAATGTTTATGCAATGATAATAATCAAAAATCGAATGCAACTGCTGAAACTAAATGTAAATTCATCAAGTAGATAGTAATTTTCAGTGGTATTAGTCTAAGATTTCACTAACCTAGAGATGTTTATACTTGTAAATTTGAATAGAGATTCAAGATCTAGGTTTAAGATAAAGGGAATCAGCGAGGCGGAAGCAGATGGCGTGGGTTACCCATATATGACCAGGTGTAGTTAAGAAAACAGGCTATTTGGAAAATGAGTCTCTGTGGAGAAAAGTACGGGAGGAAAAAATTAACTTAATAATGACTTAAAAAGAATCCTGTCGGTTGCTAGTCGCCAGCAATTTAAAGCATTTACTCGCGAATATCAATGTGATAATGAGGTTTTAACACTAAGCTAGGAGTCGTCTGAGTCGATACCCATCAGACTGAGATACTCAGCTGTTTAATGAAATCTTGTGAAGTTATTCCATCAAGCATGATTTTATTCTAATGTTCCTAATTCGGCTGTCACTCTATATCATAAAAGTTTTAGTTTTCGTTTGGTTCAGATTCTCTACATATTAAATATGTTGCATGCTTCTTCATTAAAATGGAAACAATTTCTTCAAAATACCATTTTTCTCATGGAACGTATTTACTGAAATAAATGTCACTCACTAAAAGGTTATACAAGTCTCGCAATTGTTAATAACAATAACAACTATGTATGCTATAAACAATGAAATCTGTTGTGTATTCATAGGATGTTAGGAAAAGAAATCGAAATAGATGTTAGAAAAGAAAAAGAAAGGAGGAACTGGAGAATTTATAACAGAAGGACGTACAAAAATCATTACAATACTACTGCTACATCTTGGATTAAAGTAACTGAAAAAATCTGGAGTGGCCTACACTCAACTTTACTATAAGTAACTTAATATCAAATTTCTTGAGTATATAACACATAACGTTTCATTAAAGCATAGCGTAAACAATCTAAATAGGATATGATTATTAGTCTTTCATTCCTGAGGTAGTAAAGATAGTGATTGAAGGACATATTAATATATAAGCTTATTTTTGTACATCACACACCTGATGCAAATAATTTCATTAGTATAACTACTGCAGTAATAACAGGATAATACCCTTTTTTCTCTGAAAAACATCATAAACAACGAAGAAAATGTTGTTTTAAGATGATTTATTATTAAAGATGTACGATAATTACATTTATTAATCTCTATAAAAGATTCAGATTTTGAATTATCTTTTACATTTTTGGTTTTTTACAGAATGATTATACTGAGAATTTTATGGCTTCTTAGTATTTAATAAGATCATTTCCCTTCCCCTTTGTCAAATAACATATATACGAATTTTTTCTGAGTGAGTGTTATCATTTTCCTGCACAATATCATTCCTCTTACATTTCATATAAGTCAATAAACAATTTAAATTGTTCCTTTATAAATATCAATCTTATCTCAGTGGATTCGCTCAAAAAATTTCTAAGTCAATGTAAACAATGTAAAAAAATATAAAAAATTCGACTAGTATAGCAGGTGATCTCTTAGTCTAGGATAAACAAACAGTTTTTATAGCGTTATTGCTTTTCCCGTAATTGAAACTTCATGATTTTTTTTTATGAATTGCTAATTTTTTGTTCCCTTTTTGGTCAAATTTTCATTATTTTTTAATGAGCCGTTTAGCGTCAAAAAAACATTTTCTGAAAACAGAAATCGTACTGTAACACCCGTTTAGCGAATGTAATTTTGAAAAAAAATATCTCAACTCATTCACCACATAATATTCTATTTTTAGGCAGAGTTTCATTTTGATCCGTGATACAGTATGGCTTGTATCGCTCTCACAAGGTTTGAGATTGAATTATAAGTCAAAATTTTTACATTTTATTGAAAAAAAAATATTTCCTGTTGTTTTAAAATTCTGAATATATTTTTCTTTTGTTGCATTTGTAACTTCAAAGATAATGTCAAAATTTCAAAACTCTAGGGTTATCAGTTTAGGAGAAATAAATGTTTTCTAAAAAACGGTTTTGGCAAAAAAAGTGACTTTCCCATCATGCATAATTCTTCCCAAACAATAGGGATCTTCTTCCCCATGAGGCCCATTTTTGTGTAAAATATCAACTTGATCCATCAAAGATTCTGGACCGTAGCGTGGTAACAAGCAATGCTAACACACTCACCCACCCACCCACCCACACAGACATCATCGTAAAAACTTCATAAAACGACTTCTGGGAGCTCAAAACATGTAATTCCGTCAAAATCTCGAGATCGAATTTTTTCACGATCACTATACTTTACTTATAGTAATGTAAAAAGGCTCAAAAACCTAAATGTATATTGCAAGAGCTGGTTCGTCTTAACTGCATCATGATACTTGGATAAAGCTTTTTACCGTTCACTTCTGTGACTCTCAGGAGTGGATAGAACTTTACCCAATGCAGCGGTCCCATTTGTCACTTTCTAATTCAATCGGAACTTAGACAGATCATCAAGTTTTAAAATACATTTAAATTACTATTTACTAATTAAACTCTCATATAACTACAAATACTATAACTGTAATAAATATTTAAATGGTTGAGAATTAAATATATTTTACTTTTTAGCATCACATTCAAAACCAGCATAGATGAATAGTAACAGATAGTCGCCTTGGCAAGCATTTTACAATTCAGGGACTTATAAGAAACTGATTCAAAATTACAACACCTTATTACAGCAAAGAACAGTGCTTTATGATTTGCTTTGAGTAGGGTATGTAAGGCTGTAGAAGTGAGTTCGCGATGAGTTTTGAACTTTGTCTCACAATGAACATGACTTATATAGACAAACACCTGTGCATCTGAAGTGTCAGATACGACTGCGGCAGTAAGCTCTCACAATATCAGCAACATAGGGGGTATGCTTCCTCACACTAATTTCACTAATTATTCTCATAAATCGAGGCTATTGATTTGAAATGCCTGAATTCATACTCTGAGGCATTATTATTATTATCATCATAATCATCGCAATATAATATAATCTATTTGTTACGTCATAGGATTGCAGTGAATACAGACCCTATGCCCGGATAAACCAGTCCATGCATTAAACGACCCTTGAGTATTAGACTAGGTCGCTTCACGATACGAGCAAGGCCATGTTAATATCCTTCGGAAAGATGAAGTCAGACTTATAACCTCGCCGAACTAACACGCTTTACGGAAAGAATTACTAAGGTTATTTGGAGGCAGGAAATTCCGAATCTCACCAACTTCACAACTCTTTCTTTATCATGTTAGTAGATCAATTGATTAATCACATAAACTTATATTGCAAACCAAACCAATTTTATCCCAATCATTCTATAAATCAATATTGGGAAACAGTATCATTTTGAAATAAATTAAAACGAAAAAATTATTATGTAAATATATCAGGCACCAAATTTTATATTCTATGATTTCAATGAAAGAAACTTGAATAACTAAAAGTTGTAATATTTACTAGCTCCTACATAATGAAATGTTTCTCACCACTGTCTACATTTATGTAATACACTCATACAAACGTTAGAATGCATACGCTATTTAGTACATTGATTTCTTACATGGTAGCCGTTAAGTGGTTCTGATTCGAATACAGGATTAAGCACGCGCTCTGAACTCGACAACAGAGTGATTAATCAGACAGCCGTGGCAGGAGGAGTGTACAGCGAAGGCGGCAGTGTCCTCCATCGCACACCCACTGCCCCCTTGCGTGGGGTTACCTGCTAGTCTTCTATGTTTATATTTCTGAAGAATACTTCAGGTAAATATCAAAACACACCAAACGACACTCAGACCGCTATTCATTTATCAAAGACACCTCAAGCAGCATTATCTTACTCCATCTTTAAAGCTAACAAGAAATAACTTCCAATTCATCTTTAATATAACTCAGCGGTAGATTCATTTTAAAAACTTAACATACTTCACTCAGCACTTCTAACTGATTATGCTTTAAACGTATCCTACTGATTAATCCCATTTACAGTAATTCTACCTCTTATTAAAATAGAATGTAATTACACATACGTAGTCATATATATATATATATAACAATCAATGATACAAACCACAATAAGAAATGGGAAAACAAGACTAAGATCTTTCAACCTTAACAAGCGGTCTTCGTCAGAGTCAAAAACCCAACTGTTGGGTTTTTGACTCTGACGAAGACCACTTGTTACGGTTGAAAGATCTTAGTCTTGTTTTCCCTTTTCTTATTGTGGTTTGATCATTGATTGTTGTTTCACGTGTTTATGTGAAATCTTTTTATATATATATAAGTATATATACTAGCTAATCTACTCGGTGTTGCCCAGGAAACAATTTAATTCCAACTATAATAATAAATTACATATAACAAAAAAAATTTAAATTGTCTATAGTTCCAATACATTTAAGTTTTTTTCAGATAAAGGAAATAAATACAGAATGTAAATTAATGATTAAACAAAAAATACAGATATAATATAAAACCTATAATAAATTCACACACTTTTTTTTAAATTAAAACAAATGTATAGGAAAGCAGATTACATCAAATGTCGATTAGATTTAGATTTAATCAAAATTACATCATTAATTTTTTTGAGGTAATTAAAATCAGTTTTAGTTATAAAATATCCTTTAACTTCTTCCAGCAATGGATAGGGAACATGTTAGGAGGAGCTTTTCTCTTAAGATCCCGAATTAGTACATCCCAAAAAAGGACCCTGATCGAAATCAAAATACCGTAGTTAATTTCCCAGAAAACTTTTGTATGAGTTCTATACGTTTCTTTGCATGTAAATGTTTCCAGCATTATGTCTATAGCGGACAGACAGACAAACTTTCTACTATATATAGAGTGAAGATATGAACTTCCAATATCTAATTTTCGGTTGAACCGTCATCAGGAGAGTAGAGATAGACCGTCGAAAAACGTCCAGCCGTCGCTTCGCAAGTTCGCTTGGTGTCCCTATCTGTAATTCCCTGATGACGGTTCAACCAAAATGTATTGTAAGTGTGTTAGTATCTTTACTCTGTACCTATATTTTACTGTGAAACGTATAAAAAAATATATATATATATATATATATATATATATATATCAATGATCAAACCACAATATGAAATGGGAAAACAAGACTAAGATCTTTCAACCGTTACAAGCGGTCTTCGTCAGAGTCAAAAACTTCCCTCTATACCTTCATAGACCATTCTGACGATTTGAATTCTCTCCTAGATTTCATTGATTGCAAAACTTCTCTCACTCCGTCCACTAATTTCCTCACTGTTTTAAATCACAATGTTTGATGGTTACTATTACCCACAAACCAAAACTATTGCAATAGCTACAATCATTGATATTTCTTTTGAATTCATTGTCCATTGCAAAGTAGAATCAAGGCTTCTCTGGTAAACATTAACTAGACTTTTCCTTGGAAAATCCCTCCCACTCTATTTCTTTTTCCGTCATATATCAAAGAGGCGGTGTATTTTATTTATTCGATATTGATAAAAATTTACGATGTTTATAAAATGATGCAAACAGAGTAGTAATTTTTACATTTTATAATTTGTTATAAGGAATAGGACTTTGATTCCTCGACTAACTAATACAATTTAGTCGATCATGATCTATGTGGCCATCTTCAGTCTGCGAACTGAATTCAAACAATTCACCAAAAGTTTAAATGGATTTGAAATGTACGTACGTTTTACATGCTTAAACTGATCACATGGACGGTTGAAATATACCGCTAACTGTAATAGTTTATTGATTAACAAAACCCTTATTCTTTCTTATGTATACTAAATTTGAATACGTAAAAACTACTTTTCCTTCATATAATTTCGTTGATTATTAAGAGATACAATTAGTGGAAAGGGAATAAAAGAATAGGAAATGGTTAAAGAGAAAGAGTCAGAATGAAGGATGACGGGACGAGAATAAAGACTAGGGGTTGTCAGGGGTTCAATTATTAGAGCGCTGACTACATCGGCATACCACGAGCGCTCTTAGCCCTCACACAAAACCTTCCCCATCAATGCCAGAACCGCAAATTTATTCTCCCAAAGAATGCTCTAACATTTACATCCAGCTTTTACCGCATACTTTCAGCGTGTTGGCATTCTAAAAGATTCATCCAAAAAATTAATACTGTTACAAACGACTAATAACTTGTTTTTTTTTTATTATTTATGTTGTTTAAACTAATTTTCTTAATTACTAACCAAAGTGATACTCATACTATTTAAATGATAATTTCTTTAATTATTCATTTTCTGTCTGACTCTATAAACCCTAAACAATGATATGCAGCGGGTATAACTCATGAAATGCACCATCACCTTCAGCGGCTGACGAAATATCAGTCGTAAACTTAAGACGATACTGACTGATTATATCTGATTCAAAAAGGAATATTAAGCCGACTTTTACTGGCCCTTCAATGACAAAGCTGACAGCAGACTCCACTATCCCCCTTATGTTATGAACCATAAAGAAAACATTACAATAACTCCTGAATTTAAGCTGCACTGTTAAGATAAATACAAAAAGTTTATACCGGATGCCATTTTCAGTTTGGAGCATTCAAGCCTCTCTTGTATTCACCAATCCAGTATTCTTTTCAATGACACCAATATGATTTAATGATTTTAAATTTATCATTTAATCTCTTCACTACAACTATCCTATTGCTGAAAATGTCTATTATATTATAGATCCACCACAGATTACTTGTTTAAGTTTGTATATAGATATATTCACATCTACGCCGTCAGGGAAGTAGGTACAACACGAGAAGTTATCAAAATGAATGTAGAAGGCGGAATGAGGAAGAACTGGAGTAGTACAGTCACAAGGGGAAAAGCCTGAGCACTGTGTTCTGGCTTATATCCAAAGTAACTACAAGCACTGTGGGACTCTACCGTATTGACACTAAACGAGCAACAACTAAGAAAACTACAGGTTGAAGATCTTTCTTACAACTCAGCAACGTCTCTGTGAAAGCTGTATTTAAAAATCTTCTTACCATTTTTAAGTTGGAAAATATAAGCTAAAGGTGTAGCTCAAATGTCTCTTAACAGCAAACAAGACAGAAGGAAACAAGTGATGTATCTATAAAAATTTATTGAGGAAAAATTATTACCAATAAAAGGATTTATAACTTTATAATATAGAATAATAGCGCCGCACCTAGAAAACTTTTTCCATATTTAATTAACCAATAATCTTTATAAATAAAATAATGATTTTGTCTGTACATTGCTTAGAACTGACTCATTTCAAGTTTTCTTTACGTTTCATACATTGGAGAAACCGAATCCACCCTTAGAAAAATTTCTGTCGGTTTGTCGGTTTGTCGGTTTGTCGGTTTGTCCGCAAAACTTTGTCACAGGTAAACTCAGCTACCATAAGACATATAAAGCTGAAACTTTTACAGTAGATTTGTGTAGGTCTAACTTAAAATATAGGCTATGAATTGATTGGAATTTCAACATAGAAGTGAAGTTATGGACGTTTAACGCAAAAATGTTTGTCACAAGTAAACTCAGCCACCATAAGACATAGCGAGCTGAAACATTGACACTGGATTTGTGTGTGCCTAACTTAAAATATGGGCTCTAAATAGATTATTAATTCAGTACAGAAGCGAAGTTATGGGGCTTTTAGCTGTATTTTCCTAACTTCACAGACAAGTTTGTTTTGAAAATACACAGGTGTGGCAAGTAGGTATTGTTAGTTGATTTTAATTTCAATTGAGCATATGAATATATTGCGTATTTGACATCATTGAAATGGTGTTTCACAGAGTTAAGGATGTACTACCTATTGAGAATAAATGTTTTGTAAACGAGCAATTCTCAACTCTTAATATGAACAGGGAGGAAAAATCAACAAACAAGTTCTTACGCTATATGAAGCCGAGGAAAGAACTTACAAGTCAGTAAAGAGATTGGATTAGTGACGAAGAAGCAGTTCATTATCTAATTGAATTTCTTGACTCTGAATTTATTTCTCCTGGACTGCCTGCTCATGAGTAAAAACTTAAAGTAGAGCACCAATCATGCTACAATTTAGTAGCAGTAACAAATTTCATGTTACGAAACATGAGTGCCCCAAAACTGTGCAACGGGACACGACTCTGAGTTCGTGCTCTACACAGATATGCCATAGAGGCGGACATAATGACTGGATGTGGTATTGGGGAGTCTGTGTGTATACCACGCATACCATTGATTCCGAGCCACTGTCTGTTTACGTTGAAATGATTGCAAAGTCCGGTCAGAGTCTATTTCGCAATGACATTAACTAAGTCGCAAAGGGAGACTTCATCTAACGCAGGAATACAAGGTAGCAAAACCAAGTTTTTCTCACATGGTCAAATGTAGTTTACATGCTCAACGGTCAGAGGTTTCAACTCTTTCTTCTACCATGAACCTGAAGGACAGACAGCTAATGTAGTGTATAAGCTGGAGGCATTTGTTTAACACTGTAGTAATAATGGTATTTTCTACTATTCTATAATTTCTAATGACATTTTGAAATACCAAAAATGACGGAACTTCTGATTCCTCCGTGGTATAGCCGAAAGGCAATAGGCACACGGCAATAAACCAAAACAGGAACTTCTGATTCCGTCAAAGACGGGTACGTTTGCTATGTATTATATATAACTGTCAACTTTTTTTTAATTTAATATTTGCTTAATAAATACACTGGTAATAATGTAAGGTATGGGACCAGAGTAGCCCAGTGGATTGCGTGATTGCCGATGACAGTAGTGCAAATGTATTATAAATAAATGTAACAAACAAATATTTTTTTGAATTTAAAATGTGGATAATATAAAAGATGGTAATAAAGTAAAGGGATCTAGCCAGGGTTGCCAGTAGCTTGCTTGCTCGCCGATGACAGTAGTGCAAATGTATTATAAATAAACACAACAAAAATATTTTTTTTAATTTAATATTTGCGTAATATAAACACTGGTAATAAAGTAAGGTATGGAACCAGAGTAGCCCAGTGGCTTGCGTGCTAGCTTTTGACTGGGAGCACGTTAATTAGAACTAACTCATTTCAAGTTTTCTTTACGTTTCATACTTCAGAGTAGCCACATGTACCCTTAGAATAATTTCTGTCTGTCGGTTTGTCCACAAAATATTGCTACCATAAGACATATAAAGCTGAAACATTGATTGTAGATTTGTGTATGTCTAACTTAAAATCTAATCTTTGTATACAGAGGCTTTTTTTTAGCACTGTACTAATAATGGTATTTTCTACTATTCTATAACTTCTAATTGTAGTATTAGTATAATACTATAATTGATATTTTGGAATACCAAGTATAATAGAATTTTTGATTCCGTCAAAGACGGGTACGTTTGCTAGTTATACAATAAACTGGTAGAATCGCTAGTTGATTTCTTAAGCATTAAACACGTACAGTTTTAAAAAACAAATTCCCTATTACCTACGAACTGCCATCAATACTCCACAACTTACATAACACAATCAGCGCACTCGATTAAAACTCTAATTTTCCTGTTTTCCAGGGTGTTATCCCTTACTTTTGCAAAGTTTCAAACTCTTTTAATTAATAGTTGTCATTTAATGACATGATAATAAACTATGTATTGTTAGGAGATAATAATATTATTGTTAGATATCCTAGAATGTGAAACAACACACAATCCATATAGATATGTATTTACGATAAGTAAATTTCAATACAGTCTATAGGACAAGTTGGTTTTTTAAAGACAACTTAAATTCTATGTTAAGCATGAAATAAATAAGATACTACTTCTTTAAACTTAAACCGAATTTCTGGGTGAACACGCTGAGACCACAGATGTTAATTTAGCAAAGTTATAGCTATCAGCTAGACTTCTTGTCAGTAATAAAATTCCCTGAACATCTGCTAAAAACAAAAGAAAGTTATTTCATGTGTTCAACTGACTTACGTAGTCCACTCTCTCATAAGGTGATTTCTAAGTACTAATGGAGAATGAGAATACAGAAAGCAGACATCCCAGTCTAATGGTTCAAAAGATACAATTAAAGATGGAATGCATCTGTGGGTGCAGCGTTCCGCAAGCAGGATTCTGAGCCTGTTCATCAAACATCAAGGTGTTATCGTAATGAGATCTCAAACAACAGTCACAACTATTACTGTATGCACCAACTTCATGACTTATAGTTCACAACACCACACGTAACTTACCCATCCCACTCTGAAGAAGGCACTGTATTTCGAAATAGACTATCTAGATTTGTGTACACCTGATTATTTCCTCATAGAAAGAGATGTTCAGCGGGACAGGTGGCAAATCTAACTTGTATTACTATTTTCTGAAACCAAGACCTAAGAGATGACATTCCTATTGTGAAAAAGAGGTATTAATTTTTACTCTCGCGGAGATGCGGAAAATAAGTCACATACAACTGAAAACACGAACTACATTTCAGCAGAAAGAAAAAGTTACAAGTAATGATCAGACAAGAGAAGAGAAATACGCTTTCCCTGCCCTGAGAAATTTTTTCAAAATCTTTAAAGACAACTATTTAAACATTTCTTTTATTTCAAAAAAGCCCTGCATTAACAAATGAAATCACTAATCATTTGTAAATGAAAATGATTCCACAAATGCTTCCCTCCCACAGGAGTTCAACCTCCACGAGGGTTAACTGCCCTCAGGAGCGAAACTCCCGTGTTGATGTTTTGAGGTTGCCTCTCCTGTCCTACTATCAATCCCCAACCGCATATCACAACTTGCTCCCACAACACATCTTAGTCTCCGTATGAACAATCATAGAGCTTCCGTCAACAACCACTCCTATCTTCCCATCGCCATTCGTGCTAATAGTCATGGATTCTTGTTTATGAGTGCTACAGGTTGCAGATTCTGCGACAAATCCTCTCTGACTGCAAGGATCTTAACTCTATGAGCCTACGTGGAAGCCCATATTTGATTACTCAGTTCGCGTAGAGCACCTGGTCTTAATCTAAAAAGATAATGCTTTAATTAATTGAGCCGTTTATTTTGAAAGTGGCCTAATTCCATTTTCCAAAAAAATTTAGCTAGCTATTTAAATAATTACATTTTTACGTTATCTTTACCTTTTGCAGCAAATTGTACAAAATTTATTTAAAATTACTAAGTTTTTTTATAACAAAAATTAGTTGATAAATAAAATGACAATATTTTTAAATTTTGTAAAACGCAAACCCTTAAATATCTCGATTTTAACATAAATGGAACTAGGCCACTTTCAAAATAAGCGGCTCAATTAATTAGTTCCATCTTTACATTCATTTTTTATTATTTATTTTTTATTTATATCATTTTTACAATTTAATTTTTTATCATCAAATTATTTTTATTATTTAATTATTTTATTTATTAATTTAATTTAAGTTTTACTTTATTTTATTTTTCATTTCCATTAAAGCTTAATCCTTTTAGTTTTATTTTCATTCATGCATTACATCCTTTGTTCATCCCGTTGTTTCCAATTTATTTATTATATTTTTATTTATTACTCTTGTTGTATTTCCCATTCTACATTCAATTTTAAAATATTCTTATCTACTTTATTCTTTTTTGACCGGGCGCGAGTGCGGTAACATTGTTGTCTAAAACAGTCTCTGCACCAGTGTCATAGGTTTCCCTCTCTTACCTCTCCCGATGACACGTCAAACCGAAAATTAGCGACTGTAAGTTTATGTTTTTTATTTTTCTTTGCATTTTCATCTACATTTAACTATATATGTCATTCAAAACATAAAACAATCCGGTTAGTAAATATATGTATGTACGAATGTGTGTGTGTGTGTGTGTGTGTGTATGTTTGCTATCATTTGATTTGTTACATTTTTAATTTGACCCTGTTATTAATTAAAGAAATGAGTAACTTAATGACCTAAAAATAAAAACCTATTAAAACAATTTTAAGAGCTGTAAGTGTTGACTATGTGACGGTTTGACATAATATGTGGCTGTAGCAATGTAAACACAATATTATTTAGCTGTGGCATAAGAACTGACCTCCTGATAAGCCTGAAAAATCCATATTAGGATGTACTCCAGACATTATGAGGTATCAGCAAAAAACTAGGGTTGCTGAACTTGTTAAAACATACTTATGATTAACTGAATAATAAGAAGGAATTGAATACATCTTTCCGTAATGCATCGTTAGAATGGAGTCAAAATAACCAGGAAAGAGATGGACAATGCAAGCAGCTAATGAGCAACAAGGCCCTATCTCAATAATCTCCTGTTAAGAATCGCTGCATGCTGAAGGTATTAGGGTGTGATTACTTAATGAACCATCTTACCGGATCGGAAAGCTAAACACGTAACATTTCCTTTAATTTAGCATGACTGCCGTGTAATGGATTATAGTACATAACATCTCCAATATGGAATCAGCTCATAGCTACAGTAATAAATGGCTGAAAAGAAAAATAAAACGCATTAATACTTTTCCAATCACAAAATATAGAAATTGTAATTGAAATTACTTTTCAATATCAAAATTCGATATTAATATACAATAACAATTGACTTCAATTCTTACCATATACATTAACATCCATTTTATAAACAATTATCGAAATATTTGTAACTAATGTTGTAAGAAATCCGTATTGAAGATGACTTAAAGTGATTAACTCTTTAATTACAACAAAGGCCAATCTTTGGCAGGATGTGTTAGACTTAAGCATATAATCAACCTTGCTGGCAAAACAAAAGAAGGAAGAAAGACTTATAATTTGAATGAAGTCTCACCTGAAGTGGCTTTAACAATTGAAAAGTGGGATGAGAAGATGAAATTATGTTAATCAATGAACCTAGGAATAGAATCAAAATATCGACACTACAAGCCTCACATTTGATTTAACTTCGCCCAGTCACTTGACAACACAGGAAAAATAATTATCTGAACATTATTAAATATCATGATAAAGGAAGGCACTGTTTGGAAATGTTGAGCAACAACAGAAGAAAATGTAATAATAAAATATTCGCCCTTTGAGAGCCATGGCGTACAAGTTGTCTTAAACTCCATAATGTTAATGCAGAGAGAGTTTTAGGTTAGTAATTTTCAATCTTAGTAAAGGGAATCGCATTATATTTCCAAAGTCTAATACCTAAGTAAAAATATTTTACAAATTTTAGGACTTCGCTCAAAACTTTTACTAAATTAAGAACTTAATTAAATCTATTTAAACGGAGAGATTAGTATCCAGTGAAAGCAAAACAACTACAGGATAACTCCAGCTGGTTCTTAACTCCGTAGCAAACTTTGTTTCAGCTTTCTATTAATCTTATATTACAGTCTAAGACAAAATAACACGCGTCTCAGAGAAAAAAGAAAATCTTGGGTCTACACATAGACCTTAGAACAACTTTGCAAATACAGTACAAATCCATAGAATATGTGCATTGTAGGCCCTGCAAGTTTATTAAAATACTCTTCTGATATTACTATTGTAGCTAATGGCAACACTGTTTATCTTTTTTCAAAAAGTTGTTCAATAATAGTAATAAAAGTTGGTTTAATAATAGTACTATACATTCAGATGTGTTATAATAATTTAAATTATTATGGTTCTTGATAATAATAATTAATAAACACACATGGTGTCAGGTGTGAAGCTAAAATAATACCGGGACGTGACAAAAAATAAACGCTGGTACTGGTGATAAAAACAACAGTCAATCTGGCCGTAATGTAAACTTTAAGTGTGACTGCCCATAACTGTGCCAAGATTCAACGGCAATACTGCTGAGTCTAACTTTTATATTGAATTCTTCATATTAATTTTACATAAAGCCACTTCCTTAGAGGCAATACAAACACTGCATTTGCTCCCACCTTCATTAGAAGGTGAACCCTTAAAATTAATTGAAAATCTAGAATCCTGATAACTACAACAGACCATACTCATAATTAGTAGACCACAATCAAAATAACATCTTGGTTGATTGAGTAAATTAAGAGATACATGAAATTACAAAATTGTTTATCTAATACACAAAATTTTTATGATCCTGGAATAAGCACAATCCTGGAATCACATCACTGCATTCATTAGAGGCATGCAGAATTGCTAAGTTAATAAAAAAGTTGATTCTAAAACTTAAGGGAAATGTAGTTATACCATTATTCTAAATTGGGTACGATTGAGGAATTGTTTACGCTTTTAGACAACAAAGCAAATATACTGGACCTTTCACATCAGCAGGAACAAAATATGATGTCGAAGCTGAACGTTAACGTTCTCAGGAAATAAAAAATGTGGCAGGAATGTTCACGTTGTGTTTTACAACATAACAGGAATTAGTTTATGTACTATGCTAAGGAAAAAGAGTGTACACATTGCAAAAAAAATTGAACATTTTTTACAGCTTTCTGACATCAAGAAAGAAACTCCCTTCCTGATATCAAGAAAGAGGCTTTCTTTCTGATATCAAGAAAGAGGCTTTCTTTCTGATATCAAGAATGAGGCTCTTCTTCTATACATAGACAGGTCCGCGTCCGAAATTAATAATAAAGCCTTTAAAAATAATTTATTTCTCTTTTGGGTACCTGGACACAAGGAAATAGGGTGAGAATTGGTGATAGTGAATTAGTTTGAAAACAAACCATCAACAACCTGGAGTCTTTTTGGACAACACATCGCAGTATTCATAAGGGTATTCAACTGAACTTACATTTGTGAGGAGATACTATATCTTCCAAGGAAAGATTTATAAAGAAGATGTTACGTAGAATATCTAACCAGACATTGTCCTCTTAATCACCACTTATGAAAGCTGTAATGAACATCATCGAACAATGCAGAATAGGTCTGGAAGAGGGGGAAACCTTTCATCAGATTCTTCCTGAAATGGGTAATCACGTTTAAGATATTAAAGACTTTTGTTAAATCACATGTAAAACCAATAAAAGTGAAAGATCCTTCTCCAAGAGCAATAAGTACATTAAAGAACTTAAAGTTTGACGTTGAGTTCAGAAATGACATTATGCAAGCACAATAGGACAGAGATTACCGAGGTGTGCAAGACTCTGATGAGCTCAGGCATTGAATTTAATAATGATGACAAGTCAAATTCTTCTAGATCAATGATTTCAAGTTTGTTATAACTGATAAAATGGATATAGCAACATCTTATAGATGATTATCTAATCAATTATAGATAATTATCTATGGGTTTGATAAAACTTTACCAGAGTTTGATATAAGGTCTTCACGATAGTAAATTTAAATAAAATCAAACCTTGGCTAAGCGTATGAGAGATTTATTTGTCACAAATAAAGTACAGTAATAGAGTGGACTCCATATGCTTGCAAAGATTTTCTCATAAGTTCAATGTAAGAAATCTCCAGAGAACTATTGCAGCGAACAAATGAAAAAAACAAATCTGTGATTTTAATAATTAGATGAAGTTAGATTATTGGAGTCTAAAAGTGTTATGTTTGAGTGAAGTAATAGTATTAAGGAGTGCTGCCAGAGGTAGGTGCAGTGAGGTCAGACGAAGCAGACCAAGCTAACAATGAGGAGGCCATGGGCTGGCAGCGGGCTCATTGTGCTCCATCGGACACGCCGCATGCACACCGTCAGCATCGCGGCACCTCTCTCCACCCACACTTCTGCACACTGTCCTCTCCAGTCCCCACAACCTTAAGCTGTCCATCATAACTAAACTCACGCGGTCCAACCTAGTAATGCGCACTAACTCACACTCAAGTTAAAACAAGTAGCAGCACTCAACCTGTTTATATACATAATCAAACCACAATATATGAAATGAGAAAAAAGACTAAGATCTTTCAACCATAACAGGCGTTCTTCGTCAGAGTCAGTTGAGGTTTTGATTCTGACGAAGACCGTTTGTTAAGGTTGAAAGATCTTCGTATTTTTCCCATTTCTTATTGTGATTCAATCATGCATACATATATATATATATGACTCCCCGATGTCGACGAATGTCAAAATATCGCTGTGAGTCTTTTTTTTGTGTGTTTTTATTCGTTTTTCTCTTTGCTCTGTGAACTATATATATATATATATATATATATATATATATATATATATTATATAGTAGCAGTTTGCTTCTCAACGCGAGTACTTCGCACTTCTTCCCGATGACGACGGATGTCGAAATATCGAAATGAGTTCTTTAGTGACTTTCTGTGTCCTTTCCTATTTGTTAAAGTTTATATATATATATATATATATATATATATATAAACAGTTACAGTGATCCGATCCATATGACTTAAGCACAGCTAAGAATTGTCTGTAACTTTTGACATTTTTGTCCTCTATGCATTGTTTTTTCGAAAGTGTTGAACGTCAGGACGCCGACACAACCGTTCAAACCCTGAATAAAAATGTCTTGCTATATTCATTATTGCAATTTTGAATCCAAGTATGTGGTACTATTGTAATTACACCTTAAATAACCTAAGGGGGAAAATAATTAAAAAAATTATATGAAAATTCTGACTCATGACAGAGAAGAAATATAAATGGCGAAGATTAAAGAATGTATTCTTTACTAAGCGTTAGTAACGTATTCTAAATATGATTAACAACCATACTGTCACATATAATTTTGTAGCAATCAACCACAAAGAAAAAGTAATACGATTCCAAGTCAGTCAATATATGCTGACTTGTGGTGTTAGATATTTGTATTCGACTCTAGTACACTGACATTGAAATTATTTCATTCTGACAAAGTCAATTGTTGTTTAATATGATATTTCGGCATTTACAAAATATAGAAGTGAGTTTGTGAGTATTCTCCCCTGATACATAACATATGTCATTAAATATCAGAGGAAAAACACTAACAAAGTTCACTTCTATAATTCGACAGACTGCGTCATCAGGAGATGAAGAATCTAGCTTAAAAATTATTTGAGTCTGAACATCGTGCTTAAAGCATTTGGTAAACTTTGGCAAACATTCTTTAAGCACTGCCATCACATAAGCAAAGTGAAAACAGTTTGAGAATCTTAAAAAGCGAAGGAAAAAGATATATTAAATAAATAAATAGTAAATAAAAAATGATAAACAATTAGCGGAATAAATATTAAATAAAAAAATAATAATTACAAAGAGAGATTGAGAGTAGAAGTAAAAGAAAGGATTGCTATTTTCACCTCTAATAACTTTCATATCCAGTAAAGGCAGAATTTCATTTCTGTCTCACTTGTAAAAATCAAGTCGACTGTAATATGTACTAAATAAATTTCATGCATGTTCTCTTCTTTTTATGAGTTATTTAGAATAATTCTCCTGGCTTATTACAACAGTATTTCAGTAATCCAAACGCAATAAATAGGTAAGAATCCGTGATATACGAGAGATCTGTGTTAATGCAAATCTTTGTTTATATATAACTCTGACAAATGTAAAATATCTAGCCATAAAACCTGCTTTGAGATGGAAATGTGCGGCTTCAATTTATTTCACTGCTTAACCATCAATTCATTCGCTTAATCCTATGATACATAATAAAAAATGGCTATACCCAGGAAGGATTACATTTTCAAAGAGTACTTAATTATTAAGGCATCTTTATATTGCAATGTACTTAAACATTGAATTAATTTTTAAAAACACTTTTTATAGCTTCTTTCTTTAGACTAAAATCCTCAAGAAACCTATCTTTAAAATTACTGAGATATGTTTGGGAATATCCAGAAAGCTTAATTGTTGGGCTACATAACTGAAAGGAAATCGTGTTTTATGTGATGTCATTATTGATCCTTGATGACAAATATATTCTTTTTAATTTTAAGCTCAAAAGGTCAAGTTGAAGCTGGATCTGTTGTTGAAATAAAGAATGTTTCATTATCTTCCAACAATAACTTCACTTTTATGACCGTGTCTAACTTACCACTCTTACATACATATGTCGTTCTGATCTTTTAAGAATGTTCAGGTTTTATTAAATCAATATACTGCACCAGAGTTCAGAAGACTGGTTGAATATTTTAACCTAAGACTATGAGTTGTAATGATATTTACACAATTACTTTTGATTGCGCCTTAATGTCCTACAGTAATAATACAGAGATTTTTTTTTCAGGATCTCCTGTCATGACATTTGAGAAATGTCTTCTTTCCACCCTACTTCAACGGCAAAGTTTTCACCAACTGAAACTAAGTGCAAACAAACAATCCTTGTGAACATCAACGTTACTTAAACTGACTCGGTCAGCTCTCTAAAATAGTCAATGCAACCTTTACTTTGTTTTTGAAGTAGATTACAAGTTCTTGTGTAATTATTATTACAAAATATAATTTTATAAAGATTACTATTTTATAAATTATATTATATATAAAATTACCAAACAGATGGCACAATACCCCTCTAGAAGATGAAGATATATTTTTTTAATTTTCTCAAGTCAAGGTATTATCAAAAAGCAATTAAAAAAATATTAAATAAACAATTACCTCAAGTTATTTTCGCGTTTCATAATAACTTTACAGTAAAGTCTTAATTTCAAAACTTCATTTAAAGGTACGAAAAGTATAACATGTACTTTTATATAAGTGATTAACAGTAAAGACTGTGAAAAAGAGATGAGACAAGCCATTCCTAAAATAGTAAAAAGAATTTACCAACACACATACTCCACAGGAATAAATAAGAGTAATACGACTAACTGGCGAGACCTAATATTAATAAAAGTAATTCTTTTGATTTTAATGAAGTAAGAATTAGCGAAGTAGCTAACTGAACAAGGAGAAGAATCTCAGTTCTTTGAGTTTATTGAGGGTCACTCTGAAGTGCTTACTACTTTTACCTTCTCTTTTACTAATATGTATAAATACACAATTTTTCTTTATCAAAGTTTGGTCTAACGTCAAAAACTTCTTAATAAAATACCTTTAATTTGTAGACATCTTTAAGGGATTGGAAATTAAGAAGGGTTTGATGCTGGACCAAACCTAGATAAAGAAAAATGGTATATTAAGTAGCACTACAGCTTCTGCATTATGATTTTCTAGAGAGATGCTCTTTCTGTATTATTATCTTCCTATAACTAACTCGTAACTCAAAATATCGAGTTACCAGTTACTTATAACAAGACCTCTCTATACAAAAACAGAAACAGAATCTCTCTAAGAAAATCACTAATGCAGAAGCCGCAGTGCTATTTAATTATATATATATATATATATATATATATATATATATATATATATATCAGCTCAAAAACAAAGAAAAGAAACACACAGAGAAAGAGACACACTTACAAACTCAAATTTTCGGATGATCCGTCTTCAGGAGAAAAGAGAATGGGCGACCAAGCACGCCGGAAACACAACGGCAGGAAACCCAACTTTCCAAAAATTTGAGTTTGTAAATGTGTCTCTTTCTCTGTGTGCTGCTTTTCTTCGTTTTTGAGCTTATTTGCGTCCAGTTTGGATCGTTTTTTCGAATTTTGAGTGATATATATATATATATATATATATATAAAAATTTAAATTACACAAAGCACGACACAGAAAAGAGAATACAAAGAAAACTTACAGAATTCAATATTTCGAACTGTTGTTCGTCATCAGGAGAGTAGACTAGTATATATATATATATATATATATATATATATCAATGTAAATAAAAAAAATGTCCCACAAGGAGAGTAGGTCAAATTACACAGAAAGAACTGCCACAAGTTATTTCTATATTTTGACTTCCATGTTGATCAGAAGTAGAAGGGACCACATGGTTGCAACAATCGTCGCTACCTAGTCACAGAGCGAGCCACTTCTGAAGACTCCTGATGATGACGACATTTCAAATATAGAAATAAGTTATTCCAGTATTTCTACATATTGTTTCTATACTTATATGTAAATATATTTTACTATAACTGACTCTGACAATGTCATAAATAATTCCTGTGCAGAACATCTATTAAAATTTGTTTACTTAAAAACTATGAATGGAATCTGTATTTGAAATCATACGAAGAATACAAACTCCGTATCTAGAAGAGGTTAAAGCCTTTGACTTTATTATATCTGTTTTCGAATCAGTCATGTCGGAATGGGCAAATTTTTTTGTTATATTTTACAGAAAAGTGAGGGATACTTTTCTGTCTACATTTATAAAGGTTATTACTGAAATTAAAATCTGAAGTTGAATTTTGTCACAACTGTGGCATAGGTAGTATGACAGTTATGGCTGTGGAGTGTACAATTCCGATAAAATTACGAGTGTACAATTACTAATAAAATTATTACATCCAAATTTAAACAAATGATACATATTGATTTATATGTAAACAACACAATACGTTAACGAGTTTGATATTATGTTTACTTACAGTAAAGTTGAAAGTAGGCCACTCTGATTTTGTATTTAGGGATTCACAGCAATGGGTGCGTCTCACGGTTTTTCTCAGTTTATTTTCACATTCCCCAAAAATACTAAGATGTATTTAGATCTTCAAGACACGTTTGAAAATTTTAATTAATATTTAAGACAGCTTCATCGATTTTCCTAACTCACAGAAGAGTAACTCACATTTTGAACAATATTCAAGACAGTTTCATCGATTTTCTCAACTCACTGAAGAGTAACTCAAATTTTGATCAATATTTAAGACAGTTTCATCGATTTTCTTAACTCACAGAAGAGTAACTCACATTTTGATCAATATTTAAGACAGTTTCATACAGTTTCTCAACTCACTGAAGAGTAACTCACATTTTGATCAATATTTAAGACAGTTTCATAGAGTTTCTCAACTCACTGAAGAGTAACTCAAATTTTCATCAATATTTAAGACAGTTTCATCGATTTGCTTAACTCACTGAAGAGTAACTCACATTTTAATTAATATTTAAAACAGTTTCATCTATTTCCTTAGCTCACTGAAGAGTAACTCAAATTTTGTGAAGTGAATAAAGATGGTTCGTCTGAATCTGATTGAACCGTTACCTTGACAACGGCACGTTGGCACGATACAGATATCGCAAATAATATATCAATTCAACAATGCCCTTCTATTTATTCTTGCATTGATACTCAAATATATTATTTTACTTACATGTTGTTCATATTGAACATACAGGCTACTGATGTAATTATGGTCATACAAGTTTTCCAACACCCCGAAGTTATAAATTTCATCCCTTCACAACTGTTACTCTGCGAATTCATTTTTTCATAGTAATTCTACAGATGTTTCACAGCAGAAACTAAAATTAAGAAGTACTTCGGTAGATCTCTCAAGCTTACAAAGTAGGCAATGCTCACTACTACAATCTTCAAACGCTTTCCTCATTGGCTTAGTTTTATTTTGTTTTGCTCGCGGGCAATAACCCTACCCGTGACTAGTCATTAGGTCTTATTTTAATTCGTCCCTTTCGATTACAAAGGTTCACACTTTTTTTATACTTCATTAATTAAAATAGACTGAGGTGTTTATGTAAACGAAATAAAATGAAAATAATAAAAAACTAAACGTCAGAAAAAGAACATTTATTCATTATTAGCATTAATATTAAAATGAATTAATGTCCGATAGTATAATAGTCTTTGAGCAACAGAGGTTCGTTCATTGTGTCTAGTTGTTTATTCAAGAGTTTAGTTGTTTACATATTTTATTTTAGAATATTGTATCAACACGTAGTCTTTCTGTAAAAATGATTAGGAAGAATATGAGCTTGTACCTCGGATAAATATTTATATAACTATGTTTATGTTATATATATATCAATGATCAAACCACAATATGAAATGGGAAAACAAGACTAAGATTTTTCAACCATAACAAACGGTCTTCATCAGAGTCAAAAAACCTAACTGAAACACTAAATGCAGAAAACATCTGGTAAGGGGTTGATAAGAGTTGGAGGGAAGAGTGGCATTTTAAAACGGTGAAAGTGCTGGAAAGCACAAATGTCCAGAAATGGATGTTTGGGGAAACAAAGTAGTACAGTAAAAATGAGTAAAAAACTATCCCCTAACTGTAAACCCTCTTAGAAGAGGCTTTGCCCTCGTAACGAAAGTATCAAGTTTGAAGACACCGTTACTAATATTTATAATATTTGATCCCTAATTAAATTTAATTAGGGACGACTCAATAATATTTCTTAACAACATCGATTTTTATAGGTAATAAATTTAGCTCCTGCCCAATCAATATGATGATTTTGATTGTTTATATGCAAGAGTAAGGCACTAGTTTTTTCCTGTCTACTTACGCTGTATTGGTGTTGTTTTACACGTGTCTTTAATGATTTATGAGTTATATATATATATATCATGCAATAGAAATTTGAAATCTACAAAAACTAAGATCTTTAGTCTAATAATAGTTTCATCAGAGCTTTTGAAGGAGAAAGTGAAACAGAAGAAAGATGAAAAAACACAATAGAGTGAACTTAATAGTTTCAACATCACAGAAGGAATGGTTCGCAACTGTATTCTGCTTGAAACTCTCACGAGGACCACTACTAGTCCAAAGTCTTAGTTTCTTCTCAGATTTCGACATTCTCTTTATGAAATTGATTAGTTTTTCACATACATACTGACAAATAGTTATATTTATGCTTATTTAAGAAATAACACTGGACAAGAAACAATAAAAAAAACACGTGGTGTATAAATATTTTTATTGATGGTTATCATCAAGAATATATCATAAGAAACGATGAAGTTAGAGATATGACTTTCGGTCAGGGAGACAAAAGTTCGTTGAGTCTGCAGTAGAAGGTATCTAAGATCAAAAGTCAGTTTTGATGTCAGATACCTTCTCTTCCCTTCATATTCTTCACTTTACCGGGATGAATCATTTCTCTTACCACTAGGATTTTTAAGTTACCTCATTGTATTAGATTCCTATTTATTCGTTGTTTGTTATATTTATTTTTACAATATTTGCATTTTGTTCCATTCATTTAGACAAACACTTCTATTTTAATTTAAGAAAGTTAAACTTCCATTTTTTCGTTCTTGCACTAAATATATGGATCACTAGATTAAATTACAACACGGGCATACATATAATTAATAGAAGAATTATTCTTTAAGTAAATGAATAACTCCTTTTCAAAATGCTGTTAATGAGTATTTCAGATGTACAAAGAACTCTCATTCATACCTAGTGTTAATATTAACCTGGCACAGTTATACAGCAGAAATGAGTTAAGAGTCTGTATCACTAGGTGCAAGTAACAATCAAGTTGGGTAATACTGCTGAATTATCAATTGCAACACAATAGCTAATACCGAGTGGAATAAGAATAGGTACGCTAGACCCACAGTCAAAGTAATTATGAGGTATATATGTATTGTTGAAGATTTCTGTTTCTTGTTCTCATAAAAATTTGAAATTTCATGATAAACCTTTCACTAATAACCTTTCACTTTTATGAAATAGTACTTGCTCAACTTCATTTTTACTCAAGAAAAGCGGCAATCTAAGTTAAGGAGTCACTACAATAATTTACGGCCATTGAGATTCAACCCGCTGACTAGGCTGTCAAACTAATTTAAGCCCTTACCGAAGACAACCCAAACTAAAATTTATTAGACTGTTCAATATCAAGACAAGAGAACACTGTACAGAACAGACAGTTGATAAAGTGTTGTGAAATACATCTTATTGAAAAACAAATTACTGACAGTTTAGTAGTGTTACAAACTAGTGTCAGGTGTAAGCTAAGGCTTACTTGAGCCGTGGACCTCGTTAGTTTGGCAAACTTAGCTCACAGGACAACCATGACGTTCGTTTGATTTACGTTTCTCTTTAAATCAAACGTAAAGTCTGAAATGAACTTCGACTCAAAACACACTATAGTTGATATTCTTAAATCCTGACAGTATAACTACAAACTAGAAATTTAACTAAATCAACAATCTTTTGCTGTCTAAAAATACATGGTGTTTACGATCAATATGTCGAAATCATCAACAACTAAGTAGATACTAATAAAAACAATCTATTTATTTAAAAAAAATTGTCAATAATTTGAACTGAAATAGAAGCACTGAGAATTCCTAAAGTGTGCACTGAGACGTCGGAACCGAGACTCCATCTCACCAGCATTGACAAATATTACCATCTAATTATTTAGCTCTGCCACAATTAGACTCAAAAATTTATACAATACGAATTAATATCCAAATACTGAACATCATTTTAATGAGGTTGATTTAATTATATAAATTATATTATAATTATATATCAATATTTTGCGATGAAATCTTACAAAGCTTTTGGTGCATGGGAAAAAAATAACAGACTGATTGGATGAAATGGAAGCTAATTTAAATGGTTCAATAACATGAACTATAAGATGAATATTTTGTTAATATTTAGTCATAATGTAATGCAAATTGTGAATACAAGCTCATACTAAGCTTTGTAATTACTATTGCAACTCAGTGAATTCAGTGATAAAACTTCAAGGATACATTACTTCTAACTAGGTTAACAACTATTGGTATAAACGTAAAGTTGTATTGAAATGCCAGTAAATTATTTTCAAAAAGTACAGCGTTTCCTTGCGACTTTCTACTTGGGCAAATAGAATTATTACTAGCCATGGAAAAATAACTTCTCATTAACAGACACTACTGTTCAAAGTCAGTATACAAAGTTGTAAAACAGTTGTATTCTATTTATAATAAAATCTGTGTAAAAATAAATATTTATTTTATTTATTTGTAAATAAGGATTTTAATTTTTAAACATATATTCACTAATTCAGGAGTGCTCCGACTGAAACTGACCCCGGATACAAATGAAAAACATTGGGGCCATTTGGGCGGATTCCTACTTTAAAAATTGAAGTCTCTACTTTGCCACTTGACCTACATACACGGTATGAAATACTTTTTACAACTTTGATATTAATATTCTTCTGCATAACAAAACTGGATTCTTTAATATACACTAGCTCATCTACCCGGCGTTGCCTGGAAAACAACTTAATTCCAACTTTAATAAAAAATGCCATGTAACGAAAACAATTTAAATCTTTATAAATAAAAGAAAGTATTTGTCTGTACATTGCTTAGAACTGATTTATTTCAAATTTTCTTTACGTTTCATACATTAGAGAAACCCAATCCACCCTTAGAAAAATTTCCTGCCTGTCGGTTTGTCCACAAAATTTTGTCACAGGTAAACTGAACCACCATAAAACAATAATGTGAGCAAACCTTTCATTGAGATAAAGTCTTTGGTAGGTATAGACCAATGAAAATGAATTCATCACAAGGAATCGAGAAAGCTATCAAAAATCACTGGTCAAAAATATTTGAAAACGTTTAATGGAACTATGAAGGCCAATCCGTTTTAAAGACTTCTTAACAACTTGGAAGACAGGCCAGTGAGTGACAACGGTCCACTTGAAACTATTTACGCTAGAGAAATGGCCTAGAACTATACCGTACTTTTCATAGTTTCGAAGTGGATCAACCTATCATCACTCAGTGATCCATTTAAAACGTCCCTTAATCAAAACTCATTAACATTACGTTACGTTAACGTTCATAACATTACATTTTTAAAAACCTTTAATAAACTAAAATGTTTTGATCTAAAATAATTTGAATATTCCAAACACTACTTTTAATGAATTAATTACCCAACCTACAAGGTTATCTTATTTGGTCTGGCGGTCCCACGAAAGGGCAGACACAGGTCAAATGTTGGCCTGCAATACAACCACATAATGTACATTCTACAATAGGAATCCTTAATTTTGCCTAACTCAAGTTTAGGACTCCAACTTACAAGAAATGAATACAATAATTAAGAAGAGATTAATTTTAGTTTTCAGTGTTAAAGAAGTTAAGATCTGCACCACCGGTAACAAAAGTAGTAATTCTCTAGGTCACCTATGTGCAGATATGATGCAGTTCTCACGATAAAGGCATAATTCGTTCTCACAATGAGTTCACAACTCTTCCGATGGCTGTGATAAATTTTAAGTAGATTTCACCATGTTAATGATGAATATACAAACATCAAATGCATATATATTAATCAACTCTAATTTATTAGTACTACTATTTATTTCAAATATATATACATAAAAGTATTATTTAAGCATAAAATTGGCTGGTTCACTGTTATACTACCACAAAAAAAACTTAAAATTACTTGAAATAAAATTCCTAATTCATAAAATTAAAACAAAGAGAAAAAATTGTTTAAAATTTAGAATATTGGATTTAGCAAAAGTAAAGTAAATCTTCCGCATTCTAATTTGCAAAATGTCTTCTAAAATTGAAATATCATAAAATTTGAATAAAACTCACAACAGCAACCTTGGGTTTTTACAAACGTTAATGAAATGTTAAAAATTAAGCATCTTTTTCATGATGTTTAATTTTTCAATAGATTAGTCTATACAATCAAGACTGGTTTATACAATAAAAATCAAATCACTGGTATTCAGTTATTTCAATTTTTATTATGCATTACTGGACTGAACATTTAGTGGACTACTTGCAAATAATTCGCCTATAGCAACTTTTCAGAACAATTCAAGTTCTGAAGTAACTTGAATTTCATTATTACGTTATTACATATGTGTCTGTTTAGGAACGCAAAGAAAAACAAGTTTCCAGAATATTTTTTTTGCCAAGTTTTAAAAATCATGCAATTTGAATAATCTTATAAGGCAATTGTTCATAGCTTTTCTTTTTCAAATTTTCTTCTTCGGTTATAAATAAATGTTTTAAATTAAACAGAGACATCGTATTTCAATTTATACGTATTTTGCTTTGAAACTGAAAAGTTAACCGAGACCTATATTTTGTATCTATTCTATTAAAGAGAAGGTGTCTTTTTAAAATAAATAAATATATATTTCCCAAACAAAAATATCAATAAGTGCATATTAACTTAAGCAGGGAGCCAATAATGTTAAAAACGAGAAGACCACGTTTTTGTTTTAAAACATCTGAAATGGTTTTTAGGTTTTAGAATCTTTTCTGAAATATTTAAAAATAATATATTTCACTATATAAAAAGTAAATGTGAAATATGTACTGTATAATTTTCCTCTGATTCAGTACTTATGTCTGTACATATTATTTATTTTTGTGTCCATTATCTAATAGAAAATCTTCTCAGGAAGACATCAACATTGTGCCCAGAGACAGTAGCATCTAAATGGCTCTCTGTCCTATCTTTGGATAAGAATTACTTCCTACGATACCGTGAGAGGAAGAGTTTGTTGCACAAAACCTCCATGTAGCCATTCGACCTGATAACACTAACCTACAAAAAATGTTTCAACATTCTCTTCCAAAACACTATCCAAAAGAAATTCTTCCATAGATTTAAGTTTTTTTTTTTAAATTTTCAGAGTTCTAGAACAGTATGGCCACATTTTTTAGATGTTATAATATCACATTGACCGGATAAAGGGCAGAATAATCTAATGAGAACTGCTAATACAGGAGAGACTGGAGATTACTCCAGAGGAGGAATGTCATCACATCACTAAATACCCCATACTGATAAACATCGGGATGGATGGTAACTGGTCAACAGACACCCAGATTACTAAACCCAAACAGAAGAATTATTAAACATTTTATCAAGTATATTTACCTAGATATTAAACTATACTCCTCTAAACCTTCAGTAGCCATTATCTTCCTTGTACATTATTTCTATCTTTCAACATCTTGAATACAAATTTGTGTTCGCGTGTTAGTGTTAGCGCTATCTTGAAAATCCATTGTTGCTTCCTATTGACTTAGTGTATTTGTTACTTAGTATATGACTATAGACTCCTTGTTTGATTCTAGAGGGATCCCTCTTTAACTAGTGTTTTTGTCCTTAATATTCATTTTTAAAAAAATCGTTGCATACTGATACAATTTCCTAAGTTCTGTACAAAATTGCTATATGAATTTTTTATTTAAAAAGAGAACACATGATACAACAACCTGTTACCGGTAATAAAAGGGATATATACAGTGGTCTCCGTGACAACTTCGACTATAGTAGAAGTAAAGAGTAGAAAAAGCAAACTGGGAGAGTTTTGGTGGTGGGTTTGTTACGAGATATACCAGATAATTATGTAAATGGTGTTGTCCTTAAGACTGCATTCGGCTGAGTTATTGGCAAGGTTATTTTCTGTACAGTGTTTGACTTTGAATCCATCAGAGCCATTTTGAATGAATCATGGCTGTTCCTTTAAACTCTTGTCCATTTCTTCAGATGTAGCTCGACGAAGTTGAAGGAAAGAACTGCGGACTGATTCTCATGGAGTCGCCACTTCATATTTCGAACTTCACTCTGTATTTGACTTCAATATTACTCGTGAGGAGTAATATTTTCATTTTTTTTGTTGTTGTTGGTTCTTTTCCTTGTGGTATTTCTTTGTTTTAAACAATAGAAATTGCTGTGTAAAGGTGAATTATAAATTTGTAAATCCGTAACAAATGATCACTATTTGTTTTTTCTTTTCAAAAAAAAAAATAGAGTATCAATTTTAACAACTCTGTTACATTTAATTGTTTAATTTTTAAGAAGGAATAAAAGAAAAATGGAAGAACTTCGGGGTGGTAACAGGTATACTGTGGCATACAATATTGTTACACATACACACCGTACCGTTGGCTGAGTATAAATAGCTATCATAATGTCTAAAAAATCAGGTAACAATTAATATTTGGATTAATGAAAACCATTCATGCGAGTGACGTAATTTTAACCAGCACTCGGAATTACCATGTGGTTTGGAACGAATTCTAAGTTTTCTATCCTTGAACCCTCTTCGCATATCAAGGACATTGGAGGGGACGGAACATCAACAACGAACCGGAGTTATAATATAAAGAGCAAAACAGAAATTGAAGTTTTAGATTTCTTACATTCTTCCAGTTCTAAACATAATTTTTTTTACTAATGATAATTTTTTAATCACATGAAAATATGGGTCTAATTTCGGTATACAACTCCATTAGAACTTTTAAACTATAGACATATACAGGTCCATAACACACTAGATAGAATTTGTTATTCTATAAGCGCACTTTTAAAATGATTTGTGATAGTGAAAATGCTAGGAACACATTGTTTGAAATGGCTCTCTTTGATAGGAAAATTAAAAAACACTTTTAAATTGACTTTTAAACGATTGCTTGTATGTATTGCTTTCATAGAGTCCGACCGGATCGAAGAGAACAGAGTACTACGGTATCTATCATTCAATATTACAGTTAATACATTTTCTCTAGAGATGCATCTAGTCTGAACCAACTATACCTCTTTATAATTAAAATGACGTAACTATTACACCTGGATAAATTTGATGTAGTTGGGTTCTTTCTACGGGGAGAAAAATTGCATTTTAAGTCTTCAAATATTCCCTTTGAAAATTATGGAAACCCCGAAAGAGCATGGCTTTCATTTTAGCTTCTGTTAGTAACTCAAACGGAATTACATTTCCCATCATTGAGCAATGTCGTTCAAAGCTAGATTCCTTTAGTTACAAAGTGATTTAAGAGAATGGAATAACAGACTTACTGACTCATTTCTACAACAAACTTGGTTATAAAACGCATCGATTTGACACTGTCGTAGATTAACTCTTTTTTGATACAAATTTCTTTTGTTTTAAACAGAACTTGGTCGATTCAAATCTTTTAATAAAATACATTAAAATGTATACAACAGAGAATCGTATAGGTTATATGAAACTCAGATGAGAATTAAGAACCCCACAACTGGCAACAATGATAGAGAGACTTCTTTGTTTCAGATCAATTTAAATGTTAGACCTGAAGGCCAAACTGTTATAAAGGTGAATGCCACACTAATGAAGTTCCACTGCAACTCGATCCACTGCCACTCATTCTCACAGAAGAAGGTGTACTCAGTTTCGATTTCTTCAGTGCATCAATTAAACATAAAACTAAGTTAATAAAGCCATGGGTGAGAACGATTCTATGCTACCGTAATATAATTTACATTTACTTCCGGTACTCTGACCGTGGAAAAGGGAGTAAGTTTAGAGCAGTCAACTAGGTCGACGTGAAGCGGCTGTACTCGTATAATTGTGAGAGACAGGGGACTCTGCATCTTCAGCAGGAAACTAGCAAGCAAGCAGTAACGCCTTGCTGATTGAATTCAGCAGTAATAACTGCTTACGATCAATAAATCACAGCAATCTTAAAAAGAAAGCTCTAAAGCAAAAGAAACTTTAATGTCAGCTAATATAGCGCTTCAGTTCACATGAGACATCACAACCCGACAACTCCCAGTCTTAAACACAATCAATACCACACTCAAGCACCACTAAAATCATTTATTTATTAAAAAGCATTTTCTTTATTTTCAATCATTGGATTTCCAATTAGTTTTCATAATTGGAAAAAATAAATTAGTCCTTTATAAGGGATAATTATTTCAAATGTATTCTACGAACCATTGAAAAAAAATAAAAAAAACTGATTTCATTAATTGAAACCAGATAAACCTCTTTAAAACATTTACAAGATATATGTTATTCTGTCCCAATAATTAGTTGAGATAAATTATCACCCAAGCACATTTTTTCTCCCTTCTTTATTTTGTTGTAAACCAACTCTTGTCTCCATGAAAGGAACATTTTGAGACTGGCTTATTTACACGTTTTGAATTCAATGTATTAATAACTTTTTCACGATAATGAAAAAGATCGATACTGAAATTTTAATAAATTTCATTATACGTGCAGGCGTATAGAGGATGCCTGAATCTGTTTGTGATTTTTTTCTTTTTTTTTTTTTATAATGCCTAACTAGGTATGTAGGTGAGTTGGGGAATGTGGGCACATGATTTGAATTTGCAGCAGGGAGCTAAGCACTTCAGCACGGTCCTATACTAATGTAACTACTGTTAACAAATAATCATAAACTTAAGAATGATAACAAATGTAAAAACCATTGAGTTCAATCGGTAATAATTGTATAAAAACTTATTGAAAAGATAAAAGTGAACAAAACATAACTCCTCTTTTCAAAAATAGCTGAGAATTTTCAAAAATTATCTTTTTTTTGGACTAGAGGGAAGAGACAGTTCCTGTTTTGATAGAGAAGAAGATACCTTTCTAAGCTTCTGTGCTCCAAACACCATAAGCAAAGGGCTATTTGCAAGTTAAATTTCATTAATCAATCGGAGGTGACCTGTAGAATGTCACGGTCTTTTCGAACTGCATCTACACATTGAAGCATTATTGACGAATGTAAAAATGCACTCACTCAACTTAAAACACAAAATTCGTCTACATCTTTGAGATCATTTTTTCTATATAATTAGTATACTTCACTTGCAGTAGAAAATAAAAAAATATACGACGAAATGAGAAACAGAGAATGATTAGCGGCATATTTACTTGGATTGGTTCTGAATAAATATAGTTAGAGGAGTTAGCTCAAGTCAAAGGAATTAGCTGAAGGAGTCTGTTGAGTAACTCGGTGACGTGGCCTGTTTCGACTACTCAACACTCGATTGTATAAAGCACTTAAAATTAAAAACGTATGCCTTTATCTACGCAATAAATATGTGTTTTGAGAAACATACTTTCCACACTATACACTATTTTGTTTACAATCACTATCTTTCATAACACACAAAAAGATCATGAATGAATTCGGTCGTTAAATACAAAAAGAAATTAACATTTCTGAAAACACAAAAACTTAGAAAGTAATCAATATTGTTAGGACAAAGTACTTACCATCGATGTTGGGCTCAACGCGGCACAGGTAAACAACTAATCCCATTTACAAAACCAATTTAAGAATTAGTATTAAGGGGAATTATTCCAATTGTTGCGTGATTTAGCAGACAAGCGTGACCTGTTGGCCCTGTTCATGAATGAACCAAGCTTGGAAAAGATGATCAAAGTTTAAACTAGGAATCAAGATAACAAAAAAAATATGGAGTCAGTCGACTGTCAGCTTAGCACTGACAATAAGACTGTTATATGTAAGTTCTACTTAAATAAATCTACTACCTTATTAAATATAGAGGTTATAATACACAGTCAACTAAGAACACAATAATCTTAGTTCTTCAGAGTGCTCGAGAGGTTTCTAGAGATATATCTTCAAGAGCAATAGTTCTAAGTACTCATTATGAAGAATCCATTGAGTATTAGAATACCCCCCCCCCCCCCCCCCCCCCAACCAATATACATTAAAAGACTTTAGTGGTTGAAACTCGCTAAAACTTTCTAGAATAATGTAAAGTTAAAACTTACAGACATAGAGCATAAATAGCCAAACACGTCTGAGATTCTTACCTGAAAAAAAAGAAACAAATTATTATATTAAAATAATGTCAAACAGTACGATAGTATGCAAACATCATGTCAAAAGATACATTAATCCTAAATATAATCAATATCTGAAACTGAATACATTTTTCGAAATATTCAGTTTCTTAGCAAATAAGTAATTCATTAAAATAATATTTTTAAAACTAAAAAAAGTGTTAGAATGGTCACTTGAAGCATTGTTTATTTGTATGATAAAATGCATACATCATATTCTACACTAGTCTTCAATTCATAATCTATTTTAAATAACTTTAAGAAGCTGTTTAATAAACAAATTACTCTTAATAAACAACTTTTGAAAATTTAAGTTTAATTAGTTAAAGAGAACACATAATACAGCCTAGAACAAAAAGCTTACTATATATTTTGACCCGCAGTTCGTCATCAGAGGAAGATCAGAAGAAAAGATGAAACTAGAAAGAAGTACTCGTATAATAAGTTTAATGATAACAAGAATAACTTGTCAAAAGATTAAGAGAAAAGGACACAGAGGAAAGTCAACAAAATTTCCTTCAAATTTCGATCTCGTCGTCATCAGGAGTAGAAGAGCTAAGGCTAGGCTAGGCACAAACTGTTGCTAGCAGAGTGAGTTCTTCTTTGATGATGACGAGGTCGAATTTAAAGTGAGCTTTGTTTTCATTTCTCCGTGTTCCTTTCTAGTAGCAAAGGAACGCCTTTAGTAGGCGTTCGTTTGTCATATATTTAATATCAACTATCTTAAAGGACAAAAAATTAAGAATCAAAATAAACGACAAAAAACACCGCCCACGCTTATTCTTAGTCGTTGATACTCTGGCAGTTTAGGCCATCATGATGAAATGATAAAGGCTGTAGAAATATGGAAGTTACTGTTATATCTGTACACAGTATCGGTAATCACAGATATAACTATAAATATAGTTGGTAAACAGTAATCATAGAAGAAGGAAGTGCTTTAAATGTAAGCCTAAAGAGTTTTACATGCACAGAAGTACATGTCAACAAACTCAACGACAAATAAGACATTGTCCTAATAGGAGCTCGGAGACAGTATTACCCCACATTGAGTCACCTTGTGACTCATTCAGCTTTCACAGACACGGCTCCTTTTATTCTACTAAAGTTTCGAACCTACTAAAGTAACCTGAGAAATTTAAAAAAAAAATAACACATATCAATATTCTATTTTTCAAAATATATTTTTACTATACTACCCGTGACTCTTTGTGTCACTCAGAAATTATAACAAGAGGTATTGAAATTAATTCACTGAGTAAGGCAAGAGAGTCATTTCCAAAAACCTTGGTTAACAAAACAGGAAACATCTTAAGTCTTAAAGGAATCAATCTGTGGAGCGTATTGGATATTTTGTTAGCACCCCCTTTGAATGCAGAGAATCAGAACTGATATATAGAACTTTTGAGAACTATGGAATGAGTTACGAACATCAAACTCAAGAATAATTATTGTAAGTATAGCTTTACCACAACTGAAATTATGACAATTAGAGTCTGCCCTCTTATTGTAGTGGCTGGTTGTAGTAATAACTACTGTAAATAATTAATGTTTCCGATACTAAAGTATACTCAAATTACTTTGTTATTACAAGAAGAGTAATGTTGCTGGCATTGCCTTATCAGTCATGCTTCCTAAACTGGTGACAGATTGGAAAAGACCAAGTCTAGACACAAAACCAGTTAAAACAAAAAACAGTCTTCATTCAATTTACAAGAAGAAATAAAGTAGCTCTTAAAGAACTCTTTATTAAAAATACTAAACAAGAATTCTGAGAGATATACGAATACCTTGAGTCTCTTTAGACTGAAATACTAAACTTGAAAAGTCATGTAACATATACGAGTATGTATATTGGTTACAGCCCTCAGTTTAATATCAATTTTTCAGATAATAATATCGGATTTTTCAAGTTCAATGATTTGAAGTGTGTTATAACTGATAACATTGATATCACCACAATAAAACAAATGAAATCATTAAAGTGATTATCTCTGAGTTTGATATTACGTCTACACGTTAGATGCATTCAAAAAGTCAAAAGTCAATTGATTGTCAATTGTGTTGATATTGTGTTCACCGATATTATATTCACTGGTTTGATATTATGTTCACCTACAGTAAAATGAAGTGTAGGCCAGGCCAGATTGGTTTTACTACATGGCTGCCAAGGACTTAGGAGCTCCTCATGCAAGTTGGTTGGACCTCCTGAATAGAATATACCTTTTTGCGCAAGAATTTGCTCAGATAGGTGTATTGCGTAAATATACATATTGCAGACAGATACATAACGTAGGGGAAACACAACTATAATTATCATTGCAGATGATAAAAATTCCTTCAGGAGTGCGACGAGGATTCCCTGAATCACCTGAATACATAATAAATAAGCAGTACTGCAGAATGGTGTTGACTTGGCTGAGAATGTGGATGAAAAGACAATGTTGAGTAGACGTAACTGTGAGGAAGGGTACCTGCCCCTGGAGTGGAGTAAGCCCTACTGGGGCAGTCCTGAGTAGGGAATCCTTACTCTGACTGTACAGTATATGAATAAACACTGCATGACACATTGCACAAACGCAGTGGCAATGCAAAGTTCAATTGTCACCTGCTATGCAGTATGCACTGCGCTAGTAGGTAGTTATTGATTGTGAGCAAACTGTAAGACCAACACAAATCAAGCCACACGCGGAGCATTGACCGAGGAGTCAGTAGCATTGGAGTAAGTCCAGCTCTCTGACCCAAACCAAGTCCATTTATTTATAATGATTCTTACTTAATTGCTTTGATGATAAAACAAAGTGCGACTACATTTTATTTTTAACTTCATCAGAATACAACTGAAAACACCAACTTAAATTTATAAAGGATAATATATTCATCCATCTTCATAAATATGTTTTAAATTACACAAAACACGATACAGAAAAAAGATAAAATACACGCTCACTAAATTTAATATTTTAACTGTTATTCATCACCAGGAGAAGACGAGAAGAGAGGCACTTCGTGTACAACTTTGTAAGCATGTATCTTTTTCCTGTGTCGCGTTTTGTGTAATTTAAAGTTTATAGTCCCTGTAGACAGTTTCTTCAATTTAGTATTCATAAATATGTTATGGGATTTTAAAAACTGTCTTACAAAAGGTCACAAAATATTTCTGAGCCCAGTTGCTTTAATTTAGTAAATAAAGGATATAGGCTATCATACAAAGGATTATATGACACCATAATAGAGCTCTACTGTACTAGAACAACATGCATACACACTCGTATGTGCTGTAGAAAATACAGAAGAACAGCAATAAGTCAGTTGTATTTTGTCATCAACATTAAATAAGCACTATTTCAGATTAATAATTATTGTTAATTGTAATATTAACTTACACAACTGTCATTGAATTTAATAAAATATAAATGAATATTTGTTTTGGAACTCTTAATTCGTTTAAAACATACCCAGTCATATTTCTTATATATTATTAATATAAAAGTAAATAAAACTGTTCTTTGTTTTTTCCCGTAAATCATTTCCTTTAATTTGTTATTGCTTAACTTTGAAACCCCTATAATAAATGTTTTCTACATTTGTGAGTTTTCTGGCTGGACAGATATTGGATACTTATCACCAATACTTATATGATAAATATATCAATGTAGTTGCGAGGTGAGTACTTAGTAATCGTCACTGAACGTCTAATCGTTTAGGAAACAGCTTAGGAATGGTCACGTTACGTATATCTCATCCTCTGTAAAGGCAGCATATGCATTAGTGAATGTGACTCCTATACTGAAATGATGGGGCTCTGGTGACAATTCATTCATTAATGGTTAATGTAGTCAGTCTGAGTGAATGCTACTTGCAACTCAATAGTATAAGGTTAACCCATTCGCCTTATTCAGTCCAAATCACCCTTACTTAGCAAGACATTTTTCAACCATACAACATAATGTCATTTTTAACGCGTAAAGAGCGTTACGCCTAATATAAAACATATTTATTTTAATTGTGCGATCCATCATATGTTACTCATATTAGGGAAAGTATTATGTCTTCACACAAAAAATTTTATATAAAAAAAACTAACAACGCATTTCGAACACTTGATGGCCTTCTTCAGGTTACATCTGCACCCACTGAATAACCAACCCAGCAGATATAACCTGAAGAAGAATATCATGTGTTCGAAACGCATTTTTAGTGTTTTATAATAAACTTTTTTGTGCGGAGACATAATACTTTCCCCAAAACATATTTATTTATTTTTTATATCCCTTCACATTTAATATACTGTAATTTCAATTATACATTTATATATGACACTGTAATATATTTATATATATATTGTTCTTCTGACAAATAATTAACACATTTCTTAAGCACTTTCAGGTCTTTACAAATAATTTAATCAAATAATTTAAATATTTAAATAAAAAGTAATGCAAAATCTTAAAGAGTAATTTCGAATAAATTTATTGCATTTCCACTCTGAAAATAATTTTTTGTAAGAAACTTAAAGTATATTAACCGATTAGTTTTTTTTTATTTTTAGTGTTAAGTTTGGGATGGAATGTCTCTTTTTCTCACTCACTCTCTCCATCCCTGTCCATCGCTCTCTCTTCCACCTTTCACCATGGAAAACTTGCAATTAGTGTGCTCAGCGCATACTCGGGATCTATTCCTCTTAAAGTTTCCACCAGAGTTACGTTAAACCTTCACATATCTAAGATACTGAGAGTAGCAATATTCATATTAGTTAATATTATTAGCATTGACGGCTAACTAACATTAGCATAACTTGAAAACAGTGACAATCAAATTTGACAATTTGACAATTCTGACTGCCATCAGCAGAAACTGTTACACTTACTTCTAAAACCACTTGACAATCAATAAGAAATATAAACAAAATAGTTATTCACTAAATTGAATTTTGTGATCAATATAACTTCTATCAGTAGGAACAAGATATTTCAGGAAGAACTGTTAGTATAACAAGAATGCAATCAGAGCAGATGAACAAAGAAGAAACAAATCTAACTGTTGGAAAATACTTGATTTTATAATTATTAAAATACAGCCTTTGGCATAAGTTCGAGATATTTGAACTTCACGATGAAGTTCAGAGTGATACAAAACTTTTAAAGGTTAACCTTGACAATAGCATGTTCAAGAAACGATGAAACTGAAAATATCTACACTAACAGTAAACATGATATTATATAGAAGGAATATATGTTTAAGGACAAAAAGAAAGGAATGATATTATAAAAATTAATTAACTTCCAAATAACAACAAATGAAAAACTAACTATTGTTTTAGACATATATATAATAAAAATTGTCTATACAGAAAATTGAAATGCAAACCCCCAATGAAAATGAATCACAAATTCAATTTGTGTAAATACAAAGGCAATACATAATACCTTAAAAACTAGATATATATTGTCTACCGTGTCCCGAAATGTTTCCAACAAATACCATTGTCTTGTTTAATCCACATTGGAATAAACAATTAAACTCTTTCCTCATAATAATTTATGAAACCTCTTTGAATACTCTTCTAGCGTGGACCGTTTGATTTGTTTTTGAATTTCTGAACAAATGTATACTTTTTTTTTTGTTTTCCTCTTAATTATTTATTGTACGATTATAATTACAAGGGATATTAAAGTGATACATCGAGTATGCGTGATTGTGTGAGAGAAAGAGTTACATATGTAACTGTATGTGTATGTGTTTTCAAGGAATTTTTTTAACACCAAGGTTTTGACATAAAATTAAATTTGTCATAGTACAAACCAAAGTAAAATTTATTAATTCCTCGGTAAATAAGCCATTCGCTTGCATTTTGTTAATCATTTCTCCTAGAGACTGTATTTATTCGTTGGGTGCAAATGTTTTAAGCATTCCTTCACAAGAATGCAGCTTTAATAAATTAACCTGATAAGTTTAGCTTCAGACAAATATGTTTAAGAAAACAAAATATATTTTCAAATTATAGTATGATTTTTGGTATGTAGATGTAGAAAAAATATTTTCTATACTTGTTAACTTGTTAGGTAAGCTTTTAATGAGATAATTCTTGATAATTGAATTATTTAATAAGAAATATAAAAAACTATAACTGGAAAAATGATAGTGAGGAGTTAGTATCAGACGGAAGTAAAGAGTCTGACGGTCACATTTGTAGGTCTGTTCAAGCTGTAGAATGAAACTCATTGTCAAGAAAGCTTTGTCTTAATTAATAAATTACTTTCGCTGACAGAAGGAAGCAAATAAATTTCCTAAAATACAATAACAAAAGTAAGGAAATCAGTTGGGCTATACGGAGAGAAACCTGAGTTCTTTACAGAATGAGACACCTTTCATGACTTCAGCTTAACAAAACTTGACGACAATTTAAAATATTCTTTTTTAATTTGTTTAAAAGAAAATAATTTCAACAAAAATGTTGTAATTTTTTTAATATAAAGAAAATTATAACTAAAAGTTTATTTAACAGTACAAATAAGAAATTACTAATTTACAGATTAATGTTCAACAACATTAGACGCAGGCTTACATAGACACTCATGGATTGGAAAGGAGATTAAAAGAATAAGATTGCAAAGAATTGTGCTGGAGAACATACCTTCCTCTCACATCTCTTTGAACACCAGCACTTAAAAAACTATTTAGGCATTGTGTTCTATAACGAATATCATAGTCGTTATTTAAGTGATCTCAGCTTGTTGATGAAAGATTCTTTGTACACAAATTTTATTTTCAAAAAAAAATTAATTTATTTTAAATATTGTACTACTTATGTAACAGTAGAGTTCATTCTTCTGTTTAGATTATATTACCAAGAACCACTTTTATTTTTATTTTGTATTGGGTTCAAATTATTATTTCCATCTTTTGTAATGTTAATTATGTATATTTTTTAAAGGCATACTTAATCTGATTAAGACATGTATGGAGTATTATATCAAATAAAACATGTACTACTAATTGATGTAACAGTCATTTATAGACTTCTTATAAGATTTAAACCTAATCTACTGGAATCAGGGGATATAAAATCGTATATTTCTGTTGAAAATTCAATATCAAAATGATAAAGCAAACTTAATACCTTTATTACTCTGTATTTCATATAAAAGTAAATGAAAGTTAAAAAAAAAGCAAACTAAACCGTATTTTTACTTTACTATAAGTAAAGTATAGTGATCGTGAAAAAATTCGATCTCGAGATTTTGACGGAATTACATGTTTTGAGGTCCCAGAAGTCGTTTTATGACGTTTTTACGATGATGTCTGTGTGTGTGTGGGTGGGTGGGTGAGTGTGTTAGCATTGCTTGTTACCACGCTACGGTCCAGAATCTTTGATGGATCAAGTTGATATTTTACACAAAAATCGGCCCCATAGGGAAGAAGATCCCTATTGTTTGGGAAGAATTATGCATGATGGGAAAGTCACTTTTTTTGCCAAAAACCGTTTTTTAGAAAACATTTATTTCTCCTAAACTGATAACCCTACAGTTTCGAAATTTTGACATTATCTTTGCGGTTACAAATGGAACAAACGAAAAATATATTCAGAATTTTAAATCAACAGGAAATATTTTATAATTCAATCTCAAACCTTGTGAGAGCGATACAAGCCATACTGTTTGACGGACAAGAATAAAACTATGCCTATAAATAGAACATTACGTGTAGAATGAGTTGAGATATTTTTTTTCAAAATTACATTCGCTAGTGGGGCGTTACAGTACGATTTCTGTTTTAAGAAAATGTTTTTTTGACGCTAAACGGCTCATTAAAAAATAATGAAAATTTGACCAAAAATGGAACAAAAAATTATCAATTCATAAAAAAAAAATCAGGAAGTTTCAATTACGGGAAAGAGCAATAACGATATAAAAACCCTTTGTTTATCCTAGACTAAGAGATCACCTGCTATACTTGTCGAATTTTTTATATTTTTTTACATTGTTTACATTGACTTAGAAATTTTTTTAGTGAATCCACTGAGATAAAATTGATATTTATAAAGGAACAATTTAAAATGTTTATTGACTTATATGAGTTAAGAGGAATAATATTGTGCAGGAAAATAATAACACTCACTCAGAAAAAATTCGTATATATGTTATTTGAAAAAGGGGAAGTAAAATGATCTTATTAAATACTGAGAAGCCATAAAATTCCCAGTATAATAATTCTATAAAAAACCAAAAATGTAAAAGATAATTCAAAATTGATATCTTTCGTTTGGAGATTAATAAATGTAATTATCGTAGATCTTTAATTAACAAATCACCTTAAAACAACATTTTCTTCGCTGTTTAAGATGTTTTTCAGAGAAAAAAAGGGTATTTTCCTGTTTTAAATTTGAAAATTTTACTGTAATATTCAATGTAGAAGGATGTCAAGTAAACGATGTAAGAAATCCACTGGCTATTTGAACAATAGCCACGTTCTCTTATAGGAGAATATTTCGTTTCAAGAAATGTTCACTTTCGTTTTTCAAAAATATTATTACTGCTGTTATACTAATGAGTTATACTAATGAAATTATTTGTGATGTACAAAAATAAGCTTATAAATTGATTGTCCTTCAATCACTATCACTATCACTATCACTACCTCAGGAATGAAAGGCTAATAATTACATCTCATTTAGATGTTTACGTTATGCTTAAATGAGACGTTATGTTTTATATACTCAAGAAATTTGAAATTAAGCTACTTATAGTAAAGTAGAGTGTAGGCCACTCCAGATTTTTATTTAATTCTGCCATCATAAGGATCAAAAATATATTACAATTCTTATTACAAATGAAATTGTTAGAGACAATTGAAAGGTCAAATTACAGATATTTGAAAGGTGAAATGATTAACTAAAAAGTAATGTTATTATAACTTAATTAATAACTAATTGCCACTTGTAATTAGACGGGAGTTAAGGTCAAGATTAAGAGTGACTAAGTATACAAAATACAAAAGTCAACAGTGAGTTTACTTATGAAAATATCGTTTATAAATTGTAATAGCTCGAGAAATTTAGTGTCTGTATTCTAAAGAATATACAAACGTGCTATAGCATGTTATGCACATATATCAGGCAACGAAGCTAGCAGCCTAGCAACAAGTTTATATTGAATAGCCTTTACTGCCACCAATCCGCAGTCATGCAAACCTATTAGCACGTTTCTAATGCATTTTACTTACAGTTTTCAACAATTAAAGAAACGATCAATTTATTTTTATTTTTATAGCAGACATTCTGAACCACTCTTTTATTCAAGATCTTTAAAAATTAAAGTTAAAGGTATAGCTTGCAAGCCACTTGCCATATCTTTTACGAATTCCGTTCAATTTAAAAAAAAATACTCGCAAAGGTATTTCTCAGTCAACTCAATTGTATCAAAATTATATTGTTTCAAATGCACACGATGTAAGTACGACTTAGCGTTCCATACTCTATTCCTAATATCCCCATTTCACGTCATATATCTCAGGTTTTTGTCTTATAAACATTCAAGTAATTTAATAAAGAAGTAATTATAAACTTCTGATTGGAAAGATCCAATTGTTTTCTTAGAGTATATGTCCTGAGTAAGTCTTGCGTTTAAATGTATATACATTTAAGTTTTCTTTGAACTAGAAATTTTCTTTGTAATTCCATGAAATATGTTGTTGTTTAGATATTTAATGTAATTTGTTTTAATTTTTTTATCACTTAATATGACGTAAATGAATAGAATTCTTCCATGTAAAAAGTCAACGACAATCAAACATAGAATTTCTGAAAATTTTATGGTATGATGTGTTTGTCTCAATTGATACTCTAATCTGTATGTTGCACTCTAGAAAAAAACATAATATCAGATGTAAATTCTTTTGAGTTTATAAATTATATTAACATTGGATAATATTGAAATGTAATTAATGGGCTATTTGTTATTATGTTGTTGGGGAATATAGAATTAATCTTGTATTCTATTCTAATATTTCACTACTATTATTTTAAATAATATCAAGTTTCCAGTTTTAAAAGTTTTAATTACACTGAAAAGCCAAATTTCAATTTAATTTCAAATGGTGTTTATGTGTTGTGTATGTTACTGTTTAGATTATTCCTCTACATGTTGCCTGTCATAACTGAAGCATTGTATCTATTAGGGTTAATTATCTTGCTGATTAAACAAGGTTTTAAGGGAGTGCTACGACGAATGAAAAAGTAATAATGAATTACCTAAACTGATACCATCTAAAGATCTAAAACAAATCCCATAAGTAGATATGTTGGGTAACTATGATTGATACGAGTATGTAAAACCTACGCATTTTAAACTGGAAATGCCATACTATTTGGTTAGATCTGATTCCAGTTAAATAACGCTGAGAATGCTATTCGAAGCAGCAATAAATAGCTCAGTAGAAGAGGTTCAATATCACTTGAAGTCAAGAGGAGATAGCTGATGATTTCAATCTATTATTTGACTGCGAGGTTTACCGAACAACACTGAATCATCAGTTGTCAAAACCCAATAGAATTTGCAACTAAAACACCAGTTGTTATTACCAAATCAGTATAACCTAATACAGCATTATTTCCCATTCTTCAGAAAGTGTGTTACCACTCATATTTCCTGTCAACTGATGCACCAAACTCCGCGTAAAACGTTAATCATAAATAATATGCAATACTAAGCTGAACTGACAAAAAGAAACCATTAATTATTTACTTTAGCAGCAGTAAATTAAACTATGACCAATTATTATCTAAGTCATATTTTAGTGGAAACGAAAGTAGTAAGGAAGAAAATAGTTAAGTATTTCATTTTTAAAAAACGAAAACAGTTAAATAAATGTCTGATCAACCATTTCCTAAGCTTAAGTAGTACAGAGTTAATATGAAGCACTCAATATTATTTTTTTAAAAAAAAAAAATCTATGACTGCAGATAAAGTTGATAATATTTCGAGGAGGATTTATGCTTTCGTTTTTAGGGGGATGCACAATGGAGAGAAGTTTAGATTGAAAAGGTTTTGAAAACTTTAAACATAACTCTCTCTCTCTCCTGTTCGATTCACGAGGGCGCAGCCTGGCTGGGGTCTGCGCGTGGCAAGTAACAAATAGGTTGCTTTTTGTCTTTCTAACTAATAGAGGGATTATTTCTCGCGGGTATATCAAGATTATTTTTACAATAAAAGCTAAATGATAAGGTGGTAATTTGCTGTAGTATTTAGGTTGACCTGAAAATTCTGAATGGTAACTATCAGAATCTCTCACTATCAGAATAAGAGCTGTATTTAACTTATATAATCAACACGGCTCAAATGCGTAGCATATGATTCATCGTCCTCGGAAATAGTTTAATTGATATTTTATAATTGCTTCTTCTATTTTTTCAAATCTGTGCTACTTACTCTACTCTTATCTAAAACATATATAACAACTATGGAGCAGTCTGCAATCAACATTACCATAAGTAAAACTATTATAAAACCAAATAACAACCTCTTAAAGCAGTTGATATATTTTAATTTGACTATCGTTTTATGAAACCTGGTGGTATACACATAACTTAATCCATTACCCATGAAATTAATTACTTGATTTATTTAATTTGCCTATTTTAATGAGTTCCACTGGATCAAGTGTAAAAAAATATAACGATTTTTTTGTCGGATAATTTGACAAGTAACTGCAAGTCACTTAATGCGTAAGTGACTTAAGTCGCTTATAATACATACAATATGCAAGACAATTATAACCACATACAACTTTCTAGAATCACTAAAAGAGCACGTTAAGAAATAAAGTACCTTCTCAAGTATAAACATTAAGCAGAATCAATACGGTTCTTCTTTATATGAAGAACTGATGTCAAATAGGAAGATGAAATGTTATATGTAATCAGGAATTGTCAAATAACGTTTAGAATAAAAATGAAATTAGAATTTGTGATACTTCCAGATTGTTCAAAACATTCTTGATAGCCATTCTAAGGCAGACGTAATCAAAAATATTTTCAAAGGACCTCAAAATGAAAACAGTTAATAATTCTATTAACAGTTTATAATTCTATTGAAATGATTCTATGTGTTCAGCGTTTCACTCTGTACTGTAAATGCCTATAAACTATAAGATAGTACTTATAGTTTATGCAATGTTATGTAAGTACTATTTTTTTTGTATAATACAATATCAAATGAAATCAAATTGTAGACCTGTTACGTGCACACTAACTTCTACAAACACAACCACCCAGACAGGCAATGTAAAAAAAAAACGGATTTTGAGCCCCAAACGTCAGAAACTCGAAATTGAATTCTACTATAGTTTATTTACTTAAGAATTTAATTATTTATTATTAATAGATTAACTTCAATTAATTACTTACTTTACTTGCTACACATTATGATACTTAACTGCTATTAACTCACTTTTGCCTGAACAATAACTACATGAAGTACAAACACTTTAAAACGGAATACTGTAAGTATTCATAAGTAGGTCATACTGAAAGTTTTTAAAATAATATATTATTTAGGCATTAAAGGAAGAGAGAAATAAATAAGACTGTAGCAGGAAATATTAGATAAGTGCAACTGTATACAACTAGTTTTGGAGGACGCTTTTGTATTAGTGATGAGATTCGCAAAGGTCGCCCCGCACCAATGTCAGAGCAGACACCTTCACCAGTGTACCAAGTAGATGCAATGTCACTTATGTCAAAATTTCGTCATCCTATTCATTGGACTGAGTCACCTTGAACCTTGAACATTTAAGTATTCACAAATTGTTTTCACCATAATTCTCTATACTATAGTGGATAGTATACAAATACAGAAATTCCGAGTCTCCCAGTCACAAAAATACAGGGATAGGAAAATTTAACCAGGGTCATCAAATGCAATATACAATCTTGTTCCTCGGGATGAAAGTTGGAACTATTCTTATAAACCTGAAATTAAATTTCAATCGAAAATGAAAAAAGCCGACAAAGTATGTTCCCAAAGTGTTTTCGATCATTTTCCCAGATTTCTGGACACGAGACAAATGTGACTTTGAGGAATCTGAGACCAGTCAATACTGATGAGCTGTTTCCAATTTATTTATTTATTTTTTTTTTTTTTTGCTAGAAATCATTCAAAAATTATGCAACATTCAGAAAGAACACTAAAGGACAAATCACTTCTGACCATGGCACAATAGGTCTAACAAATTTGTATATCTACTTTCTTTTAGCAAGGAAATGTGACCTTACCAGAACTAAATGGTTTACATAACAATTATACATAAATCTGGTTGAGGATAAAAAAATGTAGGCTACTCTGTAGACAGAGGGACCTACGCACATATATACGCTAAGTATACTCATTAACAGATATAACAAATAGTTAATTTAGTTAAATGATTTATTTTCAAGAGGCTACTACATTTTGGCATTATTCGTACTTGTTTTTTCTTTCTTTTTTTTTAGCAACACTTGAATGCTTGGAAAGCATTTCCTTTTGAGAAATTGTGTTTCCATAACGAAAGAAGCAGAAAAATATTAAATAAGTCACTAAACAAAACAAATAAAGAAAACATCATCAGCAGTAATTTAAATCATACCTTTTAGCAAAAACTGTTTAATATGAAAACATATGTAACAATTACTGAAAGGTTATATCTGTTATATGTTATATTATAATTTGTAATACATTATAATACATTTCTACGTAGAGATTTTCATTAATACATTTCCAAAAGTTATAAAACGCACTATATTCATTGAAATATACTAAGAAGTCAATCGGAAAATGAAATGAAAGTGATGAGCAACGTAATCTGATGCGTAATCAATGAGGGGCGGGTGAGCTTGCGTAAGTAATTATACGGCCAAGTGCCCTAATGTTCATTAGAGAGAGTTATAACAACATAATGAATAAATAGTAAAATTAATAGTAAAACACCAGCAAGTATTTCTTTATATGTATTATTCTTAAGAACATATGTATTATTACACTTAAGAACTTTCCTATTTCTTAAGTTCAAAGAAATGAAATAGGAAATGCGGTTGTAAATAGGAAATGTATTGTTAAACGTAATAAAATCAGAATAAATATAAGTATTGTTGAACAACAATATATTTCGACACAGGCAATACACTTTTAATAAAATTTAGGTAAGTGACTACAGGTCGAAGTAAATAACGACACATGCTTGATTAAAAAATGTATTATAATGGGTAATGCAAAACGTATGTCATTTTATTTTGAATTTTGCACATAAAGATAATACTTCAAAAACCTTGCCTCTGATCGTTATAAGTCATTTCACAAAAACCTTTCCTCTCACCCAAATCCATTTGTAAGAATCCTTGCTTCCTCCTCACCTTCCCAGAATCCCCCAAGACGACTCAAGAGAAAATGGCCTAGGGATCCACTATTACAATAATATACTTTAAAAAAAAAAACAAAGTGAGAAGTTGAGCCAGGGGGTTTCATTCTTTGCTTATGTGCATCGATGTCATTGTATAATCTATTACTACATATGCCTGTTACGCATAATATGCGTAGTTGTATATTTGTAAATAAAGATGATAAAAAAAAAGATAATACTACGAAAAAAATTTAAAATCCCTAATTCTTTAAGAGTCGGAAAGAATTAGTACTTGTTTTGATTGAAAGAACGATAATGGACATGTAAATTTCTCGTTATACATTACTACTCGAAAATAAAGCCAATGGTGCCGCTTGTAGAACGATAACAAAATTTTATCTTTCTACATCCAGATATTATAAAACTTGTAAAATTGGATTCAAGGAGCCCTACAAATCCATAAACATCTCAGAATCGAAATCAATTTTTTTCACGAGCACTACTGTTATAGTTCAGTAAAAAACATTGACATAAACAAGAAAAAAGTCATTAAAGCATAAGAAGTAACCAAATGTTCTGGTTTTTAATTGATGGCACCGTAACAATCAATTAGTGTTAAATCCATATAGATGTTTGACATTGTCTGAGAATGCTAATTTTCATCATTTCTTAATAAGTCATAACTTGTGGATATACTTGGTAAGTATTTATTGATTTCCTCTGACTTCTAGGTGACAATTATTGAAACACATCAAGTAAAGTATCAATCCTAAAGGTAATGTATGCATCACCCTATGATCCAATTAAATTCTACTAAAGCTGATAAAATGTTGAATGGGAATGGATATGTCTTGAAATAAAAAATGTAACACTAAATATATTTCGGTTATTTAGTTACATTTACGAATTGTTATACTAGATAGCAAATTGCCATTCAAATCAGAAACGTCCATCGAAGTGTATTCATATTGATAAAGCACCAGTGAGTCCCTGCACTTTCCAAACAAATGAATGAGTAAGTATTTAATCCTTTAAGGGCAAAATCTTGCACTTCCTTACGACAATCTTATCAGATCTATCGACTGTAGCCCAAATATACCAGTGCTTATGACTGGCTGCCAGACCCCAACAACCCAGTCTTCTCTATCAAACACTCTCTACTTTAAACACCCAAAGCAAATCGGAAACATTGCATTCTTGAAAAAGACTCTTCTCTACAATCAAGATAATTGTTATACATTTTTAAGTTATTTAAAAAATAACTTCATGGTAACGACAGGATTGAAAATTAGTATTTGTAACTACTGAAATGAAATGAAATGACTCCATAATTAAAACCTTCGATTATAGAAGCACATAAATATTATTGTTATTCGATTATAGAGAATAGATTTAAAGAATATTATAATTATGCAACGCCCTACTACAACTGAAGAAAAAACTATAATCAAAGACATATACAAATTTCTTTAAGTTCAAAAAAAGGGGTTTTAAGTCGTTTACTCCTTTGAAGGAGGAACTAGGATTGGCACATGTTCTTCCTGCGTAGCAATTCCGATTGCTTAGAATCCAAGTACATGTTGATAGTTAAATAGCGACAAGAGCCTGGTAAGCAGCATGTGATGGTCACGTACTCATGGAGACACGTAATTCAATCAGGAAAGTTGGTTATCGCACTTCCTTCAACAAACTAGACACGTTGCGTTAACATTAATAACATGGTTATTAGCCATTCGCCATATCCACTTCCACTCTAAGCGATAGTCTACAACAAAGAGTCTTTTTTTTTTTTTCTTTCTAAAAGGAGACCTTCACAAATGATAAAGACTACTGTGTTACACTAAAATATTTCTGCATACTATACAAATTTAAATGTTAATGACTTAAGTCCAATAAACAGCTTGTGGCATGATTGGAGGAACCATAAATATATATATATATATACTTAAAAAACGAAAAAACCATCCAAGCTGGACACATTACCAGTTCAAAATCGAAGAAGATTAACAAACAAATTAAAGATACACACTTACTTAATAACATACACAGTTACAAACTCAAATTTTCTTCGGGCAATCAGTCTTCAGGTGAAAAGAGAATTGGAGACCAAGCACTTTGTAGACGGATTGCCCGGAAATTTGAGTTTGTTAGTGTTTCTTTAATCTATGTGTTACTCTTCTTCGATTTTGAACTCGTTTATATATATATATATATATATATATATATATATATATATATATTCAGGTAACTCACCACAAATTAAAGAAGATAGTCGCTCTAAGGCCTTTTGCTTTCACGTCGTCAGAGAGCAAGTGAATACAAGTTGTAAGCAGGTTATGAATTTTGATTTAAAGAAGGAGTAAGATTGGCATCATTGACAGTATTTTTCCCTATAACTGTTGAAATAGTCTTGATTTGTTTGATAATTCCTTCAATTAGAAATTCATCTAATTTAAGATTATTTATATATATATATATATATATATATATATATATATATATAATCAAATTCACAGAAGGGGTTCTTGAGGATTTGGGTCATAAACATACAACTCCTGATTATACGCCGACGTTCCTCAAGAACTCCTTCTGTGAATTTGAAATATCAGTGGTCGAGAAGCTTTTTCAATATTTATATCATCATCAGAAATATTACCTTGAAAGAATTTATATGGTAATTTTATCCAAATATCAGTAATTATAATCGACTGGCTTTTTATCAAATGACACACAAACAGCCATATATAATATTGTTAAAATAATAACCAACCTCTACACCAAACAAAGGGAAAATAAACTAAACTATTGAATGGTGCCTGCATTTGCACCTTCAATCTAATCAGGTATGAGCAAACATGTGTGACTCATTTCTTATAGAATTTCTTTTGTCATGATTTGCATTCAATAACATTCAGCATAGCCCTTTCTGCTTTAGGGGTTCAGGCCTTTCACCACAACTGATCCGTCATGTTGTCAATATGTTTTTTCTATTCCAAATAAATACACTTAACGCTATGAATAACTCATCTTTTGCCCTTGATTAACATTAAAACTTGATAAAAACATGTAGCATCGACATTGAAAACACATATATAAGTCACATTTTTTTGTCTATTTGTCAGTAGTAAGGTGAGATAATTACTTCAAATTCTGAATCATTTACTCCGGTAAGATAATACTACAGGAATACTTAAATTGTGTGATTTGATGGTAATACAATTTTTTTTTCACTCGTAGGGTAGCATTATCAGGTTGATTATCAAATGATTTCAAAATATTACATTTGGAATATACAAATTCATATGAACATAGTCAGTAGCTGGTGTCCCATCTCCAGCTCAGACGTTTCAGTTTTACATATTAGCTGTTCACCACTCTTCCTCGTCTCCCTTTATCCTCTCTATCGCTCAACCTCTCTCACTCTCTATAAGACACAAAATTAAACTGTACTCGCTTTTACTAAGCGCTTATATTCACCCAGAAATAGACTCAAGAAGAAATCACCGACAGCTGACGAACTTTGCAAACTGTTGACCGACTGTCGTAGAATAACAAGAACACGGACGACAACATAAAATCAGGAAGTAAAAGCATTGAATAAACTAGAACGTACATTACAAAAAAAAAGTATAATATATTTTAATAATGAAAAAAAATATAACATAAATAACAGATATGAATATAAGTAAAATACATATAAATATGTTGTAACATATAAAAACCGATTCAACACGAGACCTAAAGGTAACAGCCTGCTAGGAACTAAATGAGAGCTTTTCAGACGAGAGACATGATTCACAATTTGGCTACCATATGTTAAAATCTATTTTAAGGCATATTACTCATCACAATAGGTATGTTGCATTCATAAATCTGAAGAAGCTCACACTAAGCTATAACCTAGCAGAATTTACAATTCAATGATTATCTTATTTCAAAGTAATAAAAGTTAGTATCGTGTGAGTCAGAAAGGACTATTCTTTGAAAGATATAACCACCAATTACTGATAAACTATTCCGCAGGTACGAAGTACAATATCTATATAATTTGTAATGACTACTTCGGATTTGTGGTAACGCACTTAACAAAAACTAATGTTAATGTAAGAAAAAAAATGGTTGGTGCGGTCACGGAAGGCAGGTCGCCATAACTGACTTCTTCCTAGATTACGTTAGGAACATAATTTCATCACACGAGTTCCTTACATCTGAAGAAAAAGATTCTGCACAGATGCAACTTATTACAATTACGTAAAATTGATGATAGTGTAGTTTCGATTGCAATTTTATTAACAAAATAAGGTAATGAAAGGTTAGGAAGGATTCCAATTCCTTTTATGGGGATATAGAACAAGAGTTAGTCATGCCTATTGTACAATAATGTCAAGAAACGATTTTGGGAAAACAGTAATACCATAAACTATCAATAAAATAACAATATCTCCTAGAAGGATATTCAATTGTACTTCTATACACAATTGAAATGTCTTTATCGAATAAGGCAGATCGCAAAAATAAACATTAAGTACAAAAAGGAAAATTCCATTTGTTCCTTCATGAAAAACACATACACCTAGTGATTGACTAAGAAATTATATAAACTAAATTCTGCCTTTGAAAACTATACTTCGAATGGTCATAATTAGTTTTAATTAGACAACAATCATTCTGGAAATGATTGACGGTCCAGTGAACCATCAGGACTTACGAAATACCCCTTGTGGTATTCTAATGATAACGCACAGGATAATTTGATTACAGTAGTATTCTGTTCTGTAGTACCATATGCTTTAAGTAGTAATAAAGATAGATAATAGACAATCATTTAAAAGCACTAAAAACTTGAATCATACTTCTTAGGAAAACACTTAGTCAGGATAACATAGGTATAATACAAAATATCTTATGACTGATAAAACATGTGAATATTTTGCAAATAATAACACAGGTCCCAGTGTCAAAGATCAACGTCTGATAGAATGCAGTGGTATACGTAACAAAAACACGTCGCTATACCATTACATCCTTTAGACCCCAACTTTTTTAAATTTCATGAACCTCTGTGGGAATGTACAGTACTTTTTTTGTCTTTGTTATCCTAAACGTTTCTTAGTAGTAAGTTTATCAAACTGAAATGACTACTTAAAGAAAATTGCTAACGTACTATACAAAAACGAAGTTTTTTCAAAAGGAAAATTCATTTTGAATATAGCATGTTATTTCGAACTGATTTACTTTAGTGCATACTGAATAGCCGAAGAAACTCTTCGTTATTAGATGTACCTTCATCTAAGCTTGCATTAGACTCTATTAGAGGGGAAAAAACACATATAATGTGTATGTGAGTTTAGAATGGTAGAAGATTGATGGGTGTTTTAAAGAAGGAAAGAGAATGGAGTGTGTTTAAGAGTAAGAAAGCGGATGTCTGAGGGAGTCTGGGAGCACCGTTAGGCTGCCTGCTCAGCGAATCTCCGCCTGTCACTCGAGACAGCAAGCGTCTTCACCAAGCCGCAGACTCACGAGGCACACGGCATTCCTCCTCCGTCCTCTTCATAAGCATGCTTTCCTATCTTCATATCGACTCTCTTAATATGGCAAAGGTGGTCATAGAGTGGCTACTGTCAATGAAATCAACATAAACGATTTACGAGAAAACTAAATATGAAATAAATTACAATAAAACGTAAATAATTAGCAGAAACTAAAAAAAGAAATATTGTCGATAATGAAATATCAATTCTTAATTAAATTATGGAAAGCAATCAAAACAAATTCACAACAAAACAGAAGTAGTGAAAAATTCAACAACAGAATCTTTAAGATAATGAAAGGTAAAAAGCTGTTTCAGGTCGGCTGTTGGACTATGTTCTCCAATAGCAACGGTGACGGAGAGTGTCAAGTGCAGAGACAAAATCTTTTTTCGCCAAGTGGTAGAGTAGGACCAGCTAATTCACGACAAAACCATTAAGACAGAATACACTGCTGTGCATATTCATCATTATGCCCTTGAAGAAACAAAACTCCTTGAAGAAAGGAGTTAAACAAGGACTTAGTTCAACATTCACGCCTCTATCGTCACATGGATCATATGACCAAAAAAAAAAAGGTTTAGCGAAGCTATCATACGAGTCTCAAATCATCATCCAAAATGATCTACTCGTATGTCAACACCACTTACGAAAATCTAAAATAAAAAAAATCACCAGAATGACATTTTTGTTTTTAATTATTTTCTTTTTGAGATCAAAATTTAATAATTATAAGAAATGAAACGATAATATAGGACTGAATTCAATTTCATTAAGCTGACTTGATGTGTCATGGTTTCCTTCATAAATATGTATCGGCATAGAATCAGTCTGCGAGCTGGTTACCTCATTCCCTGACCTTCCCTTGCTTATACCACTGTGAAGAGCAAGTTGGCTAGGAAGAGCGAAGAGCAATGGCTAAGTGATTGGAGGTCCTCTATAAAAGGAAGAGAAACTAAATTATTTACTCCAACAATAGAATTTTGGAAACAAATATCATCCCATCTAATAACAAACTATAAATTGACACAAGTGCTGACTGGGCACGGACGGACAATATCATACCTAACCCGACTGAAAATCATGGTAGAAGATACATACATCTGCGACCATAGCACATCACAGACCTGGCAACACCTCATCTACCAATGTCCCAACCTTGACCACCTCAGAAAACCCCTGATCCAGCAAATCGTGACCACTGGCGGCAATTGGCCAGCAGCCAGACCAGAACTACTCACACCTCAAAATTTTGTATGTTTAATGAATTTTATTAATAAAATTGATTCAGATATTTTTAAAGTGTACTAAGTATCTCCTATGTTATTAGATTTAAGTCAATATGTCAATATGTAAGTGAATTTATTTATAATCTAAAAAATTGTTATAGTTTATGTTAAAATTGATCTAGATATATTTTTTAAAGTATAACAAGTATTTAATATGTTATTAGATTTAAGTGAATGTTAATATGTATAAATTAAAGTAAATTTATTGTCTAAACTAAAAAAAAATTATACAGTCTATGTAATAGATAATTATAGCATGTTATACCAAGAGTGGCACATGTATATTAATTTACTCACGTATAAGTTTTCTTCTTATTTTGAAGATGTGGTTGATAACACATTAGAGATATATTCGGTAGTTAAATTCAGAAACATGGCTATAAAAAAGAAACAATTTTTCACACTAACAATACACCAGAGAAATGAATACCTCCAAAGCAAGGCATAACTGAAAACTTATGGTAATGCAATAAAAAGGACAGGATTAAAATTGTTCAGAAAAGGTCAAATACACAACTTCGAAAATAAGTGATGTTCTTCATTAGATGTATCTATTAGGACTTTAGTTAGTTCATCTAAATCAAAGAACACGAAAGGTGTCAATGTTCCCCGGGATATTTCAACCTTCTGAAATGCATTCGTTTGCAATTCTGTTTGTCACAGAGGCTGAAGTTGTGAACACTTTAGTTAGCAGTTACATTATGTATGGCATCCATATAGACAATGTTACTTTTTCTGTGTGTCAGTATAAAAGTGCCCTAGAATTGTATTTTCGATTTAATCTAGGCAGTTTTAAATTTAAGTTGCAATTTAAACTTATGTCTGACCTTCTTAAACAAATATTGCATATTAACTATAATGAATATTTCCTAATATACTTACAGTTTGATTTTCTTTAGTAACAAACGCCATTCATACTGTGATCGCGAATTTGTTATCTTTTTTTTAGTTGTACCGCCTAATTCAGTCACTCAACACGTAAATAGTCTAATTCATGAAATGAGTAACGGATTTCAATTTTCCAAGAATTCATCAGTTTTTGAATATTTAAAAATAATCATTTACAAAAATTCGGTTTAACATTAAGTACGAGGGCGGCCAGATTACAGTTCCGAATGGTCGTCGCTGTAACGGAGTATTGCAATCCGGCAACACCGCTCGAATTTATTGAACGGATTTGAAAGAACCTGAGCACGTGCTCTTGGGGGATTCAAGCGGTCGGCCTATAAATGAGCTCCATGCAGTCCCCACCTGTAATACACTTAAGCTTCAATGTTTTGCGGGAGTCCAAAAAAAATCTTTTATGCCGTTTCGGTATCAGTTCAAAATCAGTTCGGCTCATTTCTGTTTATCTGAAGGGTAATGACTGAATCAATGGTAGGAGATGATTGAATTAAGGCGGGAAGACATTCAGCTCCAATGACCCATGTCCCCTCGATCTTTTCGTAAGTCGACATGTTACGGACGATCTCATGATTAATCGTGAATGTATGGAATCCATTGTGTTAATCATTCAGTTAAATTCGAACTTTTGCGAATTGCATTGTCGATTTCTGCACAATTTGTCCGTCAACAACTTGAGGTCTGCTCTCACTTTCATCTTCAAGTGAATGTCTTCCCGCCTTAAATTCACGTACCCATCTCCTCACCATTGATTCACTCATTACACCTTCTCCATAAACAGAAATGAGCTGTTCGTGAATTTGAACTGATTTGAAACCCTGTGCATAAAGAAATTGAATCACTCCGCGCAAAACAACTCGAGAGGGAACGGGGATCGAGGTGGCGGGACGTGACATGGAGGGCTCCATTTCAACTACCTGCCCTGACGTTGGTAATTGACCGACTGAGGTCCCCCACCTCTCATTCTATTCCCCCACCTCTCCTCTTTCGAGCGGTGTTGCCGGATTTGGCAAAAACCACTCCTACTGCCCTACAGACCAAAACGGAACTTATTTTCTGGACGACCCTCGTATGACGGCCAGATTAGCCAAGTGGCAATGTGCTCGCCTGTGAACTGGGAGATCCGGAGTTCAGTACCGCTCTCACCCTCAATTTATTCACACAGGATTTGAATAAACCTGAGCACGTCGTCTCTTGGAGAGGATGTTAAGCGGTCGGCCTCAAACCTGTACGACGTCAGGTACTCCTACTGTAAATACACTTAAGTTAATCAAAATTTGGGACTACCAAAAAAAGAAGCGATTTTCATTGTTGTGGTATCACAAAAGGCCAATGTTCGGCCAATGTGTATTCTCTTTGGAACTGCCACTGCAACCAGTGTTAATCTAACCTAAGATTAAATGTGGACAACCGTCATTCACCCAATGCGTTATGTCCCCTCTTCTCTCTTTTCCTGCTCCAGGTGACAGTTACATGGAGACTACATTTACAGAGACTTTAAGTTGCGCATCCATTGTGCTTAACTCTTCATTATATTTCTGAACTTATATTTATCCACCATTTGTGACACAAGATGAGACACTTAAAAGTTACTGAATTTTACTTGTAGTTTTTCTCAGGAAACATGTTTGAATGAAGGTTAACAAAGTTGAAAATATTAAGTCCGTCAAAGAACAGTAGAAACACTGTATGTGTATCTTCAAATAATGATGAATATTATACCTACGATTTTAAACAGTTAAAATAAAACCAACTGCAATTTTAAATAGAAATTACGAAATCTATACAGTTCGCAGAATTATTAAACGCACTGTCAGCAGTAGAGCAGCAAGGAAGCAATTTATACAGAAACACAAGTCGCAACACCTTTGCAATAAAAAGCTATTTTCAGTAGATAAAGATAATGATACATTTGGAGTGAACGATTTTTTCTTTCTGTTGACATATACTAGTATAATATACATAATCAGCTATATAATTATATACAATACGGACCTTTATAGTTCATCACCGTCACAAGCCCCTTCATGATTGTAATATGTCAATGTACTATTACGAATCTATTACTATATTAACTTTCCTTTGTCTCCCAACATAAATACTGTTATATCTTACCTAGTGAAAGAAAAGAGGAATACTCGTACAAGCCACAGTCAATACCAAATACCCACTTTCTGTAATCCTTATAAAAATTATATGAACGGTAGGAATTTAAAGCAGTATGTTTATTTGAAAGGAGGCAAATAGAGGCTGTTTTGAAGTAATGAGACTGGTATTTGAGTAATTCTGTTTGGCTGGTAACTGGAGACTAAATATACGATACGTAGGACCCCGGACACACGGGGTCAGACTGGCTAGGCAGGGCTCTCTGCCAGCCTGAACCAGATGACCGAGTTCTAGTTTCGACGACCTACACCACCTCCGCCGCCACATTCGCTCTCTGACACAAGTAAACATCGCATTCAGACCTCGCAGACTTCTCTTGAACAAGTCCATTCAGCCCTTGCGAATTTATTACGTAGCCGTCAGAACCAATTTACTTCTGCCATAAATTATGTAATTTCAAATGAACAGTGTACTTAACTTAAGCACAATGTTGATTTACTACTTTAGCTACAAAGAACCCCAAACCACTTAACCTTAGACAGTTATAACAAAAAATAAAATTGATATTTAATGAAAACAGTTTTTCTTTAACTCTTTTATTAGTTAGAGATTTATTCCGTTTGACATTCAAATAGTATACCAAAATGTTGACCATCACTTTGTACTCGTGTTTAGAGTAAGTATGGAAATGCTATATCAGAGACTGTGGGTAAACGAGTTTTACTTTTTATTGTTTACCAATTCCATTTCAGTACAACTGATGTTATGTTTTTCATGAAACTGAGTAGACAAAGCGTTCAAATATTAGCGTTCATAATTTAGAGTAAAAAAGGGTAATACCGTCACATAAAACGCTGCTGTTTGCGACGTTGGACCTATTTGGACATTGACAATATCCAAAATAACAATATTAGTTATTAGTTAAGTTAGCTTGCAGTAACATCTGTGATGCAAGTTTTGCAATGGTTATTTGAATAAATATAATAAACGACTTTGGACGGTAGTCTAAAAGCGATATTCGATTGGGGTTACCGAAGCAAAAGGAAAGGCAAGTAAGACGGGAAGAGAGCCGACAGGCGGCTCGCGTGCCACAGCCGCCGACCAAGCCCTTCCAAACAAAGGTGACTGGGTCAGGGTGTAAATGATACGGCGAGACCTGAAAGAAAGCCGTGAGTCACCCGCAGGCTTCACCGTGCTCACCCGTACTGAGCCAAGCCCCCAAGCCACCCTACTACGTGCACTACAAGCGCTCCTTCCCTTCAACAATAATCGCCATTATATGACAAATTTGGATTTGTCTACAACTTATTATTCGCTAGTCAGCGGCTACAAGTGTTTTTAAGCAAATACAATAAATATTTAAAGGAATTCTCAAACAATAATTTATATTAACATAAACATTATCAATTCACTTTCTACCAGAAATATGAGATTCAAAAAACCTTCATTATTATTCAAATTATTCATTAAATTAAGACACTATAGTAAATACATTATGATAATTACATAAACAATAATACAACAATTCTGATAAAGTACAAAATAAGAACAAAAATCAATATATTATTTTGTTCAACTTTCAGTAATATTTTGTTCAACTTTCAGTAATAATATAAAAGTGTTGCTATTATAATAAAAATTACAATAGCAATTACAAACTTTACAATAGCAAATTACAATGCTGCACATTGGAGTAAGGCAGTTCCAAGGCAGAGGCTTTCGCCTGCTTGTCTATTTGTACTGCCTTAATTGTTCAGGTCTGTCGGGTAGATCGGTATGTAGTTTCTGTCCTGTCTATGGTGAGATTGTTGCGTAGTCTTAAGAGTCTAAAGTCGTCAGCCATCGTGATTTTGAGGAAAAAGTGCTCTTACCAGCAGGTTAGAGTGTACGGGAAGTTTTCTGCCTTCATTGATAGTCAGACGCCTAATTTAAGTTTCTCTTGATTACACCCTTAGATCACGCTAGACATCGATATTCTCGCATAAAAAGGAGCATTGGCTATAAGGCGAGCACACTTGTTCTGGACAATCTGGAGTCGGTTTTTATTAGTTATCACAGAGTTGTACCAGACAGAACATCCATAGGTCATGGTAGTTCTAAATACTGAAATCAAAGTTTAATTATTATATACTTCCACCATATCTCGTATCTTGCTTGTAGAATAGACCGATCCGACCGGTTTCGCATAGGTTGGACTAACGAAAGGGATTAATCGAACTTATGGAATCCTAGGATATAAATAGCTACAAAAATCAATAGTTCCCCATCTATGCCAAAAGTTAATATCTTTAATATTTCTTTATTTTTATTCCGTTCTTATTCGTTCACAATTTAACTTGTCCCTGTATGTTTATTATTGAATTACTTTTTTGAGCGGAGTTTTGAATTAAGTTTGAGTTGAATTAATTTTTTTATTTTTTATCATTGAGACTTTTTATGTTTATTATTGAATTACATTTTATATTGGAATATTACCTTCGTTTGATGGTTCACTTGTTCGTTTATTAGGCTATCTGTGTTTCTAGGTTTTTTTTCTATCATACTCAATATTTTTCCTTTTAATCCTGTTTTTATTAACTGAATTTTTAAATGCTGTGTGGTTCATGTACATGTTTATTTAAATGGTTAGGATCGTTTGACTTGTTCGTGTTAATAAAAATAAATTTAAAAAATAAATATTGAAGATAAGAAATTTAGGCATAGATTGGTAGAATTGGTTTTGTAGGTATTGATAACCCAGGATCCATAAGTACGATTAGTCCCATTCAATGATGCAGCCTATACGAACGAAACTGGTTGGTCGTCCAGTCCAACAAGAACAAACAAGAATGAGGTATGACATGAATGAGGTATATGAGTTTACCATAATATTACTTCCACTGATCTCTGTAGTACTAACAATATTCATGTGTTAAAGTTTTAGTTTAACATTTCTTTTCTATTTTTCCTTTAACACAATAATATGAATGGTAAAGAGAAGTAATTATCTGAGTTTTTATTATTCTCTTTAAACGTGTTTTATTCTGGCACCTCTTTCATGTATTTATTATTTGACTTTTGTCAACATTATCAGTAAAGTAAATGAGAACCCAATATCAGTCGTCAGAAGATGGGGTTTCCTTATGGGAGGGAGTAGGACGTTTTCACTGACGACACAATCGTGTCTATCAGCACATGACGACTCGTTGCATGTCTGATCGGGGGGTCCAAGGTATGCGTATAATCTAGTAAGAAAAACAATAAGGAAAACTTAAGAGAAAGGAAACTTGAATCAATTAAATAAATATTAAAGCTTTCGAGGCAAACATAAGCGCTATCATTGAATTCACGTTATTAAATTAAATTAAAATTTGTTTTCTTCTTACTTCAAAAACATTTATTTCGTTTTCAAAGAGCCGACAGAGCAAAATTATATTCGAGGTTTTAAATTGAATACCATTTTCCAGTAAGAAATCTTATTCAATATTTGCTTCAGTGTATCTATGTAGTCATTCAGTCGAGTGAATTCCATTAATCAATCCCAAGCATTTCTCCTTATTTATCACAATATTTCTTTTTCTTTAAAATAAAATTGAATCTAGCAAAAACCTGCTAAATTTTAATTCGAACCAACTACTAACTGGAATACTGAAGACTCAGAGACTTTGATGAGGCAGACATGAACCGATTTAACTTTTCTAGTCCATAAACCATCTTACTAGCAGAGTTTCATTCAGATGCGAACTCCTGAAACCCGTCGGGAAAAAACAAAAATATGATGAAAAATACTTTTTGTTTTTTATGACATTACAATCAACTTACAGTACTTGCCCAAAATGTTTCACTATAAACTTAATGAAGCAATTGATTTATCAAAGGTGAAACATCATACACATGTGGAACCTCTACCACTGATATTCTACAATGGCCAGCCGTTATATATGTTTTTCATACAGAATAATTGAAAAAAATTCTCCCTAATTTATAAGTATGAAAAATGCAAAACGTGAGTCATCTTTGCTAAAACATAAGTTAAAAACTTATATTAATAAATATGACCACTATCAATGAACATACCAAAAACTGAATACATCGAATCGCAGTGTCTGTCTGACATGTAACTCCTTTTGAAAAAAAAGTAGCCCTACAACCAATTTTAAAGTGTAAATTAAATTATATAATCAGTTTTCCATTGTTCAAATAATATAGGATATGCTATAAAGTGTTGTTCTTATCTAAAAAACATACAAAAAGTAATATATTAGGCTGTACGAATATTTTCCTAATACGATTGAAATCATATTATTATTAATAAACTTATTTAATCTATAATAAGTTTAAAACAAATAAAATACAGATTAAACATCGAAAATAGGACAATAAAATATAAGTTTAGAATTCAATGCACGTGACACTCCTAATAAAGGAAACAAATGAGACGATACTACTACTTAAAAGTACTCCTGACATTACGATTTTTTACAGAGGATAAAACAATATAATCCGGAGGTCCAAGAACAATTAAAAAAAAGGAGGAAAACATTAAAGACTGTTAGAAATATTACATCTGGAAAGCAAAATTGTAGAGATGCAAATTACTTGAAACAAAAGTAGAGAAAAACACTCTCATTCTAGTTTAGCAATGCAAAGCATAATATTGTACAATAAAGACCTTTAGTGTAACTCATCAAAGTTAGGTAATGAAGCAAAAAACAAAATTAAAACAGAAAATGTTTTCTGTTCACAGCGTTCGAAGAGGAATAATTTGCTAAATTGTTTCTCTTTATTTCATTTAAGTAATTGCTTTAATTTTCTCCTACTGAGCAGCAGATTCTATTAGACTTCCGTTACCATTGCTAAGTTGTGTACTGCTCACCTTGCGGTATCTATTCACCGGTCTTTTTTTGCCCTGAGCAGTGGCTGGCATTGTTGGTGTTATATATTCTTCCATATAAATCAAAACAATTCTATTTTTCTTTATTTCATTGTCAAAGAACTATCTCGAAAAACTTTAGATACTTTTCCATTTTTCCATTGAGTGATTACTTTGGTTATATAGTCGTGCTTGTATTTTAGCATTTCTGCAAATTATCAGCAGTTGTTTATTTATTGAAATATAAATAGAAAATAAAGAGTGCTAAGATTATGGAGGGTTGTGTCAAAACACACTATTCACCAAGACCTTGGGTGGCGAACCTTATACCTCCCGCCCACCAGTCCTACACCAAAATAAACATATTGTATAACACAAAAATAGCTACTTCATGTATAAATCAAACCGGATTACAAAAATAGTCCAGATAACACGAATGCTGCAAATCAGGACAGGAAAAAAATAAGAAAAAGAAGAAATTAAACAATGGTCATGAAATTTAAACTCAATAGTATCATGAAACACGAACTGGAGACAAGAGAAATCAGTCAGCAGTTGATTGAACTGTTATTATTACTTTAAAAAAAAAATACTATTTTTGGCAAATACAGGACAACTTGAATGAATAAGTACTCTATTACAACAACGGACAAGGAAGTATATGTGTATAAAGCAGCGAACAGGAAATTAAGGACGTAAATATAAGGATAAAGGTAGGGCTTTTTTTGTTTCTGTTTTGCTAGCTGAAATGAAAAAGAACCTGTTGTCAGAAGTAGCGCTGGCCAAATACTAAATGCCAGCCTCTGAAAGATTGCCAAGAAGGATATTAAATAAGAATTCTGAATTCACTATAGTCTATTACTTATGAAATTAAATTGCAATTCTATCCGTCCATAACTTCAGTTGATATAACCTGAGGAAGAACACTACATCGTCGAAACATGTTGTATGAAACATTTCTAAGAAGACATTTGTTTTACTTTTCTCAACATGTGTTTTTCACGCCAGAAAGTATAATTACTGGATTATTTCTTCCCTCTTGCCTCCATGTGCAAGTGTACATATTTTTTTCATCCTTGTCACTGGTAATGTTAAATTTACGTTGTTATGACTATGTCAAATAAAATAAAATAAAACAAACGAGTAAATCCCGCATAGCAACTGATTTGCACTTGAATTAAAATATGGAATTAGTACAATAAATTAAATTAATTTGCAATGAAATAGCATATCTCAACTTATCATTAACATTTGCAACTTATGTATGATACAACCAAATATTAAAAAAAAAATTAAAATATCACGATACTAATCCAACAATTTTTTCTTTCATAAAAATAACAAAGATGCTGATTCTTCCATTATACAGATAAAATGGAACCTTGAATGAAGAAAGTCTACCTTAGAAACGTTTTGTTTGTACTAAACGTTAAAAAGTTATGTCACGCGCTGAGATACGACGACCGCTTTATTTGTTAACTCAGAATACTTTAGACATTTCACATATACGATCATTATAACATAAAAAGTGAATTTAATTAGAGAAATCTTAATTGTTATTGAGATATAACTTACAAAACTCATTACGGATAGCATCCATTCTGAATGTTATACAAAAAGTTTTGAAAGATTGCTCTTAGTAAATTTGCCCAGCTAGAACGTAACTTTATAACAGCTAGTTTTTCTGCTCAGCTAAGGTAAGTAGTTCGTAGTTTCACTTTTATCATTCTCCTGTGGATATGGCTCTCGCATAATATATGAAGTAAATTGCATAACAAACCTAACGCACCGTGAAATTCATTTTTCGTTTGCGTATGAAACCAATTATTTAGACAGCCTTCAATAAACTATATAACGCTTATGAAAGAAAAATTATTTCAATAAAGGAAGGAAGTTAATTACTGAAATATATATTTAAACTACTCGTACCTACGGGACATTAGGGCGACCCAGTGTTGATGACTTAATTTAGTAGCAGATAGTGTTACTAAACAGTAATAGATTGTTTTCATCTCTTGTTTTCTTACTTCATAAGCAGTTAATACAAAATGTTATAGCTGCATGAACATCAACTGCAGAGTACTCCTATAAGGAAGTAATATACTGGTCATCGTCATTAAACAGCCATCTTCATTTTTACAGATATATATATATATATATAAAAAGATTTCACATACTCGTAAACACGTGAAATAACAATCAATGATCAAACCACAACAAGAAATGGGAAAACAAGACTAAGATCTCTCAACCGTAACAAGCGGTCTTCGTCAAAGTCAAAAAACAAAATCAGTTAGGTTTTTGACTCTGACGAAGATCGCTTGTTACGGTTGAAAGAACTTAGTCTTGTTTTCCCATTTCTTATTGTTGTTTGATCATTGATATATATATATATATGTTATGTTAAACGACCTTTGTTAAACAAAACATATATAAAAGAAGGATTGCTCCCCAAATTTACAAATATATATATAATCGATAACAAGATTTCACCATGATTTCCCCAAACATCCCTGCCTGGACCTTTATCCCTTCCTTCAGTTTACACCCTTTTGAAATACCACTCTTCCCTCCCACTTCTCTCAATCCCTCACCATGATGTTTCTGCATCTAGTGTTCCAGTTGGTTTTGACTAGGGCGAAGAGCGCTTGTTACGGTTGAAAAATCTTAGTCTTATTTTTCCCCCATTTCATATTGTGGTTTGATCATTTATATATATATATATATATATATATATATATATATATATATACAGGTTTGATTAAATAATACGCCATATTTACGGTTGATTAGTTTCCTTGTGTATTTCTCAAGGGATCTGAATAATCTTCTTGTACAAACATCTAAATTGAATAGAACATTACCAATGGTTCCATTGTCTTTACATCTTGCATTTCCACTAATTTTACTATTGTTACAACAGTCACAACTAGTACTATTACAATCTGTTGTAACAATAGTAAAATTAGTGGAAATGCAAGATGTAAAGACAATGGAACCATTGGTAATGTTCTATTCAATTTAGATGTTTGTACAAGAAGATTATTCAGATCCCTTGAGAAATACACAAGGAAACTAATCAACCGTAAATATGGCGTATTATTTAATCAAACCTGTATAAATGAAGGACTGCTTCCTAAATATAATGAATATATAGATAATAGGAAACCAAGCGCACTGGATCAGAGACGGTGAGACCAACAGTGTTGCCGCATGCGCGCCCGTTCACAGAAAAAAGGTAGACAGGAATCAATTTATAATTTATAATTACATTAAATTAATGGAATATGAATACAATAAATATATAAAAAAGAAAAAATTGAAAAAATAAGGGAAATTGATACAGAGAAATTGATACATAAACAAATGTACTGACTAAATAAAAGTAATTTTATGGTAAAATAAAACTAAGAATACAAATAATAATAACAAATGAAATAAAGTATTAAAAAATGTGAAAAGGCAAGGAACTTTTAGACATTATCGCTTTAGATTGAGGCCAGGTGCACTGCGCGCACTTAATAGCCAAATATGGGCTTCTTCGGAGGCTCGTAGTGTGAGGTCTTTGCTGTCAGGGGGTATTTGTCGCAGAATCTGTAACCTGTAGCACTCATTAAAAGGGAGACCGTGGCTATTGGCATGTATGGCAATGGGAAGATGGGAGCGGCTATTGACTGAAGCTCTGTGATTGTTCATACGGAGACTAAGCTTGGTGGATGCTTGGCCTACGTAGAACGAATCACACTTGGTACACTCCAAACGGTACACACAGTTTTTGGAGGTACACGAGCAGTCAGTTGCAACAGGATAGAGGGTGTTATGGGGGGGAGCTGTGAAGTGTGGTTGGGGATTTATAATGGGACACGTGAGGCAACCTCGACGTCCGCACAGTTGCGCTCCAGAGGGCAAACTGTTTGCCCTCGTGGAGGTTAGCTTCCTGTGCGAAAGAAAATTGCCAAGGTTGGGAGGACGTCTATAGGATAGGCGTGGCGGATTAGGAAAGGTTTTGGAGGTGGCAGGGGAAGAGGATATGATCGGGAAAAGTTCTTTAATGATGGTACCCAGTCTGTGGATACCTGGGAAGTAGGTTGTAATAAGGTAGGGAGACCCAGAGGGAGAGGAAGAGGAGGTTGATGTAGGATTGTGTGGGGTTGTGGCAGGAACCAGTCTTCTTGTTAGGAAGGGGAGAGGGTAACCTCGCTCTACAAATTTACTTTTTAGGCTATTGATATGTAGGTGTTTATCTTGTAGTCTGTTACAAATCCGGTGAATTCGTATGGAGAGGGATCTCGGAATGGATTTCTTAATGTGGGGAGGGTGGCAGCTATTGAAGTGTAGATATAAATGGGGATTAGAGGGTTTAGAATGGACGGAAGTAATGAGAGAACTATTGTTGAGGGTGATATCGACATCAAGAAAGGTAGTGGATCTGTTGGCTGCCACTTCAATACACTTCAATAGCTGCCACCCTCCCCACATTAAGAAATCCATTCCGAGATCCCTCTCCATACGAATTCACCGGATTTGTAACAGACTACAAGATAAACACCTACATATCAATAGCCTAAAAAGTAAATTTGTAGAGCGAGGTTACCCTCTCCCCTTCCTAACAAGAAGACTGGTTCCTGCCACGACCCACACAATCCTACATCAACCTCCTCTTCCTCTCCCTCTGGGTCTCCCTACCTTATAACAACCTACTTCCCAGGTATCCACAGACTGGGTACCATCATTAAAGAACTTTTCCCGATCATATCCTCTTCCCCAACCACCTCCAAAACCTTTCCTAATCCGCCACGCCTATCCTACAGACGTCCTCCCAACCTTGGCAATTTTCTTTCGCACAGGAAGCTAACCTCCACGAGGGCAAACAGTTTGCCCTCTGGAGCGCAACTGTGCGGACGTCGAGGTTGCCTCACGTGTCCCATTATAAATACCCAACACACTTCACAGCTCCCCCCCATAACACCCTCTATCCTGTTGCAACTGACTGCTCGTGTACCTCCAAAAACTGTGTGTACCGTTTGGAGTGTACCAAGTGTGATTCGTTCTACGTAGGCCAAGCATCCACCAAGCTTAGTCTCCGTATGAACAATCACAGAGCTTCAGTCAATAGCCGCTCCCATCTTCCCATTGCCATACATGCCAATAGCCACGGTCTCCCTTTTAATGAGTGCTACAGGTTACAGATTCTGCGACAAATACCCCCTGACAGCAAAGATCTCACACTACGAGCCTCCGAAGAAGCCCATATTTGGCTATTAAGTGCGCGCAGTGCACCTGGCCTCAATCTAAAGCGATAATGTCTAAAAGTTCCTTGCCTTTTCACATTTTTTATTAAATTATTTCATTTGTTATTATTATTTGTATTCTTAGTTTTATTTTATTTTATCATAGCTTAGTCAGCACTTTTGTTTATGTATCAATTTCTCTGTGTCAATTTCCCTTATTTTTTCAATTTTTTCTTTTTTATATATTATTGTTTTCATATTCCATTATTTTATTTTATTTTATAAATTATAAATTAATTATAAATTGATTCCTGTCTACCTTATTTTCTGTGAACGGGCGCGCATGCGGCAACACTGTTGGTCTCCAACCGTCTCTGATCCAGTGCGCTTGGTTTCCCTCTCTTATCTCTCCTGAAGACGGTTCAAACCGAAAATTAGAGACTGTAAGTGTGTTCTTCTGATTTCTCTATGTTTCTTTATTTATATTGAACTATATTTGTCCGTTTTGGATCGTATTTCCAACGAAAAAAAGTATATATATATATATATATATATATAAAGATTTCACATAAACACGTGAAATAACAATCAATGATCAAACCACAACAAGAAATGGGAAAACAAGACTAAGATCTCTCAACCGTAACAAGCGGTCTTCGTCAAAGTCAAAAAACAAACTCAGTTAGGTTTTTGACTCTGACGAAGATCGCTTGTTACGGTTGAAAGATCTTAGTCTTGTTTTCCCATTTCTTATTGTTGTTTGATCATTGATATATATATATATATGTTATGTTAAACGACCTTTGTTAAACAAAACATATATAAAAGAAGGATTGCTCCCCAAATTTACAAATATATATATAATCGATAACAAGATTTCACCATGATTTCCCCAAACATCCCTGCCTGGACCTTTATCCCTTCCTTCAGTTTACACCCTTTTAAAATACCACTCTTCCTTCCCACTTCTCTCAATCCCTCACCATGATGTTTCTGCATCTAGTGTTCCAGTTGGTTTTAACTAGGGCGAAGAGCGCTTGTTACGGTTGAAAAATCTTAGTCTTATTTTTCCCCCATTTCATATTGTGGTTTGATCATTGATATATATATATATATATATATATATATATATTATATAATAATATAATATAAATATATATAAATATATATATATAATATATATAATATAATATATATATAAATATATAATATATATAATATATATATATATATATATATATATATATATATATATATAATATATATATATATATAATATATATATATATATATAAATGAAAAAAGACAACAAATAGAAGAAGCGAGAAAACTTACTGGGTCGATATTTCGAACTGAAGTTCGTCGTCAGGGAGAAGAAGGGAAGAAGAAGGGAAGAGGAAGAGGCACGTGCATCCACTCGTACAAGCAGAGGGCGACTGGGGGCTCCAGGCGGCGGTCACCAGTTGAAGTAGCTCGAGGCGCTGCAGGCTAATCCACCGTGAACGACACCATTCCACCACGAGCGAACACGCGTACCGTATAAGTCGGAAAAAGGTAGAAAGGAGGATAAAAGTGGCGAAGAAGAAGAGGAGAAAGAGAGTGAGGGGGAAAAAAATAAATAAAATAAAATAAAAAAAAAATAAAATAAAAATAAAAAAATCTTTAACGTTTGAGATTGAGGCCAGGTGGGGAGCGGGCATTAAGTAACCAAATGTGAGCCTCCTCAGAGGCTCTCAAAGTTAACCTTTTCTCATCAGCTGCAACTACTTTGAGAATTTGGGATATATATATATATATATATATGTTTTATTAAAAATTATGCCAATTTTAACTTTTGTTCTTTTCCGGGTTAATTTTTCAAGTTTTCTGACTATGGATTTCCACCTTTCTGGTAAATTTAAAGTAATTCACCAAAAGATTTATAGTACATATGTCGATTTTTTGGTTTCATGGTAGTTACGTCCAAGCGTAAGGTCCCAGTTGCCCGCTGCTCAGCAAAAAGCCTTGCCTGAAGATAACCAGAGAATGGTTGAAACATGTCGCAAATACCACCACCATTCGCATCGAATCATATTCCTTTCCCCGGACAACCCATAGAAAACTATATATATATATATATATATATGTAATAAAAGTTTTTGTTCCTTAAACTTTCAAGTAATTTGTTATTGAATAATAAATGATTCATTATAATGAAATCAGAATTATAATGCTTTCCTTAGAAAACATGCTTTTTATTGGATTAAGGAACTTGTATAAAGTGCAAAAGAAATATTTGATATTGAGGAGATATACAGTAATAAGAAAATTCAATATGGAATAACACAATGATAACTGAAGAATACTGTGCCAACAAAATCAGAGTTTTGCTTTTGAATTGCTTTTCCGATATCTTCCAGTTGAAAACATATCACGTGTATTGAATGTCCAATATTCACTTATTACACAAATTTCACGTTCCAGCTTTTTTTTTATCGAACGAACTCCTTTACTCAAACACAAAAAAGTTATCAGTTTCCTATCACACTACAAAAAAAGTTGGAGTCGCCTATATACAACATTATTATAAGTTGAATGCACGATTAAACTGAGGAAGAATCAAAGTAATTACTTCATTTATTCCAACATTTCTATCTCCGTCTAACAACTCAATGGAATGAAAATTAAAAGATGTTCTTTTCAAAGTAATATTTCCTCTTCCAATATTCTAAATTCATTATTTTTTTAACTTAATGGAAACAACTTGTAATAATTTAAGATAAATAAGTAATAAATAAGGCGATAATAAGTTTACGCCAAATGTAAAGTCTCTACATTTCTCTATGTTTTTTATGTACATTGAACTATATATTTGTCCATTTCGGATCATATATGCATAAAAAAAGTATGTATATATATATATATTGTGTGTGTGTGTGTGTGTGTGTGTGTGTTTCTCTAATCGGGATTCGGTCAATTTTCTAGGATAAAAAATCAAACTCTCATTCCCGTCGTTTCGGTTTTATTTAAAACCTTTTTTCAAAGGCAGAAGTAAGAATTTTTTAACTAAGAAAATGAAATTTACATTATTTAAAGGAACAACAATGTTAACCGGATAAAACATTCAACTAGACTACTTCAACTAGACTGATAATACCTTGAACTAGATAACAGCTTCGAAAGTCTAGTCGAAGATTTTATCCGGTTAACATTGTTGTTCCTTTAAATAATGTAAATTTATAATATAAATTTATTATTTAATGTAAATTTAAATAATGTTAAATTTCATTTTCATAGTTAAAAAATTCTTACTTTTCTACCTATGAAAAAAGTTTTAAATAAAACCGAAATATCGGCAACGTGAGTTTGATTTTTTATCCTTGAAAATTGACCGAATTCTGATTAGAGAACAAACCTATTCTATCAAACGGTCGAACAAACACACTTACTGCCTCTAATTTTCGGTTGAACCGTCATCAGGAGAGTTGAGATAGGTACACCAAGCGCACTTGAGTCTTCAACCGTCGCTTCACAAGTGCGCTTGGTGTCCCTATCTCAACTCTCCTGATGACGGTTCAACCGAAAATTAGAGACAGTAAGTGTGTTTGTTCCTTAGTTCTGTGTTTGTGATTCACCGTGAAACGTATATATATATATATATAATTTTATAATCTAGGATTGAACTGCCATGTTTTGTCCAAACTACCACCTTTTGGAAAACGTCTTGAACTTGAGTTCCTCCTTGATTCTATTCAACTGAAGAAATTAAGAAGCGTGCAAATAAAATAATAAAATATATTAATGCTAAAAAAAAATGTAATATCTCATTTGTTCATTACCAGTACTGACCAGACACTTTGGACTTGGTTATTGTTAACCACAGCAGAGAGTTAAATTAAGTATCCGATTTGACAAAAATACGGTAAAATAACTTTCCCATGTTTAAATTTTACCTAATAGTAGTAATGTACCTAGCCACGCAAAAAACTAAATGTATTTTAAATATCATTATGATACATCAAACAGTACAACTTGAAGAATATTTAAATCTAAAGGATAGAAAAGTATTCGTAAGGAGCACGCAGCTATAAGCTGGCCGACATCTTATAGAAACAGATGAAATAACATGAAAAAGTTACCACGTGTATGTTAAAGAGTAACATAACTTCTTTAATATGTTTGTTAAAATATTTCAAGAACAAAAATACTACACATACTATGATTATAGAGTATACCAAACTTATATTATTAAACTATAACTGCAACATAGATATAATTACTCTACAATTAATTAACCCAATTTTTTTATTAAGGACCAATGTAATACTGTGTTATTTATGTTATGTTTTAATTGAATTCTTTGACTCCAGCAAAATTTGTAGATTTTTTTGAATACGGTTACTAAATCTTAGGTATGTTGTCCTCCATAAGTAAAACTCACTAACTTACTGATTAAAACTCAAATATTGCTGATATTTGAAGAGCGTTTTCTTAATCATAACTATACTACATAATTTCAGTTTCTACAAAATTAATGAGAAACTTATTATGATAAATAATTAATAAAAATATGTTTTCATTTATGCTTCTTGTGGCATCAAAGTAGTTCCATTTACAAAATTCGTATTTTGTAACAAAACTTGTTAATAAACAAAATTTATTTTGAACTAAGGAAAGGCGTTCTATTGTGTTTGTTCCAGCAGTTTTCAGTTTGCATTCGCACAACTCGAAAGCACGAAAGTGATTGACACGACATCCTACGGCAGAGAGAGAGAAATCTTTCTTAAAACTTTAACATCTCTGAGGGGGATAACTTGGAGACGGCGTTGCTTGAGAGCTGCAGTTGCGACATTCTCCAACTCCATTACAGCGGAAAGGTGAGTAGATAATTGCATAATTGATGTGGTTTTCTTCACAATATTGTGCCAACAGGTTCATTTCAAAACACAGTAGGCATAATTTAGATTTTCAACAAACACAATTATATAGTTATTCCACATTCTATGTTCGATATTATTAGTAAAATGATAAACACAAAAAAAAATTTTTTACACAAAGTAAAGTTTAATAATAATAAAAAAAATCGATCTCGAAATTTCGACAGATTTAAATGTTTTCAGGAACTCAAAATTTATTTTGGACTTTTTTCAATGATACCTACATGTAAAAGTTTGCTGACACGCTAAAGGCCATGATCAAATTCATATTTTACCCAAAAATGTCCCTGATAGTATAGATGTCCTCTATTGTTTTTAAACATTTCAATCATCATCCTTAATTCACTTATTTGTACTAAATGTGATCTTAGATATTTTTTGCTCGTAAACTACTGACCCTTGGTGTTAAAATTTTTTGTTTATGATAAAAATTTTAAGCATAATTACAATTAACTAGTCACAAATACTTACAATAACATAAAACAGAGACGCTTCCATAATCCGTTATTGTAAAGTATTCACGTGAATCAGAAGAGCTTCAATATTTTGTCTATTCAGTATTATACAGAGAGAGGAGAGATAATTATGTAGAGATAGTTGTTTCTGTACAAAGTAGATCAAGATGAACAACGATGATATTATTAGTTACCATAAAAGAGTGGTAGAGGAGAAGAAGAATAAGGAAGTTAATCAGAAAGGGTTTTAGATTCTCAAAGATTCTTTTGACAACAACCAAAAAAAAAAGCTGTCGTGATTTTATCCTACTCTTCAAATCAGATCATATTATAACGAAATACAGTTAACAACATAATGTAAAACACAATTTCAGCAATCTTGATAAAAACAAAACTAGTTTAAATTTCTTTCATTGCTTCTTTGTTAGTTAGATTGGTGAAAAAGCGGTGATTTAGCAATTCAAACCAGTCCAAATTGAGGCAAAGCCCTCAGGAGTTTAATTACAATCTAGTCGATTAGTATGCAACCTGCCTTGAATATTAACATTTGTTTTTCATTTTAATTTCTCTTCTTCTAATTATTCACACAAATAATTTGTCCTTTGAATATTTTAATAGGATCCATAAGATTACAACACTGATGCAAAAAGAATAGTGATATTTCTTCATTTTATTCTTATAAAATTGGCTTTATAAATTATATATCTTCTTTATAATTTCATAACTTCATAATGATAAGAACAATGAAACTGTATGGAGATAATGAAAAGCTGTATTCCAACTGTGTTTATGACTTTAAAATATCTGAATAATAAAATAACTGCAGAGTACACATGTATATCTTTTACGGATACTCAACCATTTAATAAGTTAAAACTTGAGAAAACTACAATACAAAGAGGATGTTAGCAAGTGACAGTTGAGAGGGTGTGAGGCAAGAGGTGTGGGAAGGGATATAACAGAAAGCAAGATCAGCATTAAGAAACCTGTGCAGAAGACAAGCTTTGTATTACAATATTGTAAAACAACAATAGATACAAAAAGTCTCTCATCACGTCAGCTATTATCAACACAAAGGAGTGAATCAAGCATGATGCAAATGTTTAAAAACAGTAGAGGACATCTATACTATCAGGGACATTTTTGGGTAAAATATGAATTTGATCATGGCCTTTAGCGTGTCGGCAAACTTTTACATGCAGGTATCATTGAAGAAAAGTCAAAAATAGATTTCGAGTACCTAAAAACATTTAAATCTGTCGAAATTTCGAGATCGATTTTTTTTATCATTAAACTTTACTTTGTGTTATTAAAATTTACACTAATCAAGAATCAAAGTGTAATGATATAGATTTACATCTACTAGAAATTTTTCAATTGTGGTAACATTGAAGATGTCGAGAAACATAGAAGTGGCTCCCACTAATACTGTATCAAGAAAAATAATTGTATTTAATTCAATGAGTAATGAATATTAGGCAAATATTAGCAAATAAATGACTAGATATGTAAGAGAAAAGCGTGGAATTAGAGCTGAGAAGGCACCATATGTAAATAGTGATCCAAAAATGTGAAAGGGGATTTCAGTATATTGTTTTCAATAATTATCACTACGAAATTGACTGTTTTAGGCCATAGCTGTTATACTAATAGTATGGATTTATCAAGTATATATTATTAAATAACTTCCCATAATAAAAATCCAAACAACCTGACTATTCCATAAATTTGAAAAATTAATTTTTGCAATCCAATACATAAAAGAAGATTTATTGTAACTTTAAAAAAGGAAAGACAGTCAAAATTAACTGTCATTTGTCATTTTTTAACTGTCAAAATGAACTAAATAATTAATCTTAAAGTATTTTGGTTTTTTTGTTTAACGAATGAATTTGAAAAGTTTCACTAAGGCATTGTAAATAGAGAGCTTGGAATGGCAGTCAGCTTCTGGTGTGCTTCTTCTCACGTCATTCAGATTGAGCAGAAAATGAGGTATGAAAACAAGTGTCAAAAACAAAGTCAATAACTGGAGTGTTCAAGAAAATGCTAAGAAACAATCATTAAGGAACAGAAAGTTGACATAATAAAACTTCAATCATCTTAAATTGTCGGCTTTCAATTAGATTCATGTGAACTGAAACTTGGTCTAGAAGGATACAAAGTTTCCATAACTCTGAGGAGCCCTTACACAGTCATTTCGAACAGCAACTGGATTAATTTACCCTCTTACTGCCTTCCCAATTCCTTTAAAGTTTTCTATAACTCTTATTGCAGCTCCATTCAATATAAACTCTGCATTTGATGGACTAGAATTTAAAACCATGTACCCCTAACAGTACTTTATATAAACTCAGGAGGTGCATGAAAACATAAGTGTAAATAATAATAATGGTGATAAAGTATATTCCACCATTTATTAAAAATTGTTTAAAATTTGCATTATGAAAATGTTTCGTCTAACTGGGGTAATGTCGAAGCTCCATTTAAAAAATTACAAAAAAAATTGACTAGCAGCCCTACCCACGACTGCAGGTTCAAATCAAAAGTGTTCAAATTAGTATTTTTGTAAGAAATTAACCTTAGCATGTCAGGAAAGTTTACTTGAGTTCAAAGAGGCTTCTTTTTATGTATTTTAGTTTTTAATCTCTAAAATTAGCACAAACAGTTTTAATATTTCAAATTTTCTATAAACTCAAAGGAATCATTATTAACATTTTCATTTCTTTGTACTTTAATATTAGTCTCTTTCATGTTGCCTAGCGTCTCATCGAAAAAACATAAATTTCTCTGTTAGGCATAATTTTTGCTTTGTTCATCAATATAGTTTGTGTACTTCTGATATTCTTATTCTACAAATTTCCGCATTGGTGATTGCTTCCAACTGTTTACTGAACAAATAATGAGTTTAGAAAACGTGATTTAAAATAGATTTTAATTCTTACAAACTTCATTACAATAAATATGCTTATAATAATACTGCAATTATTCCTTCCTTATAACTTACCCACACTTTTAGTAGAATAGTTCATATTAAATGTGCTTAATTATGAAATATAACTTATCAGAAATATTTCTGTTTACATTACTTTAATAATAGAATTACGGTTACCAAAATGTTGTATGTGCTAATATAGCATCTCCTTGGGAACACAAACATGAATGCACACAACTAACAGGGGGGCAAAAAGTCAATCCTCGTTCATGAAGGAAAGGTTATCCTTTAAGCAAGTGACATCCATCCATCTTCAGCCAGGATCAAATAACTCAAGCAATATCGGTTTGTTTACCACTCCCGTGATCAAATAAATCGAAAATGACTCACACTGTATGAAATGCCAACTATGAATCTAAAAACTATCTACAACATGAACAAGAATTGAAGTACATAAACCAGTACATAATGAAGAAAGGGATAGCAATCAACTTGTAAAAAGTGAGAAAGGCTTGAAATGGAGTGAGACAGGAGGTTAGTCCGCAGCGGCGACTAACTTCTAAGTTCACTGATAGAAAACCAAACAGCCCACAAAATCGATAGTAATATAAATTTGTGGCGACTATAATAAACTATAAACTAGGGAAATAATTATAGTCAACTGATATGTTGTGTACCATGTGAACTTTTACAGCCTGCCGAAAGGTAATTGCAGATGGTCTCACTACAGTAGCTATTTGTTTAAGCCTCTAATGTTTGCAGCTTGAATGACCACATACACGAGGTCTGGAAGAGAGGATGCACGAGCCGCGACACTGAGAAAGTGAACTCTGCTAATTGGACCATGGCCGGACCATGCTCAACACACAGGTGCACCAACCTGAGACAAACACCACTCTCACTCTTTTCTCCTGCTTGTCTTCTAAAAGAAAATTTCCGAACAGTCGAAATATCCAAGGCACACATCTTCACCAACTATACTCAACCTGGCAGGTATATAGAAACTTGTGTAATATGAAACATCGACTATCAAAAAAAAGAAAAAGTCGTGACACTCAAATATAAATCGTAGAAATGAAATAGTTCAACTTCGGCAGCTTCAAATTATACAACAATAACAATAATATAATATAGTGGTACCTCGGGATACGAGTGCCCCAACATACGAGTTATTTGAGATACGAGCTGTCAAATGAGCGAAATTTTGTTTTGAAATACGAGTAAAATTTGAGATACGAGGAACAGCCAATTGTAGTATCAGGTCATATATAAATATGTACATTTCTTTTTTCTACGATGCCGCCTAAGGCCCACTCACTTCTCAGTTTACCTTTGAAAATTGAATGATCAATTCAATTGGAAGATCTTGGGAATGTGGGAGAGATTTTCATAGTTCGTGGCAAAGAAACACCCCGAAAAAGTTGCAACTGGTCGTGCATCAGATCTATTTAATGAAACTTGCCTAACTCATTTCCGTAGCATTCTGAAAGAGAGGAAGAAATCCTCTTAGACAGTTCTTTTTCAATTCTGCGAAAAAAGGCAAAGACCAGTGAAGAGAAAAGCAGAACTAAAATTAAGCATACAGTAGCATTTAAGTTATGTCCAACTTAAATTTAAATAACCAAAATACTAATTACATATGTACGTAAACTTAATAAAACCAGTTTTTTCCAACCACCCTTACACTCTCTTTTATTATGTTTTTATAGAATATTTGTCATTTATAAATACATTTTTCTTATTCAAAATCAAGTAACAAAAACAATTAGGGGTAAGTATTTTTGGGACTGGAACGGATTAATGGCATTTCAATTGATTTCAATGGGGAAAATAGCTTTGAGATAAATTGACATACGAGTAAGGTTACGGAAGGAATTAAACTCGTATCCCGAGGTACCACTGTAGCAGGTTGTATGAGGAATGGACTGTCCTGGTCATGAAAGCTGGAGGATGTGTTACCGTGGCGTGAATCACAGGACCAGTAAAACATCCTGACAACTGACAGTCAGGGTTCAAAAAGGACCATAAACTTTTTGATTTCAAACTGGAGTAGAAAAGAGGAGAGACTTCAATTGAAAGTCAAAATACATCCATGCCAGAAAAATAAATACATCTCTCAATAAGTGTCATACACTTATTTAAAACTTATCAGAAATATTTCTGTCAGAGTTATTTCTGTTTACATTACAATAACAACAGAATTACGGATACCAAAATGTTGTATGTGCTAATACAGTATCTCCTCGGGAACACAAACATGAATGAACAAATGAATTCTAATCATGTACTTTTCTTCACTGTTATCTGGAAAGGTAACATAATTGCATTGATGCTCCGGTAAAAAAAAGTGCTTATACAGAATACCTGATGTTAGACTCTAAAAATATAAAACATGTATACTATTTAAATATTCTTGAAAATAAGGATATTTGTTTCTTATTTTTGGTATGTTTACTTTCCGTAAATGTTATTTCGCTCATAAGGTTACAGCAATGATGGCAATTATACCGTAAATATAAGGCTATTTAATCGTATATTTGACAAATCTCCATTTTTGAGCCAAGCTTTATTAATTTATAGAACATAAACAATATTGTAAGTACAAATAAGGGTATTATGAGTTCCTTATATTAAGGCCAACAACTGAAATAAAATATTCCTTATTGAATGACTCGATAAACTGCATGCACTCCTTTATAAACATTGATATCAATATGCAGAACTGTAATATTTAATAACTAAATATGTACCTATTAAAACCATATCTGTAACTAATTACTCAAATATGAAAGGGTCTTAGAGAAATCTGAACGATTAAGTGAAAGCTTCATCGCTACCAAATATTTTAAAATCTCCACAATACCAATTAGTTTATGATTTTACTTTTTAACTTCATATTGTCAGGTTTACTCAAACCTGTATCTGGGCTTAAGGCGGCCCATGCTTCACTTAAATAGTCCTTATACTATTAGAAATAGTATAAGGGTATTTATACTAATATATAATTATATTATATAATATATTATATTATTTATCAAAAAAGTACAAAATAGACTGCATATTCTACCTATTATTGAAATTAATAAAAACTAAATCTTTTAATACTGATTTAGACATACTTGTGCACAACGGCTGAACTAGAGTTGAATTTCTTTAAGACTTCCAATACTTAATCCGAAAAAGGATTTCACTAAAAGCAAAGCAGTGACTGGACCTCATGCAATAACTTCAAGAAAATGAGGAGAGGTGTGTTTGGTGACATAATTGAAATGACGACTTCAATACTTCCATCGAACAGCATCCATGAACAGCATCGCTAGTTTACATAGGAACGCCTACTTCCTGCTATCATTGTAGCCAGTGAGAACTTGTATTACACAGTACTCATTTGCATATAATTTAACTGTACTTGGAGTTTACATTAAATGGATTCTACCTTTTTTTATTATTTTTTTCTTAAACTTGTATATACACTTGTATCCCCCCCAATATGGTAGAAAGAATGATATCTTCAGCATGCACGTCATTTCAATTGTAAAAACTGGTCAATTAATGGTGTAAAGAGACTGAAAAGAATTGATTAATTATTGATTAGGCATCCCACACTAATTATATTTAAGTATTTAAAATAGATAAAGAAGGAGAGAACACTTGCTAATAACAGTACAAAATATATACTGGACGAAGTTTACGAAGGGGTTCTGAACAATCGGTACGAATAGCAGGAGTGTTGAAGACAAAGAGTAAAGATGTGATGAGGCAAGCATTGTACACAGGGACAGAAGACGAATAGGACGGCAACTCCATGTAGAGAGAGCTCTGGCATGGACACGTGAAACGAGGACTGACCACGAATGAACAGCCCTCAACAATCAATGATTCATCTCAACCTCATAAATAATCAATTTCAAATGATGTCGGTGTTGCAGTGTGTTGCAGGCGGATTGGATTATACAATCAATCTGTACGGTATGAATATCAAATCAAACATCCAATCTCTTTTTATTGCCTTTTGAATGAATTGTGTCAATGAAATATTCATATTAATTAATATTCATAATTACACTATTTTAATAGGATTTTCAAAATGGGAAGGAATGCAAGAAAGCTGGTTTTATATTAACAGATGTAAACATATGCTAGGAGTTCGAGAATAGTTTTTATGATTCCGTTAGAAATCAACTATGTATTCCCACTTATAGAGCTAAAAACAAGGTAAATAAAAACATAAAGTGACTATTGATAGGTGTGACTGTAACAGTGGCTCATCATTACCAATCTCAATTTAGAAAGAATTAGAGTACGGAGAAAAGATGTCAAAAAAAATTATTCAACAATTACGAGCAACAGTTCATAATTAATATAATGAAATGCTCAAACTATGTTATACAAATATCATGCTTAATGTAAAAACAAAACCATTCAAAAACACAAATCAATAATATCATTCAGATTGACAGAAAATCTGATGTGAAAATAAATAATTTAGCGAGCTGATAACTTCAACAGCACCTGATACTTTGAGGGTGCACAAAACCAGAGAGGAAATTTAAACGTTGACAAGTTTAATGGATTTACAATAAAACTTCTAATCATAAAATCACAGGTGACTTCTAAATAATGAACCCGAAAGAGTCATTACATAAAATCATTTATTGAATGAAAAAAGTATAAGGAATGGTAAAAGACTGCCAGGAACAAAGAAATTACAGAATTCCTAGTACACGCTAGTAATTGATGCTTGAAGAAATTACCAGCTTCTTCATTTATCTTCTTGAATTGACTCAAGAACAAATTAATAGACATTGTTTAGAAATATTCCCTCCATGGAGGGAAGATTTAAACGAATATTGCCTCGAAGAAAACGAGACCCCATACAAAATTACTTTGGTATGGAGTAATCGTAGAAGCGGTGGTTGTTAAACGGACAACAAGGATTGAGAGTAGACAGCGGTGAATTTACCGAAATTAAAGGCAATTCTTCCTCGCTATTGCGCCTTCTTAAAAAGCAATCAAACAAAAATGAATATTTCATAACAAAAAATATGACTTTTTATTGCTAGGACTCCTACAGAAGTTAATTTACACTGGCCCAGCCAAATTGGATTAAGACTGTCCACAACTGAATCAGATGACGCAACTCAGGTATTCGTGCCACAGCTAATTGACTTGACTACTGGTAATATTATTGATATTACCGACAAGAGACAACGAAAATACAAGTAGAACTGCAAGTACACAAACAGTTCTCTAGTGAATCGATCAACAGCACTGAGGAATGTGTGGACTCAAAGAGTCGTCTCCAAAAAGAGACTCCGTAAAGGGCGTTCGTTTTTAGCCTCTGAAGCCCGCCAAGAGCTCATATCTTGCCAAGCCGTCAATCTAGCAGTGTCACTCAAATATGTCAGTATCATAAATCACAAAGAAATAAACAAAAAGTTTTAGTGAAATTGGTGAATAAAAAGATGCCAATCCTAACTTAAAAATCAAAAAATGAATCATTACATTAAGGAGTGAGAACTTATAACATGGGTTAGATTTCCTTAAGGTTTTGATTGACTGAGTTTGTCAGATTTCGTAAAAATGGCTTCACATTCTCATAGTAACAGATAAACTGGCTAAGGGCATAAAATTATTGTTCAGCTGAAAAAATTCTTTGGTAGAACATGGGGTATTAACACAAAATCTTGAAGGATAGAAAGAATAATAAAGGTATCCGCCTTAGATATGTTTATGAAGAATGATTAATTTGCAGTCTATTAAGACAGTATCCAAAAAAAATAATAGAATTAAACATTAACAGTTTTACCTATATGTTGATAGATATTATACTATTGTTACAGAATATTTTAAAAGTAGGAAGGGAGGAGGGTCGAATTGAACACGAATGATCACCTGGATTGTAAGCTTCCAAATTTCAATAAAAGAGCACGTATTAAGAAACAAAATTCTTATTCTGACGAAAAAGGAAAAGGAAGGTGATAGGGTTGAAACGTGCTTTGTAATTTATGCATAACAAGGACTATACATATCTAATAAATCTTATTAAGGTGAATTAAATAATGCAATTTGCAGTGTGATTTTGGATCTCTCTCCCCGAATATATCCATATACCATCCCACAAATATCATAAAATTATCCGGGGACCACGAAACATAAATCCATCAAAATGCCACTTTGACTTTTTTCATTATCATTAATTTTATTTATATGAAAATCAAAAATGGACTTGGAAGATCTCCAAACTCTAAACGCGTCAAAATCATTATTTTTGATAAATGCACTTTACTAACATCAAGATTTGATTTATTAGGCATCAAAATCAACATTTGGATGAGGTCTATACAAGAAATTAATTCCATAAGATGAGGATTAACAGAAGTAATAATTAATTAGCCAAAGATAAGGTGATCATTATTCGTTTCTTTGAAGGGTCTATGATACAATTAGTCATAAACATTGTTTGCAAAAAGATGACATGAAACATTGCGTTCCTAGGCCAATGAATCAAATCTCGTGACTCTCAGGCTGAACCCAACCTGTTTTAATTATCTAACAACAAATTTTACCACTGCTCCATGCAAATTATATATCCAGACGACTTTACTCAATACATGTCACCGGAATGTCTTAATCACTGCTTAAACAATTCGGAAGCAGACATCCGAAGTATTTTACACTCTACCTTACTCTAGTCAGTTTATTATTCCATTTAACTTAATGTAGCTATCAGGAAAACGAATAATCAAACCCAGTGGTATATGGATTATGATACTCCTTAGCGATCAATACAATTTCTTGATTAATTTTAATGAAACGAACCTCATACTGTCAATGTTGCCCATGTTGTCAATTATTATAACAAAAATCTAGGGTGGACTACGCTACAGCATTACTGTAAGTCAGCGTTTTCCAAACTGGCAGGCGCGCTTTTCCCTAGTCTAAAGGGAGGCGCGAAAATTAGTCACAGTGAATAATTTTCCAAATTACTGTTAAAGTTTTCTATGTAAAAATTATTTTCTGCTTTAGCTGCAATGAAATCCAAATATCGAGCTCGTTTAATGTAGAAAAAGAAGTACATGTATGGTAGGTATATCGTCACAAACAGCAAGATTTGATAAACTTTTTGCTAATAGACAAGCACATCCATCTCATTAAAAATAATAATAAAATATCGTTTTCCATTAGTTTGTATGAACAAATTTTATAAGAGTAAAAATTCTAATATAGTGCAATCAGTTATTATGTGGTATTTACTCATTGTAGGGTAAAAATCTAATGAAATGGTCTCCACATATAAAAATTTTAATGATATAAACGCCTGAGGAAGAACACTACGTGTTCGAAACGCGTTGTTTATATCATTAAAATTTTTATATGTGGAGACCATTTCATTAGATTTTCACCCTACAAAGAGTAAAAATGTTTGTGTTTTTATTTTATGAAATCTTCAGGGGGGGGGGGGGGCGCCAATGATTATATATTTTTAAGGGAGGCGTAGTAACATCAAATTTGGAAACCACTGCTGTAAGTAAACATAATATCAAACCCATTGACAATCATTTGAGTTTTGATTGGCTCTATTTTAGTGCGGGTGTCGAGTAGAGGTAACTCTCTGGTAAACGTGTGTTTAAGCTCATTGATCACCAATTTAATGATTTCATTCGTTATATTGTAGGTATATCTTTCCTCATTTCCCTCTATTCTCTTGTATCCAGGTATAAACATGTGAGTAACTTATATTTATGAGTTTTATTAATAATTTCTAACTCACCAGTATTCTAGACAAGGGCCTCCATCTAGATATCATGATTTTTTTTATCATACTAAATTTTATTTATAGTAAAGTAAAAATGTGATCATTGCTATAGCATAATCTGAGAAGTTACTATAGAGAGAGAGAGTAATAACTGTCCTTTTTACTGTAATATAACTTCTTCCAATATTCTAAATTCATGAAATTGTAATAAAAAAAGTTTCTAGAATTACAAAAAGAGTGGGCCAAAATTAGAAGCCGCTTTTAAATTAAGTGTGATTAAGTACCTTTCGAACTTAATGAATAAATATAACATAATCATACGTTATATCATTTATATATCATAAAAAACGTTTAGAACAAACTAATAACCCATAACATATAAACCCCATTCTAAAATGTTTAACCAAATCAGATAAAGCATGTAATCAAGTAGGAATAAGGATGAAATGGTCCTGTCCAAACAATGCATACAAACAACATTGGTAGGAAACAGGTATTGTCTTTTGTGTTGAAATAGTTCATTAATCCACATGTTGTCAAGATGGGTGGTTCAATTAAAAATGAAAATATGGTAATAATTTAATATGAAACGTTTGTTACGTGTGTGGATAAAAAGACATTTTTTTAAATAAATAAATCTCTCCTTAAATTAATCTAATGATTGAAATATTTTCTTTGATAAAAATTGAGATACCGATTCTGCTTTACTTCATCTTATATATAAAAAAATGTAAAGCCTATGTAAACAGATCTTAGAAGTAAACGCATTAAGTCGGATAATTTAAGGAAGTCTATCTTAAAATAACTAGCTGATTATGATGAACCGTGACTCTAGTGCTGTACAGTAGTGCTACGACAGTGTAGCTGTCTATTACCGCCACTTGTGATGATATCCTCATGATAGGGCAAAAGGAATAGGAGTCGTGAGCAGTGTGATGATGAACCGTGCCTCTAGTGCTGTACAGTAGTGCTACGACAGTGTAGCAGTCTATTGCCGCCACTTGTGATGATATCCTCATGATAGGCAAAAGGAATAGGGTCGTGAGCAGTGTGATGATGAACCGTGCCTCTAGTGCTGTACAGTAGTGCTACGACAGTGTAGCAGTCTATTGCCGCCACTTGTGATGATATCCTTATGATAGTGGTCATGAGCAGTATGAGTGGTACTGACTTGAAAGGTGAACGAAATAGAAAGGCGAGGACTAAACACATAGCTAGCATGTACTCAGCTGTATACTAGCAGAAGAGTCGCAAAGCCTAAGTCAACCACGGCAGCATTCTTTGACTATCCACGGGATATGCTTCTTCTAACAACATCTAAACCATATTGAAGAGATAGATTCCTCATTTGCACATCGCATCAAACATAAATTTGAATGTTTATTCCACTCTATCGCAGCGGACCTATTTCCTACTAGTTGTTTTCACTGGACCAACACTTCAGCACCACATGCTTTGGGTATGCCATTAAATCTCTTAATTGAATTTTACTATTCACTTTAATTTTGTAACTGATTAGATAAATTTGTATTGTAGTGTCTTCCTGATGATGAACACAAAGTGTTCGAAACGCGTTGTTGTTGAATAAAACTTCATTTGTGTGGAGACTTTTGTTTGTTTATCCATTTTACCTCAGAATGAGTAAATACCACACAATTACGTACAATTGCACAACTAATGATTTATAAATTTGAATTTTGAACATCTATCTAGAGCCATTTAACAATAATCTAGAAGTGAATACAACCATGACAGATGGCTAATGTAATGGGCTCCTCGAAGGCCTAACGTAAAAAAAGATAGACAAATAGGGAATGAACTTGCACTTATTTATTATTTTGTGTAAGAAGATTTAAACGATTAAACAAATAATTCTGGCTCCAATAAAGTTGAGTAAAAGTCACAGTGACAACACTAGAGTTATACCGGATAGCTATCTTAGTCCTGGATTTACCTATATCTTTATTCTTGTGTATATAATATTAATATCAGTGCAATTAAAATTAGAAGTACCACGCGCTACAGACGAGATAAGGTTTGTAAGGTGGGAGGAAGAGTGTTTAGTGATGATACCACAACTTAACTACTTAGTTACTAAATTTGACCCACTTTCGACACCACAGGTCTTAGCCGCAACTCTGTATAACCAACTCTGACCACAGGCTGATTTTAGTAATTGGCACTCACTGATGGTGACCCTGAATACAATCTTTTAAATCAATGAAGAAATCACAGACAGTCATAAAACTTATACTTTTGTTATAAATGAAATTTATAACACCATAAACTAAATCGTTGATAGGATTTTAACAGCGTCCCATGCTATGATCCTTTGTTGACAGAAGTACACCAGGCTAGTACACCAGGCTGTCCTAGTTTATCAAACTGAAATCAACTTCTTTTTTTTGTAAGACCGCAGCTACCAATCAGAGATTTGAGGTCATCATTCGATCGATTGACCCTGGCTACCAAACTAAAACAAAAGTTCACGTATGAATAAATCACGACCGCATGGCATTGCTGTCATTTAGGTGAATTCAGTTTCAGTCATGTGCGAACGAACCACAAGTGAATCAATACCCCACATATATTACTCATACTAGCACGACAAACTTGTTTATTATGCAACGCTGATAAGCAATACAGCAAAACTCAATCGGATTAAGCATCTTCTTCAGTATTTATTTCAATAAGCCGCTTTTCTTTTCAACTAATAGGTTAGTCGCAAATAACCGAAATAGAACAGTGTGATCAAAGGGTTAAGACCGTTAGGTGGATTAGAAATAATGACTTCATTACTCGTGTATACAACAGGACAGGGTCCAATGGACTATACTTGAGTGGACAGATTAAATATTTGACATCACAAGGACTGGAGCTACGTAGAACTAAGCAAACCTAATGAGTGTCACCTTCATGAGAAGGCAAAATGAACAAAGGTCATGACCAATAATGCAACGATATGAGCGGTATTAAGAATATGTTACTTTGAAAAGAAATTTTGATGAGTAGATGAGCATCAGGAAAACTATCTTTTTGTATTAACTTTGACGAGTATACAATTCAACCAGCAATATCTCACTCAGGAAAGGACATGTTAAGGTACAACATTACTTCCAAAGTAGGAAGTCCGGCTCAAAATGACTGGTTCATTATCATAAGCTAAAGAAGAACATACCCGTGCCTCCAGTGGTACACACACGGCAGTACAGCAGTCACTTCTGCACTCACAGGACTTAACATAATCAGCATACTAATCAGTCAATCATACTAATTAAAATCGTATGTATCTTTTCAATTAGCGTTTATTACTATACTATAAGTAAAGTATAATAATGATAAAAAAATCCGATGTCATGATTTTGATGGATTACATGTTGGATTTGGAGTCTTTTGTTTTTCTTTTTTTGATTTACAGTGTGCGTGGGTAGGTGTTTATCCAAAATGTTGTGAGCACAATACAGGCCAGAGGATTGTCAGATCAAATCCATTTTTTTACACAAAAATTGGTTCTGTAGTGTACGGATGTATAAGACGACGACATGATGGTACTATCTATGAGCTTATGACAGTACATGCTCTGTTTAAAAGAAGGGAAAATCAGAAATATTCAGATATAATCGAGCTAAAACAGTTCGTACACCTTTTACAAGAAGAAAGCAAGTAGGCCACAAAGGCGACATTATTACAAAATATTAAACTAAAACCCTCAGAGGGTCGCAATTACTTTGGATTTTCTGTAGACGAAAGACTCACCTGGAAAAGCCATGAACCAAATATATTGCATAAGGGCCTCGGTTTAATAATTACAATAACATACAAGACTGTTCTAGAAAAATAATTTCAAATTTGTTATACCTAATAAAATGGATATAGCCACGATAAAAAAAACAAAATTTTTTAAATTGGTTTTCTATTAATTTAACTATACCAAGGAGTTTATTATTACTTCTACATGATGGGCACAATAAAATAAAACCAAAAATTCGATATTGTGTTTGATTACAGTAAAGTTGAGTGTCCGCCACTCCAGGCTTTTTTAGTATTAAAATACTATCTTTAAATGTTATGGCATAAGTTATATACTCTAATTCACATTTAAGCTTAACTTATACGGTTTAAACATTGACAAGTTGTATTAATATTTGTAGTTAAGTTTCCGGTCATTTGTTTTTATCCACAATGTAGTAAACACTTCAACAACATGTAGTGTAAATGTTGGTTTAGTAAAGCAATGGACTGTTGTACATTCTCCTAGTAGTACAGATGTAGGTTTTGTATTTGTTTAGGGCGACAAAAACGATAAAGGCATGGGAAGCTGGGATGGAAAGCTTGCTCAAGATAGTCCGTCCTGTATTAACGTAAGTTTGAAATCACCTTGAATTGGCCTCCCAACCATATTGATCCTTCAAGATGGCGAATTCAATATAGACTTCAATTATGTCTGCATCTATTCAGCACCGAACCATTTAGTTAATTAAAAAGCAGTACTTTATTGTCTATAAAGTAGCCCCAACTCAATATAATTATTTATTTAAAAAAAACTACATTATATAATGATTTGCGATTGTTATATATTAATAAAACATAAAGTTCAAGTGCTTACTCTAATGACATTCTAATATTTATGGATGTCAAGGTTTCGACTTTCTTGTATTTCTATTAAGAAACTTCAATAATGAAGTTAATAAAAAGAGATAATTATAAAAGAAACAAAAAACGTAACGGTTTCTTTAAAAAACTATAACAAATAAATATGTCATTTTGAGGTAAAATGGATAAACAAACAAAAGTCTCCACACAAATGAAGTTTTATTCAACGCGTTTCGAACACTTTGCGTTCATCATCAGGAAGACTCTATAATACAAATTATATCTAATCAGTTACAAAATTAGAGTGAAATAATAAAATTCAATTAAAATAATTCAAGACATACCCAAGAATGTGGTGCTGACAAACCAAGTTTGGGTTGGACCAACCAGTTGTTTTCACTGGACCAACCCGTCAGCACCACATCCTTGGGTACGTCTTGAATTCTTTTAATTGAATTTTATTATTTCACTCTAATTTTGTAACTGATTAGATATAATTTGTATTATAGTGTCTTCCGGATGATGAGCACAAAGTGTTCGAAACGCGTTGAATAAAACTTCATTTGTGTTTGTTTATCCATTTTGCCTCAGAATGAGTAAATACCACACAATTACGGATTGCACAACTAATGATTTAAATAAATATGTATAGAAACTAAACAAGACCGGAGTAAGACAAGTGGAAATAATGACACGACAGATCCAGAACTACACCTCGGCTGGTATTATAAAGAGGTCTCACCAAATACAAATCAGACAAAAGCAATGTTGAAAACTAATGAAACAAATAGCGGAATGCTTTTTTTTAAAAATAATTTCTTTAGTTGGGAGTCATCAGAAAAGGCAAGGAATGAGTTGCAAGGCAAAGTTCTCTACTGATTAACATCAGTAGTAAACAATAGAGATTTGCGCACACCAAGGGTCGGTCAGAGTATTTTATCACCTACTATATGATATTTCACAGCCATGAGAATATGATTTACATACAATACAATCAAGATCCTTATTTCCCAATGTTTAAGAAATAGAAGCAATTAAATTTAATGATTATCACTAAATCATTACTGAAAATAATTTCAAATTCATACACGAAACCTATACAAATAAATTTAAAATAACCACAAACAGTAGTGGAATAAATATCAATTAAAAAAGACTTGTTGCTCAATTTAGGTTACCGTCAAAATTTACAGATAAAATAATAATGGAAAGAAACATTATGACTTCCAGAAGAGCTTCTTAAAATAGAAGACATGATTTACAGATTTGTTTACCTTGAATTTATTGAAATCTACAGAGCTAAAATAAGTAGATTTATTTTGAAATTTGGACAATAAATTTTAAACTTTTCTTTAAAAGCAAAAGTACATTTCATGTTGAGTTTTCCTTTTATTTCTCATACGGTACATTTATTTTATAACAGAAGAAATGAAAAGTTTAACTTTTTATAATATACTAGCAGATGTGGCCGTCTTGACGGGTCTTTTACAAACATTTAGAGATGGTATGTGATATTCCAAAATATTATTATAAATTATAGAATAGTCGAAAATATCATTATTTTTCGACTATCTAAGCCCATGCTGGCATTAGATCTGGAGCTTCTTTTACGTTTTGCAACTTTAGATTCTGAGCTCAAATTTGATTTTATTCTAGGAATACTTCTTATTTAATATCAGGGTAGGTAGGACTGACTTTTTGAAAACGAGCAAATTATTATAAAAGCAAACGAAATTAAAAACAACTAACAATACCTACTTCCTACAGTATCAGGCATCTAAAAATACCTACCTGTAAATTTTATGTTAAAAATAAAAATGTATATGTAGCTAGCCTAATACAGCATAAATCCATAATATAAGTTCCAAACTTCACTTCTACGTTGAATTTACAATCCATTAAAATCTTAGCTTTTAAGTTTTACATACACAAATCTACTATCGATGTTTCAGCTCGCTATGACAAATATGGTGTTAGTTATATTGCTTTTTTGAATAAACAAAGAGACAGACATTTTTCTAAGAGTGGCATCGGTTTCTCTAATGTATAAAACGTAAAGATAGCTTGAAATGAGTCAGTTCTAAGCAATATGAAGAGAAAACCTTTTTTTTATACATATATATAGATAGATAATAAAATTAACCCATCATGTTATACGGAATCAGTCACCAGAAAGCACTGTTGTGACAAATGTTTTGTCATGTAAAATAAAAAATTCAATGCAGCATCTTGATATAAGTCACAGGTCTTTGTCATTCAAACAGCATTTTGTTTGGAATTTATCATCAGATAAATTAGCTGAAGATGCAGATGATTTGAATGGGACTGTAACAGTGCGTATTATCGCGGACTATTTCAGTAATTCCCTACGTATCATTCCTAGATCTAGATTAGTCACATCTATGAATCATTCATAGGTCTTTTTCGGATATTTTATGCATATAACCAAACTTATTATTCTCTTTTTTGGGTTACAATTCAACAGTAAATCCAGCACTTCCATTTTATTTCATTAACCAGGCAAATTGAATAAAATCCAAATGAAGCTATATGAATGGTTCCTTAATATCACCATTACAATTTGTTATTAGTAAAAAACCTCTCTATCATGAAAACCATAACAAATTGACAATATAACTTAGGTGATATTGCCACAACTAACTGATAACGCATCAAATTAGTCGCATTCCCTTTCATTCTATCCATGTAGTCATTAATAATAAATTCCAATGAGTATTACTAATGTCATTCAATAGTTATCATTACTTGTTGAAAGTCCAGTAAGTATGATTACTTTATATTTTATTTTGGTATAATTATATTAAATATTTAAAATGATTGTTAATAAAATTGATTTTGATAATACGTTTACATATTGCGTGGCTGAGTACAACGACTGCTCATTTTACTGGCCCTATTCAAATTGAAAACAAAATGATTCGAAATAAAATATATAATGCAGATAAAACCTAATTTAGGACCAGTTAATTGAGTCGTTCTGAGTTTTTGTTGTGTTACCTATGGGACGGTTGACTTGTAATGTGCTGAACAGACTTAGGAAGTCTTCGGTATGCCAAGAATACACTGGGCGGTGAGCAGATGAAAATGTAATATAAACAACAAAGCCTTTGTTCTGAGAATAAACTATCACAACATACGTCAGTTCTTATTACCCTCAATAAAGTACTGAAGTGATTTTTTGTCAACAAAGATTTTACGGTGCATACCTGAATAAAAACAAAGAATCTATTAAGTTTCAGTAATTACTGGGATATTTGTTTTATACATGATAGTAATCGTCACTACTTCGTTCAAAGAGTTTACCACTAAATTTTGCCTAACTCAAGTGCATTTCGAGTGGGGATCTTTAATGGGTACCTGATATCGTACAAGCTCGGGATCGACAGCTTAACGTCCTCTCTGAGGGACGAAGTACTCAGATTTATTCACCTCCCGCGTGAATAAATCCAGGGCCAGGTGGGAATCGAACCCCGAACTACCAGCCCAGAGACGAGTACGTTAACCACTGAGCTAAACTGGCCTCTGAGATTTTTATTAGTTTTACCCAAAACTGATAAGAGTTAAATAACTAAATTTACTATTTCAAAAGCTAAAAGATATATTTATGATTTCTTCGTAGATAATAACTCAAAACCTGCTACCTGTTTAGTCCTGTGAAAAGTGAATATCCGCAGAAGTGATTGACTCTTTATCCCTGAAAACCTAGATCAAAAGAATCCAAGCACATTAAAAAGAGATTGTCTAAGTTTCATTATATCATCTAATCAAACTAAAAGGACCTTTACTTAACTTGGATAACTTGTATCTGATTGGAAGCCCTCCTATTTTCCGAACTGCTTCTCACTGCTTCATTCAAACTCTCTATTTCTTGGATTTTGAGTCTAACTATACCTTATGGTTAATAGTTTTTCGTTTCTATTAATGGGTAGGACTCGATAGACAACTATTGACTCTAAATGAGTACATAAACTTTACAATCTTAACTTAATGAAAAAAGACATAAGTTACGACTACTTCAAGCCGAGGCAGTCAAAGATGTTTTACGTCCTTATAAAACAGCTCTCAATAAGAGTCGGTGACCTGCGTGCGAAAATCTAGAACCACTGTCGGAATAAAACTCACCTTCTGTAAAATTGTCAACATTCTGTTAGTTTGCTTGAGTACTGGACTAACTGGCATACTGGAAAGAATATTTCTTCAATTTAACAACATGAGACTTTATTTTCCTCATATTAAGTTTTTACAGCAAAAGGAAGTGCCTCTTCAAACCATGTAGATTTCATTTGAGTGATATTAGGAATAAAAAGCAAAAACACGTAAAACTCTTCAGTTAGATTTTAGAAAGTTTGAACAATCTTCAATGATATAATCACACTTAAATATAAATAAACCTCACTAACAAACGAGAACGGAAGCTTTGTTTTGTTAATAAATATTTGAATTGTATTTTAAAGAAATAAAAACTGAAAACTAGTAAACCTATATAGTATGTAGTAAACCTATAAACACTAACACAGTATTCATATAAACACGTGCACGGTAATGCATAGTGAAAAATGTATTACTTACAATAGATGCTGTTTTCTATTGTTATTCTCTATAGATATGTTTAAACCTTAAATGGAAATTAGTTTTGATGATAGAGGAAAAAGCTATTGAAAACTAAATGGGTAGAGATAGATGACAAAGGAATGTCTAAATAGCTAATACTACTCGTGAATATAACTCAAACAATGCAGGGGTAAAACTCCCTTTTTGTGTGTGACTTTGGTATGTAATTATGAAGAGATGGTCAACTCTGTAATAATTCCATACAGCAGAGAGCAGTGAAGAGCAATATATGCGAAGAGTCACCATGGACTAATTTGCTGCTCACGTTAAAAGTCAGAGATCAATTTTGTTAACTCTTTGAATAGGATAAGCATTGTTCTCGTAGTGCCCCAGGCTTATCGGATATATTCAGAATCAACGTGAAGACGGTTGCCTAACAAGAGCAATCACGTAACCCTGGTGTACTGCCAATGATATAGAGTTCTTGCATGACCACGAAAGCACCTCACTTCAAATAGCTACAAGATACAAATATAACTCTATCCTTTAATAATATTAGAATAAAGTAACGACAGTTATGCTGACCATCGTGGTTCATAAACACCAATAAAATAGTCAATTCCAGCCCAGTTTTTATAGTATATTATAAAAATTACAAGAACTTCAGTAGAGTTCTTGCACACTATGCATTAAGTCAAAGATGATTATTCAATTATTCTATTTAAATAGACTTGACATATTCAAAGCAAAAATTCAAAAAAAAAAATCAAAACTAATAAGCCTGATTCACCTGCAAAATTCGTAAATGTAGCAAACTTACATATTAGTTAAGTTTAGGACTAAGTTCAGAAAAGGCAAATAATAACAGACTAATGTGGCATGGTCATCTGCTGACAAAGGCATGGATTTAAATTATTCTTTTTTTTTTATTTATTTGCTTTTCAACTACGAATTAGCCATTACATAAATCATGACCTGCCAACAAAGACACAACCAATTAATAATTATAAGCGAAATGCGGTGTACCTTAAACCCTGTGCATAGTTTAATGTTTCTGAAGCGCTGTAACAGCTAAGTATCAAAGAAATGTGAGTTTTTCTTCTATACTTCAGCTATATTAAAATTCCTAATGGTGATCATATCGGTAATAAGCTCAATGTATAAAAGAACTACGGAACCCTTCATTGGTAACATAATATTTTTAGTTGTTGCTAATAAATGGAAACTGAAAACCAAATAATTGCATTTTAGGGAAATGGGACAATCAGAAATGTACTACTAATGAATTACCTCCTCCTCACGTCATGAAAGTCACGAATATTCAAATGCAAACAAAACGCACGTGCACATTCATTTCATGTTGCTAAAAGTTAAAAAAAAAGTAAATGTTTTCAATATTTCATTAAAAAATGTTAACGAGTATCAAGAAACGAAAATCCAAAAGATAAGACGAGTTGTAAACCCGAACATTGAGCCCAAACTTAGCCAAGAAAAAGAGTCTTACTTCTAATGATATTCAATATTTGTATAATGTCAAGGAAAGTAAATTCACCCCAAGCAAAAAAACATCATTTTGAAGAATTGGGAGCCGCATCACATGTCTTACATCAAAACGAGTTCCCTTCAGAAAATTTACGTATACATTTATAGAAACGGTTTTCTTCCAAATACTCTTCTATATAAATTGAAAGCATTTTATTAAGAATACTTTTGACGGCCAACATTGACAGACTGTTTTATTAAGCAAGGCTTACGCTTGAGTTTTCAACCATTTAGTGCCGCCATAAACAACAGAGCGTATCCAAGTGATAAACCCAAGTCCTTTCTACAAGCGAAATGGCGATTCTCTTCTCAGAACAGAGTACACTAATTATACGTCATTACAGAACTCCAAATTATAAAATAACAATTAGAAGTAGTAGGAGAAAATCACAACGATATACTGCTACTGATGAGCACTTTTAGGCTTGGAAAGGCTATTGAGACTACAAGTAAAATATCAGAAACCATTAACGGTTCTAACCGATTAAACACTACTTGAACATTTACTGAAAATAAAAAAAAACGACGTAATAAAATTGTGTTATTTTCTCGAATAGTGGAAAAAATTATGAAATATAAGATTTTTATGAAGATAAGATGAACACAAAACCCTATAAAAAATAATCCATATTGGCAAGTAATCAAGGGATAGGAATGGTTGCCAAACGTCATCTCCAGTTCACAGTTATTTGAAATAATTGGGAAAATCAAAACAACTGTTCATCCTGGTGAAAATTTAGTTGGAAAGACGACCCATAAACCATATATAAAACTGAGTTTAACACATCCTAACTATCGACTTAGGTCCTAACAACCGGTCGTAATTTATTTGATTTAGTATTTATCCTATCTAGTCCAGAGTTATAAATCTAATGGCTTACTTCTGCATATGAATAATGAGGAAGACGATATAAATTGGACCAAAGCTAAAATGATCATCCATGAAACATTGATATTGTTACGGAATATTAATGAGCCCCATTCATTAAATTTAACATATCGAGATCTTTAAAAATCATAATTATTCTGTGAGGTTTAAGGTAAGTAAATTAAATATACTATAAACTACAACGGCTTATTCAAAGAGGATTCAGTAATAACGACAGCAATAGCTTATTGATAAGTGACCCGTAGGCAATGTCCAGAGAGTATTTTACCTTGCTTACTGACTATTTTATTTCACCCTGTCCTATCCAACCTTTTTACGGTCCTTGTCTTTATGATTTTAAAATACCCCTCCTACTCCTTTCCTTCACTCTCAAAACCACAAGTCTCCTTTCTAACCATCCAACTAGTCACACTGACAAGCACCATTGCTTCGTCGAAGATGTCATCTCCACATCACAATTTGTTCAAAAAGATTATACGTCTAAATAAATTATTATTATTATTTGAGGGTGACTACAGCACTGCGTCTTAAAAACTATTCACTTCCCCCCTTCTGTACTAATGTACCCCAGCAGTTAGCTTCAACACCTCCAAGAAGCTCAGCACTTTTCCTGGGTCCAGCGGAAAAAAGTTTTTCTTTGCTTGGTATTCAGACGTATGGCACTCAACAAAACCATCTGAATACCAACGTCTAAACAAAAGTAAGAAATCAGAAAAAAAACTAGGATCTTTCAGCCAAAACAACAGGTCTTTTTCAGCTTTTAACTGATATTGTGGTTTAGACATTGATTTTTATTTCGCGCGTTCATTGTGAAATCTTGTTAAAGTTCGCATAAACATATGCAAAAAAATCATTTCCCATGTACACCTAATACTAATTCTTAAGGGATCTATGGACAAGGATATTTACGAATTCAACTAAACAATTCACTACTTCTTCTTCCATTGTAAATTAGATTGCTGGCACTAATTAATTAATTTTGTATGAAATGCAGCTTTATTAAAGATTTGGAACAGAGTTATAATATATCTGACCATCCACCATCATTAGGTAAAATTGAACTGAACAATATTAGAGAGAGAATATTTAACTAGTTCATCTGAAAAAAAAATTAAAAGGTCAATTACAAATGCTTTAGAAAATGGGATTTAAAATTAAACAAGCAATAAATGTCATGATACAGATCTTTTATCCCACCCTCTAAATCTCTTTTTCCCCTATCTAGTTATTCAACTTGTCACCCTCACGAACACCTTTACATGATCGATTCAATTGAAAAGAATGATCCATTGAATTTCTTACTCTGATTTAAAGGTTGATTTATATTCCAAGTTTTTGTCCTAACATTCTGATATATATATAAAAATGTCAGAACCAGAATAAAAAAAAAATACACGGCTTTAATTACAGCCTAGTAAAAGAATTGTAGCTAAAATGTGAATATAAGATTTTAGCTCTTATTATACAAGTAAATAAATTGTTTGTTAGGAAATTATTGCAAACTAAACTACCGCGTTTCAAGAGAACAGACCATAGAAATACCTACATTTTACTGAGCTTATACAATCACTCCTCCAGAATAACTAAAGAGGTAAGGTGAAACATGATCAAGACAATCCAAGTAGAAAATAAATCTTAAGAAATCTGTATAACGATTTTTAAAAGAAATTATTTTAAAAATCGCATTTATACAATAAAATACAAATAAATATGAATTAAAAACCAGCTCAACATTGCATAAAGAAACCGACTAAATATATATTATAAAATAAGTTCAGTTGGGTTTTTGACTCTGACGAAGACCGCTTGTTCTGGTTGAAAGATATTTGGTCTGTCCACATTACGGTCATATTGTGGTTTGATCATTGATTGTTATTACACGTGCTTATGTGAAATCTTGTTATATTGTAAAATAAGGAAAGTTTAGTCCAATTATGCGTAGAATGAAAAAATTTAGTCCCCAACAAGGATTACAAATTGTTTTCCATGTAAAAATTGATAAGAGTATTTTACAGCGGTAATATATGAATAACTAGGCTCTAAATCAGAGTGGTTATGCTTTTCTAAAAAATGACCAGGCATTTTTTGGTCCTAAATCACTACCCTTCTGGACAGCTTTGTGACTGCTCCGTTGCACAGGTCAACTTTTTTTTTTAATTCTACCGTGCTTGCATTACCTTTACTTCCTGGACTTATAAATAAATACATATTATGTGAATATATAAAAAAAAATTGTCAATACCACCAGCTGAATAATACTATTTCCGTTAAAATTAAAACTAAAACGTAAAATAATTGTACTTAATAATTAAATTAATGCTATTATTCAAATTAGTTCTTAATTTACTCAAAAAAATAAACATTTATATCACAATAAAATATTTAGTAGTAAAATATTTAATGCTGTAAAAACTGGAATTGATAGAGAAGTGTCGACTTTTTCTAGTCGACTAGAGCATGGATTTCGGAAAAGATGAAAGAGGATTGACGTAGTAGATGGTTGAAAGAATAAACCCTGTACGATCGTCCCTCGGAGAGGATGTTAAGCGGTCAGTCACAAGCCTGTACGATGTCAGGTACTGACAGGTATACTTGAGTAAGCCAAAATTTAGGACTCCCAATGTAGAATCAATCTTCATTGTGTAGTATTAAAAAGAGTCAATTTTCAGCCTATGTGTTACCTTGTGTGAGTGCCTTCCTCTACCACTTCAACCCTATTACATCTATTCAAAATGGGATTGTTTCATTACATGTTTTGAGAAGGCTAATTTCTACTAAATTAATGAGTTAATACATTAACTTAACAGTTAATACAAAGAAAAAAATAGAGATTAGTGTAAGGTTTTTTCATTTTAATTATTGTGCAATATACACAAAATCATTTGCAACTTATTCTCGAAAAATAATTATTATTATTTATTTATCGCAATAAATGTCATTTTTTGTTAGTGTACATCATATTACGTCATTATGTAAATAATATTTCATGAATACAAACAGCTTCATGCAATAGAGGCTCAAGGATAGAAAAACAGCCAGTTTAAGCGAATTCACTGTCACTTTAACGTAAATGACCTGTAAAATGTAGTCCATTTAAGTTTTGAAGGCACCACTTCAATTCAATGTAGACGTTAGCCAATTTTCATAGCCTTTCCCTCCTTAGAAACCATCAAATATTGATAACATTCTTATATTAATTATAAAGAAATGTATCAACTAATTTATTAGAAAGCTTTAATCGTTATTAAAACTACAATAAATCTCATCTTTGGTGACTATTCAACCGTTAAAAATAAACATATTCCAATCACTAATAAGATGGTTTTTTTTGTTAAACAGGTGAAAACACTCAGAAAGCAGCCCTTACGATTTTTACATCATTAACTTTACTTAAAAATTGGCACTAACTAATTTAATTGAAAATTATAATTGATTTAAAAATATTGGATTATATTAATTATAATTCATAAGATCGTTATTCAATTAATTAGATTAATCTAATATATTAGATTGTTATATATGATTCCATGTCATATTAAAAGAAAAATAATTAATATTTTAATTATAAAAAATCACTTAAATAAATAAAAATAAATACATAGATGCTAGTTGATATCCTTCCCCTTTTGGATAACCCGACATTCATAAATGATATCCAGAGTTATGACTAATGAGGTATTCTTAAAAAAACAGTTCGTTCTTACTTAATGACAAATTAACGAGCCGAAGAACTCAAGTAAACTCAGTTAATAAGAATGCATCAAAACTAGTACTTTGGAAAGAAAATAAGCAATACCTCAGTTATTAAGACGTATCATTATACATTGCTTCAAAAGTATGTTAACTAGTTACTCATGCCTTGAGAACTATAAAAAAAATCATGACATTTCTCCAAAAGTAGATAATTTGTATTTTATTTATTGACTAGACTACCCGTGAACCTTTGTGTCACTCAGAAATTATAACAATAGAGATGGTGAAATAGGAAAACCTACTGGTAGTCAAATATTTGCAACTATATAACTTCATCAAATGTACGTAATATCTGGTCTCACTTATCTACTCTTGAGAAAAACACATACTTTGAGATGGTAACAATTATATGATTGTCTCAATTATATCACTGTTCAATTATTTATTCAAAACAAAAATCGAATAGTACTTACTACAAAGATATTGGATATCATGATTACATATTAAAAAGCACTTATATTGTTTAAGCTGCCATAAATTACAATACATTTTTAACACTAAATTCAATGTTACAAACAATGGTAGCAATATATTAGTATATTAGACTACCCGTTACTCTTTGTGTCAATCAGAAATTATAACAATAGGTATTGAAATTAATTCACTGAACATGATTGACAGGGATAATTTTAATTGTTGTTTCTTGTTACGACGGAAACAGATTCTTATATGGCCCAAGCTTTTGATATAGTATTCTTAAGATGCTTCAAGATATATTCACAGTAAGTATATTAGCAAAATAAAAATCTTTTATTTTAACATATAAATAAATAAAACATCAATTCAATATATTCAATTAAATAAAATATAAAATAAAATTAAAACAACATTAACATAAAATAACGTTAATGAAAGGAATGTGTCTTTATAATATTACCTTAGAACATTCATATTTTATTTGACAGTTGTGTTCAAGTTTGTTTCTAAAATTATTCATTTTTAACCTCTAATGCAGTAGTTATTATATATTTGTTACATTTATTTATAATACATTTGCAGTACTGTCATCAGCGAGCTCTGGGCTCCTCTGGCTCTATTCCTTTATTTTATTACCAGTGCTTATATTTCGCAAATTTTAAATAAAGAATTTTTTTTCTGTTGCTTTTATATATAAGGCATTTTCACTACTGTCATCGGCGAGCACGCAAGACACTTGCTACCCTGGCTCCAATTTTGGGAATATATTGATAATTTTCTTTTATTTAACATTATTCAAGTAATAAATAATATATATTTAATTTCAGGTCTCTATCTCCACGGAAAATGGGTGAACAAACAAACAAACTCACGAACTTTATATATAGAGATATCAATAAAAAATATATATAGAGATATCTAATAAATAAAAAATAGAGATATCTTAAAAATATCTCTAACTCACGAACTTTATATATAGAGATATCATTTATTAATAAAAATCAATTAAAGATAAAACAATATATATCGAAAATGTCAGAATGTTCCCAAATTAATTAAAATAAAAAAATAGAGGAAATGATAAGACTGGGAGACTGGAAGAGATAAGCTAAGGGCTTGATAAGTGTGATGATACGACAATAATCTACATTTCTATACTATGTAACAGATAGTTGCTTGCAATTACTCCAAGGGGTAGAAGTGCAATGGAAGAGGTAGGCTAAGTGATGCTGCTAACTGTAATTATCAGGTAAACTAGTTTAGTTAAGAACATAAATAACCAAGTTAGAGGAAAAGAGCTTTGTAGTAATGGGGCAGGCCATGTACATATGTAGAGCAAGTTTGAAAGCGATATAATGTGGGCACCGGCAGAACTACAAACTAACAAGCAGCCCTTATCAATCACACAAAGGTCCCTTCAGCTCACTTAGACAACCCTAAACCCTATTTCTTCAACTTGCAGAACACAAGATCATTAATTTATTATTTCGTCATCAATTATAGGAAATTTTAATGTAGAGAGCATTATTAAATGAGTGCATTACACAAATATAACATCAATCGAAACTCTCTGTTAAATTATAAAATAAGTACTCACTTTATATTGATTTTTTAAGCATGAAAAGTTATATATCTGTTACATGAGGTGGACTGAAATGAGAATTTTATTCACTGGTTCACAAAACACTAATAGACATATTCAAGGATGCTGGGGACAAACATTCATTAGTATATGTATGTTTGACTAAGCAATGCAATGATTTCTGAATCAATCAATTTGTTTAACTTCTCTGACTTTTATCACAGTCAAATCCTATTGTTAGAACCATAGAGATTGCTAGCGAAATTAAATGAACTATCACACCTCGGACGTATTCCTTATAACCCAAACAGCTTCGGAGCAATTTAATTTTTCCGATTTCCTAACTTCTGAAAACTCATGAGAATGGAATGGTATAGAAACTATTAGAGTTGTAACAAAGTCCTACAAGGTAAGATGGTTAATTTTATCGAACTGTTTGTTCTCAGGTTTTTTTTTTTATAAAACAAGAACTGTTAAGTTACAGTGTCTTTTGTTAAATGATTCTATGGATAATATGTAGGCTGTATCTTTATGGTTTGTCTCATATAGCTTAGGTAAATGGATAACGGGCTCCAATATTGTACCAAAACCTGTAACTATAGTTTTCGAAGAACTGAATATTTTATATCAACATATTCGTACATTTAAACATTTCATTTGGGAGCAAGCTAAAAAAAAAAAGCTCGTGAACAGTCTATTATTAAATGCAGTCAGTATTGATTAAATAAATTAGTTGTTTAATTAGATTAGATTAACATGAGATACTAAAAGAGATCCAACTAGCAAATTTTAAAGGCCGCCCCTTCTTGAATGTCTTAATTGAGGAATTTATACCCTTGAAAATACTGTCACTATTGGACCTTACTCGTTGTCAATGAGTGAATCAAAAAGCCTTGGTAAGGATTTGATATGTTGATATTAGCATATTAATGAAAGTCTTGGAGCGGACAAGCAGTACTGCCTCTCTCTAGAACCACAGCCTCCTGGTTAAGTTAAAGGGCAGGTTCTTAAAACAGAAGTTCAGTGATAGTCACTTTACTTTGAGAGTGATTTCGTTAAATATGGCCAGCTTTGAACCCCATTTTAATTAAATCTCTACAACATCTAACATCAAACAACATTTTTCTAGTATGTATACTTTTGTATTCTTACTTTTATTTCTTTTTTAAATTTCAATGTTCAAACTTTCTTTATTTATTCGCCTTACCTTAGTTCAATCAGCTTTTAATTTACTTCTTCATGCGGAGGAAACAAGCTGCTTTTAGATCACGTCTACTTGACTAATGTTCAACCAACGACCAACGAATATTTCCACGCACATCAGTGCACGTCGTATTAGTTCCTTGTCAGAGGCCCACTACTGCTAAATTCCAATCCCGTTGATTTTGTTAGGACCCGTAAACACTGTCATGAATGGGGACGTCAGTCTGTCAGGGAAAGGAGTCACTTTCATGGTCGTATGGTCTTCAGCTTTGCATTGTCTGAGGTACTAATAATTTAGAAGTCATCAGGTCGTCATATTTAATTGCTTAGGTAGGAAATATTGCGAATGTGGGACTGGGAAAGGTGTTTTCTTAAAATACTGTTTAGTACAGCTATCTCGCTATGTCTTCTTTTCTGATATTCTCTTGACGACCATCTGGTTAAATATTTTGTTCTGTTCTGTGTTTTGGGTTGATTATCAATATATTACCCGGATAAAACTTAATGTAAGAACTTGGTAATTTTAATCAACAATCCAACAGATTAGTAAATGAAATGAATTGCATGTCAGTTTGAGAGTTGAGAACATCTGGATGACTACTGAGTGGAATGACTTGATTTGGAGGGAGCTCGACGTACTATCAAATCGGGTTATCAATTCAAGTTAAGTGATAGCTCGCAGCATCCACGCCTGCAGTCTGTCTCTCATGATAGACAACCTCTATCCACTTCCAGCAAGTTGCACTTCAACTATTCCACAAGTCATAAACTAGAAATAATATTGACTACACTTCATGAGTCCACGAAATGTAGATTTCTATTTAAGAATATCAAAAACATATTCATTACCATGTAATGTATTCAACCAATGGTTCTTAACTCATCTACTGAATCTAAGAAAATGAAAAGTTCTGTTCTACTCATGGAACTCAAAATTCAAGGAATACAGATTTCTTGAAATATTCAATTTTTCAACATAAACTTTGTTGAATGGTGGCTACACTGTGTGTCACTTTGTGTCGGTCGGTGGACACTTCACGTCTCCGCTCCTGTGTTTCTTTTCCTTTTCCTACCTTTCCTGAGGACGGTGTGATAGCCGAAATGATCGATAATAGTAAGTGTTAGTCTCTTTTTTTGTTTTCTCATGATAACTTTAATTATATATATATATATATATATATATATATATATATATATATATATTATTGTAAATTTGGGGAGCAATCCTTCTTTTATACATGTTTTGTTGAACGACCTTTGTACTGTGGCATGAATCAATTTCATAGTCCATCTTTCCACTTTTCTCACCTTCGATTTAAATCTTTCTGGTACTAAATACTGGTAAAAAAAGATTTAAATCAAAGGTGAGAAAACTGGAAAGATGGACTATGAAATTGATTCATGCCACAGTACAAAGGTCGTTCAACAAAACATATATATATATATATGCAAGTTCGAGATTAACAAAGAGCAACACACAAAGTAGGGAAACACACTTACAGACTCAAATTTTCGGGTACTCCGTCTTCAGGAGAAAACAGGAGTTGCCGTTGCGCCTACAACGTGCTTGGTCTCCCTTTCTCTTTTCTCCTGAAGACGGATTACCCGAAAATTTGAGTCTGTAAGTGTGTTTCCCTACTTTGTGTGTTGCTCTTTGTTAATCTCGAACTCGTATTGTGTCCAGTTTGGATCGTATTTCGTTTTATCAGTGAATATATATATATACATTATCATGGATACATTAACATGTAAAACAAGAATCTCTACCATAAGTAAAGATTATAAAAAATTCTATAATAGGGTAAAAATCTTTGAGCCAAGTTACAGTCCTCGTCAGAGTACTCATTAAGTATGTCACTGACATGAGGAATATTCCTTACTCCGTTCAGGGATCTTAGTCTCATTCCTGAATCTCTTTCTATAGTTTACAAATATATATTATAAAAATTATTATCAGAAATTATTAATAAGCCAAGAGTACATGAAAATATAAATATAAAATATGATCATAAGACGATCAACAATTAAACACATATAAAACGCCGTAAATATGCAATGCATAAAATATGAAAAACATGAGTATTATTAAATAGCTGTTTTTAAAAAAAGGGTGGGATGAAAATTTTGCAAGTTCTCGCACTTTTTGTGTGAACTATTAACATCTGTGATATTTTATATGCTAAAATTTTTAAACATATTTAAAATAAAAAAATTAAAAAAACGTTTGTCTTGAAATTTTTTTTTTTGAAAGAAAAGATTGAAAATAGTTCATTCTGGTCAAGGAATACCTTTCTTATTGATGACTTTGTTAAAAATAATTACATGACCTATATATTTGATACATGTTAAGTAAGTTTGATCTCATTGGACAAAGTCTAAGATAGAGTCGGGCAGAGCAGACGTAGGCAGCACACTGTATAAGCGACTATTAGTCCATTACCCATGGCTCATGGCCTAATCATAACCCATAACCATGAGCAGATTCTTCCTTTAATTGAACCACTTTACTAATGAACCTAGAACACGATCACCTATTTATAGCCCTGGTCAATACTCAATGCCTTAGAGAAAGTTATTCAATTTCTGAACATATCTAAAATTATAAATAAAAACTGGATACATTAACTGACATAAAATATGTCAGATAATGACAACTTAATGATACACTCAAACTGTTGCGATGATAACGGTGTGCGATTTTACATCATACTCAAGTAAGAATTTATTTTATTTTCGAAATGCGTTTCAGTTATACGGAATACCAACATAAAAATACTCAATTATAACTCAGAGGTAGTAAATAACTGGAAATAACTAAAAAAAAATGAAAAAAAAAGGAGACTACTTTACATCAATAATACGTTTTAAAAAGTCAAATATTTATCCCTCTTTAAAAAATGTTTAACTATACCCAGAGGAGCCTAATAAACAACAATTAAAAACGCAATGCAATGAATACTTGGGTTTAGTCAAATACACTGTTAATTACTCCACTTATACATTTTGGTCTTTCATTGTAAATCATTTAAGGTTGACAAAAAAACTGAAAAGACGTACCATTTCACGCAGGTGGAGTACAACCATTATAAGTAAAGATCACTTTTAGAAACAAATAAATTTTGAGATCAAAAAGGAAGCCTTGAAAAGGAGTAGACAAGGAGCAGAGGGATGGACTTTCGGTGATTATCACTTCTTCCTCTTTAGAGTTAGGACGTCCGAAGTAGAGGCAATCCGGTGATATCAACCATATCCGGTGTAACAGTACCTTATAGAAACTATCAGCACTTAGGCTTCTGCTGACCTTTCCTTTAAAAAAGTAATTCAAGGAATGATACAAAAGAAAGAAAGAGATTTAATTGCTTTAATTAACACTAGTTTTACAAACCCTCTTGAAAACCGGTTGCGTGTAGAGGAAATAGATAGAAGTAATGGAGCGAGGTAGTAAGTGGACGCCTCGTGCATTGCCGAGTTAATGGCGTTTGGAAACGACAACTAGTGGTGTTTCCTGTCTTTTGTTGGTCTTCACCAGCACTGTTGCCTCAGACACAGAAACACATTAAATTTTAGCAGCTGTTGTGCATATACATCCATCCACCTGTGGGTCACTTCAAAGCAACCTCACAGCTTAGCAGAAAGAATTGCCATAATCCTTGTCAACAATATTCATTTATATGGATAACATATAAATTATCTCAAGAATAAATTTATTTATGCATTATTTAATAATAAATCGTTAAAAACCAAAAGATTGTCCTCATGGAAGTACATAGGTAATACCTATTGTAACTATGGCAAACAAATCTATGGAATAAACAGCATCTAGTTCAATACATATACGTATGCATTTATTCTTTCAATTCTACGAGCATCTGCAAAATTTAAATGGAGAGCTCACTCAACCCCAAGAAGAGCCCGATATGCAAAACGTAGTTCTTTCCATATCTCTTTGCTTTTACCGAGTTACTTCTACAGGGAGATTTGACCTCATCTAATTAGGACAGTTAAACACCTTATCTTCAATTTAAATAAAAGTCAATATCAGTGTGTGTCTTGTTCAGTCTAGAAAGAAAATTTCTCGTTGTCTATATTTATGATTCATAAGAAAATTGTTGAGAAGACAATAGAAGTAATCACATGCCCCTACTGCTCTCCTGAGAGACATGAGCAGTACAGCCCCTTTTTGAAGTCAAGACAGGGAACCAGTGTAGTCAAGTGACACAGTGCTCGCCTCGGGACTGGCAGATCCAGGGTTCAACAACCACTCTGGTTCCCGATTTATTCACGCGGGAGCTGAAAAAATCTGAGCACGTCGTCCCTTGGAGAGGACGTTAAGCGTCCGTCCCGAGCCTGTACGATGTCAGGTACTCGTTAATGATTCGGCAAAATTTAGGACTCCCAATGTACAATGTTCGTTGTGTGGTATCAGAAAGGGCCAATAATCGGTCTATGTGTGTTCTGTAGTGGCACTGCCACTGCAACCTAACCTAATATACACTCAAGGTAAAATCTGCTAATTGTGACATTTACCTATCAGTGACAGCAGAGAGTGTATTCTCAATTTTGTATTAAATTTGTATGAAAATTTTAAGTAAGCAAACAATCACTCAGAAAGTATGTAAAGCCCCCATCCCTGAGCCTGCACTCAGGTGTTCGATAAGGGTATCTTCTCCAAATTCACTTAGTAGGTCAAGCTTTGTAATTCACTTAAGGTTGACCAAAAAAATGGTGAGACGTACTATTTCACACAGGCCTAGTAGATGTCACACTCGGTAGATGTCACTCACTCATGCTAATAATGGTGCCCATAATTTTATGATTTGTTGTTAAAAAAAATAGATCTCCATAGTTCCATCTATCAAGGTAAACACAATGCACCACAAGTAAAACTTGTCCACACTTACGTAGAAATTCCCTACACTAATTTAAATATTGCCTATGAGATTGTAACTCTCTCGTCTTCCAGGATTCTTCTCAGATGTACATGCTTTGTTCTATAATATTTTTTTATTGTACAAAATCTATATCCTTGTTTGCTATTTTCAATGAATTAGGGAAATCTAAATTCTTTTTTTAATATGCAATTTAGTACTCCACACAAAAGAGCATTATGTTAAAAACATAACATAACTTAGTGTTTATCTTCTATGTTACATCTAAAAAAGTATACACAGATATGTTTCTTTTTTTTTCAGATGTAAAGCCGAAAAAGGACACTAAGTTTTCGAAACACGTTATTGGTTTTAACATAAAGCTCTTTTGTGTGGAGACTTAATTCATTTTTAAATCCCCCGTCAATTCGATTTCCCGTTTTGAAAAAATTACGATAACATTGTATCTATTTATCCTAAGAATTATAACGGTTTATAATTGAGGTTTAATTGTAAGGGATTACGATTCACACACAATAAATTTAGCACAGATATTCAGGGATTGAAATAACAAAACATGTCATTTTACACCAGAAGTCTATACAAAAACATCACCTCGAAGAAGAAAGAAGAGAGAGGTCTTTACCCAAGGTGAGCCAATTCCCAATTTTACATAGATATGTACTTTTATTCGTCACTTTCTCTTGTAAGAAGTTATGTTCAAGAAACAAATATGTGATACATATGGTAAAAATTTTAAAAAAAAATAATATTAATTAACATTGTGTTCATTTTAGATGTAACGTTTTCTCATTACATCTCATTTCTCATAAATGAATATCAAAAAGTTGTTTTTCAGTAAACAAAACACAATTACTGACTGCACAAATTTTAAATGGTATTAGCATCTTTGTTATACCGACAGTGGTAATAACCACTATTATTATTATTATTATTATTCATGACTATTATCTTTTGGACACTCGGGGTCAATCCATATAAATAATTTAAATTATGTGTATTTCAACACATTCTATAACAATATATACCCACTGGTTTCCATCTGTGCAGCACTTCCACACTCACCCGGTTCTTAGAAATACCGTTATCTGATGAAAATTGAAACCGTGGAATTTGAAAATAAGAAAACTGTTCAGAAAATGTCTATTAAAGAAAATCTCTGTAATTTGTTGTTAACCAGTCTATATCCATATGAATTCGAATCCATATAAATCAACTAATTATAATCCATATAATTCGACTAAAGTAATCAAGGAGGTTACAAAGAAATTTCTACAGAAAACGAAAGACAGATATGGGACGAAGAAATTGTCTCTTAAGGCTTGAATAGTGAAGTGGTGGTGTAGAGAAGGACTTGAAGAGTGGTGAAGTGACGCAGCAGGAAGCAACTTGATGGCTACAGCATGTGTGTACAGTTAAAGGTGAATCAGAGCCGCTTGAAGGGAAAATCCCTCAACCACAAAGCTTTGAACTGACACTTCAGAATGTCAATATCCCAATGGCAGTTACCCCTCTGCAGGAGACCCCACGACCCATTAATTCTAACTTCAAGAAGAATTCTTACATTGTCAGTTTGAGGACACTTACAGGCTTCCCCCATTAGAGCTGTTTTATGGGCGGAAAATGTGGCTCATTTATAATTTAGCACACATTTTAGTAATGTGCGAGCCACTTTACCGTGTTCATTCTCTAACTTCCATACGAAAAATCTAGGTCATAGCTAAGAATCAAACCAGGGGTAATATGAATATCAGAGACTTTCCCCTGAGCGGAATGCATATCGAAGTCCGGAGACAAACACAGCCAGAAGGTTGAATCAAGGAGGAGCTCACCTCCTAATGTTGCACTAAAAGGTCATTCTAGTGCTAATCCTAACAGCCTCCGTCCTCTTCTTTAGGTGGAGAAAACCGGCAAACGGGGAGACCACACCTTGCGCAGCTAGGTCAACCCGGGGGTTAAGATCCTCACAGGAAAAGTATCAGTGGATCAGGGAGGGACCTCTAACACCTTCAGAGAAGCAAACAGAAAATAAGATAGGAACTGCTTTAGGTGAACAACCGAAAGTACGAAGAAGCTATGTTATTGCTGTTAAGACTGTTGAAGTAGCGGTAGTTCCGGCGGAGTATACTAAGGAAAGTCTTACGAATGAGAAAGCTCTGTAGAGCATGACTTAGAGAGGGTGGGATGTCTGAGCTGAAAACAAGCTCAGGTTTGAAGCAACACACTTCAGCACAGGCATTTTTCTCACCCACTGCTCCTGTGAACAGTCTGTAAGTTTGCTGGACATTAAGCTCCTGAGTCTGTTTGATTGAAATGGAACACTCTTGACTGGAGGACTTAGGACGTCCTTCCCCAGATTGGGAAATTAAGAAGAAACGAGTTTTAGATAACACTGAAAGGATACAGTAGTTCCTTGAAGAAGCAGTATTTATCTATCACATCCCTAATAATTAAAAACAAAAAACATAGGTTGAAAACAAAGTAAACAAAGTGAACAATAAGATTTCAGGATATGTTGTGAAGGACAAGTCCAGAAATAAAACAAATAAAAATGATGAAGGTTCCCTATAAACATTTACAGACACATAAGTCTCCCCCACACGCAGATATTTTCGTGATTTTCATGAACCAGTACGAAGACGTGGTACACCAACAACCTTTAACCTGCTACATCAAAGGATAAAACTATACACGCATAAATCATAAACTAACACGCACCCAATGAATCGTTTAAAAACTACTCTCTTTAAAGATTTAAAACAACTAAAAAAAAGAACCAAGAGAGGAATTGACAAAAGTTAAAAAAAATAAAAAAAATTATACATAACAAACTAATTCCTAACACTGATTGACACGTATAAATACAACCAGTTGGCTATTAATAATGGATACGTTATGTTTCCACAACAGGTAGAGTAAAGATGATAGCTTACAAGAAATCATGAGTTTATATTCTAATATCGTCATTTAATTGTTTGGATTTATCTGTTTATTAATCGATCATTAGGTTTATAATAGCCCACCAATGAAAGTTTTAAAACTGAATCCCAATAAAAAATGGTTCAGTTTCAACTAACAGCACTCTTGAGAACTTCGAGTATTCTAAAAGTAGTAAACGACTGTAAGAACGCTCAATGTTCGAAGTAGTAGTTGTGTTACCCCCAGTGTGATATTACTCAAACTTTGACAACAAAGATACACGTAGCCAATCACTTCTTTTTTTAATGACGACGGACATCTAAGCACTGAAATAAGTTACATTAGTTCTTTGCCTCTTCCTTCTTTTTAACTATTTTCTCCCGTTATTTTAACTGTTTCACTAGAGATATATATAAGTTAAGATCAAAAAGACATAAGAACAAAGTTTAACCTCTTCGACAATATGGCATTTTGCAGCAATGAACCCTCAAAGATCGGTTAAAAAGAAAGATGGAGATAAAGTAGGATAATAATGACAGAATAAATCAGGAAAGTGAACAGCAGGAAATAAATAAATAAAATAAGTAAAAAAAACAATAAAAGTAAATTTACAACTTTTAATAAAACAAATAATGTCTTTTTTTTTTATATTTTCTATTGTGAAGATCCTTACGAAAGTCAGATCTGCTACAAGAAATTTATATGTCATTTGAATAACATTTTTAATTACTTCGATTAAAACATGGAGTAGTTTCAAATTAGAAGAGATCGGTAATGAGGTTCAAAGGATAAGTTTTCGATTTTGTCCAAAGTTGCTTTAAGCTCAATTGGTATCATTCAATACTGATTTGTCTGGTTACGGTAGCTGTGTACTTTTACTTTTGTCTTTATAGAAGTTCCAACCCACAAAACTATTTATTATAAGGAAAAATATTAATATTTAAGAAATTCGATTAATAAATTGTATTGTAAATAACCAGTTTTCATTGGGAATAATGCAAATATAGATAATATTTTCTATAAACATATATGTATGATTTGAAATTAAACAAAAGTGATATTTCCAAGTGGACCACATCTAGGTCAAGCCTATGCACTTTGAACAACTGGATCAGCGATACAGAGGATGCAAGTAATTGAAAGTAGAATACATACAGCGTCCTCTGTCCATGACAACTTTCTCCATTAAAATCTCCATCGATACCAAATCTTACACAATGGCCAATAGTTTCATCATATTCAGAAACCATTCAAACTTCAATCAAATCAATAAAACAACTTCTAAAGCACCATAGCCTACATACATCAAAGAAATGTATGTATGTACTTTCCACTAAATAACAATAAAAGCTAAAAGTATGTCAGATGAAATAGAGAATCATAAAAAAAACAACAAATCGCAAATGCTCACATACAATCTTTTGATTATTTTCATATTTATTTGTTATTTGTTCTGTAGTTCATATTTATTACATATCATTATTAGCAAATATAAAATAATTAGTTCACAAATTTCGTTCTTAATTATGTTACCAATGTAATATGAAAATTGAACATGGGAAAAATTTATAAAAAAAAAACCTCCTTCCAAGTAGAGATACTACTTCGGAGGGGGAAATACATGTTTGTAATTAATACATAGAAGTAAATACATTTATTTCCTTCAACATGGTTATGTGTGCTATAGTAGATTCAAACTTTGTTCATTTTTAGGAGTAATGATTCAATTTACGGATAAAGCAATTGAAATATAATGTATATATTTGTTTTACAAACAAAATAAAACTTGAATTGTTTTTTAGCACTGTGGAAGCAAGAAAAATGTTACGTTAATTTGTATCTAAGCCATTTATTTTCCTCAATTATCGATGAAATAAGATTTCCACGTCGTATAGGATATAAAAATACTAATAGTATGCCATTATTTTATTACTTTCAGTGGATAACAATGGACAACATCCACAAAAACATTCCCCTATTGAAGTTCAAATCAAACAAAATAAACTGCCTTTATGTCATATTTGTCTTCTATTCCTATATAAAAAAGAAATAGAGTGGTCTACACTCAAATTTGCTTTAAGTACACGTGTTTCAAAAATCACAAGCAAACAATATAATATTGCTGTACATATTCTCCAATTATAAGAAAATGCACACATTGTTATAACACTTCAAATATGAAGTATGTAATGACAGTCAATGATAAAATCCGTAACACTCTCTCAAAAGATAATCAAATCATTAAATGACAAGCGACGTACATGCTTTGAAGCATTACCATCATGTACGGAAGATGTACGGAAACCATTATGTAAGGAAGTTGTCAATATTACTTTACATTTCTTTTCATTATCATCTGAGACAGTTAAAAACCATAATAAATAGCTTATATGTAATAAATTTAATTATAATGATATCAATAGTTAAGTTTTGAGCTTAATTATTTTTAAATGTAAATTGTTTCAATTATTGATAATTATTCAAATAATGAAAAGGAATTTACCAAGAATAAATTCCTTATAGTAAGTAATAAATGGCGTATTTCGACCTCAGATCTTAATGTAATTATGCTAAACAAATGTGGCAAGTGACTACTGTTGTCCAAACAATAATTCACGAAATTTGTATCAAGAAAAACTATATATGAAAATACAGGTTTATAAAATAACTAAATAGTCAGTAAAATTAGTACAATGCTTTAATATAAAGTATAATAAAGTACTTAACCCATAATTCAATCTGGTAAAAAAACACCATCTCACTTCTACATGAAGAATCGAATATCTGTTAAATTTCAAGACTTTCAAAGGTTAAAAAACATGCTCGTTGCATATTGACAAAATTATAGATATACATCAACACAAAAATAGATACACATTTAATTTTGAAAATACGTTAAAATCGTTTTCCTTCATGAATCTAAACCTCACTTAAAGTAAAATGGAGAATACTAAACACTAATTGTGAGTGGGGACTGAAATGTATTTTAATTGCATATTAAAACTGATGCTTTATACTCCCCATAAAAATTATCGGATACCAGTCATTATCAATTCAATGATATGATTCAAGTACTCGATTGATAATCTTTACACCTATTATTTCGATAACAAACATTTAAACCACTTGGAAACATTGCAGTAATATTACTTTTTTAATTGTTTTTCAACATACATAGTATTTAAAAAACGCATATGAAAATATTTATATTATTATTGTATGAAATCATTAGAATCTGGGGTTCCCGGGAAAGTTACTGGAACCAAAAAGGGTTCCTCGTCGAAAAAAGTTTGAAAAACTCTGTTGTAGAGTGGCGATCTTCTAGTACATTCCTTTTTCTTTCCTTCTTCATCGACACATGTTCATTCATTGTACAAACAGAGATGAAATCTCTAATTGAGATACTACCTGGTATTAAATCACCTTTTCACTATCACTTCCAGGGTATTCATAACTTTCTTCTTCAATTTCAGGGCTCATAAATTATATACAACTATGTTGTTCACTTATAGATATCTAATTTAAGAACAATTAGGACAACAAACAGATGAAAATTATATTTCAATAAGGTTAGGATGTTGGAGACGCAAGATGAAAGCTGAAAATCGAGGAACCCAGACCTCACGAACAATAGGTACTCATTGCAAGTGGAGAGTTGCCCTTATCTGGACTTTGAACTGCCTGCCTCATCACAACGACTCAAGTAGCACAATATATGTAGAGTATTGTACCCAGTTTGTCGAAGGCCCTCAATTCCACACAGTCAAACGATAGCTATAATTATGTTATTATCCATCAAAAATATGTATATTTATTATTCAAAATTTATTATTATAACATGTGAAGAATCAAGTATAACAAAGATACTATGAATTAAAATTATTTTATTAAGGTACACTTTGGACTTTATGATTGCTAGGAGTCTATGATACGAGTGACCAATTCAAAGGTTTGTTATTTCATTTTGGTGTGAACTCTATTTCCACTTATATGTAGTATAAGAATGTTCGAACTACTGTTCCATCAGTAATTATTCGTTTAATCAGTATTTGAAAGAAAATATTTTTAATAAATCCAAAGAAGAAAATACAATCAGTTCGAATGGAACTTTTATGTCGGGTACATATTAAACATATTTTTCGAATTCGCAGCAGGCCAATTCAAAACTGCAGGAGTGTGGAGGCATTTTTTTCCATGTAGTAGAATTAGCTATGTGTGAATGAAGCTGTGAAACAATTCTGAAATATAGAGTATCCACCTTCATTAACCTAATCTAAAAGAAAGTTAATGAAATCAAATTTCTCAGTTTCTACTCCATTAACACTTTTAAACTAAGATATTGTAAAAAATAGTAGGTATCTTTAACTAAAGCCTGGCTAAAGGCTTACAGTTTTAAGTTTCTTTCAGACAGATGACATGCTTATGATTTTCCATCTAATGATACAATGTTTAACACTTCTTTTCTTGAAGCAGCCATATTTGGGTGGTCAATTTACCGTGATTAATACCCATTTCTAGTTTGAGAATCAACTCATCATTGAATCATTACTCCCATTACATGGGAGTTACACTTATGTTATGCAGTTACTGTTATTCTTTCAATACTGTAATACAATAATTTAAATTTTTTTGTTTACAAAATATACGAAACAAATGAAATATGTAATTTTATAAAAGTCACTTTAAACTTGACAGACAAGAAAATCATACTAATCTTTCCAGACAATGTTCCATAAGCAAATTAATAATAAAATAAATAAATATATATATATATATATATATATCATTCGCGCTCCGTTCTTCGACGTGGGGAGATCTCTCTCACTTCGTCCTCTCTTCTAGTCTACTCTCCTGATGACGAACAACAGTTCGAAATATTGAATTCTGTAAGTGTTCTTTTTATTCTCTTTTCTGTGTAGTGCTTTGTGTAATTTAAAGTTATATATATATATATGTATATATATATGTATGTATGTATATATATATATATATAGGATAGCAGAGAGAGAGAGAGAGAAAGGGAAAGGTTTTACGTAACATCTAAGACATTTTCACACACATCTAATCAACTAGAAGTTGTGGAGAAATTATACATAAAAAAATTCGATTCTTTCGACTTATTTCGGACAAAATAAGGAAATTCTAGTAACCCTGCTCCTCAACAGTATAGGATATCCAAAGTAAAAGGCATTACACTGGTAACAATCAGTTGGTACAGGTATGTGCTGAAGTGAACTGGATATTGATATGAATAGCTTAATACTGTTGAGAGAGAAAATGAAGTGTATATTGGGTTGATAGAAATAGCAGAAGCAAGTGTACGAAAAACTCGTTAATAACTCTAACCAGCTTCTGAACACCAGAAATAAAACAGTAATGATAAAGGCCAGTAGTCTCTCTCACAAAATAACTCAACAGGTAATACACTACTGTTAATTATTTTTGGACGATAGCCCAGTTTACAATGTTTTTCTTCTAAAAAGTTAATACCATTTTGAGAATTATTACAAATTTGACGTAGAAAAATAAAAACTCTAATGAAACATTTTCGATAAACTTTGAAACGATGATTTGAACCTCTTCGAATCAGAATTATCATTTTCTATATTATATGATTTTATGATGTAGTAATAACTATTACTACTACAAAAGCTATTTCACTCATTAATGCCTTCTTTATTTCTTTATTAATTACACTTAAAGTCAGATAATTAATAATTATCTTAGGAATATAATTACCTAATAAAACATTAAAATCAAGTCTTTTCACAGTGGTACATAGTAATAAAAATATTAACCGTTTAAACAAGCAATGTTTGAAATATATATTATATACAGCCAAGTTAAATTTCACTATTTTAATCTGAACTCGCACTTTAGACTTGTGTTCAATAAATCAAATATTTATATACAAAGGAAAGTTCTACACTTAACAACAGATTTGACCTACGATACATCACATGTGTATTCCAGCTCATCTCAAATTCAAACGGTAAAATGTTCAAACACCTTATTTGTATTTAATATTTAAAATTTTGTAAAATACAACCAAAGCGACTGTAATATAGAAAAAGAACATAAAAAGTTTATTATCATCATAATTGTTACTCACTACTTGTATGGTTGGTATTAATAAAACATATAAATTTAAAAAACACGAAAACAATAATGTAATGAGAACAAGAAATATATCCAGACTCATACCTGGGTCGATGGGATAGCCATGGCAGGAATGAAGAAGATAACACAGAATACAGGTAATACAGTACAGACTCATTGTTCACTAATACATTATTTACTCCTAAAAAATGTATAACTTAATAATTCTCATTATACAACTCAAAAACGAACGACAATGGCTGACAGGACACATTACACAGTAATATTCAACGAGACCTTTATTATATTCAAACTTTTAATACTACTAATTTAAACTAAACTAAGTATAAACAATCATTACAAAGATTATTACTGCAATCTTCATAATACACAACGAATGCTAAAGTAACCCATCCACCCAGCTCGTCCTACGGAACTGATACGCCAGTGGATGACAGTATCATGACAGTGGTGGGATTCAATGTTGCCACACCAACCAATTTTTTTCCCTCCTGTTCTGAAATTGTATCTATTAAAACAGAATCATCGAACTATTATTGTAACTAATTTAATAAAAGCAAAAACACTTGATAAAATAGTTACAATATAAAACCATTAAATTTAATCTTATATTAATAAACAATTATTCCATAAATATAATAGTTTAATATATTAAACTATATTAATCATGACCTACAAAACTTCTATCACTCATGGACATGCAGAAAACAATTAATGTAACTAAACATAAACATTATCATTTAAAATAACGTTCATTGTAGACTACCTATATAATTAGTTTGACCTCAAGCTATAATTTTATATATATTTATATACTTCAGTATGAGTAATAATACATAAATAAAGAAAGACTGATCGTTTTTTTGTTTGTTTTTTGTTGAGGGTTGAGACGAAAGGAGTAGTTTAGTTTCAATACAGTTTCAATCATAAGACCTCTACCCTCAAAAAAAAAATAATATGTATAAGTATATAGTTCAATGTACATAAAGAAACATAGGAAAATTAAAAGCACACACTTACAGTCTCTAATTTTTGGTTGAACCGTCCTCAGGAGAGATAAGAGAGGGAAACCAAGCGCCCTGGTACAGGTACCAGTACTCTCTCATAGCTCTGTACCTCTCATATCTCTCCTGAGGACCGTTCAACCGAAAATTAGAGACTGTAAGTATGTCCGTTTAATTTCTCTATGTTTCTTTATGTACATTGAACTGTATTTGTCCATTGCGGATCGTATTTTCATCGAAAAAGTATAAATATATATATAACAAGATTTCATAATGAACACGTGAAACAACAATCAATGTTTAAACCATAATAAGGAATAGGAAAAAAAGACTAAGATCTATCAACTGTAACAAGCGGTCTTTGTTAGAGTCAAAAACCCAACTGAGTTATCAGTTATCCTAACTCCAACCGATGATAACGCAAGTGCGCTTGGTGTCTCTATCTCTTCTCTCCTGATGACAGTTAAACAGAAAATTAGATTCTATTTACTGTGTACCTACAGTTTACTTTGAAACATTTCTTGTCCTTTGTGGATCTTTTCTTGATGATAATATATATATTTCAGCTCTGATTATAATTTATAACAATCAATGAATGTTTTGAAGTTTATAGGCATGAAATTTATAATGATTTTTTTTTATCCCATCATGCTTATGTATTATATATAAATCATTTCATTGTTAAAAAATTTTTTGGACATTATGAAATAATTTTTTCATGTATTTCACTTCAACTAGTCATACAAACAGTTATAGGAAAGAAAAGGGGGAAATAATACAAGGATTTCAAATCAATTAACGTATATTACATGTTTTTGTTTTTTTTTTTTTGGTATGAAAGCAAAACACAACATTTCACAATCGATACATCATCAGTCAGTTGTACTGTTAATCAATAACACTTTGTTAAAAACTTCAACAATCATTATTAAAAACATTTAACAATATCACATACAATCATGCTGCTCCAAGAACTGGTAGGATAGTTTTACAAGAATAGGTGATTCACCTATTAACCAGAGAGATTTTTAATGAGTTAGAATATTCATTAATTAATTCTTAAACAATAAACCGCTAATTAACTCTTATAAGCAAATCATAAACAAAAAGATAAGAGATTTTAATGAAAATGAGCATCAAATAATCAAACTTTTATAAAAAGTTTACACTAATCAAAACAATATGTTAATAGACAAAATGCACTACAATCAAATAACAATAACTAATAAAGTATAAGCCAAAATTTTACGATTCCAATAATCATTTATTTGTGTATATATATAAATTGTAAAGCATATATCTCTAATTTGAATTGGGAACATTCATTTTAAAGGGTTACAGTGATACACTACAACTTAATTCCACTTTGCATGGAAAAATTCATTAACACAACAATTTACTAGTTAGTGTTTAATAAACATTTTCAACAATTACAAACTTTCTTAGATTTATCTACACAACAGTAACAATATAAAAACATTTTCACAGATCTATCTAGGCATATGATTAAAAAATTGCTAAATTCATAATTGCAAATAGGAATTCTTGAATTTCCAATGTGAGTGGTTATAAAGTAAAAAATTTAACAAATCTCAAGTAATACTATCTTCCTAACTGAACACTTATATTACAAGTGAACCTTTCTCTTTTTTTTTAGGCACATAAGAAAATCAGGCCGACTATCTCTGTACGATGTATTTAGTTCTTGTGAGTTAATTAATACCAATATATATCCAAAAGGAGTTATTTTTAACACATCAAATGATATGCCAATTCAAATTCAGGTTTAAACTTAAATAAACCGAATGATATGTAAATGAAAAAGTGAAGTTAAAAGATAAAAAGATCTCGAACTGACTAGAGTGCGTAAAAATAAATAAATACTCGTAATATCAACTAATCACCAAACTACAATAAATTCACCATTTATGTATATATCCAGTAAAGTGAAGCACTGTACATAAGTGAATTCCCATTTATAACTTTCGTAAATCTCTGCTACTTATATAATAAGGTATCACACTAATTGAGATAAATTTTAAAGGGTGATCAATGTTGTGCCCTCCACATTTAAAGTAATTTTTCCTTAATATAATCTTCTATTATCGTCGAATCAAAATTTGTGAGATATATATCGTAATACTTACAATTTTTAATTTAAATACATAATTATATGAATTTCATTCTTTAACATCTGTCAAAGATATGTTTTCATAAGAAGAAACAGAAATATCTGAAGAAGGGCTTCTATCATCGTTGAAAACTGAAGCTTCACCAATGCAAGAAGAAGTTTGTATTGATCCAGTCAATTCTGCATTCTCACCATCCAATGAGGAGTCGGAAGACGACAATTCTAAATCTTGAGTATTCTCAGTTTCTAAAACATTAAAAATTAACGTTGAATTGATTATATGCAACATTTCATATTTAAATTAGCTTAAAATAAAATTATATGCAACATTCCGTCATTATATTACGATTCATATTCACTGAATATGATCCTTCATTTAAAATAACTTTACTTTAATATTCAAAAACAGAAAAGCTGCCTGATTATTCTTCAAAATTAACTCAAGAATTGGTGTTTTTTTCTTTTAGGTGAAATTAATATAATTTTGAATTCAAATTAATTTTTATAGCACTATACATCTACCAGGAACAAACCATCATACAACTTTATACATCAATTCAATCAATTAACTCATTATCCATGAATTATTAATTATTAAATTAATCAATTTTCAATGAAAATTGTCGTCTTAACTGGTTTAAATCTAAATCCCTCTCTACCTGGGATTTTCGTAAAATCCTTACCTTTATCAGGCTTGGTCGTGAAAGGTTCCTGACTGGAGCCAGAAGACGATTTGTCTGTCTGAGTAGTTTGACTAAATAACATCTGCGCCGCTTGTACAAGATAAGAAGAATAAGGGAAGAATTCCAAGACGGAAGTCAAAGGGTCTATCAACTGTGGAGGTTGTTCCAAAGAAGGAGCAAATATTTGATGGACACAGACCAAAGTCAAACATGATGTCACCAACAATTGTAGTCTGTGTAAAGAGCTTCGACAGTATACCAATACGATTACGCACATGGCGAGCAGAACTCGACTGAAGTGATGGCTCAATTTCCTAAGAAAAATATAACAAATATTAACATGTGGCAACAATAATATATCTTCTTATTTTCATGAATCATATACTTTTTTTTTTCTAACTATATATAAAATTAAAGCAAAATATACAACGAAACATTGTAACTTATTCGCCAACTTCAATTCAATGTACTATTATAATTTTTTAAAAATATCAAACATTTCAACTCCACAACAACCCTCTTTTTTTTGGTCACTTAATTTAAAAGTTTATCAAAATAAAAGCAAGAATTATTCAATAATTTTAAAAAATATAATATTAATATATTTTTTAGAAAAGGAAAGAAGTGGGAAATAATTATCAAAATGTTAGCCTGAAGAAGCTAAACTATTATTTATAATATATGTATAACGTGATTTCACAACAAACACATGAAATATAAATCAACGTCAAAACCGCAGTAAGAAATCAGAAAAAGAGACTAAAATCTATAATATATATATAACTAATATTAGAAATGGGAAAAAAAGACTAAGATCTTTCAACCGTAACAAGCGGTCTTCGTCAGAGTCAAAAACCTACCTCAATTGGGTGAAATCTTGTTATAACTAATATATAAGAAGATTTATGTGAAATCTTGTTGTATTTATATTAAAGACTACATTACTTATAATCTTAATGTTCAGTTTTGTCATTTGTATCATGACAAACATAAGAGACATCAACTGTTTTGATTGTTAAAAATACTTCGAGATAACAAAAACATGCTTAGATCAACTAGTTGACCAAGTAACAATTCCTGTATTACTGCTAACTGAAAATCTGTTTCAAAATAGTTGACAAAAGCAGATTTCTTCAGGGTTAAATATTCTTGTATTATTATGTCACTAAAATATACAAAACAATGAGCTAATATCATAATTATTTTCATTATTTAAAGTGCAACGGTAACTCTCAAAGAGTGAAAGACAAGAACCACAAAATCTATCGAAATCACTCCGACCCATCATACTTGTATACTTGTGAATAATACAAGTATAATCACTTATATACTTATATACAATGTTCTTTAACAAGAGTGAAAGATATGTTTGATTAATAGTTCAAATTAAAAAAAAAATACATGCATATTATTATTACCACTGAGTTTAGTATGATTTATATTATTAATATGGCAAACCGTCATACCTCGTACGATGATGTTGGAGTCGGAGTGCTTTCGGACGTTGTCTATCTTCAATCGCAACTAACTCTTAGTTAGTTAGTGTTACTTACTGTTAGTTGTGATTGAAGATGGACAACGTCCGAAAGCGCTCCGACTCCAACATCATCGTACGTGGTATGACGGTTGGCCATAATAATAATATAAATTAAAAAAAAAAACCAGTTTTATCAGTTTCGGTAGACATAAAAATTCATTCCATTATCTATCTACTTTTAACACTTCTTAATAAATGTTTACTTTATACCAGTAAAGACACCAGTCTTCAAGTTTACCAAATACTTGTGAAGACAGGTCTATTGATGTAATAATTAAAATTGACCAGGAATATAAATGGCGGAAGAATTTACATAAGGTCATGTAGAACAAAATCTAACAGTTAGTTAATAAAAAGTTGAAAAAGTGGTAGGAGTATCTTATATGAAGGTTTGCATGTTCTGCGTAAAAATAATCTCCATACTTGAAACTTCACTCGCGTTCCAATGTAGAACAAGGAATATAAACAAGACACATTAATGGAAGTTAAAATCACAGCCTTCCTATCTCAAAAACAAAACAAAAAAACTAGATTAGGTAAATGAATCTCTTTTACAAGAAATGAAGTTTTAAATTTGCTTCACGAAGCCCAAGAAAAGCATAAAACCCTAGATTTAGTCAGATAACTTCTAGCTTAAATTTTTGAGCTGGAGTAATTCGGTATCACACTGTTGGCCTAAAGATCTTCTAATTACTTGGAATATTATCTTCATAATAAACTTCTAAAACTAAATGATCAAATTACCGAAGAGTAAGAAAGAAAACTGTACAACTCGATAGTTCACTTGCACAAACAAAGCTATTTGTTTTGTTTAATTGAATAGTAAACTGATAGAATTGGACTGAAGTTTTAAAATCTTTCGTAGCAAGATCCTGCTCTCTTCTCACGTTGATAGAAGTATTGGTATGATAGTTTTTTGAAACCCGAAAGAGATGTCATAGAAGCTTTCCAATAGGACGATTTAATAACTAAGTATTGTTACCCTATATGTACAAGTTAAAAGACTGGTTGATCCTGAAAACAACTGCTGGAATTCTAAAAAGGGTTAGGGTACAACTATTTTCTATTTAAAAGTAAATTTAAGACGATTACGTTATGTAATGTGAAAACATTTTGTGTCTCTTCTTTTTCAGTAATTAATAATCAGACATATACTTAGAGTTCAATGAATTCAACATGTTTGAGAAGCTCATTATTGAAATATTTCAGTTACTAGATCGTAACAACATTGAAAAAAGATGGTGAAATAGGAAAACCTACTGGTAGTCAAATATTTGCCACTATATAACTTCATCAAATGTACGTAATATCTGGTCTCACTTATCTACTCTTGAGAAAAACACCTGCTTTGAGATGGTAACAATTATATGATTGTCTCAATTATATCACTGTTCAATTATTTATTCAAAGCGAAAATCAAATAGTACTTTCTAAAAAGTTATTGGATATCATGATTACATATTAAAAAACACTTATATTGTTTAAGTTGCCATAAATTACAATGCATTTTTAACACTAAATTCAATGTTACAAACAATGGTAGCAATATATTAGTATATGAGCCGCTTATTTTGAAAGTGGCCTAATTCCATTTATGTTAAAATCGAGATATTTAAGGGTTTGCGTTTTACAAAATTTAAAAATATTGTCATTTTATTTATCAACTAATTTTTGTTATAAAAAAACTTAGTAATTTTAAATAAATTTTGTACAATTTGCTGCAAAAGGTAAAGATAACGTAAAAATGTAATTATTTAAATAGCTAGCTAAATTTTTTTGGAAAATGGAATTAGGCCACTTTCAAAATAAACGGCTCATATTAGACTACCCGTGACTCCTTGTGTCAATCAGAAATTATAACAATAGGTATTGAAATTAATTCACTGAACATGATTGACAGGGATAATTTTAATTGTTGCTTCTTGTCATCAAACGGAAACAGATTTTCATATGACCCAAACTTTTTATATAGTATTCTTAACATGATTCAAGATATATACACAGTAAGTATATTTAGTAAAATAAAAATCATTTAAAAGTAAAAAAAATCATTTATTTATCAAAAAATATATATTTAAAACAAACAGAACTTGTAAATTGAAATATTCAATTTATTTACCCACATAAAATAACATTAATGAAAGGAATGTGTCTTTATAATATTACCTTAGAACATTCGTATTTTATCTGACAGTTGTGTTCAAATTTGTTTCTAAAATTATTCACTTTTAACTTCAAATGTAGTAGTTTATTATAGATTTGTTACATTCATTTATAATACATAGCACTACTGTTATCGGCGAGCACGCAAGCGACTGCCTCCCCTGGATCCATGCCTTTACTTTATTACCATTGTTTATATTATTCAAATTTTAAATTCAAATTTTTTTTTTATATTTGTTTTTAATATATTTGTGCTCTCCTTTTTCAGTAATTAAGAATAAGACATATACTTAGAGTTCAACTAATAATAATAATATTTCATTATTGAAATATTTCAGTTACTCGATCGTAACAACATTGGAGAGCATGCAAGTCAGTGGGCTTTCCTGGCTCCATGCCTTTAGTTTATTACCAGTGTTTATATTACGCAAATATTAAATTAAAACAAAACTGTTTTTGTTACATTTATATACAGTACATTTGCACTACTGTCATCGGCAAGCACGCAAGACACTTGCTACCCTGGCTGCAATTTTGGGAATATAGTGATAATTTTCTTTAATTTAACATTATTATGGTAATAAATAATATATATACAATTTCAGGTCTCTATCCCCACGAAAAATGGGTAAACAAACAAAAAAACAAACTCACAAACTTTGTTTATAGAGATTATTATTATTTATAGTATATCAAGAAATTCTTAAGTACGGTTTCCCAATAACGACATAATGAGCAGAAAGGAAATTCATTCCACTATCTGATTTCATTAATTATACTTGACGAAGATCTATCAACTTTTCCTTTTTAAGTGAATCAAAAAATTTATTTACATTAATAATAAAGCTTAAGGTGGAACTCTATTGAAATACAGGAGATTCAGTATCTTTGGACAATAATTTGAATTTAGTTTTAAAGCTTATTTGAATTAGTTTTACATATAACATCGTAATTATATTCTAAAACTTTTAGGTTTTATTAAAAGATATACTACATTGAGAGTTTTTTTTAGCACTCTTCAAAGCTAAGTCGATATAAGAGAAGGGGTATTTTAATGAATGGGCAATTGACCTAATGTAATTAATCTCATCATTAATGAATTCAGAGGAGCACACTCTTAACACCCTCAAAAACATATCTCTAAAAGTAGAAATTGTAACATTTCTTGGATGAGAAGAATAAAAATGGACATACATAAGTACATTAGTAGGTTTTCTATATGCACTAAAACGTAACTCTTTAGGTAGCCTACGGATCAAGACATCTAAGAAGAGCAAATTACAACTTACTTTTCATTAAATTATGAATTGGATTGTCAGCACTAATGATATTTTTTTTTTTTTTTACTCTAACGAAGACCGCTTGTTACGGTTGAAATATCTTAGTCTTCTTTCTCATAATTTATTATGGTTTGAACATTTATTGTTATTTCACGTGTTTATTGAGGAATCTTGATATATACATATCACGATTTATGATCAAACCACAATATGAAATGGGGAAAAAAGACCAAGATCTTTCAACCGTAACAAGCGGTCTTCGTCAGAGTCAAAACCCAACTGAAACACTAGATGCAGAAACATCATGGTGAAGGTTTGAGAGGAGTGAGAGGGAAAGGTGGTTTTTAAAAGAGTTTAAAGGCACAAAGGGACAAAATTCCAGGTAGGAATGTTTGGGGAAACAAGGGAGTACAGCAAGAAAGAGTAAAAATCTATCCACCAGCTGTCAACTCTCTTAGAAGAGGTATTGCCCTCGTTAACACTGAGTCAAGCCGGAAAACCCGTTACTAATGTTTATAATATTTGATCTATTAAATTTAATCAACGAGGACTAATAATATTTCTTAACAACATTGATTTTTAAATTATCTATTTTTTTAAATTTATTACCTATGAAAAATCGATGTTGTTAAGAAACATTATTGAGTCCTCGTTGATTCAATTTAATAGATCAAATATTATAAACATTAGTAACGAGTTTTCCGGCTAGACTCAGTGTTAACGAGGACAATACCTCTTCTAAGAGAGTTGACAGCTGGTGGATAGATTTTTACTCTTTCTTGCTGTACTCCCTTGTTTCCCCAAACATTCCTGCCTGGAATTTTGTCCCTTTGTGCCTTTTAAAAACCACCTTTCCCTCCCACTCCTCTCAAACCTTCACCATGATGTTTCTGCATCTAGTGTTTCAGTTGAGTGTTGACTCTGACGAAGACCGCTTGTTATGTTTCAAAGATCTCAGCCTTTTTTCCCCATTTCATATTGTGGTTTGATCATTGATTGTTACTTCACGTGTTTATGTGAAATCTTGTTATCAAGATAAACGTCTTGTTTATATATACAAACATCTAAACCACAGTCAGAAATCAGAAAAAATACTATGACCGGTCTTGCTTTGGTTGATTGGTATTATTTTTTTGATTTCTTACTGTGGTTTAGCCGCTGATTTTTATTCACGTGTTTATTTTGAAATCTTGTTGTACTTGTATATAAAATAATATTAAAAGTATGATAGGGATCAGGAAATATCAAAGAGGAAATAAACCGGAAGAGATATATTCTCTTTGATATGTATTTTCTTTCAAGCATATCAAGGACTCTTCTTATCTTCTCTCGGAGAAGATATCGACCATAATATGTGTTTGTTTTCCTGTTTTCTGTGCAATGTACACAGTGCTTACTTACAATTTTGTGTCTGTTATAAGTACTTACAATTGATACTTAGGTAGATCAGCTTGCCAGAGAAAAACACCACAAAAACTTAGCAGCATTGCCGTGGTAAAAAATGGATCCTTCTCTAAATAAGTGTTATACCTGAAATTGTCATTACTAATTAAAAGATAGTTTACTCTCTAAAATATTAACTGAATATTACATTATTTGAATATTGACTAAGATATTAATTACGATGTACAGTAAAGTTTCGATTGATAAAAAAATACACTTAAACAGTCATAGGACCAAAGATCAAATGTAGTATCAAAAGAGGGATTATAGTATATTTCAATGATATTGAAATTCAGATAAAAAATTCAGACGAACCAATTTCAGACGAATATTGCAAGCAATATGTCAACATGGTGCCTAACACGAAAAACAGTAAACGTGGTGATGGAAAATGATGAACGAGAAAATACTGTAAACTTAGTTTTTAATGCTACTGATATGAATTCTCTGTACTTCCTTTACTAATACTATATAACGCCATAAACATTGTTAACTTGTAGGTCTTTTTGAAATATTAAATATACTCCTCTCTTTCAATTACATCATACTTTAAAAGGCGTCAACTTTGAGGAAAAATAAAATATCCATACCCATAGTATTCTTCTCATGAATAGAGAAAACGTATACCTACTTGCATACATATACCTAGTAATTATATACTTTATTTTATTCCAGTCCAAAAAACAAAGCTTTGGTACAGTACACACCAAATATTAGCGTGAGAATACTAATTCACATGTTAAAAACCTCAATAGTTCAATTAAATATTCTTATAATGTATTCAATTTCAAATAATTCAATCTGATGTTCTTAAAACTCACAGATGTATATTGTTTAGATGACAACCTGAAGAAGAACACAAAGTTAGTTTCCATATAAAACTTTTTTTTTGTGTGGAGACGTAATTTTTGAAACTCCCCAACAATGAGGGTCACATGTATAAAATCAAGCATGCATGCATTCTGGTTAGACTTTTCTTGTAATTGATACCTGTAGTTTCTAGCCCAAGCAATCAAACTGGGAGCAGTTATGAGGGCCACCAGACCCCACATCATAAACAAAGTCAAATGAAAGGAGATATTCTTAATTGTAGACAGATCTAAGCACAGTTCAGGTCGAGTCATTTTTCCTTGTCGATTCATTTTGTTCCAGATCATCGCTTTCAATACCCTCAGAGGCCAGTAGACTATTTCTTCCCAAAAGTCTTCATAAAAACTCACCAACTAAAATCATAAGTAAGATTCCAATTTAAACTAAAATGTTTTTCCTGAGTTATACAGTAAGAGTGACACGCCAAGCTATCCAAAGCGGTAACAGCGCATAAAAAAAATGGAAAAATACTGGTTTTTATATATAAAGGAATTTTATAAACAATTCAAGCAAAAATCATCCTAAATATAAAATTTCACAACACAATAAGGAATCCTAAAAATAAAGGTCTCTGCCAATGAATGAATGAAAACAGAATGCATTCAATATTTCACATCTTTCTATCTTTACTTATAGAGAGTCAATTATTTCCTTCTTATGACCCTGTCATTATGGTTTTTCACCTATTAACTATAAGTCTTTATTCTAAATAATACTCTTCTAAAAATTATCCTTAACAACTTGAATGCTCTTTCATAAACAAATTTCAATAAAGCCTATTTTTTAAACAAGTGAAATCACTTTGTTAAAATGTAAAATCAATATTCCAATTTAAGTTCTTAGGCAGATTTATGTTTACCATCAAAATGTCCTATACATTCATCAACATACAAACATAACATACTGCTTAATACAGTTTTCAACCCTTAGTTAAATAATTTTAATACATTAATTTATTACCTTAAAGAAGTAGAAAATGAGGCCTATGTGTATTGCAAGAGCAGAGCATGCTGAATAAGCTGTAGCAAACATTAGAGCAGAAACAATAACAGGAACTTTCTTTATGCCAGACAAAACATAACCAGACAGCCAAGGTAGTCCAAGGCATAATTTATTAAGGAACCTGAAAAAGTGAGAGCTGTTAAGACAAAATCAAGCGGTAATAGTGAAACTAAAAAAAACTGTTGCAAATAATTTACACATCAGTTCTTAAGCCTGTTAGAGATACCGAACAGGCACCAGTTTCATCTGTGCATTCACCAAATCTTACTATAGTGAAAAATAAAATGCGATTTTTTTCAAATTCAAGACATAGCTGTATGTTTTATTTTGTGTGGACAAAATGAACCGTGCATCAACAACACAATGTTCAAAGAACAAAACCAACACAATGCATTAACTCACAAAAGACTACATGCCTGCAAATTCAGTATAACTGTGACTGTTGCCTTTGAAAACCAGTTCAGACAGACCACTTCTCCTTCGCTAGTGCAAAGTATGTCCCTTGTCATTGTTTTTAAGTCTAGCATCCTCGAAAAAGATTGCTCAGAAAGATATGTTGCAACAAATTATATAAAGGACACCAGGGCTTTCTTAGTAATAACTGGATAATTTTCCAATTATCGACACTAAAACGTTGAAAGCGTTGTTGTTTTGCAGACGTACTGTTGAGCTTGGCTCCACTGAATTTCAATGATTTCATCGCGGTATTCCTCATTGACAACTGCTGTCTCAACAGTAAACGTGAAGGGTTGTGTCACCTATGCTACGACTGTCTTTTCGGGAAATATCCGTCGAGACTTTTTAAGTTCATCTAAGTGTGTGACAATTGCTTTCTCCAGTTCCATGGATACAGAAATGTCACCGATTTCAGACACATCTTCGATCTTACTTACACAGTCGTCCGGAAGTGGTAAATTTTTTTATTCTTTTTTTATAGTTTCCATAGTGATAGCTTTTTTGAATATCATTCAGGTTTTCTTTTGCTTCGATGATGTTGACTCTATCACCGTGCAGCTGCTGATTAAGATAATTAAGAGCAGCGAATAATGAGAATGAACTGATAATTTTTGAAGCAATCAGCATGACGATATTGGTACTCAAGGAAAAAACATCATTCAATACTTGTGCTCGAGACAACCACCAAAAGCTAGAATGATACAGAACTACCTTTAATCCAGAGTCTATTTCTTTACCCAGCTTACTGAAGCTACAGTGTCTCAGGGCACCATTTCGCACATACGTCACACATTCCACTACAGTTTTTAATCTTCTGCCATTTTTGGAGGCACAGTTTCTGTTGCCAAAGAATGTCAATGCAGAATACAATGCTTAACAATAATGTGTGGCACATCGGACACTACTAGCGCGCCAAAACCAGACTTCCTTCCCAGAATGACTGGAGCTCTGTCATTCAGACTCAGACTGGAGAATAAACTGCACGAACCATATTCTATGAATGATTGTTGTCTCTGAACAAGTCATCTAAAAGTTTCTTCATATTAGTTGCCTTAGTTGTTGTAAGAGGTTTACAAAATAATAAGAATTCCTTTAACAAGTCTTTCATATAGCACAAAAACACAGTAACCTTGCTTAGATTACGAGTTAAAGGCAGAATTTTGTCAGGCTTGAAATTATAACTGCGATTGATTGACCGAAGATGTATTTACACGTGTCTTCTATTCTATCGCTGATGGTGTTATTTTAAAGAGGGATTTCGGATAATTTATCTTCAGCCGCTGTTCTGAGTAGTAGATTCTCCATCTATAAAGCAGCTGGTTTTATTATGAGTGTTTCACCAATGGTATGAGTCTTGCCCTACTTTACGATCAGGTACGCAATTTCTTACGATTCTGTGAGGACCAGATTATTAATGGATACAAATCCAGGAGAAGGTAGAGTGGCCTTCATTGAATCTGGCTTCCTTCAGCTTCATTTAGCAAGCGTTGTGTTCTTGTATTCCCCATCTTCATGCAGATTCAACAAGTGTTCCTTCAGTTTTGTCAGTATGAGACTAGAGTTTCACAACTTGGCATTACAAATCATGCAGACAGGATGCTGATTCCCATCATGTTCATATTTATCCATGGATTCACAACATGGATAAATGTGAATCCATGTTGTACATTTTTTTCGAACCATTTTCTTTTTTTTTCCTCCACATAATTAGTTTGTATAAAAAAATAAGAAAGAATCACAGGTCATACTACCATGACAGTCACATGTTGACTGTTGACCCGATAAATTCCTGGCAGCATTGATTGGTTAAGGAATGCAGTGTGACCATCTGCAGCCAATGATGGTCAAGTGAGACGTGTCATCACGAATTGACACGACGAGTACGGAGTGTCTTGCCCTCCGTGGTAGAGACTCCACCTAACTCCTGAAACCGACTGAATGAGCCCCTATGTTTGATAGAATCCAGGTTAACCAACCATTGATCTAAAAGTTACAATATTGGAACAATAATTACATTCAAATTCAGTGAGAACACTCTTGACACCAAACGGCATAAAAATCAGAGTAATGCAGGGCATGATATCTAGTAAGTGAAAAGTAAGTAGTGAATTCAATTAAACTCACCTTAATATTAGGGAATTAAAAGCCTGCCCTTGAAATGCAACTCCCAATAAAATGCATGTCGCCAGTATGAAGGTAATTGTAACTGCTGAACAGTGCAGAAGAAGAGGGATAAACAAGGTTTCGGAGAAACCACTCTGATGGTGAACGTCTGATACAGGGAGAAAAGGAAACATAGTGTGAAGGTATCTGAAAAAGCAAATGTGGAGTATGAAGAAATTATTACTGCTAAACTAATGCAAACTGCAAATCGAATAATTATATCATAAAAGTAATATTTGTTACGTAATGCTGCTACCCTTCTTAGGAATATTCGAGTTACGAACATGGTGTCTGGATGTCAACATGGAGATCAATATACTTCTTCTTTAATTGAAGAACGGCACGAGGAAGAAGAATTTATTATATAAAATTATAGTTATTTACATACCATACATCACAAACCACATAAGTTACATTTACATGTCCTAAACATACGTTCCTCCCAATGGGACACCCAGTAAGGACTTACAAACAAATTCAGCTCACAAACACCGTTCAAGGGTTCTCGTTTGTAAGTTGAGGAACACTATATACATAAAACAAATATGAAATTTGAAAAAAAAATCTCAAAAACGTTCTGTTTACTAATTTTTTAAATAATATTAGAACATACTTAAATTTAAATTGCTTTTAGAATAAAAAAAATGGTAATTTTTTTTCCAGTCTATGTTATTAGTTTCAAAAAAAAATAAAACAACTGAAACCATTAGTTTTAAAAAAAGTAAAAGAAAAAGCATAAATATTCTCCAATTAATACAATGGTAGTAAAAGTAATGGTAGAATACAGAATTTCTCTAAAAGTTCTTCCAGACAACATTAAACGAGTGAGTACTCCAAATAATCCCTCGCTAGTTCGCGTTCAGTGTTTCGCGGGGTCCTGAAATGTTAAATTAAAAATTAAAAAAAAAATACAACTCGTATTCGTAATGAAAAAGTACAGTAGTTAGTATTAGAGAAAAAAATATATAGGATTCTTCTCTCTCTTATAGTCGGTAAAAACGTAATTGTTTTTATTAATTATTTCTTATTTATTCTTTTTGTTTTTCATTTTTATTTATACACAGTACAGTATTCAGTAAGGTCAGGATTCTCTCTCTGTTGGAAAGGTAGTTGTTTGAGCTTTAGAGGCTTTTACAAAGGCTCGTCTATTATTCGCGGATTTTCGCTTTTTGCGGGTGTCTTCGGTTCCCATCCGCGAAAAGTGAGGGATTACTGTACTTGTTGACTTTATTTCAATGGTTCGAAATAAAGTTTAATGCTTTTTGATTGGTCTCACCGTGAGTTTGGCAAAAAAAAATCACAAGTTGTGATATCTCAAGCAATGAAGTAACTTAATATTGATACTTATTAAAGTAAGAAGAAATGAATTACATTTAATTAACTAAGTGACTAGAATGCTGATCCTCTTGAGTTACCTAGCAATTGCGGCGACAATATTGACACTGGGCAGGATGTAGTAGGGCTTGGCACTGTAGACAATGACAGACTGTAGTAACGGACACTCGGACTGTTCCTTCATCAGCCTGACTTGCCGAGCGAGAGTCATCAAGAGACAGACAGCCACAAAGGAAACTACATTCGTGTAATGAACACCGACCAGCTCCCCCAGGCTCCTCACTATCGACTTCTCCATCCTGTCCAACAATCAACACTACTGAATCAACAACTTTTCACTGAAAGGACCTGATTTAAAATACACGAATTTTAAAAAGTTTATAGCAAAATAATAAAAGAACTATATTAAAATTTGAAAAATAACCTTTAAAAAATAATTTTTAAACTATATATTAATTTTAAAACACAAATAACAAGAAAGAGAACTATATTAAAGCAAATGGCGAATGTAGTAGCAGTCATTTATAGGTATGCAGTGCTAATGCTGACACTTAATTTTGACTTAAGTTTTGAATCCGTCAGAAGTGATGTGTCTGTACCTTCTGAACTTTAACTTTCATAGAATTTTGTCAAATATACAATTTATGGAAATAACATCAAGCTTGCAAGTTTTTACCTGCTTTTCACTTTTCTGAGAGCAGACCATAAACTCGACCGCAGGTTTACTTTCAATTGTGATCTTCAAATATATACGGAAATTTTGAATTGAACTCTTTTCTATAGAGTATAAGTTCAAAAATATGTAATATTGAAAGGGTGCGACTAAACCACAGCAGCACAAGGAAAATGAAGATTGTTTAATACGTCTTCAATAAAACGAATAAACGTATTTTGTTTATATTCATAATTACATCTGAAAGAATTATGCCAATAAAAAAAGACCACTCAAAAGACCGTATGACATTGATTATCATGGTGCTCTGTGAAACAAAATCAGGACACAAGCAAAACTCTTATTACATTGCTTGCACCCATTCTTATTTCACGCGATTTTTAAGTAAATGAGACTTTCACTTCCTTTAACGCATTTCGATGACCATATCACATCTGCCGAATTCGATAATTTCTACAATCACTCCCCTTATCAAAGATCTCAATTCATTTCTTGTATTGTGTATACCTTTAGACCTTTGTAATAAAAATATAATATCAGATGTTTTTAAAGCTTTTCGTAACACTTCAGTTGATTCATGAATTAGTTTCAATCTTATGCAACAAAAAGGACAACAGGAAGTTGCACTTCAAATCGAAAAAAAGTGCGTTTAAAATACTAAAAAATTGAAAAACTATGTTATTACATCAGAAATAAACAGTAGCAACAAGGAGCAAATGTATCAACTTACAGTTAGCCGTTTGGATTTCATTTAAAAAAAAAGAACGATATACATAAAAACAGAAATAAATGGCAACACTAATAAAAAACGTAATTATACTACCTAATATTGAAGACACAATCAGGGTTGAGGTACACTTCAACAAATACACTTTTGGAATCTCTTGAAGGCTTGGGAGAGTAAGTTCTAATCGGTATTCGTTTGTGCTCTTCACTAAAAAATACAATCGTCATAAATATGATATATATATATGCTAACTCAAAGAATCAAGAAAGAATGTTTTGTTTACGTAAGAACAAAGGAGGATCCTTCATTATTCCAGGGTACATTGACTGAGACCTGACCCATTTGAAGCGAAGAGCAGTTGAAGGATTTGACGATAAGTTCGTAGGCATTCCATGGCTTGAACAGATCAGCCAGTTGTATCAGATGATAGACTTCCCCCAGTTCGGTCTTTTTGACCAAATCACTCCCCTTTAAGTAGTTTACCCCAGCTGATAAAGTTCTACTATCTTTCTTGAACATGTCAAACCATATCTTCACCTGTTAACGTACGTTTCATTTTTAAAACATATATTTTCAAAAAAATATATATATAAGAAATAAATGTACAAAAATTATTAAAAGATATTTATTTTATACGAAAGAATTCATTGAAATAATTAAAAAAAACAATTAACATTGGTTTATACTCAACTATACTATATAGACATCATTTCAAAACATTGAAAATCAACTTAAATTAACGATTTATTTTGTGCTCCCGGCATAATTAAAGAAATTTTGCCAAAAATGAAAATGTTAAAAATTTTTGCTGTCACTCTTTTCTTTAAATGTCCTACTAGTTAACTCGAAATCCCGATTATTCGGGATAATAATGGATTATTCGGGACTAGTTATTCGTACAAAACAAATCACTGAACTCTTTCCATAAAGGTGTTAGGAGATCAAATGAAAAGCTTATTGGGATAGAACCACTGAGCGCAAAACCAAACTTAACAGATGAAAAAGAAATTTTTGAAAACAATAGATTAATTCAGGAGTCCATAAACCTGTGTTGACCTTTATGCGAGCCTGAACCGTTAAGTCATGTCGCTTCTAAATGAAGTTAGGTTGCTTTTGTACGATTTGCCCTTTAGCCGTCTGATGACCACATGGTGACACCAAAGGTGGACCACTCGGAGGCGGGCAACTCGATGCTACTACACGCAACAGTAATTTTAATACGCGCATCTTGTTACACTGGGGGCGCAATACGACACGGTAAATCAAAGTAAAGACCCATGTAACCTTTGTCTGCATCTTACTCTCTTTTTTCTTTTTCTTTTTTATACCTGTATTAGATTTCTTGTTTTGACTATTGAATAAATGAATTAGAGAATGAATTAATGAGGCCTCACCACCTTACATATTGCATAGAAGGAATATACATAGACCACCGATCAGTCCATTAGTCTCTCCACAAAGGAGAATAAAGGAACTCCTAAAAGGCTGAAATTAAGCATCCAAGCAACCATTTCTAGCACATACGTAAAGTATTTCTAGTAGTGCATACTGGCGTCAGGTGCTAAAACTACAATAAATCTAACCCCAAGCGAATACTGGTATTCATCTTAGTTAGAAACACCTAATTTTTGTTAATTAACTTTTAATGTTTGAAAATAAACTTGAGCAACTGAGATTTCTAAAAAGCAAGAACGAAATCTATTTAATTCAAAAATATAAAAAATATGTACATGGAAAGAAAAAAAATATGTAAAACAAAATATATCTAAAAGTAAATATCATTTTAAAAGAAGGCTACTTAAAAAACAATAAACATAAACTAACATGTTCATTGGAAGGAAGAGTCCTGATAACTACATGCGTTTTACCCTCAGATCTCAATTCTGTCAGATCTAGAACTACAGTTCTTCGTTTGAAGTCTTTGGTTGGTGAGATTCTTGCTTTTGATGATATATTATCCCCTATTGAGCTAAAATTAAAAATAAATATATTAAACGTATGAAAAAGTTTACCTTTTTAATCTAAAAATAAAATTTACTGAAGGGTTTCTTTAAATTGAATCCTTATGTTAGCATACAAATAGGAAACTGGAAAAATATTTCGCAGGTCAGTAAATTTAAAAACATAAAATACTTGGATATTTTAAATTAATGAATAAGGAATTTATAAAAGTTACAGAATCTTTTTAGGAATAATTAATCGCACTTCCCTTTTCAATTTAATTTATAATTATTGAAATAAATCTTTATGAACTAATTTTTTTTCTTTTCTGGCATTATTTTAAGTTGATGATGGATGATAGGTCAAGACGATTTTTAAATTTATATTTTGTACAAATATCACTAGTTGAATATTTTGTTCATTCATTAATTTCTAATTTCCGATATAAAAATAAATGAATGTTTATTTTCATGAAACCCAACTTTATTCATTTTATTCGGATACCTTCTGGTATCCCAACCAGAAGGTTCAGCCTCATCACACAAATTCTACTGTGTATGAAAGTTTCATAATTACTAATTCCTGAAATTATTCCTTAATTCAAAATAAAATAAAAATATGACATTATGATAATATTAGATCATTTATAAAAAACAGTCAGCACTAATGAGTACTTTTTCGATTTTAGATTAAGCATGAGTTTCCAAAGCAAAGAATTTTTTCCTTTATTTATGCATTGAAACTGAAATATTCATTAAATTATTCTTTTTCTTATCTATATATTGTGAACAATGAAACTCGTAAAATAGATTAATATTTTCTTTAATGGAACATAAAAAATAATCACCTCAAGATTTTAGTACTCTTATAATTTGTTAAGTATATATTTGTTTTAAAAACATTTTTAAGCTTTTACTCTTACAACATCTTCAATTGTTGTATAGTTCGGGGAAGGTAAGTTGAGTTAAAATAAATAAAAGTGCGAACCATATTTTCATTGTATTGAGATTGGTGTCAGCTTTACAGGAAAACAACCAGTCGGAAGTCTTGTGGTTTATGGTGTGTACAAGAAGCGTGTCGTACGTGTGGCCGAATAGAGGCACTATTATGTTGGTGGTCACCGACACCACGTCCAGCTTGGACCAGGTTAACTGGTTCTTCTTAAGTCTCAGCCAAGTAGTTTTATCACCTTCTCCTTTCCACAGGACCACTTGCTTCTCCTCATCTCTCAAGTATTTCTCCCCACTTCTCTGCAAACCCATTACCATATTCAAAGAATGCATCCATATATCCCTTAAAATTATAAAGTTCAATGTAGATAAATTATAAGGAAACATAGAGAAACTAAAGCACACAATCACAGACTGTAGTTTTCTGTTTCACTCGTCATCAGGATTGGTAAGAGAAGGAAACCGAAAATTAGAGATTATAAATGTGTGTTTTTAGTTTCTCTATGTTACTTTATCTACAGCGAACTTTATTTTTCTTTTTCAGATCGTTTTCATCGTAAAAGTGTTAACAAATACAAACATATTTCTCTAACAATATTAATACCCTTGTTCCAACGATGAACTATATGCTATATTCCTGATTCAATACAATCTGTGCATTGTGTTTTCCATTAATTATATGACCTCCTCATTACTGATCTTTTTTCCATGTACTGTCTCCTAAAGGGACAGTTTAGCTCAGTGGTTAACGTACTTGCCTCTGGGTAGGTAGTCAGGGGTTCCATTCCCACCTAGCCCTCGATTTATTCATGCGGGAGGTGAATAAATCTGAGTATGTCATCCCTCGGAGAGGACGTTAAGCCGTCGCTTCCGAGCCTGTACGATATCATGCACTCGTTAAAGATCCCTACTAGAAATGAACCTGAGTTAGGCAAAATTTAGGACTCCCAATGTAGAATCACTGAACAAACAAAAAGCCGGTAAACGGCTGTCGTTATCACCCGCTAGGGGATCGGTTAAACAATAAAAAAAAAGTCCCCTAAAATGAACTAAACAAATGAAAATCCATTTAGGGACTAAATTTTGACTGTAGATAGGATGGAATAGTATCTTTCAACCCATACTTTGAATAGTTATGGCGGAATGATGACATTCTTGAAGCAGTTTGGCGGTGCAGCACGTCTTTTCTTTCTCAAAGGCATCATTTTTCTTTATTGTCGGTTTCACTTTCTTCATTTAAAAATATAGACGTGGAATTATAAATTGTTTTTAATAATCTAATCAAACGGGATGGTTATTTAAAGTTTAATAAAAAAAATTGAAATCTTTGAAATAGTTTATTTGATATGTGAGAAGAATAAACATTTTTATAAACTAAAAACAATCTTATTTTAACCATATATTTATGTTTTCTAACGTGTAATCGATGGCTATCTAAAGAAAGGGTTGTAAACAATACAATACATAAGTATTATACATGTTACATCCTTTAACGAATCTACTTTAGATTTTTAGTTCTTAATGTGTTTAAGAACTCTATTTTTTTGGGTAACATTGAAACATGAGGAAGTGCTTTTATGTCCTTTTATGACAAAATGGCTAGTATTTTAAGTCACTTCTCCGGTGATTCAAGTAATTAAAATTTCGTATTAGGTACTGTGTTACTATGACTATTTCATGGACCTACAACATTAAAAGAGTAATCTTACACTAAAAATGGTAACTATTAAGACCACCTGCAGAAGGAAGTAAGATTGTTCTAGAACAATGATTTTATAAGTTATAAAATGGATACAACTATATTACAACAAATTAAATTGTTTAATTGATTAATTAATTTCATAAATTTAATTAGTTAAATTGATTAATTTCATTATATATGATTTTGATAATACTCTATCATAGAGTTTGATAATGCGTCTATACAAGGGCCACATTAAAATAAAACCAAAACAAAATAGTAAAGTTGACTGCAGGTCACCCAGATTTTTAGAATAACGATTTAAAGATTTATAAGAAAACACCTCAATTAACTTTAGTTTACTAATAAATAATATTTACCAATATTTCCAACTTCACATGTAAACTTATAAGATTATTGAGTCTATATCACTACTCTAATTTTGTAGGCAACTGTTTATGTTACGCTGATCTTCCAAATAATGGCTAAAGACGACCTTTCAGCATCCTAGAAAATGTTACAGACAATTTTCCCATTGTTGATTGCGTTTTGAATTTCCTTCGGACAGGTGAGCTGGTGTATTTTCATTCTATGCTTTACCTCTTGGACTTGGCACCTCTTGGACTCTGATTCGAAATGGTGAACCCAAGTTTCATGACATGTTAAAATCTTGTTCAGGAAAGTGTCATCTTCCCTATCTTAATGCTCATCTTAGTGCTCCTTCTTATACGGTCTTTGCACTTTGAGCTTGTTACAAACAACGTTATAAACTGTGTCACACTTACTGAAACTTTGGCTAAATTTTCCATTGTAACACATCGGTTATTAATGTTATGTTATCTAGGAGGGTTTCAAGCACAAAGCGTTTGACACTTAACTGATTGCCCAGGATGTTGCCAGTCAGTCACTGAGGTTTGGCTCTTTATAAAAATTATAAAAATGTCTGTGGTTCATACAACTTTCATCATACTGTAAAATCATCTAAGAAAATATGTTAGCCGGTTTCACTTTCAGAAAGCAAAAAACGGAACGCCAAGCGTAATAAACCCGTGGCAACTTCAAGCTGACACGACATCGTTAAATGTAATATTAAGGTATAAACAAAACAATTTTTATCTAAAATAAAAAATCAGCCTACGCCTAAAAGTACAAAACTACTCCAACAAACTTTCATTTCTACATCAATTTGTCTCTTTAATTTTTGACTCTTTCCCGTATAATCTTCAGGTATGAGTTTAATTATCACAATTTAGAAGAGAGAGTTAAAAAACATTATGGTATATCATTAATGTAAAATTTAACAGCAATTTAATATTATGCTCTATTACGATATTAACTATAAAAAAATAAACAAGTGGAAATTGAAAATTGAGACTTACTTGTAACAAGTGGTAGGAGAAAACTTTCTTCCTGTAAACTGGATCAGTATGTACTTGATGAGTCACTGGGTCAATGCAATCGAATAAAGCTCGTACTAGCACGAACACTAATTCTTTGCACCATAATATACACAGATGATCCACAGGCAACCACACTCCAGGAATTTGTTCGGTCTGAAATGAACAATACTCAGTAAACAAATTCAAGACAATCATTCCTTTTTAACAGAATTAAGAAATCAAACATGCATACATCAAAAATAAAATAGTAGGGAATTTTTAAATAAATTGAAATCTAACAAAATTTCAAGCATATACATATAAGACAATTGTTCAATATTTCTTAACCTAAATAATAAAAACTTGATAATCACAACACTGAGAATACCTCCCTCTAATAGGATCTGAAAACTTATTCTCTAGAGCAGTCTATAACAATCAACCTATCCTCATCAGAGGCACATTGTGCGACCATGGAACATGGAAAATAAAATAGCATATACGAGTAATATTATCTCAGTTATTTGCATATTTCATTCAACAAATTTTTAGATATTTATTTTTTAAAAAAAATACTGTGTACCTCAGGCAATTAGCTTATCAACAAGGTTTTCACCAGAGAAAATAACAAGACGTATATTAAAATACGTATTCGTATGGATAAGAATTACAATAAACACGTAATGCAATCAATGAAGTATAAACCACAAGGAAAAAGGAAAACAATAGAAATAAATGCTCTGATGACATGAAGTGAAAAGTTTCAGAGCTTTTATTTCTATTGTTTTCCTTTTTCCTTGTGGTTTTACACTTCACGTATACGTATATTTAAGTTTCTTCAGTAAAGGTTTTCAATCTTCAAATTCGGCCTACAGTATTTGCATTGAAAAATCATTACTAGGTTTAATTACATTGTGGTATACATAAAGTAGTAACTCATCAAAATATAATGAATGAAAACCAATGATGAACGATAAAGATCATAAACATTTTGAGAGAATCTCAAAACAGATTTTTCTTCATAATTTTTATATGTACTTTCTTCAGTGAATTAAAAGACATGTTAAAATGTATTTTGCTACTATGTTATGAACAGTGTTTTTCAAATTGTTGCTCCAATGACGTTTCAAGATTTATTGCAGTTTTTTAGTGCAATATGTTCTATAAATCATTCTAATTATACACAGTTATAATATTTAATAAAAACCGAAATCTATATTGTTTATAACGATAACATGGTATACTCATTTAAAAAAAAAAAGAATTAATTATATGTCCTCCTTCTTAATGGTTTTTCTGTATTAACAATAAATGAGAAAGCCCAATCTAGAGTCACTCCCTCATTCTATTGATTTCAATTTTCTTGTGACAGGATTTCTGTTTATTTTGTAATGAAACTAAGAAACCACAACTTTCCGTTTAGTAGGTAAAATCTCGATGATTTAGAAACACAAGTCAACAATATGTTATATCTAAAACTTGAGATTGTTTCGGTCAATTCACTTTCTCTTTTCAGAAATCAGATATAAAATCATATTGTTAACTGGACAACTTATCTGAAACTTTTTTATTAAAAGTGACCAAACGTCAGACACAATTTTGGTTTATATGCTTAAAATCATCACAGGTCACCTAAAATCTTTTGTTACTTTTAAGTTTATATAAATTATTAATATTCTTAAATAATAAATTCCTTCAATAAAAAATCCTCTGTCAATGGGAGGATTTATTAAATCATTTTAATATTATTAGAACATCCAAAAATATCAACACTTAGTTAAAAAAAAAATAAATGATGGTTGAATGACATAAGTGACTGACCACGACGTTGATGTGCGCGTGAGGAGAGAAGGTAAGAGAGGAGTGAACGACCATGTCTCGGGAGCCTCCACCCACGCTGACGAGAGTAGCATTCTGCAGATAATTACCCAGGCGCCACTCCGCATCGACTTGTCGGTAGAAGTCCCAGCTGAGTTGGTCCAAAATAACAGCCGGCTTGTGAGGAGTCGCAAGTGTGATAATAATACTAGCTTTGCTTAATAGTTTGCCAATAACTCCACCCTAATAAAATAACATTCATTTAATCAGAATTCAATATCAGAAAAAATAATCATATTAATTTTTAGTATTCTTAATTAACCTATCAACCAGATTAGAGATGAATCATTAAATCATTATTTTCATTTATTCTTAATGTATATTGTTTCGATTCAAAAATTATGCATTATTTCTCAAAACTAAGAATACAAAAATTAATAACTATAGGAGTAACTTACATTTCGTTAAAAAAGAATTAACTAAAAAGCCATGAAATAATTTTGTAATAAATTCAATAGTATGAACCCTAAAAGAATGCCAACTAATAATTTTATATACAATACTTCCCAACCGACAAAAGGCGTAGAGATTATATACCAGGTCAAACATGTATGCTGGTTATTATATTTCTTATTATCATATTGCAATTAACTATAAAAAACTAACTTATTTTATTAAAAAAATAGGTATGTGCTGAAGACGAAAGTTAAATTAAAATAGCATGTCGTTTGTTTCACTGAGAGTGCATTTCTCTTGAATATTCCTAAATAATTAATTAAGGAAAATCAATTTAAACTAAATACTAAATAGAACTTATTAATTAATACAAAAACTGTTAATTATTGAAGTAGTAGAATGATTAAGGAAAATAAACTTCCTAAGCCATTTGAAATATTTAGGTACCAAAAACACAGTAACTGTAAATGACAAGTAAATGTAAAGTAAATGACCTTCAAATAGATGTTAGGAATGATAGTTTCATTAAATCAAAAATAAGCACATTATTCCATGAATTCACTGAGAAGCAAGTAAGAGTTTGAGATTTTATGATCACATTTATATAGAAATGTATTAATAGGCTCTCCAAGACCACGTCATAACGGTTTCGTACAGCACTAGAGAAATATCTGAACAAACGAAGCACCAAGAATAAATGAGATAGATCAGAGCTCAAGAATGTCAAAGGTCTCCATGCAGTGATCCATGGAATCAAGGAACAGCGAGAGAAAGAACAGTCCTTTTTCTCAAGTGCTCTAAACTAGCTATTCCGTTAGAGAATCAAATCATTGGATAAAGTCAAACGTTGCCTCGGGGTGCCATGCTTGTTGTTTCGACTTTTAATGTGAGACGGGAAAAATCTTGCGCACGTCTTCCCCGTGGTTTTAAAGAAGAACACCGTGGCAGGTTTCATTAAAGATCGATACTTATATAAACTTAAGAGGCCCAGGTTAGCTCAGTCGTAACTTGCTCGCCTCTGAACTGATCTGACCGGGGTTCGATCCCCACATGGCCCTCGATTTATTCACGCGGGGTGAATAAAGCCTTCACATCGTCCCTCAGAGAAGGACGTTAAACTGTCAATCCGGAGAATGTATTATGTCAGGTTCTCGTTAAAGATCCCTACTCTAAATACACTTGAGTAGGCAAAATTTAGGACTCCCACTGTATAATCAATCTTCATTGTGTGGTATCACATAGGGCCAATGCTCGGCCTACGTGTGTTTCCTGCACTGCAACCTAACTTAACCTATATGAACTTAAGAAAGGTACTCATGAACTATGTAAGTAGTTATTGTGTGGTATTTACTTACGGTTAGGGAGGAAAGTTAGATTAAGTCTTCATAAACAAGGATTTAATTTTATAACACGTTTCGAACACTTAATATTCATGATCACCTGGTGATGAACATTAAGTGTTCGAAACGCGTTATATAATTAAATCCTTGTTTATTAAAACTTAATGTTAGATAAGGCAGAATTAGGACTGCTAATAACAAAACTTTTCCCAAACTAAAAAAGATGTTAACAAACAAATGTCATACTGAAAGGAAGTGCAATCAGTTATAATGTGGTATTTATTCGTTGTAGCTAAAAAGTTAATAAAATAGTCTCAATATATAGAGAGAAGTTTAATTATCTAAACAAAGCATTTCTTCTCCAGGTAAGTCTGATGTATTGGAAAGGTGGCAACATCCGGAAGAGCACTAAGTGTTCTTAACGTTCTGTTTAACTCTGTACATAGAATCTATAGACTCTTTAGATCCTAGAATGAAACCTATAAGTGAGACCTTTATATTATACGAAAGATGAAACCTACAAGTGAGGATAATGGAAAAAACTAACGATAAAATCATTGAAGTTTTACTTAGATAATTAATGTAATTAGGAATATGTATTTTCGATGAAAATAGTTTTAATAATAAATCAGAGAATTATACAACAAGCAGGAAAAAATGGTTACTTCATCTCAGCATTATGATAAACTATGTACATTGTTTTAAAATTCATAAAAACATTTTAAAATTGTTTGCCATTCATAAAACGACATATGTAAAAATATGTTAACCATTCGAAGTATGAATACTTAAAATTCAACTTTTCCTTTATCAATTCAATTAAAAGATAAGTAAATGGGAAAATTATTCTGAAAATAACCATATATTTAACGTACCATTGAATGTCCAATAATAACAACAGATGTAGGTGGGTCTGGCCTTCGGTAAAGGGAAAGAATGCGATTAATGGCAACTTGAACGAACTTAGTTTCGGTTTCAAGGTGACCTCCATAAAGTCCTGAGTAATCTTCATTTAGGTCAACGGAGAAGTAGTCTAAATGAAATGGAGACCGGGACCCAACAGCTTTTCTCAGACTAACAGATGCCAACGACCTCACTAAAAATAAAAATCTTCACCATCATGCATTAATAAGGATATTATTTTAAGACTATTCTTTAAATTTTCACTTCCAGGAAGAACGTCCAAACCCAAACTCTTTTGACATTAACAATTTTACACCAAAATCAATTTCAAGGTGACAAGTTTTCTACTTAATTACATACAGTTTGGTCAAAAATATAATTAATCATTTTATTGAAATTCTTCAAGAATTCGATTGTAAAGAGACGTAAAATTCTTCAGTTAGGAGTGTAATGTAATTTCAGAGTCATAATTAAAGTTGTTGAAACTTTAATACATAGCCTTTTTTGTAATAGGAACATAGATAATGCTGGTCATAAACTTAAAACATTTCTTGAACTCCATATTTTTGTTATAATTTATCCTAGATGATCAAGGGATTGCTACACTTCATAGTATTGCAGAATCCACTGGAAACGAAGTAGATATATGGTGCAAATTCGACATAGCCTCTAAAGGAGAAGAAGATAAAGTGACTAAGGAGACAGAATACAAAGTCCTGGGTCACCTGCTTCCAGTCAGACACCTTCAAAGGACTCTCCGTTTAAAATGGGCATCAAAGACATACAAAAGCTTGACTATAGAGTAGATTGAGGAGGAAATGAGCAACTGTGACAATGAACCTAATAGAAGCATTCCGAGAATGTAGCTTTAAGACTTCCAAGATCTTTAAGTTCCCCTGGACTTGAAGATCCAAGTCATAGACACAAGGTTCACTGAAGAAGGGATTCAGAGTATATCGCAAAGACCCAGGTCTAAAAAGAATACTGAAATAAATAATATAAAGAGTAGCTAGACACAGTTGGCTTTCTAGATTAAAACAGAAAGCTATGAATCTATCTTGTGGACATTGAAGATATAAAGATTTATCTGATGAAAAGAAAGAGAGCGTGGAGAAGTAAAGGAAGTTATGGGTGTCCACGGAAGAAACGATGAAACCATGTTTAGACCACTAGGGCCAAAAATCGGTTATCGAGGAGAAACAGGACCTAAAGTGGTAACAAATCAAGTCGAAAATGATTTATAATGCAAAATTATAATTAATTAAATTAAATTATTAAAAAAATTAAATTATATTAATGTCCACAATGCAAAATTGCCTAAAAGAATTTCCAGAACTGACCAGGGACCCCAGATATGATGGATATTACGATTCAAAGATTATCAAAGCTCTAAAGTAGAAGATGTGGATACTGTATTCCAGGATTGAAGGGAAGTCATTGACAGGCTGTAGATTATGCCAGATCTGGAACACCTGATCAACAAACCTTCCAGGTTTAAAAAGCTTTAAGGGTGCGAAAGGTTCAAACAGTTCCAAAGGCCCTAAAGGTCTTACAGGAAGAAGGGACTTAACAAAACGGGTCAGAGTTGTCGCGGATAGACAGCAACCTGATGAACTTTAAAGCAGTAAATAGACAAGATTGTTTACAACATTATACATGGTTTTATGACATTTATAGTAATTTTTGACAGACTCAAAACTATTTAATGAAAAACGGACTGAATAAAGCGGCATACGTAGGTGATTGACGTAGGTTAGTGACGTCAACATTTACAAATAGAGATGACAAAGTAAAATTCTTCTCCACAAATATTGCGAGGTGTTACTATTTCCGTATTGAAAAAATAACCACTACCAGTAATTTTAAGTAAGTAAAGATTCAACGAATTGATAGATCTCAAAATACTACTCATTGTTTGAATAGCATCAGCTAAAGTTATTAGTAACTGAGATCCAAATAATTAAAGACTTCTTTCATTATTAGTTAAAGTTAAGAAACCTGAATAGTTTTTTATTGTCATGTTTTCTTCATTGAAACTATTATAACACCTGAAATCCACAAGGCACCTGCAGTAACCAGCCAACTGACTGAAAAAAAAAGAAGAAACAAATACATAATTCTTCTTTGCAGAAGATTCAGCCTACTCTACGTAAAATACACCAATTTTTATGCTTAATTCTTGTAACTATATCCTATGATTTTATTAAAAACCCAAATAATGGATGTTTGTAAATTGAAACATCTCCCAAACTATATTTCACGTCCAATGGACATTACAAAAAAAAAAGTAGTTTAGCTAAGATTAAGTATTTCAGAAACATGTTTTCTTAATTTACAGTTGTTTTAAAGAAAATTAACATTTCAGAACAAACATTTCTCAGCTGGAGATAGAAAGATTCCCACAAATTTTGAAACACAGAAAATGACACATCATTTTTCGAGACAATCATGAAATCAGTTATACATCAGGGTGATTCCTATCTATTTTTGCTACCTCCATACGCGGGATGCGTGGGGATCTACATTTAAATAATATAATTGAAGTCATTTCAGAACAAAATGACACCTTACATAAGGTTTGTTAACTCTAGAGTAGAATAGGATACAGGAGGTCTAAATGGAACATCTGAAAGTATATACTGACCTCATATATTTGAACGACATAGCATGTATGTGGAAAGCCAAAGTAATCCACTAGGTTGCCATAAGCAGTTTGTACATATCAGAACTAAGAGTCATTGCGACATATTCCCTTTCAGGACAGATTAACGGCAGCTTTATTCAAGGGAAAAACGAAATAGACTCTTCATTGTATTCCACAAGTTCAATCTTATATCTTATCAAAATTGATTTGATATTTTATATTACATATACACATATATAAATTTATATTTCATATATTAATTTTCAATAGTAAAATATGTAAATGAAATTTTGTTTACCTTGCTGGTAAGATCCTCGGTGGCCAGGTATGAAGAGCACCGGTATACCGGTAAATTTCATGTCCCTCACCTTCTCAATATATCTCCCTTCACCGTACGCATACAGAGCATAGGGTCTATACTGTTTAATAACATCCAAGGGCAATGCAATTTTCTGAAAGAACAAAATGGTTACATTAATCATTCTATAACAGAATTAAATTAAATTGACAATATGTAAGAATGTAAATCGTTTAATTCCCGCTCTATTGAATAGCCTTTTTTTAAAAAAAAAAATAAAAAGAAAAAAAGTCATACAACTTAAAATAGACAAACTTAAAATTACTTTTTTTGTTTTTACTTACAACAAATTGGGGATATTCGAACATATAGGTCATAGTACAGCCATTATTATCATGATTAATCAAAAAATTATATAAACCCGCAATAAATATCAGAAACACTGAGAAACATATTAAAATAAACCCATTAAAAATTGGCATAATAAAATTAGCATAGGAACATTTGAATCGAGTGAAGTTTTGTTTATGACAGCTGAAAGGTAATTCAAGGTTTCAAACGATTAGAATGCTCTCAGCCAGCTGGCATTGTTGACTGAAATGCATTAGCACTTCTCATATCTCAATGACAGCCGTATTAACTGTTAATAAAATTACTTCAATTAAACCTTATCTTATGTCTCTAACGGCTTTGTGAGGATATTATTCTCAAACCTATTATTAAATGTGCCAATTATGACAGATGATGTATTTACATTTCAAATAAATTATAAAAATAATTTAATCTGCCTGTAAATTTCCTATTAGCAAAAACAAAATTATCCTTGTTTCTTTTTTTGGTATAATATTCTATTCATGTTTACATTAAAATTAAAGCCTCCATTGTATATTCAGCTGATCATTAAATTTAAGTATAACTATTATAATGAGGAGAAACAATATTTGTGCCTCTCATATTTTAGCACTTATAGGAAAGTGAGAATCTTGGACAAATGTTTTCAGCTAAAAAAGGGAGAAAGAGTTGTAAGTAGCTCTATGGTATTCAAGATGAAATAAAAGAATAATTCTTAAAAAATTATTAATGAAAGATTCATTATTTCAAATAAAGTAATACTCTAAAATTAAATTAACATATATTAATTTAACTTTAACATATCTCATCTTCTAGTCTACTTCTGATGACGAACAACAGTTCGAAATATTGAAGTCTGTAGGTGTTCTTTTGATTCTTTTTTCTGTGTCGTGCTTTGTGTAATTTAAAGTATTAAATTAACATATTCCGAAGACAACCGAAAGAACTGTTGATTTTGGGGTCCATATTTAAAGCTATTCAAGAAGATTGTAACTGAATTCACAACTTCTACAACGTTTCGACTATATTTGCAGACATCTTCAAGACTTGGTATTTTTTCATTGGAAAAAAACTACATGACTATTGTATTAAAATATTAGTCTATCAGACGGTCAAAATATTTCAACGGTCACATAACTTTTTTGTAATAGGAAACTACTCAGAATTTAAACCTAACAATGCATCTTTACGAAAGTTCTATCCAATTATGATTTCAAACAAACCTTTACATAACTAAATCTTTATAACCGTCAATTCCGTATTAATTTATTTATGATCTTAGGAGACTTATTTTCTGATGTCATCATAGAGTTATTATAATAATAAAACTCTGTTAACACCTGCCAGCTTATATGTTTACTCAGTTGGTGATTCTTTTGTTCACAATCTTCACTGTTAGAGCCTTTGAGAATTATTAGTTGAAAATCAAGCTTTACTCTGATAACGTCTTTATTTTATTCTACATAGTACACTACAAAACAAATGTTAATGAATATCTTTTAGTTATTTCATAATGGAATGGTTTATAAACGAATGATTACTATATATCATTAGCATTACTGTTTTTTTTCGTTTCCATTTGTAAAACATTATCCAACTAAATTTTCTCTATACATATTAAACCATCTCAATGAGCTAAACGAATAGTCTGGTTTAACTTGAACTTAAAAGAAGTAATCATTAAAGGACACAAATTAGAACTAAACTCGTACATTACAAAAAAATATTAATGTGAAATATACGGGATAAATTCTTACCCTAGCAAATTAGAAATAATAAAGACATGCTAACAACCGAAAGATGGGTTGTTTGAATGTCTGGTTAGACATATCTAAAAACTAAAAAAAAGTAAGAGAAGTGCATGTACTTTAGATTCACAATATAAATAAGTAGGAATACAATTTTTTTTTATGCATGAAACTGAACAGAAAGTTAGAGGAATGTATAGATACGATCGCATTCAATTTGCTACTGAATTACAAAAAATTTCAATCCCAGAAATTCGTACGAAAACGAAGACCCCAAAAGTTATGCAGATGTCTGACAAAATAACACAATCATGGCTTCGTTCAGGGCTGACGTGAGACGCCTAAATGAACTGAGGGTCCTTTGGAAGGAGATGTATTATTGAATAGTCATACAAGATAATTTCTCCTTGAAAGTAACCTGAAACAAGGAGGTTACAAAAAGATTAAGTTTTCAGTAGAAATTATGTGAATTAAAAAGATAATGTCCATTATTTCATTTGAGTTTGGACTATTTCAAGGAGATAATGAGTTTTAGGGGAGGCGGAGGAGCTGTTTTCTATTGTTAGTGAAGTTGCTGTGCATTGAAGGTTGAGGGTTCCCGCCCTTCCAGATAGTAAGAACTGCTAACACCAAACAACGTTATGGCAACCAGACCAACGATGGGTACGATAACAAATCTCATTTTATTTATATAGAAGGAGAAGAGGAGTTTGTTTATAGTAGTATGCTCCACAAAACTTTTCAACTAATGGAGTATTTGTTCTATTTTGTATCTATCCCCTTGAAACGAGAAAAAACACTATGACCGTTTCGTCGATATACAGACCTCGATATAGTTTGAACAACTTAGAATTTCTTTTCATTTTTGAATTAATCTAACAGTGACCGCAGTTATTGGTTTTGACTGAAAAGTTTTAGAATAATTTTACTTCACGCTGGATACCTTTCCATGTTAATCAACGAGGTTAAAATTTTATAAACGAACTTAATCGTGATTAGAAGTATTATATTTTTTATATATAATCTCGAAGTGTTCAATAAATTTGGGATTTTAAGATGATTTCAAATGTCCAAGACATTACGAAGTTAATGTTTGTTTTTTTAGTTACAACTGTAGATTAATGTATGTTTAATTCATGTGTAGCTTACTCAATTGTTAAAGTTAGAAACTAACTTTATTAAAACAAATTAACCTTCTCTAAACTCATTCTGAATCTTTTTTCAAGAATAACTACTTTATCTATTTTTTTATGAATCATAGGTTCAATTCTGACAACTTCTTATAGGATTGCATATAAAAAATATGGATGTACTGATACACCTCATGTTGTGAATTTCAAATTACTTGTTTAGCTTTATAATTTAAATTTAACACTGAACCCAGTATATATATAAGAAAGAAAAGATTAACCTAATGTTAACGATGTTAAGAAGGTATCTGAAATACATTTCAAAATTGAAGAATAATCTAATGCGTTTTACAATACACCTAAAATTTTAAGTTAACATGAACAATTTTTGTGCTAAATGTAATTAAATGATTAGGTAAGTATTTTTTATTTGTTAAGGAAGTAATTAAGAACAGAATATTGAAACTTTCAAGTGGAATTCATTAAATATTGAATTATGTTCAAGGCAAGAGGTAATTTCTTTGATCGATTGCTTGGAATTGAGAAGGAAATAGGTCGAAAAAATAATTAAAGATTTAACTTTTGGTAAAACCTATTAACGGATTAAAATTACCGTTTTAGAAATGTTACATGCTTTGACGGTATTTATGCTATAACTTTACGTTTAACAATGAATAACATTGCTATTACTCGTTTCAATTCAATTTACAATTTTGTATATATTGTTTTATATAAAGGTATTGTTTCCTTGACGACAATTAATAATAAATACTCTCACCAAATTCGAGAAGAAGAAAAGTAGTTATATCGTTTTTAAAAGTAGAGGTTTTAAAATGTTGAATATTAAATATATGGGTTTATTTTAATTTTGAGAAAAAAGAAAAGAAGTTATCAAAAAGGATATAATTTCTTTCCTAACAGTTAAAGATATATTTCTGTTAATGGAAAGGACGAATTGGGTAAGGTTTAAGACATTTTTGACATTTAATTATTTAATAATTATTAATTATTCAAGAGAAATCTCTTGAAAATGTTCATGTGGTTTTCTGACTCCTCGGGAATCTAAGATGCCACAAGTAAACCCTTTATCGCTAAATATTAGATTATAAAACACTTTAAATTTTCCACAACGCAAGTTCTATTTCCAAATAATAGACTGCTCTAATTCTATATAAACCTGCCGTGTGAAAAATAATTCATTGCGAAATCATTTCTCAAATAAATGTTTAGGTACCACTTCAATATATCTATGCATGTTCAAAAAAAAGCCTAATTTTGGTTGAATTTTCAATATTTCTCGAGAACCACAGTTACATAGAAAATTATTTATTCTGACATCTATTCTTCTAGGACATGTATAATGTTCCATCTTAAAAAAAAAATGAAATCAGCATTTGAATACAAAGATATATGTATTTACATGGATGAAAATTATAACAGAAGAATCTAGGGATAATTGGGGTCTGTGTTTTATCAGTGGGGACTGTTAGTCCTTGTGATTTAGAATGGAGGTTGCAGTTATCAGGTTATCTAAGGGGTGTAAGTGTAACTAATAAACTGTGGCATTAACTTATGCATTGTTAATAAATTAAATACCTCATTGAATGTGTACAATTTCACTACTCTACTCATAGCAGTGGGTCAACTATTTGACCCATGCCCAAATTTTATTACAAATTAATTGTAATACATAAATTATTTATATATATCAATTTAGAAGCAACAAGCCGTTTGACTCATATTTTTACTATAATTAGTGGTTTCATGGTATGGTATAATCTTTTGAAGGTTTATTCATTATTATGCCAACATAAAGCTCATTTTATGATCCTGTAAATATGTTATTTAAACTGAGATATTTTATGAAATTGAAGTTTCATATCTGTAACATATATAGTACCCCGCTAACGTAACAAAAATGAGTGAGAGAATATACAAACGAAATGTCCTTCCAAGTGGTGCTGAAAATATCACAATAGTTGTACGCAACCGTAGAGAATCATTGAATGAAGATGAAAACCGAAACTATACAGAGAAGTTTAGAAAGGAGAATTTTAAATCTAATACTGGTGCTCGGAATCCTGAATTGAACCAGCAATCTAGTTCAAATTTAAGAACGAGATCTGATTTTAGAAAGCCAGATGGTGATCCTTCATTGCGAGACAGTTTCAAAAACTCATCTCACGAACGAGTTAATTATTTTAAACCAAGGAGAGAGAAACCTCGAGGTAGGAATGAAGATGGATGGCATTCTGTGGGTATTTCTCACTATTCCCATCACCGAAAACAGAAATCAGATCTCACTTCTCATGATAACAACACTAATGCTGGACGATTTAATGAATCGACATATTCTATTAGAAAAAGTTTTTCTCCATATCTTGGTAAGAATTTCTAATTTTACCTTTTATTATTCAGAATTTGAATGACTAATCTATTCAGTCATCAAAGTAAAATAAAACAAGTATTTATTAAAACTTTGGATGAAATTAACTGTAGGAAAAAATAAACTAATAAAAGCCGAAACTTTATTTGAAAGGAATGATTAGTATTCAGTTGTATATCGCATTTAAGTGTTAAGGTTTACTTCTTAGGTTCAATTATATATGAAATGGTTCAAAGGAATACAGGTTTAAAATTATAATAGCAAATGAATTATGATTTACTTTGAATAAGCAATTATGCATTTGTAAGCTATGTAAACAGTTGTGAATAACTTAACTGTCATGAATATTACAGTTCATTGACGATTCAGAGTATAAACTTTAATTTTGAGATTCTACAATTTTTCGTGTACATTCGTTTCGTTTAAAGAATGAAAATGTATACTAAACGATTAATATTAAATATTAACCTTCATAAAATCGGGAGATAAGTTTTACAAACTTACCGAATGGGGTTAACAACATACATTTAAGAGTTCAATAATTTTTTCTCCTTAAAGTATTTCTTTGATTAAAATTTTCTTATTTATTTTGGTTAGTATTTTTTATAAGTATAAATTAAGATATCAAGTAAGATATAAATTAATTTATAAGTAACATATCAAGTCTTAATTTCACATTTTGTAATGTTGAAAACATAATAAACAGGTTTTTTTTATTGTAAATATACGTAGAATATAAAAAAGGAATACGGCTAATTGGGAAATATTTTTCAGTTAAAACTCCAGCACAGAACAGAATCAGTAGACCGTATGGAAACATTAAAGGGTTGAGTAGTTGTCAGTATTTTTTTAAATTTATTCCAATATTTTAATTATTGATAGTTTTATTTTTTTAATTATATATTATTTCTTAAATAAATCAAGTACAGTTTTACAACTTACAACATTTAAGCAACCCATATTTCAGGTCTGCCTGAATCAGAAGGTGTGAATCGTAGAGAGTTTTCGTCGCCATCCAAAAAGTCTGTTCGATCCAAGCATATTTTTGGTTCTAATCGTGATTCTGGGAAAGTTATTGACAAAAATGTAATGGTTCCCAGTGGTTATATCCAAGAAACTTTCAGGTCGAATGGTAGAGAGACTCCCAGTTATACTATTTCAAATAGGTTTTCCACTTCAAAGAATATTGTTGAAAGTGCAGACGATGATTATCTTCCTAATTTAGTGGGTAATATAGCTAGAAGGAAAAGAAAATCTTCACCTAACAAAGATGATGGGGAGTATGATCGTCCGTTTGGTACTAAATTATTGAAATGTTCACCCATTGAAAAGTCAGATAATACAGGAAACCCTCTTGATGAATGTAGAACGGAAAAATGTGGTAATAGATCTAATATGAATTCAAATGTTGAAAGAAACAGTGATTCCCTTTCAAACCCAATTGTCTTCAACAGAATGATAGGAAACATAGCACGTGGATTAAGAGAAAGAAAGAAAAAATGTTTAATTGAGGGTGGAAATGATGAATTAAAAATAAAGGAAAGAAAAAATAACCAAACAAATATTAATTTAGACGAAGGGAAGATTAATAAAGAAGAGTACCCTGCAAAAACTGAATTGGAGAAAGATTTTAAGACATCCCAAACGGAAGAAGGTTCTAATTTAGTTAGCAATTTGTACGGTAGAAAAATAAATAAGGACAAAGTTAACATTAACCAAGTTTCTTCACCATCAAACACCATTAAGAACTCCAAAGAGAAACTTAAGTCTCTTTCTGCAAGGCTTCCAAAAATTACAGTGAAAGAAAATACGAAATGTTTGGATGAAGAAATGGAATGGGAAAGTGTCTCACCTGAAATTTTAGAGTCCCAGGTATTTTGTGAAAAAAAAAGTAATGTAGTTTATTTCTAAATTTATTTGAAGCAGAACGTTTGTTTGGTAGTTGTTTGTTATCTGAGAGCACTTCTTCGAGTTTTCATAAATACAATTCATTGTTGAAATTAATGTAATAAACCATTTATTTCTTCAAGTATTTCCTCAAAATAATCAACATAAAAGCATCTGTGGCATCCAGGATGGCATTAAATGGATAAACTTAATCAGGAATCTTTCTGCTTTTATTAAACTCCTCAACCAAGTAGGTTTGAAGGTGGTGTCGGGATGACCTTCGCTGATGCTTGATCTTTCACCGTACTGATCGCCATAAACATTCTAATACTCTTAAATAAGTGCTGACAGATAAAAACAAATACCGTTTTCGTATAATTTAATCAACAGTGTTTAAACTATATTATGTTTATGTTATATTAATTTTTGTTGTTATGTTTGAAGTATACAGATAACGTCGGCAATGAGAGTTTGATTTTTGAACCAAGAAAATTTGACCGAATCCCGATTAGATAACACACATATTCTATCAAACGGTCGATATATTATTGATTCTGTTACATATACAGATAACGTTAGAAAAAGAGTCTGAAATAGTACCTTGAATTTCTTTTTATTACTGATTTTATATTAATTTATTTTTTTTTAATAAAGAAATAATTATTTCCTATTATTGTGGCATGGATAATCCTTACTATCAAAATGAAATTCAAAACATTAAAGGATAAGTGTATCTGTGGTTTATTTGGATCTGGTACTGTTAAATGTCTATTTTTATTAAAATAGTAAATCATTTCAATTATATGAATCAGGCATTTTCGTTTGGTCAAGCATTCTAAGAGACATTGATATTGATTGATATTGACATCTTATCTTTGCATGTTACAAACAACTGATGTTTATAAGGACATAAATTGTTTATAAATTTATTATATACGATAATCTTTTAATTTTGATTAGAATGAGAGTTTTTTAATTACATGAATTATAGTTTAGTTTGTCAAATAAGTTTTGTTGTTTACTTAGATTCTTTAACTTAGACCGTTTTAATTTATAATCCTTTGGATCCAGTGTGTTTATAGATGTAAATTGCTCCTATAGAGACCTACTAATCCTCACTGTAATATTGCCAATTCCATGATATTCTCAAATATTATACTAGAAGTTCATATTGTTTCCTTATTTATATTTTAATGTTTTATCTCAGAGGCATTAGCTTAATTATCTTTTTTTTTTTCGTTTTCTAGATAAGAGAAGTGCGTAATAAAATACCATACAGTATTCCTCGAAGTACTAACTATCAAAACTCTTCATTTGATGCTAATGAAATTTCAAAAGAGACGACAATCAATATCGTAATTGATACTAACGTTGTTGTGTCATCTTTGGACTTGGTCAAGACGCTTATTTCAACTTCAATCAACAGTTAGTATAACATTTTAACTTCAACTTTTATAATTAATCATAAATTAAGATTAATGACAAAGAAATTTGGTATATTTGAATATAGGTCACAATGTTAAAATTGCATTAGGAAATCATTTTACAATACAATATAAAACTCCATTCTGTGTAAAAAGCATTTTAATATATTAAAAATCTACTATCAAAAACAAGAAGCTTTTTTTCATTAATAGTATTTTGTCATCATTTAGTAGAATATAAACTCTTGTATAAATTAAATATCATTAAGAGTTTTGTATTAATTCTAGTTATTGTAGTTATTAATTGTATATGAAAAACCTGACGGTGACAAATTCTTTGTTGAAGACTTGTTGCTGTAGAATATATTCAAACATAAATTACTGAAATTAAATTATGCTAATAATTGTTTTTGGTGATAACTGTTGAAACTACATTCCATATAAATATGAGTTAGATTTATATGCATATATTAGGGTTATTTGGCAGCAGATCTTCTTTGAAGCAAGTATTACTAAATAGTCCAACTGCTTCAGCTTTCACGATCTTTTTAAAAATGTTGTCTTTTCTTTCTGAAATGGATTGTTACAATTTATGATTATTACAAGCAGAAGTATTTCAGAGATACATAAAGGAATATTACTTACAGAAGTAAGAATTTTTTAACTAAGAAAATGAAATTTACATTATTTAAAGGAACAACAATGTTAACCGGACAAAACCTTCGACTAGACTAATAAGACTAATAAATCTTATTTATTCCCAACGTCTGAGCTGCTCCTCTTGCGTTTGAGGTATCGTCCAGTTTCCGCTCAACACAGAGTAAATACATGCATATTGTTAACATTAGAGTAAGCCTCAATATCGTTTTATATGTCTTTATTTGTACTTACATGTTTTTTTAAAAACTGAGACAGGACAAAATAGCATCTTTTCCCTGCTGTGATCCTTACTTCAATTTGTGTATCAAGTGAACAGTTACTTGCTGTCATCGGTTTCAAAGTATTTGATTTGGTTGAACGTACCGATTGTTTTCCCATTTGGTTAAATGTTGTTGGAGTGGTTTGCTGTTCATTTTTAAATTCCAACAGAATTTATATTTGGATATATCAGCATTAACTGCCAAGCTGTGTGCTGTATGTGGCAGCTTCAAGGGCAGTGAATCTTCCCTCTAAGCCTGTCGTTGTTCTCATTGTAATGAAGGGATGACATTTTAATGACATCATTACAATATCATCCCTTTGAAGAAGACAGTTGAGTAATAAGTAATAATTGAGTAAGTACGGTTGAGCAAAACCCAAACAGGATTTCCAAGGTCTGGCTCATTCCTTTTCAAGGTCAAGATTAAAAATTATTGAAGAAAGAACTCTCTGTTGAAAATCAACCTTTCCAAACGCTGAAAGTTGGCCATCTTCTTTAACCACGCTAATGTTAATAAGAATTACTCTGATCAAAGCCTCAGTTTCAGGGGCAAAGTTCTTCAATTTCTATAAATTTCTTTCTATATACAGAGTCATAAACTATAAACTTTATTTTAATTTATGTCCGTTTACGCTCTATTCATAACACTTTTCTAGGGTCTACTTTGATTGGAAATCTGGTGTTTAGTTCTGCTTTTCCTAAAGCCTGTCTGGTTATATCTCAGTAAGGAGTCTGCAGTCGGGTACCTTGTGCTCAGGATGTTAGCAAAAAATTGATATAATGTATTAAGTATCTCTTTTAGTACCTCTAGAACATCATTCTTTTAGTGCCGATGACATACGATGGCAATATTCCGACTGGACGGCATTTCTTTCTTTATTCAAACGCTAATAATTAGTTTATGTAATATCGTCTAGTGGTGGACCACCCGCTTTCCATAACTCTGCCACTATATTACTCCCACCAGGAACATTCATCTTTTCATGAAAGTTATTGACCACTGAGGACATCTACGTCTTTTAGTAATTCAAAGCAAAATAAGGTCAAATAAATCAGATATCCACCCCAATTTCTTTTCAAAGGTTGAAATCAAGTCCTACCTCTGAATCCTTCTCAACCACCAAAAGCCCCACAGATCCTATACCTTGCTATCTGAGACTTAAATGACTCCAGAATCGAAGTAGTGTTTAAATAAGGTCTTTATTTAAGATTATTATTATTCACATGTTATTACTTAGGGTCTGTTTGGCCAAACAAGGTCATATAGCCATAAATACGACTCGTTAATGAAAATATTCGTTAGTTATAGCCTTTGTCATTAAGTAGATTGTAATTTGAATTGTATGTTTCAGATATGAAGATTTGCGCTGTCATCCCATGGCAGGTACTTTGTGAACTGGATGGCTTAAAAGAAAGTAGTAACAGCAAAGTGGCTTCACGATCTCGTCGGGCGTCCGCCTGGATTAGTGAAAAACTGTCTAAGTCACACCCAAATCTTAAATCTCAGTCACCCAATCTTCATAAGAAGTCAGTTAACGGATTTGACCCAGAGGTTGCAGATGACTACATAATTCTTGCAGCACTGCAGTTAAAGGAGCATAACTGTACAACGGTTATTATTTTATTGTTTACTACACAAGTTATTCTGAATTAGAATTTAATTTTATGAAACATAAATGCTTTAAACCAAATTAAACAGTTACGCCATCACTTATTCATTCAAGTAATCATCTTATAATATAGTAATAAAATCTAGAATAAATAATGTGACACTGTGTTAAATTAAAGGAAGAATGATTACAAAATGATGTATAAGAACTGAAATCTATCAAAAACTAAATAAAAAAATATTCTCTAAATAAAAAATAATTATAATTTTAAACATATGAGAAAAAAATGCTATGGATTTTCCAAAATTTTTATAATCATATAATTAATTTCATTTCCTGTAAATCTACTTTGCCAACTTCTCTCCCACTAGTAAACATTGGATGTATTCAATATTCGCAAAAATAAAACCTTGTCCTCTGATCGATTAAGGAGGTTCAAATATTCTCTTAACCCAATTTTCTTGAGATTCAAGAAAGGTTTATATTTTTTGTGTATGTATTCTAAGACTTTTTTCTGGTTTTTGTTTATTCGTTTTGTTTTGTAAAATACATTGTTTTAATGTATAGAGACATATTCTCTCTATCATAGAGTAATTTGAAACTGTATTGATAAAACTCCTGTTCTAGTTTTATATAAATAAGTGTTATAGGAATTTTCATTGTAGTGTTGCACGTTGTCGCTCTGACGAGTATTTCCAACATTTTCTAATAGTGCATGATCGGAACGTTATAGTCAACGTCTTATTTTTTACTGAAAAAACGCTCGATAGGTTTTAATTTAACTTAATAATGAATGGGCAGTGCCTGAAAAAAATTTGATACGCTTTTTTAGTTCAACCTGAGATCAAGAATGACTTGAAGGATTTAATAAAATATGAGTAATACTTCTACCTAGAAAGGGTTCTTAACATGGGTACAAACCTATATCATATATACATACTCTCGACTTGAGGCTTTCCAAATTGAATGATGTTTTAACCTAGAAAGTGGATGAGTCATTTTTGTTTATTGATGTTTCGTTAGTCAATAGGTCCACTATTTTTATAAATTTAGACGCTTTTTATCATATTTATTATTGTAGATTATTACAAATTTATTTACTTTCATTTTCGTTTAGTGGTAATTTAATAATATTTACACAGAGTTGTTTTTACCTAAGATACAATATATAATTCTGATAGTAGGGTAAAATGTTAATAAAATAGTCTCCACATATAAAAATATAACACAGAGAACTATAATGAAATATAAACAGCTATAGGAATACGGAGAAAATAGAACTTTTTTTTTTAAATAAATAAATTAAGAAAAGTTGTACACTTGGGAATTTGTTCATTGAGGCAAGTAGAAGAATTATCGCACCCTAATTTGTTAATTTCACACCCTTCTAAAATAGTTATTTCACGGAATTTATTGTTTATATGTAATATTTGTATATTTTTCCCAGACCAAAATATACAAATATTACATATAAACAATAAATTCCGTGAAATAACTATTTTTGAAGGGTATGAAATTAACAAATTAGGGTGCGATAATTCTTCTACTTGCCTCAATGAACAAATTCCCAAGTGTACAACTTTTCTTAATTTATTTATTTAAAAAAAAAAGTTCTATTTTCTCCGTATTCCTATAGTTGTTTATATTTCGTTATAGTTCTCTGTGTTAAATTTTTAATATGTTTCCTACACTTAGTCCTAGAGCAAATGTAAAGGCTCAGCCTAACCTTTAGGAAAAAAAATAACAATGAAATGTACCTGCCTCCTAATATGAAACAGATGTACCCTATAGCCTCACCCACGTCCATCCTATTCCCTGTTAGTTGTACCACTGACACTCATCCCTAGGTTCGTATTCTCTTCCTTATTTTATTTTTATTTTGTACTATATTTACTGTATACTATAGATAACTCTCTGTTGTCATTGTATTTTTTAGTTAATACCCGAGGAAGAGCACTACGTGTTCGAAACGCGTTGTTTATACCATTAAATTTTTATAAGTGGAGACCATTTCATTAACTTTTTACCTTACAATGAGTAAACACCACATAAGTGATTGCACTACGTTAGAATATAATTCTGAAGTTATGAATCATAAGGTGTTATTTGTAGAAGTATTTTATAAGGTTATTTCAAATCATTTTTTTTTTATGTAGATATTGCTGACTAATGATTTCAACCTTATCGCTAAAGGAAAAGCCTCTGGAGTTTCCAGCTTCCCTGAAGATACCATTGAGAAAGCCGTCAACCAATCAAAAACTGCATCAGGTTAGAGTTTGTAATGTAATTGACTTTTTTCCCTTCCACTGAAATAATTGAATGTTGATATGGGGTTTCATTGTTTGTATTCATACAGCCTCAATAATTTTAAGTCTCTGTTGATATCTTTCTCTTTAATTATTTTAGTGCCTGCCACAATAATGTCCCTTGTCAATTTTGTTTTGTGAACTTGCTCCATGTGTTTCTTGGGATCTCCAGACATCAGATGCCCCATATTATAAAAGAAGCTCCTTATTATAAAAGCCCCACAATCAGCAGTCTGTTTACGAAAAACAAGGCTCAGTTTATAGCCAAACTAAGAGCACTCCACTCAAAGAAACTAATCTAGTGTATGAATGTACTTGTACCTAAGGTGACTGTGAAAACCGAAAACATTCGTACATTAGAGGAACCACTACCATTCTGTCATGGAGGCTCACAATGCATCTGATGTCTGGAGCTCTTTTCCCTCTATTATCTCTCTTGAAGACGGTTCAACCGAAAATTACAGACTGTAAACTGTTTTAAAAATAAAGGGTTTATTTACAGACTGTAAAATGAAAGGTTTTAAATAAAAACCGAAACGTTAGCAATGAGAGTTTAATTTGAACCTGAAGAACTGACCGAGTCCCGATAAACTTTAGTTTTGTTTCTATTCCACGGTCGATGCTTTTATCAATATTTATATACAGTTTCTTATTTTTCCACTGACAAAGAGGTACATTCAGTGTATTTCTATTTTCTGTCTTCAAGTGTTTTTTATGAATTCATGTATTATACCTATCGCAGTTGAAACAAAAATATGTTACCCTGCATTGATTAATCATAAAACGAGAATTGTGGTTTGGTCAATACTTAAAGTAACATATAATATAGCATTAGCTAATCATCATGGTTTTTGTTTTAGCAGATAAACTTTAGAAAACTGTAAAGTTGTAGTAAAACATTTATAAATACGAATTGATTGATTATATAGAATCTCTAGTATTAACTTTTTGAAATACGAGGTGGGTAAATAAAGTAGTGAGACTGGCAACGTCGCTTTCGATCAGCAATGCTGGAGACGCGTGGCCTTGAGTAGCGTCAGGTGCACGTGTGATGCGCCTCCAGTATGAATCTGAACTCGCCACAGTCATTTGTTTGTCCGTAGCGTTGGTTTTCGTGAAATGGTTTTTTCTTGAGCGTTTTAAAAATGAGTGACCTCAAAGTTGAGCAGCGGTGTGCAATCAAATTTTGCTTCAGACTTGGACATAATGCAACTTTTGAAAAACTTCAGGAGGCCTATGGAGAACGTGTTTTATCAAGGGCACAGGTTTTTCGGCGGTTTAAGGAATTTTCAGAAGGAAGAGAGTCGATTGAAGATGAACCACGAAGCGGAAGGCCTTCAAGTGCAAACACCGATGAAAATGTCAACAGAGTACGGAACCTTGTGCGTTCAGATCGACGCTTGACAGTCAGAATGATCGGGGAATGATCAGGTCCTTGAAAGACTTCGAAAAAGAGTCCTTCGTGTGCGGCCAAACATCAAAGACAAGTGGGTGTTGCATCACGACAACGCGCCCTGTCACACTGCCATCTCAATAAACGAGTTTTTGGCCAGTAAAAACATTCCTGTTGCTCCTCAGCCTCCTTATTCACCAGACTTGAGTCCTTGTGACTTTTTCCTCTTCCCGAGATTGAAAAATCACCTCAAGGGAACTCATTTCGGGACACTACAAAACATACAAACTGCTGTAACCGACCAGCTGAAGGCCATTCCAGAATCCGAGTTCCAGCAATGCTACAATGATTGGAAGGACCGTCTCCAGCGCTGTGTGGCTTCCGAAGGGAACTATTTTGAAGGTGACAATATCACATTGTAATTATATTTGAATAGAAAATTTAAAAAAATCAGTCTCACTACTTTATTTACACACCTCGTATGTATATAATATTTCAGTCTAAAAATAATTAAAACAGTACAAAGTTTGTACTATGGGTGTTAGATGAAAGAAATAAAGAAAATAAATATGTCTTTCGTATAAATTACACGCTTTATTCTTAGGCATACTCTTTCTCATTTCTAGTTTGTATCTTATAGAATGATAGATCTATTTGTATTCATTTATTTCTATATTACTTTTTTTAAAACTACATTTCCAACAAAAAATCCAATTTTTTTATATGAACTATTTTTAGAGGCTTCTGAATTAGAGAAAACTCCACCAAAAGATGAAAAATGTGAAGAATCAATTATGGTTCACCACTTGTCGTCTGCATTTAAAAATTTATTATCTTTGGTAAGTAAATATTTTATTCCCATGGTAAACTTTCTTACTTTAAAAGTAAGTTTTACTTTTTTTTCTCTTTAAGTTACATAGTGTGATTTTAATGTCGTCATCCGCATGTAATGAATAATGATAATTGACTGTTACATGATGACTGTTCCAATTTCTTTGTATTTCTATTATTTCCATTCCATATGCATGTGTAGTCTTGATAACTACCAGAGACGAGACAAAGAAGAATTTGAACGTGGTTTACAACAATGACCTTAATGTGTTATTAATCACTTCAACCTCATCGTAGCCATGGAAACCTAAATTAAACTGAACCTCTTGAACTGAGATCTGAAAATACCCTATTAATTTTTTTTCGGAAATTATGAAGAGTTGAAGCTAACAGTTAGAATGCAAAGTGACAGGTTAAAAGGAAGGCTAACTCAAAGCTTCCCACTATCCGAAGCGATACATCTCCAGGATAAATACTATCTCATATAAACATAAAGACGCGAGTGCATGATCCCCTTTAGAAATCCCAAACAAACTGAGGACGTGTTTGAGCTTCCACTCCACTTCTCCTGAAATATATGACCACTAGTCAGCATCTTCGGAAAGAGACCGCCCATGAAGTGCTTGCGTTGAGAGATAGCAAAACGGTTGGACACATGCATAAAAACAAATGACTCAGTCATTGTCAAGAAATGCGTAGGATTATTTGCAGTTATCGCATAGTATTCCATCATGGTTGAAATGAATTGCTCCAACTTCGATGGGGATGTCAGCTTTGAAATTGCCCAGGGATTTATAATTCTCCCTACTCTCAAGATTTTTTTCTTTGAATCCATTTCTGCTTCAAGAGGTAGATCTAGTTCAGCCTTGTCATAGTCGCTTCTGCTACCTTTAACAATAGGGAAAATACCACTTGCAATGATGGTACTCTGGGCATTGTGATTTGAAGGCAACGAAATGGCAGAGCGACCAGCCAAGGATGGCGACTCCTCCTAACCGGATCGACCCATAGTTGTACCCCATCTGCAGTGCACCGATGAGTCTTTTACTGATGTGATGTGGGTGACTTAGGAAGTAGTAGATGATCATACAAAGACCATTCAGTGTAGGTTGCTGAGAATATCACTATGACCACCTTTAGAATAGTTTCTGACCACTAACTCAGTAGTGGCTTGACTCGCTTTCACTTAACTACTCTGCTCACTTTGCTTGGGTAGCACTGTACACTCGACAGATGAAGGTCCCTTAAAAACGAAGGAGGGCTGACTCCAGAAAAGAGGGGGCTCGTCTGGTGTAATGGCTGATATTACATAGGTGTTACATCAGAGTAACAAAAAACTTGCTCTTTTTAGAGTATGCTAAGGAAAATTTTAAACTTGTACCACATAAAGTATAACAAATTTACTGGATTAATGAAGTTGTTTATATAAAAACATATAAGTAAAACACCTTTCATTTATTAAAGACTTAATTATATATTGAATAATACCTGTGAACATTTATTTTCTGTTGGAGCAATATCTCTACTGCAGATATTGACCGAGTATTTTCCCATTTACCAGTTATTTTATATGTCTCTCATAATGAAGCACCGACATACTTTAACAATGTGCATAAAGCTTTAAAAGAGTTGAGCATAGTTTAAACTGTATTTAAATTGTTAGAGTTCGTATACTGAAGATGATCATATGCATGACTGGAATATATGTCTAATTCTACACCTTGTTGAGAATCTATTCTTATCCTTTAAGCATTATTTTATTGCTGTTTCTACTTACCACATTGATGTTTGATTAAAAGTCATCCGTCCTACGTCAATTATCCGCTTCGTAGATTTTGAAGTTAATATAGTAGTTCAAGTTAAAGAAAAGAGTCAGTTCTTAATAAATATTAATTAACTCAGAGTTAATAATAACTTATTTATTTCATGACATTGTAGTAGAGGAACTCTAGTATAGTTTATAACCGAAAACATCAAGTAGTGTTTTCGAATGGTCTTTTCTTGAGAAAAGCATTTTATAAAACTGTGTTGAGATGTTTATGTTCTTACTTTCTCTGTTCGCCCGTCATTTTGGTTCTTGATTGGTATTTAATGACAGATAGTGGAAAAGAAGCTGAAAGAGCTGCACGGAGGTCTGTGGGTGCTGTTCGTAGTCCGAGTACCTCCATGGAGTTTACTGGAGAGTATTCGTTGTGCCAGAGCTGCCTGGGACATTATCTGTTCAGATTCAACCTCTCAGTACAAACAGCTGTCCCTCCTCAATTCCATTGAACACTTTTTTACTTCAAATGACTATTGTAAGTTTTTTAAATACTTAATTTAATAACGTTTATAAATGTTATTTATAAGATATGAATAATATAAACAATTTAAGTATACTGTATTCGTAGGCATATTATTGAAAATAATATGACGCGTTTGCTACAAATTCATCTCTAAATATAGTCTTTTATGCACGAGTTTATATTTACGTGTATTTTTCAATGGGTACTGACGACTTTTGTTTGCAATACAGGCGATGTAATTCATATATGTCAATTTTTGCTGTGCTTCTAGATTCTATTTTTCATTTAGGTCAAAATTTCATCGTGATTAAGGATAAATAATATGGGAATTTGAAAGTCAATTTTATTGAATTGAAGAAATGAAATATATTTAATTTAATTATAAAATAATATTATATGGATTAAACTCTGTAATGTAAATGTAGAAGTAAAGAACATAAACTGTAATTAATAACCATAGTTCATAGGAATTATTGAGTTGTGCGCACTCATTTTTGGATGGGAAAATTTTGTTTATTTATTAGAAATAAATCTACAAAGTACATTACTTAGGATGTTTAAATAATTGAATTAAAATTTAATTCTTGCAGCAAGTCTAGATGTGGATAAACTTCACACTTTATTTGATGAATGCTGTACATTTGCCACTTCTCTTCCCGTCGTTTATACAGACTTTGCAAATGCTTTCATTTCACAGGCGAAGGTAAGTAAAATGTTTTTGTATAAATCTGGCAAAACTTTGTTCATTACTTGGAATCTAACATTTTTTTTTCTTTCTTAATTATGTTTGACACTTTATATATAGAAATAAAGCATTACGATTATGAAAATTGTTAGTACGTTACACATATATAAATTGGAAATTATTGTAGTTTGTACAATCAATACAAGCTGACATATCGATGTGATATCGCTGAAAAGTAATTTTTATGATTTGCGTTGAGTGAAGTAATTTAGAGTTGAGTGAAGAGTGTAAAGTGGAGTAATATCTGAAAAATTGGAATTCTAAGGGGCTAGAGCCAAAACTCTTATTTTATTTTGAATTAAATTTCAGTTCTAAGCAGCAGGTTAAGGATTTAATTGTAATCTACAACAGTGGTTCCTAAACTTTTTTACTGTATGAACCAGTTTCATATACTTTCACGGACCAGCCTTCAAGCTATGATGGATAAAACATGATTAATTAAAATGATGTGACTCATGTGAAAACAATAAAAAAACGTATTCATTAAACAAAAATGATAAAACGTTGCTTTGACTGTTCTTGCTTAGTTGAACACAAAAACAATACAGAGAAAACACACTCAACATTTTAGCATTAATGTGTGTCTATAACAAGACACGACAAGAGAATGTGGTAATAAAAGAGACAGATGAGAATATGGTAAGTTTTCTATATAAACATTTTTCATATTCTAATGTAGTGCAATCAGTTATTATGTGGTATTTACTCATTGTAGGGTAAAAATCTAATGAAGTGGTCTCCACATATAAAACTTTTAATGATATAATCAACGCGTTTCGAACACGTAGTGTTCTTCCTCAGGCATTAACTAAAAAATACAATGACACCAGAGAGTTATCTATAGTACAAAGTAAATAAGTACAAAAATTCATATAAAATAAAATAAGGCAGAAAGTACGAACCTAAGGATGAGTGCCTCTGAATAAGACTGACTGGAAATGGAATGGACATGGGTGGGGGTATAGGGTACATCTGTTTCTTGTTAGAGCAGGTACATTTTTCTCTTAAAAGTTAGGCTGAGCCTTTACATTTTCTTTTAGACTAAGTGTAGGAAACATATTGAAAAAATAACACACAGAGCTATAACGAAATATAAACCAAATATATGTATAAGGAGAAAGTAGAACTTTTTTTTTATTTTATTTTTATATAAATAAATTAAGAAAAGTTGTACATTTGGGAATTTGCTCATTGAGGCAAGTAGAAGAATTATCGCGCACTAGTTTGTTGATTTCATAGCCTTCTAAAATAGTTATTTCCCGGAATTTATTGTTTCTGTGTAGTATTTGTATATTTTGGTCTGGGAAAAAATTTAGTCACCACTAACCACCAATTTCTTTCAAGATTTGAGAATTTCACAGACAAAGTTTTTATTTGCATATGTCGATTCATTATTGTGAGATATATATATATATATATATATATATATATATATAAAAACAAAAGTAATAAAAAAAATAGATTAAAGTCACTTTTAATATTCCGACCACTGCAGTGATTGTAGGAGAAGTGTAAAATGTCGAAGACACGACACTCAACTGAAGAAGTTCTCGTATCTTGAGACCGTCTCAGTTCTACCACCACGCGAAAAAATCACTCGATGATACGGGTTGAAAAAGGTAAGGAGAGGAGAATAAGAATTGTAAACGAGAGTGATTATAAACTATAAAGAAAAACATAAATAAATAAATATATATATATATATAAAGATTTCACATAATTGAAACTTGATACTTTCGTCACGAGGGCAATAGCCTCTTCAAAGAGGGTTGACAGCTAGCGGATAGTTTTTTACTTTTTCTTACTCCTTTGTTTACTCCTTTTTTTGTACTCCTTTGTTTCCCCAAACATCCCTTTCTGAACATTAGTCCTTTCTTGCGCTTTCACTCTTTTAAAATACCACTCTTCTCAACTCCTCACTAGATGTTTTCTGCATCTAGTGTTCAGTTGGGTTTTTGACTCTGACGAAGACCGCTTGTTACGGTTGAAAGATCTTAGTCTTGTTTTCCCATTTCTTATTGTGGTTTGATAATTGATATATATATATATATATATATATAATATATATATATATATTCATATTTGTAAAATTTGGGAGCAGTTCATCTTTAATACATATGCTATTAAAAATAACGCCAACTTCTTTTTTGATGATGAATCTTATAAAGGAAAATTTACTCCGTGGATATAAAAAAAACATCAAGAAAGTTGTTACCGCTAGATTTTGTGTTGTTTTCAATTATATATCAACGTCTAAACTACAGTAAGAAATTCAGAAATGTCAAGATCTTTATTACTGTGGTTAAAAACTTTGATTTTTATTTCACCTGTTTACTGTGAAATCTTTTTATATATATATGTATGTGTGTATGTATATTAATTGCAAAACACATTGGATATAGATATAAATAAATAAATGTGTTTCAGGAAATACTTGAAGAGAACTTAGACTCTGGAAGAGAACTTGTCCATTGTCTTGAGCAGCAAGATGTTCTGGAAGAACAGAATCTAGTCACCAATAACATTGATAAAATTATTGATATGTTTGACGCATACATTCAGAAATACATCTCCCTTTGGTATGGGCAATTGTACTGCCATCGAACCTAAAATATATATAACACTAATTTAATTATTAATTATAACTATGCATTTAAGATTTATTATACCATATTAATGCAGTAGCGTGTTCAATAAAGTCTCTTGTTGTGATACTTTCATTGTTAAAGTTTGAATTACTTTCTAACTGTCAAAGTAGGCTGGATAAAATCTAGAAACGTTTGTCACATATGTATTATTATAAACGGTTCAAAAAGGACTAGTCATTCGGTTTCTGAAAACGACGCTAACACAATAATTCTCTTCTATATTTTTGCAGTCCTAATCATCAGTATAAGAACAAGTAAGTAGGAAAAGTTAGCAGGGACTTTCCTCTGTTACTACTTACTTAGTTTGGCTACCTCTAAGTTGAATCTGTGTATGAATTGTCACTTATGGGTTTCCGTCGATCAAAACAGGTATATATACCTGTTGTCATCTATACTGCTTCTCATGAAATTGGTTTTAATGACTCAAGCCACTTGGTTACTAATCACTTTAGTAGATTTTCAATTATTATGGTCATATTATCTGAATGATATTTATATTTATGATTGCATCAGAAATTGAAAGTACCACACCGTGATATTTTCACTTAACGTCTAGTTAAGAAGCTCGAACAACTATAATCGAACTCGTTAATTTATTTTTGTGTAATTATAAACAATAATATTATTATTCTTTATCCATTTATGTTATCAATATCGTATATATAGATTGATAACAGATGATTTGTATAAAATGTGTTATTAATATAAATATATACAATTATCTTGAACAGTGACAGTTTAACAAGTTTTACATCTTCCTCTTTGTAGCTGGTACTCTCCTCATACTAAGATTTCTATAATTCATACGTAGAATTATTATTATGGAGAAAGAATTCTCCATAACGTATGAGCGCCTCCCAATGAAAGTTTTGATAGATAAGCTTATTATCAACACTCGAAATTTAACACGTACCATGATTTATGACAGGTCCTATTTACTTACTAATTTATTAACTGATATAATAAATTAGTAGACGAGCCCATTGAAGAACTTTGTTCTATCCTTTCCTCCTCCTCATGCACACATTTCATCTTCACTTGTAGATTCTATTTGACAGAAAACTTTGAAATAAGTTTTGTCCATTTCAATATATTATTAATTATTACTAACATATTATATATCAACGTATTATATATATTAGCCGTATATATAATATATTAAAAACAACAAGAAAAATGTATCCTTCATTATTCTTCTTCATTAAGTGTACTGTATTGTTTGTAATGTCATGTTCATGGAGTTCTTTTTAGCATTTTGAAACGTTCATTTTATATCTGGTAATGTGTTTAAACAAGAAAAGCAGCAGATAGTTTTACAATTAACTTCTTCAATTATAACATCTGTTGTTAGAAGTATGAAGCGATATTAACATGTGTACTACCTAGCTACTCTGTTATTTATTAACCATATCCATCAGAAACCTCAATTGTACTTTTCAATGTTCTTTCCTCGTGTCATCCTGTGACTGAATGTGTTTTTTCATTCAGCTATAAATATGCAGACTCCACTACTTTTGGTCCAACACTTATTCGATACAGGGTCTTCGATCTGCTCCTGGTTTTAACTTGTCAGATTTTTTTTCTAATTCCGAGTTTTTTTCTTGAGTTATTTATATTTTTCGTTTAGTTGATAATTTCACTTACTACGTTCTTTTGATATTGTTTCGTTCATTTATATTTTTCCTACTCCCCCCTTATTTTAGTTTCCGTAATTTTTATGTCATATTTTATTCGATATATGGTTTATATCTCTTCTTTATTTTTTTATTATATCTTATTGTTTCTACGTTTCGAGTTGTAATTATATATATATATATATTCATTTCAAGTCTCATCATCTCGTTTAAAAGACCGTTCTTCTGCTCTGTTGTCGAAACAACAAGAGAAATGTATCCTTCATTATTCTTCTTCATTAAGTGTACTGTATTGTTTGTAATGTCATGTTCATGGAGTTCTTTTTAGCATTTTGAAACGTGCATTTTATATCTGGTAATATGTTTAAACAAGAAAAGCAGCAGATAGTTTTACAATTAACTTCTTCAATTATAATTTCAATAATTCAATTATACTATTACTTCTTCAATTATAATGTATGTGATTAAAATCAAGGTGTTATGCTTTAGTGTTTGTGTATACCGCACGCTTAACTTGGAGTGGCCAATCAAGGAACAAATGCCTGAATCAAATATTTCTTCATCTTTAGAACAATTGAGGGAATTCTTGCCATCTCTTGTGATCAAATTGAATCGAGTCTTCGGTTCAGTCGTGAAGTGAGTGCCAGTTTCTCTACAAAAGCCTTGTTTATTTTGCATTTTAAAAACTAAAGCAATGCTATATGTTACAATATTACTGCTACGTACTATTACGATTTATAATGAAATTTATTTTTAAAAAAATTATGGCTAAAATTTAAATATAAAAATTAGTAGAGGAATCATCAATTTTTGACTAATTTGGGAAACAGTTTTGCCTTTTAAAATCAAGTATTTTAAATTTTTGAATATTTTTACTTGAACAATCTGATCTGAATATATTATACCAGCTGATATTACATTGCCAGTATTTTGTTTCGGTTCCTCTTAGACTTGGTCAAGTTGAAGTTGGCCAGGTAATGGCCAGTACCGAGGGTGTCGCAGACGTCCACCATGTTCTCACTGAAGACCTCGATCCTTCTGTTGCTTCTTCATTTACTCCCCATGACTTTGCCTACTTTTTCAACAGTCCTCAGTTCAGGTATAAAACTACTTTAATTCAAGGAAAATCTCACTGCTGAGTACTTGGCCCGAGACTGCTAAATATGAATTCATTGTTTTAATAAGAATAATAAATTATCTCGATCAGAAATAATAATATATTCTTATATTTTAAAAAATTATTTTAGTAAAAAATTTTGCCTTCTTAACTCAAATTTTAAAATAATTGAATATTCTTACTATTGCATCAATTTATATATGTTTAAATTAGCATTTTATAAGTAATTTATACCATTAAATTTTAATTTCAAAAGCTGGCAAGGGTTGCTGGTTTGTAGTTTGGTCAATTATAGTCGTGTAGTGTCTCACACAGTGTTTTTTTTATATAACTTTCCCCTTTTTTTCGTGTTTTGAATTATTTGTTTATTGTATACCAGGAATTAATCTATGTGCCTTACAAATATTTTGAATACTCTTAATTTTCTTCCAGAAGTAATTTCGAAAAGGCAATTGATTGCTTCAAAACAGTATCTACTCTTTTGGAAGCCTCCATGCGGCATTTGTGGTGACATCCAGACCATCATCAGACCTAACTTACCTAAAAATAACATTAATTTGTGGTATATTTATTTTTGACTTTGAATCATTTATTAACAACTCTTAAAAAAATGGAACAAAGCGCCAAATTCTCCTTTTTCATAACCATAATGATAGCTTTGTTGTCGCCATGTTTCTTTATTATATGTGTAATGTAAAATCTCATTGGTTTTTATTCTAGAGTATGGTTATGTAAAATACTGTAAATATGTTACCAAAATACCAATTAGAATCGTAAATCGTTACCTTAAGTTAAAATTACATCTAATTACAATGTAAGTGTTAAAATATTTTAAGGGTTTAGGTTATGTTTGTTAATAAAGAAATTATGTTTGTGTTAAGTAGAAGAGCTTTAAATTTAGTTTAATATCCCTTGATATTGCCGATTCATAATTCATTTATGTTGAATGTGTTGCAGTATTTTAAAGTCTTTAAATGGTGTCTTTAAAACCTATATAATATTCCTTATAATTTAAAATTATTTTATGTAACGGTTTATTATGAAGAAATTATTCTGAACGAACTTAAAATAGTCACTTTGTTTCCAAGCTATTTTTGAGTCCCAACAAGGACCCATTTATCAGCTACGGTAAGAAATTTCTATTATACCTAATGTTAAATGAAAGAAAATATAGTTATTTTGATCTGAAAAACATGTCATATTTACGGTGTCAGTCAACACAATTTCTTTTAAAATAATTAATGATGAGGGATTTTTTTTTGTGGTGTTCGATGATCAAAACACTTTGAAATTGGCAAATAATCGGTTATCATTCATCATGCTGTTTATGAACAAAGCCTCTTTGAGATATTTGAATTGATGTAACTTAATTTATACTTATACACCACTTGATTCTTAAAATATTCTTCAAAGTAAAAATAACTTGAGCCTCATTGGTCCTTGCCCAAGTTCTTACTTTTAACCAATAGTATAAACATCACTCATAGTTCATTTCATTAAGTATTAAAAAAAAGGATGATTTTTTTTTAAGTAGTACTGTTTTAATTTTGATATTCATTTGAACTAATATATGTAAGACGCTGATGGGACTGCAAGTTACATTGTTTTTTAATTGGAGCAATTATTTTACTTTATATTATATACCTTTTAGGTATAGGTATACTTTTATTGAATTCAATCAGATCAGGAAGGATTCCTTGTGTCATTTTGAAATAATTCAACACTGCCGAGTTGTATTATGTGTATTTTTTCCAAGTCATATTAAATTGTTTGTTCAATATGACTTGTTTGTTTCTTATATTTTTTCTGTAATAAAATTAAAAAAAAAATATTTTTATTAGCATTTCATTATTTTATTAATGTTCCGTAACTTAGTCTTTCTATACCTCTCCCCTCCTTTTCATTCGCTACAATAATAGAGGAGAACAATAGAACATATCTACACTTTAGGGCCAAATTTTTGGTAATATATGAAATGAATCAATAAAAAAAAAAGTGTGTTGTAGCGTGCCAACCAACTTTTGGATACAAACCCCCCACCCAAAATAAAAACTTTTCAATATTTTGAACCACAAGTACAGAAATAAGAGGATTTATAAAAGCAGAATAAAAATGGACTCAAGGAAGTATATTGAGGGTAAAATTAGAGCAAAACAAAAAAACCAGTGTAATATAACGTAGAACTGGGAGTCAATATTCTGGGTGTTAAATAGATAATGGATATTTTTTTTTAAAGTGAACGAGAAAGCATTTAGTGATGATACAAACTGAATTAATAACTATACAAACAATCAAAATGGAATCTAATGAAGTATAGGTTAATACTATAATAATGCAGATAGAAGTGTGACCCCAATAAAATAATTAGGTGTCTTAAATCAATTCATTTATTATTTGCAAGTAAGAATATTTTTGTACAACAAATCCATTAGCACAAAAATAACATCGAACAATTCATACGAGAGGATTACACTTTTAATAGAAAACAAATTTAGTTACATATTTACAAGAATTAATTAAAAAAATAATCAACAATATATGCGACTATAAATGCCAATATTTAAATTTAAACTTATATACATTTTTTTTACACACTGGATAAAGGAAATAAAATTGTTAAGCCTTGTATTTCATGAAATAATAAAACTGAACTATCACTTACGTGCGTTTTTATTTTCAGAATTTAATGTAATATATATATATATTACAATAGAACAAACACTAAACAACAAGAGCTTGATGCAAGTGAAATCTCAATAGCAGCAGGAGAAGCGATAGATCTCATTTAAAGTTATCAAGTGTTCAAACCGCTCTAAAAAACAAACAATCATTTGATAATTATTTCAAATAATATTTAGTAATGTTAGATATCCAATTTCAAATATTATTGGAAAACTGGAGTACATTGAAATATTAGAAATCATAAGGTCAAAGCAGTGGCGTAGCAAGGTGGAGGCGGGAAGGGCAGTCCGCTGGGGGCGGTAATTTGAAGGGGTAAAAATAGAAAATTCAAAAAAATTAAAATAATAAGCTAACAAAAAATCTCAAATTTCCTACCAAAATAAGTTTTTAAGGTTCTTATTTTTTTATGTTTTATGTGTGTAATACTGTTTTTAAGTATTTTTCAAGCGTAATATTTGCAAATAAAAAATAAATTTAGTCAAAATTTTATTTTTTATGGGCAAATTGTACCATGGGCGGTTGCTACGCCACTGGGTAGAAGGCCTGGGAGTACTACACTTTATATATGGCAAAATATTTTATTACGGTCAAACGTTAGACTATCTAGTAGGAGCTTAAAGATAAAAGGCATCTGGAAAAGTAGATGATTTACTAGACTTAGTGAAAGTTACACAAAAACACTGATCAAAGCATTGGCAAATTTAAATGCCATATTTTTATCTAACATGAAATGAATTAGCACATATCAAAAAGTAAATCTATAATGCAGTTTTATTGAAACTTAATCAAAAACTCTGTTCTATTAAAAATGAAAAAAAAAAGAGATAAACATAAAATAGATAATTAAAGTTTACTCAATGAAATATGAATTTTTAAATTCGAAAAGGTTATTTCGTTATTAAAAATTCAGTTATGGCAACAAATATATCACTGAAAACTTCCTTGATAAAATAAAAGGAGCTCCAACTTTCAGTTCATACTTGTTAAAATCAAATAGTGTTTCAATTCCAGGTTTAAATTCAAACTTTTGTTTAAGCAACAAAAAACTATAAATTTTAGGGTAAAAAGTTAATGAAAATGGTCTCCACATATAAAAATTTAATGGTATAAACAACGCGTTTCGAACACGGAGTGTTCTTCCTCAGGCATAACTAAAAAATACAATGACACCAAAGAGTTATCTATAGTATACAGTAAATATAGTATATATACAAAGTAGTATATATATAGTATAGTATACAAAAGAAAAATGAAATAAGGAAGAGAATACGAACCTAAGGGTGTCTGTGGTACAACTGACTGGGAATAGGAAGGACGTGGGTGAAGGTATGGGGTACATTTGTTTCATATTAGAAGTATATGTTTATATACTCGCGCACGAGAATACTCCGTATTCCTATAGTTGTTTATATTTCGTTATACGTAGTTTTCCGTGTTATATTTTCAATATGTTTTCTACACTTAGTCCTAGAGCAAATGTAAAGGCTCAGGCTAACCTTTGGGGGAAAAAAAATAACAATGAAATGTACCTGCCTCCTAATATGAAACAGATGTACCTTCACCCACGTCCATCCTATTCCCTGTTAGTTGTACCACTGACACTCATCCCTAGGTTCGTATTTTCTTCCTTATTTTATTTTATTTTTATTTTGTACTATACTTACTGTATACTATAGATAACTCTCTGGTGTCATTGTATTTTTTAGTTAATACCCGAGGAAGAACACTACGTGTTCGAAACGCGTTGTTTATACCATTAAATTTTTATAAGTGGAGACCATTTCATTAACTTTTTACCCTACAATGAGTAAATACCACATAAGTTATTGCACTACGTTGGAATTAAAACTATGAATATTTATATTCATTATATTATATTATCTTCAAGTACAATCTTGTACTTGAATACTGAAGTGATGAAGAATTCAAACGGGCGGAATAAAACACTTTTTGTAATAATCTGCTTCATGATTCATTTTTCTTTGTTATTTTATTAATATTAAGTGAAAAATGTGAAGCTTTTTTAATTTTTTTTTCATCGAATATTAAATATATTTTTTGAGAGAAACAATTTTCTTCAAACTTATTTTCTTTTCTTGCTATTATTGTACTGACATAGAATGAACTGATATATGATTAAACAAATATACATGACCTCAGGAAGCGTGAACATGTTGTGATGAATTGACTTGATTGAAACAAAGAATACCACTGTAAAGAAATGCTTACCAGGTAGTCTGTTCATCCGTATCATCTTCAACGTCTCCATCACCAGGTATATCCGGCAAATGAATATTAGACAGAAGATCTCTCATGGCGTCTACTAAGGACACGGCACTTCTCCGCAGACCGACTCCACTACCCTCACCCCCGTCCTCTCCGCTGCAACAGCACAACCATCCATTCTCACTCTCAATATCCTGACTACAGTCCCAAATACCACATCACTGGGGGGGGGTTAACAATTTGCCTCTGACATCAACATCATATATATACAGAGTGGTAAATAATTCTTACCCCTACAAATGATCAGGTAGGAAAAATCAATAAAAAAGTTCTTGCATTACATCAAGCTAAGGAAAGAACTTACAAGACAATAAACAGAGTAATTAGTGATGAATAAGCAGTCCATTATCCAACTGAATTTCTTGACCCCTTGATTGCTGATGAGTAAAAACAAAGTAGGGGCATTAATCATGCTTTTATTAAACTTGAGTGCCACAAAAATGTGCAACGCGACACAACTCCGAATTCGTGTTTTGCACAGATACGTCATGATCCTAATATCATAAGTGAGTGTGCTACTTTTACACTGACTGGAGTCAGCGTTTATACCACACATACCATTGATACCTAGCAACTGTCTCTTTTAATTCAAACGGTTGCAATTCGCCGTCAGTGTCTGTTTCACAATGACGGTAAATAAGTCGCAAGGCCAAACTCTGTCAACGTTAGGAATTAAGGTGAGTGAGACTAAGTGTTGCTCACATGGTCAACTGTATGTTGCTTGCTCAAGAGTCAGAGATTCCAGCTCTTTGTTCTTCCATGCACCTGAAGGACAGAAAGTTAATATTGTGTATACAGAGGCACTTACTTAACACTATGCTAATAAATATATTTCTTCCTATTCTGTAATTCTTTTAACAATATTTTGAAATACCACTTTCGATTTTTTGTAAAATACCCCTCAAAGTCTGCTAGTATAAATATCGAAACGTTGTTATTAAATATGAGAAATTTTGTTGTCATTTTGGCATGTTAATCATATGATCATATTAATATTCTGTTGAACAAATAGTACTCAATTTGTAAAATGAAACTGCATCGAGATAGACAACCATGAACGGTTCAGTTAAAACAAATTAAATTATCCAGTTTCGTAATAGTAATTAACTGAAACCATTTATTCAGAATATATAACATTGTTTAACAAAAAATACCAGCAGAAAAATATGAAGTAATTGTTTAATGAAACTCTATGAATAAAACACTATTATTTATAGCATTCTTTTTATATTATTTCAAAATCAATTTTACTCTACTATAAGTAAAATATAGTAATCATGAACAAATTCTTCTCGAAATTTTGAAGGATTTATATGCTTAGAGGTCTCCAAACTTCATCTTTGATGAAGTCTGTGTGTTTGGAAGAGTGGATGTGAATCCATAGTTTGTTGGCACGCTATAAACCACACGGTTTAAAAATGGATCAAATTCAAATTTTACAAAAAAAAACCTTTAGTGTAAATGTGCCCTATATTTTTTAGTCAATATTGTATCAAAGGAAAGTCACTTCTCTGGGTAAAATGTGATTTTAGATATTTTTTCCTACTAAACTACCTTTTAAACATTTTTTTCCTTCTAAACTACTAGCTACAGTGTGTTGAATTTTGGGGGTTATTATAGAACTGAGAGAAGCAATAAATAAAAAAAAATCTTAGATTTTTAAAACAAGAGGAAGGCATTTTTGCAATAAATGTAAACATTTGTACTTATGACTCCTTTTGAAGTTTCTGACTACAATACAACTTATACAATTTGCCGGATCAAAATGATATATTGCCTAACAAAAGCACCTTTATGAGAGGGATGAATGAAATTTTTTTAAAAAAAATTACATTTTTTTAAAAAAAAAATTAAAAAAAGCGTACATTTTTTGATTTTTGAAAATGATTTTTTAACGCTAAACTGTTAATTAAAGAACAATAAAATACTGTCAAACAATTAAACCTAAAATTAGTAATCTTCAAAAAAAGAAAAGAAATTCATGCAATTCCGATTACCAACAAAGATAATACCTTACCTTAGCTATAAAAACTTAAAATTTATTTTGGAATAATGGATCACCTGCTGTACTTGTTGGATTTGTTTCATTGATTGGAACATCTTTTGGGAAAATCGAGTGAAATAAATATATATTTGAATGGTTACTTAAAAAAATTTGAAAAATTTTAATGAGTGAATATGATATGTAGGAAGAATGAAATTCTTAAATGTAAAAAAAAAACAACACCAAGTTGTTTTCCAGAGTACGATGGATGGCTGTATATACTAGAAAAAAAGTTAATATCAGCTGTTAAGTCCTGTTTGTAGTAACATGACACGATTTTGGTAAATAAGCACCTTCATAAGGGACAATATTCCTATCAGAAAAGTAAATCAACAGTCAGTTTTATAAATTTTTGACTAACAAAATAAAAAACTCTTTAATTATTCAAGGAATCACTCAGGATTGTTTCATGAATATCGAAGAGGTTTTTGATATCATGCTCTCGAATCCGTTAAATTAAGACTAATATATACGTACTAATGCAGTAACTATGTCATGGATTACAATAGTCCAATGCAAGAACGATTAAATGCCTGACTGGTATTATATGTGTAGGATATACCACAACTAAAATTATGAGACCTTAGGTAGGTCTCACAACACCACTCAACTATTGCTGGATTACTATGGATGACCTACTGGGTACTCTCAATAATCAAATTAACTATAAACAATCATTATCAGATGAAATTGTTATTATAGGAAGTGCCGTACGGTATTACCGTTGGTTTTATGCAGTAAGCTCCTCCAATGGTTGAAAATGGACAAATGAAAAATATCTGAATATAAATCCTACCAAAAAGGTCATTATACCTTTCTCAAGGAAAAAGAAAGTAGATGTCTAAAACGCTTCAATTGAAAATATTAACCTAAAAATATGAAGGTTATGGAAATCCTCTTGAAGTCATTTTAGTTGAATAACTAAACTGGATAAGCTTGTAACAGTTACACAGAATAATGCCACAAACAGGTTGTTCTGATGTAAAGAATTATTTAGGAGAACATTGGTTTTTTACAGTAAATCTACACTTTGACTCCATAAAATTAAGACTAATGTTGTTATGAAAATAATGATATGATATGCATGAGTTGTGTACTATCCTAAGTAAATGAAAAATGTATCCATTTATTTATGGGCAGTTTCCATAAGTAAATGGATACATTTAAAATTGTCAATGTTTAATAGTGCGGACCCGCCTCCGCGTGGTCACCTCGGGGTAATCTAAAGTGGCATTACTAATCTTTCTGCATTACTAATATGAGATAACAACTAAAGAGATTGAATAACACTGAGTATACAACATAGTTACAGTCATATTCTTTGGAGTAATCTAAAGTGGCTAAAGGGCAGCACGTTAAACTAGCCGGCCTGATTTGATTTTTTGGTGGTTATATGGCCGAAAGGCTTAGGAACACATATAAAGTCAAAACAGGTCTATGTTTAATAAATCAATAAACATAGACAGACCTGTCCAAGAAATACAGGAAAATGATCACCTGCACTACCATCAACATGGAAAAGTTAATTTTCAGAAAGTTTTTCTTTCAGATATTTTTTTTATCAAGAAAAAGATCATTTTCAGATTTTCATTATTAATGCAAATTCCTGTATGGGGATAGATTTTTTGGGATACTATTATCAAAAATTAATAGCACGAAACAATAGTTTGATCATATGTTGCCAGACACAATACTCTTCACAGAATATTCTAGAAGGGCGTCAGACTGATCACCTAGATTGTAAACTTTCTGGTTTCAAGCAAGGTGTTCTCGTCTAATATAATGATGGGTCAAAAAAATAATAGTATGACCAGTAATTGGAGGCTTTTTTTGCATAACAGACCTCAGCTTTCGTAAGGATATAGTTCAGGAAGGGATGAAAAATAAAGCAGATGAAATGTAGGTAGAAAAACAGGGTCAATTTTAGTAAAAAGTTCATTCCAACTAACTTTATATTTGTAAGAAAATATCATATCTTCAAAGAAATTATTCAAAAATATATGTTTGTATAATATCTATCCTGAATATATCTTCTTCACTACTACTTACACAAGATATAGCAAATATCATACAGAGAATTGAGACTGTCTAGAAGATCGGAAACCTTTTGATAGCATTCTACCTGATTTTCATCAAATTTCTGTAGGGACAATTATGAAGTTCATTAAAGAATTTTACATCTAAAGTTGATTTTAGTAACGAGAGAATGAAGTACAGGAAGAAAAATTTTGCATGGGTGCGCACTAGTCCCTTGGTACTCAGTTTAATAATGTTAATAATAATAACAAGTCAGATTCTTCTAAATGAATGATTTCAAGTTTGTTGTTACTAATCAAATGTAATTGTTATTACTAATTACAAATAAATAATTAGTAACCTAATGATTACTAATCAACACTGAAACTAATTAAATCATTAAATTAATCAACTATGATTTTTATAACTTTATCATAACATTTGATATTACCTGTACACAATAGCCGGGTTAAACTAAAACCAAAACTCATTCGGTTGTCAACGAGTTTATTATATTTACTGATAGTAAAGATGTGTTTAGACCATTGCAAATTTTTACATAGTACACTACATGTCGAATTTTTATTAAAATCTATAATAAAGGAACACTTACGTATCGTCCGAAGGAAGTTGGTTAATGTTAAAGTTGGGAATGAGAGATCGGAAGAAGATTGCCAAGGGAGAATTGGAGGAGTTGATGGCAGCCGGCCTGCTTGGTCTCGAATAGAGATCGATGGAGTCGGGAGGTGGAAGAGGATCGAATCCCAGAACTGGGCTGCGTCCATTTGTGCCACTAGTATCCTGAAAAGACAAATCTTATGACTGACTAGCGATCAAACAATCAGCCCCGGCTCAGTACAAAGGGTTTCCTTTATCTTACTTTTAATGGGAGATCTAAAATGGCCTAGGCATCAACTAGATAAATAAGAGGAAAACTACGATCCTTTTCTTAAATTTTCAAAAATTATTTTAAGAATAGACAACGCATCTAGAAATCATGAAAGAAAAAACAAGAGTTCTAAAAAATGTGCAAAAGTTGTGTATGGTGCAAAATAATTGTTGTAGTTCGATTTATCTTCTCAATGATTCTAATAAAACTAAACTTATAACTAAAACCAGAAATGTTAATTGAAGCAGATCAACAAAAATCACTAACAATTAGTGATAATGAAGATATACCTGCTGCATACAATTTGTCTTTGTAATTAACAACAATTTTAAAACTGTGGTGCAAATTAATATTACTATACAACATCAATAAAGAGGAAACCAATTTAATCACGGCAAAGGCCAATAACATAAATATTTGGATTTATGTAAGAAGTCTATTATGCACTCAATACAAATGTAGGAAGTACAGTCATACGTACAGAAACACTCTGTAACATTCATATTTATGGACGGGAGTGCGAGCAAATGAAGTCTGTATATCTGAAGACAGGATAAAAATAATGTTCCCAAACTTTTGATAAGCTTCATTTCTAACTTATTTTTGCAAGAATTTAAAGAAATTCTGGTTTACAGTGTCTAAAAATAAAAACAAATCATATCCAAACATAAGAGTCTTAGAATTTATCTCTATTCTAAAGCATGTGTTTAAGATAACATCCAGTATGCGCTGTGTGATTCCTCCAAAACAACAAAAAGTCACCCTTACGAACTAACTGTAAATGAAACACTGTTTCCAATTTTTTAAGTCGTTTATAGAGAATATATTATATTTAATTCTTTAATATAGCTTTCCAAAATTTTTTCTTGTTTTTTAACAACATACAAGTGAACACCTGCTAATAATTTTTAATTATTAAAACAAACATCCGATGGACACAGTGCAACCACCAGTGATGTGCTCCTCAACCAATTTTCGACATCCCCTTTCATTCAGTTCGGTTTTCTAAATATTTTTCGTAGTTTTCTCAAAGGGGCAAAGACAATCTTATAGTTTGATCCAATTTACCAGTTGAATCTCACATGACCGTATCACGTCCATGAAACGTGATGGTTAGTTTCCAGGGTAGTCTAGGGAGATTATCATCTACAAACATCACCCACAGTGAATTTGCAAGACTTCGTTCTTGTGGAGAAGTGTGTGAATCTTAAATGTTGAAAATAATCTCCATAGATTTAACTTCCTTTAAAACAGTAGTCAGTTTACCAAACAATGCTCTTCAAGACATTCTTAAAAGTTCTAACTTGTCTCTTTCGAAAGTTCCTCCAGTATGGATCCCTTTGTACACTCAAACGCTAGTCAATAAAAAGATTTCAATCTTCTTATTGAATAAAGATAACTCTGTCAGTGTTTAAAAGTTTTAGCATCGTCCAAAATATATAGTTCTGGGATTTCTTCTTTATGAATCGCCTAATTCCGCAAATACAATTCTCACTTGTTAAATTTGGAATTAACTCGAGATGTGCTAATGTAAATAGCATTTTGAGGCTTCTATACTTTAAAATTACAGATTTTATCTTTTGGCTTCCCGGAATGATCCAATATTTTTTTTCAGGTTAGAACCAATGTGGCTTTAACTCTCATGTGGTATGAACAGTTTCCTCATGAACACGCCAACAAACCTTTTACTTAAGATCTGACACTTTTAGTAAACAATATATAGTAGTCCTTCATATCACAAAATCGCTTCTTCCAGTCTCCCTCCTAATGAAGAGTAATATTTCATTACTATTCACCACTTTCTTAAAAAGACTCTTCCGTTCAACTTTAATTAACTATACAAATCCCTTCAAACATATGCAGTTAATCTGAGTATTTTATAAAAATTGCTATATTTTTCATGATTAAAATTTGTTTCAAAGTTCGACTCAACTCTTTTTTCAGTAATAACTATGAAGCAGGATATTACTGACTCGTTTGAATTAAATTCTTATTTAAAAGCCCTGAAACTAGAATCTTTTTTGCAACAAACTTACAGCTTCTCTTAAGAATTCAGCAGTACCAGTTCTTAGTAGATTAGCGGAAAAACTTGCCCCTTGAATTTCTTTAATGCGTTTCTTGACATATTATTTCTATTTTGACGCATTTTTTTGAAACTAATAAAATATTTTTTTAATTGTACCAAATAATCAAATTTCAATTTAAACTTATGTCATATATATTGGAAATTTACTCAAGCCGGCCAAGTACAATACGCTTTTTTTAGTTCTTTTATTTTTTATGATAGAAGTATCTTTCATCGGAAAAGGGAAGTGCTATGGTACAGTCATTTCAGCGAAAATGGGGCTCTTAAAAAAAATGTATAGAGCCCACCTCGGGGGTTCTCGAGCCCTGAGAACAATATATAGAAGAACTTATGTAAATTAAATATATCTTTAGTTTAAACTAGTCTCGGTCCCTTGAACTGCCTATTAATTTAAATGAAAAAAAGTTGTTTAATTCGGAAAAAAATATTTCTGTAAATAAACTACTGTCTTTATAGTTGAGAGTTTGATTCTCAAGTCAGCAGCAGCATTAAGTCTACTATAGTATTTAGTTTTAGGGCAGGATAAAAGGAAAATCCTCTTTTACCGAAGTAGGTAGTGGGAAATGGCAGCAATGTGTCAAGTGCTATTTTTGCAATAGCAGGAAATTTGAGTATAAGATATCTTCCAAAACTGACAACTGATACATCCTAAATATGAATCAAATTTTGACCACTCCACTTATGTACATAAGTAGATATATATACTATATCAATGTTATACACAAAATGGTGCATGTGGAAATATTGCAATGAACTCCATCCAAGTAGGAGTACTACTTAGGAGGGGAAAAAAGTAAATATACACGTTATTCAGTTTCATAATTTACAAAGAAACATTGAATAAATCCATAACCACTTAATAAAAAAAAAAAAAGAAAAAAAATAAAGGTTTTTTCTCACTGTTTATGGTGAAACCCCAGACAGTCCGTTAAGGAACCCCTGGGTTCCGCGGAACACCTTTGGGACTACCCCTGTGTTCCGCGGAACACATTTTGGGACCACCTCAGCCATAAACCATATACCTCACGAATTATTCTTAAACTGATTTTAGCTCTCTGTAAGGTAAGAGAGCTTCCAAAAATTGCGTCACATTTACAGTTAAATAACCATAAAGGACACGGGTACATATTAATAGGTCTCAGCAACAATGTCCTCGCTAAACGCTCATTGAACATTCTGCTCTCCAAGACAAGGATGGATGAAAAATCCAGCTACTGTATAGATTATTATCAAAAGTTCAAATTTACATTATTAGAGAAGTCTTGTGACTAATTAGTCAATATTTCTGTTAAACAGAACTCTAGTTTAAATATTTTTAAATGCACAGAGCTATCACACTGACACAACAATTTAGAAATGAATTGGAACATTGGAAGTTGTGACAACGATTCCATTTTAAAAGTTAATATGAACAATCCAAATGGGAGGGAATCAGCGCATTCTAGTAGTGACCGTGGGAACTAAACTACAAAAATCAGATTAACAATTTTTAGGATTAATAATTGTGATTAAAACGAAATATTAGGATACGAAATAATTGTGAACAAAAACACATTTGTGATATAACTATTGCTATTAATTAATTTTTTAACACAGCTGAAATGACAAGAATCTGAATGTTCCATTAACAAAACGTAGAGTAAAAAAATGCACTCAACGAAATTTCAGTGCTTTTCATGCTTCTGTAATGTAGGTTTTCAGTTATCGAAACCTGTTTTGAAGTTTCCTATAACTATATATATATATATATATATATATATATATATATATATATATATATATAATAAATTAAATTCAAAACGAAGGAAACACACAGACATAACTCACATCGATATTTCGACCATCGTCGTCATCAGGAGGTGTGAAGAGCGAAGAGTCCCGCAGGAAGGCAGGGTGACGACTCCTGCCTTCCTGCGGGACTCTTCGCTCTTCACACCTCCTGAGGACGACGATGGTCGAAATATCGATGTGAGTTATGTCTGTGTCTTTCTGTGTGTTTCCTTCGTTTTGAATTTATTTTATTTAAAAAAGTCCGCTGGACCGTTTCTTTTAATTGTGTATATATATATATATATAAATGATAAAAAAACTAAACACTTATTGTCTCGTAAACTTTGGAAGTCAGTATCATTATGCTTTAGATAGTCCATTTACAATAGTATATTACTTACGTCTGAAATTGTAACAGCTCATGACTTCATATAAGCTAACTGTATGAACAGTAAGAGCCTGGTCCGCCAGTAACATGTCAACACCAACACCTTTGAGTCGTGATGTATTTATGATGAATTCCTAACAGAAACTTGTTGATCACAGTTCAATAATCTACCATTAAAATACATAACTACTTAAGGAAACATTTATTTTCTCACTTTACCCCGAAGAAGATAATTAACAACTTCCAACAATAAATATCAATGTATTTCTGATTAAAAAAAAAATGTTTTCTTTATTTCAATCGAATAGTTTTCACAGGTTACAAGTTCACTGAACTTGTATATGGAATAGATTATTCCAAAAATTACCCTCAGTACATTACAATCTGCATAATGGTGTAAGACTAGCTATAGTTGTCACATGGTAGACTTCATAATGAGAAAAATACTGCAAAAAGAGGGTAAATTATTTTAGTTCAAGTAAAGTTTTTACTATCACAAATCTTATTATACTGATTTAACTATTCTATTCTTTCGTTGCTATTTAGCGAGAAATTATAATTACCGAAATACTAGGAGGTACAATATCAGAGAGAATCAAATGCCTGGACACATTGAGAGGAGTCGCCTGGTAACGAGTGGCTCTATTGGAAGTAGCTTGGGCTACACTGGGGTGATCACTGGCAACAAGGTTAAGGGCAACACTGCAAGCATTTTCCAACCAGGGAAACAACTCTGCACTTCTCCATAAATGGTGGCATCGGCCTACATATAATGCTTCCAAGTTGTTCAGAGCATCTGTTTGACTGTAACATAGTTCAAGTCATGGTAATGATTAAAAAAATTATAAAGGGAATAACTTGATAAGGGTTTAGGTCCGTAGTCAAAGCTGTTCACAAGTCACAAGGGGTAGTAGTTATGAAGAGATAATTGCAAGTGTTCCGACGAAGCTTAAACAGTATTAAAAATCAGAATTCACTAATAGTAGGATATTTTTTGAAATCTATTTATAAGTCTTAATTATATTGAATATGTACAGCACAATACAAAAGGAACTTGAAAAATCTTTCAAGTATTTCTCCCGAAAATTCAACTGTCCTGTTAAATTACAAAAGTACACAAAACATTTTATAGTAATGGAAGAATATTATTGACTGATTCATAAGAGTATCATACGGTTAAAAACACTGGTGTTTTCAATATTTTTCACACACTTAAAAACGACACTTTTGGGGAGACAGTAATAAAAAAATGATATTTTTAATGAATCCGATGATATATAACTATCTTTTAAAATTGTAAATCAATTAATATTAATATTGCCATCACTTACCCGTCTTGAGCCTGATTGAAAAAAGTGCTTGAAGACACTGCAGGGTCAGGGTGTATGGAGCACTTATCCAACAATGGCTTAAGCACCCCTGGAAATGAGATCAATGCTTTCTGAAGGCAGGCGTCGGCAGTCTCCATATCTCCCAGGTAGAAATGCGCCAAAGCCGTTGAATAGGCAAAGTTCGGCAACTATAACAACACACACAAAAATTATATTTCATAAAGAGGAAAATCTAAAGAAACATGTTTAATTTTGGATATGATATATTATTCAGAGCAAAGAAAACCTTTAACACAATTAAACAAATATTCTTAAAGTATAAGACTTTAAAAAAAAAGAAATAATAATTATAAGAATCCTTCCCAGGTTAAAGGATTTATAAACACTTGAGATGGATTAATATTACAACATTATGGCCCAGATAACACAACCCAGTTTTTCTTCTGGTCTACAATTCTAATGTGAAAGAAGAGCAACTGGTTTCTCCCAATCTTTTTAATACTCCCTATTTCATAGTTCACATGATGATTTCAAAAAGACTGAAATGTTTACCAAAGCATACTGCTAAATTTCAAGTTAAAAAGTCCATAGTTGCCATGGGAAACTAAAGCTTCCATGATTGCTAAATCATCAAACTCCTATCACAAATTGAAGCCTAAAAAATACATTGCGCAATATTGAACTAGTAGCAACAATATAGGAAATTTACAGTAGGCTCCACTAATATGTATCTCCAAGTAATACGTAGTTGACAAAGTAAGGAAATATTTAAAAATTCCTCAAATTTTTTTTTCAAATATTTAGTTAGAAAAAAATCTCATTATTCATAAAGTACGATCAGATTGTGATAAGATTAGTTAGGTACTATTTAGGATGCTTTGATCTTTACAATCCACAGAAGCTATTGGCCCACATGATCATGTGTAATAAAAACTTAAGGATACACATAATAGTAGGCTAATTAACTGCTTTCCTATAACAGCTGGAGTTTGGCAAGGAGATTTATGTTGTGATGTTTAAATTTGTCAGTCATAATTAATAAAGTAAACTGATTACAGGCCATATATATTATTATTATTGTAGTATAGATATCAAAATACTTTGCTGTTTTATTAAAAAAAAATTTCTTTCTAAATTTTTAATAGTTGAATTAAAATATTCAATATTTTTTTTTACAAAAAAACAGCTAAACGGGGAGGGCTTTTTTTCAAATATTATCTAGAGTTGGCAATTATAAGTCCATTTAATAATCTTTTATAAAATGAGAAATACCATATTTAGAGATTAATATATGGAATAATATGTCACTTTAGATATATGAACAAACGGAAGTAATCAATTATCTGTTGTTTATTATATGGTTCATTCCTTAAATTAATAAGCCAAGAGACGAAAAAAACTAGTATCAGAACACAGGCCGTAGATGCTTGAGGTATTACATTTCCAAGATTGTTTTAAAGCATTTAAATATATGAAGGCCAAAGTAAACTACGGGAATATGTGAGGTCAGCGAGGAAATGGCATACCTATTCTACTAATCTAAAATACTATTGATTTTCATTACTACTGCTAGTAACTAAGAGAAGTTTATACAACAAGTTAATTCAAATATATACATACTCAATAGATACATATACTTTCTGTACAAATAAAGCCTTCAAATTAAGAGTTTTTGATAAAAAAAATATAGAATAATGTGGATAAGGGGCATGGTATGTGGAGGTATAGGGAGAACAGGAGGTATGATAGCTATCATTTACTAAAATAAGTAGCATTGAGTGATTAAATCCCTGCGATAAGAATGGAAGATCGCAGAATGTTCAGAAAAAACATTATTTTCAGTGCTGGTACAGAAAGGGGAAAATCAATGAAATAATGACTGAAACACTCTTAAAATGACTTAGGGAATATGAGTAACGTCAAGAAAGATAGAAGGAAAGAAAGAAAGAAAAAACAGGAAAGACTTGAGTAATGTTATACAGAAGTTAAGTCCATACTATTGTGTCACTTGTAAGAAACTAAAAAAATAAACTGAAATTTCAAGAGAAACTAATTACCTGAGAAAGGTTCTTTGAAGCTTCCCATTCTTGCGAAACTCTAATTAACCATGAATATTCCTGAGAACGGAGTGCGTAGAAATCTATGGCAAGAATAACTGCCAGAGGATCCCCTTCAGGATCTAAAGAGAGTAGGAGTTTGCAAAACTCTAGAGCAGTTCTGTGACATGCCCGAGAACCCACGAACGTCAGATGTTGAAATAATGCAATAAATAAAGACCTGAAAGAAACATTGTATTTAATTTTATTTATGGATAAATTTTTAAAATTATTAATTAATTTAATTAAAATGAATATCAAACTTCATGATAATATATCATGATATATTAAATATATATTAAAACAATAAATTTGTTTTACAAGCAAGTAAACAAATAAGGAATTCAAAAATATTTCAGGATCAACATTCAAGTTAAAAAAAAAATAAATGAACCAAAATGCAATCGAGTAATATTTTTATTATTATTAATCAGATTAGTATTATTATTTCATGACATCCCTACATTGAAAGAAACACTTCAGAACCTGGAGACAGAGAAAAAGAAATTGTTTATAAAAAGCAATTAAAACAAAACAAAACTTCGTTTCATTCTGAGATGTTCGTTCATACATAAAGTCAAATAGAATTGACATTTGAAAATAGATGTTAATAGTTAGTGTAATACATATTATCAAAATGATTTAGATCATTTTCAAATTCACTAGAAGCAATTTCAGAAACGTAAGTTACTTATCATGAGAAGATCAAAGAAAAACTGTAAATACAAGATCATGAAAACAATCATGACATTAAATTGAGTTTTAGGGGTTATTCGTCAGAATTCGACAAATTAAATAACAACTTTAAAGAGTAGTCTTGTTATTATAATCCTACCATTGTTCTTCCCTGTTTAAAGAATCTTCGTTATATCTCTTCCAATAACATATTGTATTTTTCACACTATGTAAATCTTGCGTTTCACTTATCTTGCTTTTATAGTTACATCCCAGTATATACAAGTGTTCATGGGAGATACTTCCGTCATCTGACAAGAATGTCTAAACCAGTGGAAGGCTAATTCCTTCCTATACACATCACATATTTTTACTACTTCATGTGAATAAATACCCATTTTTTAAATAACAATGTTATACATACCTATAATTACACTCAAATAAAGCAATTGTGGGTTTAAATGAATACAGGGAGGGTATGATGATTTAGGTGCATAAGAACTACTTATAGTGGTAATGGTAATAAAAGTGAAATTACCACTTCCAACCATGTACTTAGGTGAGTCGAATCAATTTCTTTTCAATGACCCATATAACTTCACAAAAAACAGCTTTGGTTATGTCTCTACTTGGCAGTTTTTATCTGCATTTGTTAGACACAAATCTATATCCCAATTAGATAAGACTTCTAAGTGAAAGAACCAGCCAGTGTTTCATATTCTCTTTTAGTTATTTAGTTGGTTCCCTTTCTTGTCAACTAAAGTTGTCAGTATTAGTGGTTACCAATTTTATAATATAGTTTACAGGAGTAAAGTTTAATGATTTTTTAACTTGCTTTTGTAATTTATTTGGAAACTAATTTATTAAAATTAAAAAATATCTGGTGTCACATTAATAAAGTTCAACGCCTCTCTCCATCTATAGAACGCAATTATAATCTTCAGTAATAATTGTAACTCAACATCTCTAATTTACAAAATACAAGTCTGTAATGATTCACATGGTCCTCAACGAACAGTAATACAAAAAACAGTGTTGCCAGATAGTAGAACAGTGTTCCCAATTAAAGTCAGACTACAATATTAAATTACTCTTTATAATAACTCTATAAAATATTACGGTACTCTGTATAATAAACATATAATAACATAAATTTAATTATCCACAGCTAATATTCGATCAAGAAACAATGATCTAAATTGATATAACAGTAGAGTAAATATTTTTGGAAAAAATTTAAAAAAGAAATGAAACTATAATATTTTATTTCAAAATGTCAAATTTCTCAAAAAAAGTCCTACCTGTTCTCTTGTTTTCTATAATCAAGGCGGCAGTTACCAGAAGACAGAGAGAAGTAAGGATGAAAAGCACACTCTAGACAGTACAGAGCCCTTTCCACTAAATCTGCTGCCATGGAGAAGTCCTCCGAGAGGCGGAACAAATCACACAATTGCAACAAAGCTTCCACATGATAGGGATGGGTATTGACGATTGCCTAGAGCACAAAACAATCACTATTCCCTTCCCCTAAACCAAGCATTTCAAAGTAAACTTCAACTAACCACTATGTTTTCTGGATTAAGAGAATCTACAGCTTCTAAGAATTTCATTTGGACTTGTTGATAGTTTATACTGTGCTCATAGCTGAAATATTGAAGTCCATTCTTATTCTCCACCAACTTCATTAGCAAACCTGAAAAAAAAAGCTTCATACTTAAGAGTACGTTTTTAAGAAAGAAATAATACTCCTATTAAAGCACTTTCAAGTAATCTTTGTACTTTTGGACTGTCATCAATTTCTGGAAAATATCTTTAACCTAGAACATCAATTATTATTCATTTTAAAATTAACAAAACAGGAAACAAGATCCTACACCATAATGACTATTAACTTTTGTGAACTCATTTAACTTCTAACGTAATTAAATTAATTAATCTATTTAGTTTAATATTTGAATAAATTGAGATTAAAATGACATGTTTCTTCCAATTTGCTTTTGACTAACATTGTGAATGCAGGTTTTATTTCAACTTCATATTCCAATTCTACAGTGAATTGCACATCACTCCATGAGATTGAAGTTTAAAGCAAGAGAAATTATTCAATTACCATAATTCAATGCGCTTACTAGCTAGGTAGGTTTATTTATCGAAACTTATTATTAATTAACTCATTGTTTCCAATAATATCTCTGCAAACAATGTAGCCAAAAAAAAAGTATAATGTCTATATAAACTACATTCTGTTTTTAAGATTCATCATAAAAGTAAACACTTTCAAGTGCCCACTGGTTAACAAACAATAATACGTTAAAAGGCAGAATCAGAAGATTCTGTTAATCTTTCTCTACGGTCTTAAACCATTTTAATTCTTACTAAACATAGTCAAGAAAGCAATACCACGATTCAGACTGCATCTTCAAAATACTCAATTCGACCAAATTAGAGCAGAACTTGTATAACATTAATCGTAGTGATATTTATTTTAAATGAATAAATGCGCCTAAATGACTTCTATCTTATTCTAGATATAGAATGTGCTATAAGGCACCACAAATCGCACTGAATGGCATAAAGAAAGTAAGACAACCTGAATCAAAAGAATAACTTTTTAAGAGGAAATAACGTATACTAATAGAAAAAAAAGTACTTACCAGTTTTTCCTACTTGAGGCCAATTGTCTTTCGGATTCACAAGCCATGTGGTGCGTAAGTGACCTCGTCCCCTGCCTCTCTTCTTCCTAAAATTTCACTTCATTCATTTTTCCGTAATCATAAAAAGAGGAAGTAATATTTCCTTTAGTACACTTACATAAGGTAAATACTACATAAACAAATCTGAACACAATTCATGCAAAAATAATGTCGATCAGTGCTATTAATATACAACAGATTGAAAAAGTAACCAATAATACATCTAAACGACTTTTCCTGTTCACATAAGATCATGGGAAATGTCAAATAGAGTTCAGAAAATAAAATATATTTTGAGATAATATCAAACACTGGGGAGATAACTGCAATTTACGTGTTGATGAGTTCAGCATTTCCATTGTATAAATGCACTAGGTCTAGACAAGTGTATGTGCTAATAAATATATGCTTAAACAAGCCTCAAATCGAAAAACCAATAGACTAGGATATAGATTTCAATAAGCAGATGGATAGATCGAACACTTCACGAGATTGAGACAAACTTATTAATTCTGGACGATTAATATTCATAAGTTTCTTAGAAATGATCATCATTAGAAATTGATTTTCTTAATTCTTAAAATCAAACCAAAATAATTGTAACCTCTTAAGATCAAAGAGGAACAAATCAAAATTCAATGAAAGAATAACACCAACAGTTTAGTAGAAATAAATATATAAATATACCAATAATAATTTAATATCAAATACTTATTGATTGATTCTACTATGATTATATATGTTCTCAGATACATATGAATTGATTAAAACCCCAAAATCAATTTAAGGATCCTTGTCTAATTAGGAAAAGCTAGATTTTAAAAGTAGAGAACTTTAAAAAAACAATGACTTTCCAAAACAAACAACATAGTTAAAATAATTTTATCAAAGATTTGTATTTTCAGTAATACTATAACTGAATGTTGAGGTCTACGGTTTTTCATTATTAAAGCAAGAACATCAGCCAAGTACCAAAATCTGTCAATATAACAGTTTTATATTTGGAATATTTATAGTAGTCATCTTTATTTTTTAATACTTACACTTGTTCAGACTGAATGATTTTTGATCCAAATATCCTACGGAGTTCATTATTGGGATTAAGAGTTCTGTGCTCTACACTCAGGAGGCTCCGTTTGGTAGATGTTGATATGACACCTTCCCCTGTTTGTCCTTCATCAATTTCTCCCAACATCTCATTAACCTCTCTAACTGATCTTTCCACTTCATCCTTAAAAATATTTTAATAAATATTAACTGCTACCGGAACTTCTTCCACATAGAAGGGTTCAACTTATTATTTAAATAAACCTCAACATTGTCTTCTGAACTCCTGGCATTAGTCGAAGAAACTTTGCCAGGTTTCCTCCTCTTCTTCTTTTTTTTACGTCTCGAGGCATCTCTCAAATCCAGTGCTCCTTCTTGAGCATTGAGAGAACCTGCTGTTTCATGGTCATCATCTTCCTTAACTTCGCTTTCAGAGTGTGACTGCTGGTTCAACTGCAAAGTAAATCTATCAATGTCTGTTTAAATACATCAATAGTTTTAATGAAAGGTTGGAATCAACAAATTACCAAGTCATATCTATTAACATTTAGTTTTTTCTTTTTTGCTCCACTCGAACTAGAAAAGTCTGCCTCCGTGTCACTTGCGTTATCACCAATGCAATTCAATTCATTATCTCCTTGCAATCCTAGCTTACGTAAAACTCTAGACGACATATCTCACTTCAAATATACATCATATTAAGAAATAATAAATAAAAATATGTAGGATATTAGATATTTAAACCCAAAACAAAATAATTGTAATCAGTAAAAAACAACTTTCCCCATACACCTCCATTCAACAGTATTCATGACAGCTGTTGTCCAACAGACAATGCGCACACTCATCCATTACCAACGTTATAACAAAAAATTGATACCCAAAGAGCTTCACATTTAAAATATTATTCTAATATTCTACATTCATACATGCGATTATGAATATTCGGCACTTTTAGAAATAGTAGATATTCATTTAATAAATTCATCTAATATTTACAAACTATAAATAAGTAAACAGTGAGAGATTCCGTTTCTTATTGATGTATATTTGGACACTTACGGTATCTATAGGATTTTCTTGGTTTGGACTAACTGCAAATATATTTTTTTAAAATGTCATTCGTATTATTTCATATGGTGATCATTTAAAACCTTAGTTCATTGAATTCCTAAAATGATAGGAATAAGTTTAAAAGCATCCAAATACTATTGTAAATAATTTATGAAAAGATTATGGATTAAATTTTCCCATTATTTTCGATTGTTCCTAACTAATTACTAAAAAGTGTCAATCACTTACGAAGGAGAGGTACGAGTACCGAGAAGGCAATGTAGCTAAAGGCTGCAAAAATTGTGAAATCTTCAATTTATGAACTTAATGGAATCGCATGAAATTTACTTCCAGAAACATGACTCAAAAATCGGTTTACTGAGAGTCAACTTTTTAATATGCTTTTCACCCCATCTTCATTTGTGTACATTTAGTATCTTAAAACTCCTGGTAATGCAAATTTAATTGGGTGTTGTCTAATATGAATATTTTAGACCATTCTTCTATTTAAGAACCTTATTTCAGACAATAAAAAGTAATAAGGCCACTATCATTACAAAATAAGTGTGACCGTCTTATGACTGGAGAACCTATGTATTCAATGAATATATGGATATTCAGAGGGACCTCTATGATTGTGATCTCTTGATTCATCAAAAAAGACTTGTTTGAGATGTTCATATGCCTTGACCTTTCAATTATACCATGGTGTAAAGAGCGTAGGTATTTAATTTGAAGCCCTTTAACCATATCTTAGGATTTCTTCCATTCCCAACAATGAGAGTAGTGAAAGACGGTTTGATTCGCCAAAGGCTGTTTTCCACGGCCAATATCAATATTTTACGCATTTTATTACACATAATAGAGTTTACAATACATAATGTTCTTTTCTTCTATTTCTATTACACCTACTACTGTAGTTATTTCCATCTCCCAATATTTCCATCATACCTATACAATTTTTTCTGCAATTCGTTGGCCCATTGTCAAACTAAAACCACTCAAGAGTGCTTACTCTTTCCATGACTTAATAACTATTTACATCTATTAAAACGAAACTATCATCAAACAAGATCAAGCACAATTAACATTTACTTCACAATAAAGGCAGAGCAGCTACTTAAGAAGTAGTTGGTTCATAACTTGGGACTTCTAGTTACACAATAGCACGTGGAGACAAAAAAAAAACATTTTCATCTCCTCCCCTCCCTTCGAATATCTATTCCCCTTTCTATACTGCAACCAGTATACAGTTATAAAAATTAAATGTGTATAAAGTCATGAGTGAAAATAATCAATAACAAGTTAAGCACTTCCCTGTATTGTGAACATTATCTATTCTATAAAGTAAGAAATGACAAATTATAATATAAATGTAATATGTGGACGCACATGAATCTATAAGGGAAATAATTATAGATTAGTTGAGCACCTTGGAAAACATTCTGGTGTCGTAACTGATCTCTTTGTAATTCATTTTAAAATGAAATTTTGTTTAGCTTTATTTGCACAGAAACCCACATTTCTTCCACTTACGATTCTATCTGTGATTCTATCCAAGGACTTCAGAGTGTGAACGGCCCTACAACACCTACTTTGTGCCAAGTCAGCAATCTCATTTTGAATAAGTGACAGACTCTACGAGTTACTTCAGGCCCCTAAAGTACGTAAACAGCTTTACCTTAGAAACCTGTAACAGAGACAAATATGATGAAACCCTTCCTCTTGCAAAACTAAGTTTGTTAGAATGATATCGAAGCTCCGAGGAAGTAGAACTACTACCACTACCCAAGTTTATCTGGTATCTAGGGAGGGAAAGTTAGAAACAACTCTAAAGCTTCAAACTTTACAATGTAAAGTCTTTCAAGGATTGGACTGAAGCCCAAGAATGATTTCCAGGAGGGAATAAAAAATGAACTTATTATAAATAAAGATAGTCCAGTTATACGAAATCTTTTATAGATTTATGGATAGATAGTTATTAGGATTTTATTCAAATCGTGTTTTTTTATTAGATTAATCAACTTGTTTAGTAGATAAAATACCTTATGCTTAAGATGGAATACAAATAATGGAATACAAATTAACGCAATGCATCTATAAAATAAATCAAGAGGAACCTAATATGTTTAAATTTACAACACTATTAATAAATTATATTAGATACAAAAAATCCTGGTAAGATTCGTCTTATAAGTAAACACAGGGTTTTGAAATCGTCTTCTGCAAGAACGGGTATACGCCAAGGCCAACAACCAACACGATTCGATCTAAGTTTCTAGTATTTAAGCGAAGTTTGTATGCTTAGTAAATAAAGTTTTCTTTTTTCATTCATCCGATAAACTTCTATTAATAATAGAGTTCTGTTTTATTTGTATTGGATCAGTTTCAGTTGTCCTTAATAAACTGCCTCACATATTTACAAAACTAAATTTACAAATTTATTTTTATATTAGATGACGAGGGAGTCGAAATATAGTAGAAAGTTTTGTGATCTCTTTTATATGTGATCTTCCTGTAATTAGGTTTATTTAGATAATGAAATCATTTTATTGAATTGCTTCTATATTTATATTTCATAAAACAGTTTACCTCACTAAATTCTTTCAAACTTTTCAGAGGCTTTCTCCCACTTTCTGATTAAAGATTTTCAAAGGCAGGGAAAAGTACATAACAATTAGTTCACCAATCGTTTTTGTTTTGTCATCCATAATTTATATGTTTTATACTCATAAGTTATGGATTACAAAAGCAAAAAGGGTTGGTAAAGTTATTTAGACTCTTTCCTGTCATTGGAAATCTTTAATCACAAAATTAGGGAAAGTCTCTAAGAAATATGAAAGAATTGAAATAGGTAAATTGTTTAATGATTTTACTGATCACTGTAATGTGTTTCTGGCTAATGTCATTGCTATTATGGAAGTCGTAAAGCGTCTACTAGCCTTTACCTCCCCATGCGATAATGATATCCGTTTTTTTTTTTTTTGGATAAAATCACTTGGGAGTGTTCACACTATATCTGAGGTTGTTTTGAACTGTGGAAAAGCTTTAGATAGTTTGTCAGAGACCAAAAGTTAGTCTTATTTGGGTTTCAGGATACTGGAATATAATAGGCAACTACTAGAGTGATGAACTTACCCGATCGCCACCTTTCTTTCAAGGATATCCTTTATAATCCTGGGTTCCACTCTCCTCGTACAAACTCCAGGTTTGTAAAAGTATTAGTGACTATGTAAACCAAATATAGACTTGGGAAGGCACGTGTATTATTCTAAACTACTTTGGCCTTCTTGCAAATGCATAAGGACTAATGAACTTCTATATAAAAGTTGAGAAATGGTAACGAATGCCACTGCGGTTTGTACTGACACTGGATAATAGAGAAGCAAGCAACAAGGATGGATTTGGATCCTGCAGGAACAAGAGTCATCTGCAGAGCATGCCAAGGTAAGAAAGAGGAGGAATTTCACCTTCTTTGTTAATGTCCTTGTCTGACTCAAACAAGGAAAGCGAAATTAGGAGAGTACTTCTTGGCCAAAAAGCATGTGGAATAATGAATAACTTAGTAACCACTGGTGTGAGGGACCTAATCCTCACTTATCGGGGTTTATAGTTTTATCGGATGGTTCAAATGGATTAGTAAGGAATAGGAATAGCCTTATTCTTTATTTGTGACATCACTTTTGGGGTAATTTTTGGCCTATGTGGGTTCTCTTCAGGGACGGCCACTGCAACCTAACCTACCTAACTCATTAAAAAAATATATCTAAATGAAGGTACCCAAATATACAAACATACATATAATTATGTAATTATATGTATATATAATAAATTTTAATATATATATTATATTATGAAATATTTATATAATTTTTTCTTTGTGAAGACATAAAGTGAAAAGCCTCAAAACATTTATTTCTATTGTCTTCTTTTTTCTTTGTGGTTTAAACTTCATTGATTGCAACACGTGTTTATTGGTCTGGATGTATTAAATTATATATAAATAGAATTTAAAATACGATAAAAGCGGTCTACTGGGCTTGACAAAATGGTTCGGCACCGACCTGATAGATTTATTACATCTATCATGCATCTTCTCTTCTGATCTGCTGCTGATGATGACTGTTATTCAAAATACAGATCTTAGTAAGAGCTTTGTTCTCTTTTTAATATATGTAAATAATTTGAAATGTTTATTTTAGCATAAAATAAACCAAAATAATACTATGCTTGGATGCTAAACCATTTGTTAATACTCTATATATAACATGTGGTAGTGATTATGACTGAGTGAAATGCAATATGACTGTAATATGCAGTCATTGCTACTGAAGGACAAAGTTGTATTGTGCTGTATAGTAACAGAGGCTTAGTGAAAGAACCAGCAGCTTGTTAAAGTTTAAATCAAACCACCTCTTTAACAGTTATTTAATCTCTTCTTTTGAGCCTACTTCACCTTAACCCCTAGAAAATCTCTTTCCTCTCTTTATAAAACCATAATCAATAATTTTAATAAAATATTATTAAAAAGACTATTTTTAGAGCCAAACGATTATGTCCGTTGGAACTCAATTTCTTAAACAAACCCAGGTCCCCTATTCAATATGGATTAAGTGAAAAGGAGATTAAGTACAATCTTCTTTATTTGGGTTATACTGCATCCATTCCCCTTCATATTTTCTGTGATAATTCCTTATAATTAGAAGGAACGATGCTGTCTTTAATAATTAATTGTTTAATTAATTACGACCTATTTTTACAGCAATATTATGCCTGATTTTAAAAATGTTCTGTAAACTCTTAACAAAAATAACTCAATCATAGTAACATCTAATTAAGAAATATCAATATCACATAAATATCAAATATATTTCTATTAAGTTGACATTTTAATTATATCTCTGCTAATATGATAACATAGTAAATTAATAACAAACGAAATCAAAGATATATTATTAGTTATCATGTTTTCAAGAAAATTTGTTATTTTAGTATTATTTGTTTTATGTTTAGCTACCAGACATGTGGTCCCTGAAATGTAAAAGAACGCATCTTATTTGTTTTGAGTTGTTGCGGCTCAAATAAAGTCTTTGAAACGAAGTTTTGTCTGGTTTGAGAAGTTTTAAAGTTAGTTCAAACTTAATGAGTAGTCATAACAGAACGAAAATGTTTTGTATAGTTAAAAAGAAAAAAGTGTTGTTAAATGTTGAAAGGACAAAGTGTTTTTAGAAGTAGATTAAAGCCATCAAAATAGTTTTGAAAACTTGTCAGAATAAACACATTGAAACATCTAAAAAAGAAAGATATAAATGGGAATTAAGAATTTTAATTCCATTAAAGAAAACGTTAATACTTTAATAAATATACTAATACTGTATCCTAAGTTAAATCTACCAAAGGCACTTTATTTATTTAAACATAAATAAATTTCCTTTGTCTTCCATGGTATGATGCATTTGTAACATAAAATGCTTTAATAAATCTATACAGTGCACTCTTAAACAAAACTTAATATCAGTTATAATTACTTTATCTTTGTGAATTGTAGTATCTTTCCATGATATTGAAATGTGACAAATTGACTCTTTCCTCAAAAAGTGGAGTTAGTTATGTTTGTTGACAAATATCCAGTTTTTTAATTATTCTAATAGTTCATATTTATTATTGTCAAACATTAGAAGATCCCAACTATAAAAGTTTTAAATTATACTGAATAGCTGGATTTGACTTTGATTTGAATATGTAAACTAGCTAATTACTAATATATTTTTTCTCAATATACATTCATAGCAACCTTATAACAGAGTACAATACATAGGAAAAAAGATAACACGTACTCAGAGAAAATTGGTAAATGATATTATTAAATACTAAAAAACCATGAATTTCCAAGTATAATAATTCTATAAAAGACTAAACATGTAAAACATAATTCAAAATTGAAATCTTTCGTTTGAAGATTAATAAATGTATTATCATACATCCTTAATTATAAGTTATTAGGAATTTTATCAACAATTATGAGAAGGAGAGCATATGCATGTAGTCCATGGAAGGCAGTTAAATGTATTATGTACACATTTTTATTTTAATGTATTTCCAAATTTAATATGTTTAATAAATGAAATGACACCTCATTTTTTTTATTTTGCTTCGACTGCTGATTTGATTCTTGTTGATTTTTTTTATATAAAGTAATGATTGTTATTTGAAATTGTGATTCTGACAAGTAACTGCAGAAAGAAGTTATTATTTGACTTTCTTTGTATTCCTAGCATCCAAAACAAAGTTTACTTTCTATTGATCTTAATATTGTGATGATGTTATATGCAAAATTTCAGTTTTTTTTCTCCAAATAACAAGTAACAATGGTTTGTGTTTTGGCATAAATTACCATAAAGTACCTTAATCATGCTTTGATATTGACAAAAAGCTATGTAGTTCTTCTCATTTGGAATTATGTATATAATGAATTTCATATTTTTGTGTCAAACTGTAGGAATCATTCTCACCCACACCCACTCAGATATCATCAAGACAATGAAATTTTAAAATCATATTTTCTTATTGCCACTACATTTTATTTATAGTAAAGTAAAATACTATTCCCTAATATATTGTTAAGTCGTTTAGTAATAAATTATTTCTCGAAGTTTCGTCAAAAAAGTGTTGTGTTTTAAATATCAATTGTTATTCTTAATTCTTTATTGATGTAAAACATATAGCAATAAGAATAAAATTTATCACTGTACCGTGTAAAAAAAACTTTCAATAAAATGAAACATTTAACAAATTTGTTTGATTATTTAATGAAGTAAACACCTAGTCATAATGGGGTTGGCCAATCTGTTCTAAGACTGCGTAAGTGAACTCTGGACTCCCTAAAGTTCCTTGCAGGTCAGAACCAGTCAGTCTGCTGCTGCTCTTCATCAACGGAATATGGAGGAAAGTTCACTGAGGCTCTATGCCCAGGTAATATAACAATTTTTCTTTGTTCACCGATAATGTCATTTGATATTTTATGTTAACATTTGTCCTTTAACTATAATTCTAACTATGTATTAACATATATATATTAAATTATACGGAATAAATTAGAATTTAAATGGTAGTTACTTTTTTTCTTTGGGTAAGGTAATAATGAAAATGTTTTTTGTTCACGCATAATGTCACTTGATAATTATGTCAACACTAGTCTTTTAACAATAATTTTAACTACGTGTCAACCCATATATCTTAAATTATACGGAATAAATTAAAATTTAAATGGTAGTTGATTTCTTTCTTTATTTTTTTAAGTTAATTGCTTCTTTTTGATTCACCGATATTAAACAAACTTAAAATAAATGTTATCATAAAATTTGAACTGAAACCGTCAGTGATTGCTTTTTGTCAAAAAAACATGGCCGACATGCAATGAAGTAATTTAATGCAAAGGTAATAATGAAATTTTTTTTTTGTTCACCTATAATGTCACTTGATAATTATGTTAACACAAGTCTTTTAACTATAATTTTAACTACGTGTCAACCCATATATGTTAAATTATACGGAATAAATTAAAATTTAAATGGTAGATTATTTTTTCACCCATATTTAGTTAATTGCTTCTTATTGATTCACCAATATGAAACAAACCTAAAATGAGTGTCATTATCATAAAAATTGTTAAGAAAAATACATGTTTTTTTTTATTTAACTGAACCAGTTCGCGATTCCTCTTGGTTATGGAACATGGTAGACTATGAACTGTCGCATTATGCCATCGTAATTAATAATTATTCTTTTTCACTTGATAGCAAATGTTATTTGGTATTTTATAAATACTCATCTTTGTGTATATAATGTTGATTTATGATGTATGTCAATTTTATGCAATCTTTTTAAGAAGAGCGATTAGCAAATGTTTCTGTAATACGATTGTAACGGTTGTTGCCGAAGAATAAAATTATTTGGAATAGGTCTGTTGTAAATGAACAAAACGAAAAAAAATACTTTATATAATACTTTATATAAAACTGATTTATGTTTTAATTATATAACTTTGAAATATATCAGAATTATTTGATTATGACTAGTCACAACAATGACTGACAAAGATTCCACAATATTTTACATTACAATTGAGTTAATATTAACATGTGTGTACTGTTGCAGGTACAGACGGAAGGATACCTGTACACAGGTTAGTGAGCATGTTAGTGTTTATTGCATGTAATCATTTACAGTACACAGTAAAACAGGAAATCAACATCATACACTGTTCGAAACCCCCTCACTTCCACTGTTCTTCCCAGAACAATCGTTATGTTAGGGCTTAAACCTGTTAAGGGTGTCTATAGGGTTTCTAGGTGTCCCTGAGTGATTCAGAATATATCCAAACATACAAATATAGTCACCATACCTCACGTTACGCATTATAACTATTTTTGAGCGCATCATTGTAATGAGCGAATTCTTTTTACCAATGGCGAGAAGACATTTGTTCACCGCTCTGAGCAAAAATTCTACAGTTTCCAGAAATATTATTCTTTAGTCAAAATAGGCTAGGCATAAGAACTTTTCAGTGAATTGAAGAAGAAATGCGAGCTCCTCCCTATCTCTATCAAAGTTTTATCCCCAAACACTGAAGAAGACGCCGAGGCTCATCAAGTTTATTTTTCTCTGTGCAGAAGAATAAGGAAACTAAAAGTAAGTCTCATTATCTTTATTTTTTGATGATTATTTTTAACGTATTGTATTTAATTTAACTAAAATATTCTCGAATGTTTGTATACAGTGTGCTTTCAGCTATTTTTAGAATTGAGAGCTTCCTAACTTCAAGCAGTTTTAGAACCTGTACCCCAGAAACACGGCAATAGCTTTTCAGGTATATGAAGATCTTCATAAAAATATATAAAACACAAACTTTCGGCTCACATTAGCCATCATCAGGTAAAAAACGATAAAATAAAATGGTAAACAAAACAAATCTACAGTACTAAGAGTGGTTAACAACTAACTAGGTTGGAAATAACAAGTAGCATTTGTTTTGTTTACGATTTTAGTTTATCGTTTTTTCCTGATGATGGCTAATGTGAACTGAAAGCTTGTATTTTAGATTAAAGTTTTTAAAGAGTGAAAAAAATAAGAATATATGAAGATGACATACTTATTACAATTCTACTGTGTAGATAACTTGTCGTTGAATACATTAAGTATTTTACATTTTTTAAATCTATATATGCATTACTGTTTCTATCTACTCTCTTGTGTAACTCATATGTTATGGTACTAGTAACGCTCTTGATATGTAAGAAGAAATGTGGTTATATGTTTTTTAATAATATTAATGTATATGTGTGAGGTACCTCATATATATTGAATATATGTGTTTGATGTATAAAAGGCTATATTGGCATATATGTTTGTAAACTACTCTCTCATGTTTAATATGACTTTAAGGGATAGAAAAGTATTTGAAGTAATGAAGAGATGTTGATCACTTTATTATTTGTTATATTCTACTGTGTGAGGTAAGATATGGTTGTTGTATACAATAGGTGTTTTATAACTTTAAATTTATATTTTCATGTTGTTTTGCATGTAAAAACTTTTTTCAGCTTTATGATTTATGGAGATTTATATTTACAGCCTTCTTTTAATATTACTGTATGAGGTAACATATAACATTTGAATTTTATGATATTTAAATGCCTATTTTATAGCTGTTTCTCTTCTATTATCCCAATAAAATCAAATGATAAGGAATGGAAACCCTTTTGAGGATTATGAAGACTTATGATTACATCCTGATATCCAATTCTGTTTTAAGAGGTAACATTGAATTTGGAATTGCTAAATAGGTATGTGTTCTATGATTCATAAGACACCACTTACATAACTATTTATATTCTACTGTTCCATGTAATTAATATGACTATGGGGGTAGAAATAGTATGATGTGTATAAACAAATATAATTATTCTTATTTTAGTTATAATTTGTATTTTGCCTTACAGATGTTAAGTAGGTATGTATTTATAATCTGTATGTCAACATTTACATAGCTATTTATATTCTGCTCGTTTATGTAACTTATGTGATTATGGGGCTTGAAATGGTATGATATATGTAACATGTATTATTATTCTTATTTTATTTATAATTTGTATATTGCCTTATAGATGTTAAGTAGGTATGTATTTATAATCTGTATGTCAAAATTTACATAGCTATTTCTATTCTACTCTTTTATGAAACTAATGTGATTATGGGGCTAGAAATGGTATGACGTATATAATCATTTATTATTATTATTATTTTATTTATAATTTGTATTTTGCCTTATAGATGTTAAGTAGGTATGTATTTATAATCATTATGTCAACATTTACATAGCTATTTCTATTCTACTCTATGATGTTAATCTTTAAGTTAGTCAGGGGAGGAGGTGCACATTTAGTCAGGGGGGGTCCTGGGGCTTGGGTGGCTACCAGGCGGGTCCGCAGGTGGTGGATAGCGGAAGGCCCTGTACGACCCGCTCGCTATCAGGGTAACCCCGATAGTTAATAAGGGGTCCCGAACCAACCCCTCTCAAGCCACGTTTTAAGAGCATACAATTTTAAATAACTGAAAATGTAACTCAGTTTTGAATGAGTGCCCCGGACAGCATTCATCTGGCATTTTCTGTCAAATTTTCAGTGGATTTAGTTTTTAAGTGGCTTCATGTGTTTCTTAACTATTATTTTATTCTACAGGTAATAGTCCACACACAATAGTCCAAAAAATAATAGATGAATGTTATTTTACCAAATCAAGATCAACAGTAAACCTTCTTCTGAACTTAAGACTTCATTAAGTGTTGTCTGCTCATGGTAGTATCAGAGCATACCTCCATAGATTTAGCATCACGACTGCATTTTCCTACGTACCTGCCTTTTCTTAACTCAATAGTGATGTAAACGTGTCTCAAACATGGGCACATATTATTCTTTATTGATCAATATTCGATATGGAATGGACCTTGTTAATTCAACATGTGATTTTTGGTTCAACACTGACTTGGCCACCTAGAGTGAGCATATTTATGTCAAAACATATGATATCTTGTAGAAGTTTTGTACATACAAAAAATTCTTTGTACATTCTTGTACAATACTTTGTATATTGATTTTTATTCCATGTCAAATGATGATTTAGTAGTACATAAATTATTTTAATTGAACTCCGTGTGGGGCAAGTTGGAGAGACTAATTGGGACGTCTGGAGGTGCTTGACCTCCAATGATTGAACCTATGCTGAATGAAAGCCTGGTCACAACCTTTAAGGAATTAGTGAAAAAATATTTTAACATGTCAAATTAAGTTGTTATATTATTCTGTAATTTTATTTTTCCATGCTGTATTGCCATTATCTTAGTATTATTTTCACATTGTAATTATTATAGTTATTACCAGTCCAGTATTACTATCATTATATTCTTATTTATATTATATGATTATATAGTTAATATAATTATTTTGTTTATTATTATCTAATATGGTGATCATTATATTATTATCGTATTATTTTTTGTACTTCCACTTATTATTATTGTAAAACCATTATTGATATGTCAAGAACACTGGGGATTATTATTTCACTATTGTAGGTGGTCATAAATGTAATGTCTTTTGGTGGGATATATAGATCAATATATAAAAGAAAAAATCTGGAGTGGCCTACACTCAAATTTACTATAAGTAAACTTAATATCAATCTTCTTGGGTATATAATATAATAATGTCTTATCAAAGCATAATGTAAACATCTAAATGGGAGATGATTATTAGTCTTTCATTCCTGAGGAAGTACAGATAGTGATTGATCGACTTATCAATATATAAGCTTATTATTTGTATATATCACACTACTGATGCAAACAATCTGATTAGTATAACTACAGCAGTAATAAGATTTTTGAAAAGCCAAAGTGAAAATTTCTTGATACGAAATAACCTACAACATAACATGGATTTTGTTCAAATAACCAGGGGATTACATGGTTTACTTAACCTCCTTCTACATTAAATATTTAAGTCAAATTTTCAAATTTAAAATAAGTAAATACTGTTATTTCTCTCAAAAAAATCCAAGAAGAATGTCATTTTAAGATAATTTATAATTAAGGATGTACGATAATTACATTTATTAATCTTCAAACGAAAGATTGCAGTTTTGAATTATATTTTACATTTTTTACCTTTTATAGGATTATTGGACTAGGAAATTTATGGCTTCTTAGTATTTAATAAAATCATGTACCTTCCCCTTTGTCAAAAATCATCCATACCAATTTTCTCTGAGTGAGTGTTACCTTTTTTCCTGCGTCGTGTACTCTGTTATAAGGTTGCTATGAATGTATATTGAGTAAAAATATATTAGTAATTAGCCAGTTCACATACTCAAATCAAAGTCAAAGCCAGCTATTCAGTATAATTTAAAACTTTTATAGTTGGGAGCTTCTTATTTTTGAAAATAATTAATATGAACTATTATTATAGTGAAAAAACTGGATATTTGTCAACAAACATAACTAACTCCTCTTTTTGAGGAAAGAGTCCATTCGTCACATTTCAATATCATGGACAGATACTACAATTCACAAAGATAAAGTAATTATAACTGATATTAAGTTTTGTTCGAAAGTGCACTGTATAGATTTATTAAAGCATTTTATGAGACAAATTCATGATACCATAGAAGACAAAGGAAATTTATTTATGTTTATTGGCAGTACCGCAGTGTTTATTTTACATGTAAAAATATTATTCCTCTTATTTTCGCATAAAAGTCAATAAATTATTTAAATTTTTCCATTACAAATAACAATTTTATCTCAGTGGATTCGCTCAAAAAATATATAAGTCAATGTAAACAATGTAAAAAAATCTGGAGTGGCCTACACTCAACTTTACTATAAGTAAACATAATAGCATACTTCTTGAATATATAATAAATAATGTTCCATTTAGGTATAATATAAATGTCAAAATGAGAGATGTTTATTAGTCTTTGATTCCTGGAGGTAGACAGACAGTGATTGATTCACTTATCTATATCTATGCTTATTTTTGTATATCACACTAAAAGTGTATATAATATCATTAGTATAATCTGACCTCCTTCTACATTGAATATTTAAGACAAAGTTTCCCATTTAAAACTTGAATATATTCCTATTTTGTCTGACAAATGTCTGAAATATCTAAGAAAAAAATGTCGTTTTAAGATAATTCTTAATTTAAGATATCGGATAATTACATTTATTTTTCTTCAAAGATGTTTTCAATCTTGAATGATGTTTTATATGTTTAGTCTTTTATATAATTACTCTACTGGAAGTTTCATGAGTTCCCAGTATTTAATAAAAACCACCTTTTTTTTCCATTTGTCAAAAATCATATATCCCAATTCACTCTGAGCGAGTGTTATTTTTCTCCTGCCTATTCTACTCTGTTATATGGTAGCTGTAAACGTATATTGAGAAAAAATTCATTAGTAATTAGTCAATTTTACATAGTCAAATCAAAGTTGATGCCAACTATTCAGTATAATTTAAAATTTTATATCTGGAAGCTTGAAATTTTTAAAAATGATAGATATGAACTACCAGACTAAATAGTGCAAATTCTGAATACTTGTCAACAAATGTAACTCCTCTTTCTTTAGGAAAGAGACCATTCCTCACACATCAATTTTACTCAATGGTACTATTATTCACAAACCAAAATAATTTACAACTCATATTAAGTTTTGTTCAAGAGTACAATAGATAGAATTATTATAGCATTTTGTGAGAAAAATCCATCATACCAACAAAAGTAACAAACATATATGTTTATTGGGAGTGAATTTTTACATGCAAAAATATTATTCCTCTTATATCCCATATAAGTCAATGAGTTATTTAAATTTATCCATTATAAATATCAATTTTATTTTAGTGGATTCACTCAAACAATTTCTAAGTCAATGTAAACAATTTGAAATAAACGGGAGATATTTATTAGTTTTCCATTCCTGAGGAAGTACAGATAGTGATTGATCGACTTATCAATATATAAGCTTATTATTTGTATATATCACACCACTGATGCAAACAATCTGATTAGTATAACTACAGCAGTAATAAGATTTTTGAAAAGCCAAAGTGAAAATTTCTTGATACGAAATAACCTACAACATAACATGGATTTTGTTCAAATAACCAGGGGATTACATGGTTTACTTAACCTCCTTCTACATTAAATATTTAAGTCAAATTTTCAAATTTAAAATAAGTAAATACTGTTATTTCTCTCAAAAAAATCCAAGAAAAATGTCATTTTAAGATAATTTATAAATAAGGATGTACGATAATTACATTTATTAATCTTCAAACGAAAGATTGCAGTTTTGAATTATATTTTACATTTTTTACCTTTTATAGAATTATTGGACTAGGAAATTTATGGCTTCTTAGCATTTAATAAAATCGTGTTCCTTTCCCTTTGTCAAAAATCATCTATACCAATTTTCTCCGAATGAGTGTTACCTTTTTTCCTGCGTCGTGTACTCTGTTATAAGGTGCTATGAATGTATATTGAGTAAAAATATATTAGTAATTAGCCAGCTTACATACTCAAATCAAAGTCAAAGCCAGCTATTCAGTATAATTTAAAACTTTTATAGTTGGGAGCTTCTAATTTTTGAAAAGTAATTAATATGAACTATTATTATAGTGAAAAAACTGGATATTTGTCAACAAACATAACTAACTCCTCTTTTTGAGGAAAGAGTCCATTCGTCACATTTCAATATCATGGACAGATACTACAATTCACAAATACAAAGTATATCAAATACATTAATATCAGTAATTAATAACTGATATTAAGTTTTGTTCAAGAGTGCAATATATAGATTTATTAAAGCATATTATGTTACAAATGCATCATACCATGGAAGACAAAGGAAATTTATTTATGTTTATTAGCGGTGATTTTTTTACATGTAAAAATATTATTCCTCTTATATCTCATATAAGTCAATAAATTTTTTAAACTTTCCATTACAAGCATCAATTTCATTTCAGTGGATTCGCTCAAAAAATTTCTAGGTCAATGTAAAGAATGGAAAAAAGATATCAAAAATTCGACAAGTATAGCAGGTGATCCCTTAGTCTAGGATAAACAAACAGTTTTTATAGCTTTATTGCTCTTTGCCGTAACTGAAATTTCTTTAAGTTTTTTTTATGAATTACTAATTTTTTTCCCATTTTTGGTCGAATTTTCGTGATTTTTTAATGACCTGTTTAGCGTAAAAAACATGTTCTGAAAACAGAAATCGTACTTTAACGCCCCTTCGGCGATTGTAATTCTAAAAAAAAATCATCTCATCTCATCCTTTACATAATGTTTTTTTTTAGGCATAGGTTCATTTTGATCCGTCAAACGGTATTGCTTGTATTGCTCTCACAAAGTTTGAGATTAAATTATAAGTCTACATTTTTACAATTTATTGAAAAAAATATTTTCCATTGTTTTAAAATTCTGAATATATTTTTCGTTTATTCTATTTGAAACCTCAAAGATAATGCCCAAATTTCGAAACTCTAGAGCCAGCAGTTTAGTTCTAAAAACAGGTTTTTGGCAAAAAAAGTGACTTTCCGTCATGCATAATTCTTCGCAAACAATAAGGATGATCTAAACTATGGGGCCCATTTTTGTGTAAAATATAAACTTGATCCATCAAAGATTCTGGACCGTAACGTGGTAACAAGCAATGCTAACATACTCACCCACCCACCCACCCATCCACACAGACATCATCGCAAAAAACATCATAAAACGACTTTTGGGACCTCAAAACATATAATTTCGTCAAAATCTCGAGATCAAATTTTTTCACGATCACTATACTTTACTTATAGTAAAGTAAAAATCAACAGTGTAATATATTTGATTTTGTACCACTAAATTTGCAGTTCATAATCAACATATCGTATAAATGAAGGGTTCTAGTCCATTCAATTAATTTCGTTAAGCAAATTTGCAACTGCTAGATTTAATATACTGTTGTAGATTACTGCGCCGTACAATTTGTTTATAAGTTAGGTAATTTATTAAATAATAGAAGACCTGGAAGGTTACACTATGTTGCAAGAGCCCGATAACGATTACATTCATCAAACAGTTTGGAGGACTGTGAATGGAAGAGGTGGGGAAGGGGGCGCTTGCGCGTCGGAGGCGGCAGCTCAACAGGTCTCGGAGCAGGGACAGAGGGCGGCATGACCCAGCTATGGCTAGGCCTAAGCGGGCCCCGGAGCTGCCTTCCTGGGCGTCTTGTCTCGAAGCCGATTCCACCTACATCTGCACCGCCTATTCCTCTCGCTGCTTCATCATACAGAAGGTGAGAGCCGCTCCCAGATCGATACTACTGCCTTCTCAAAGCTCGCCCACAACTTTCAAATCAAGCCCCATCCTGCCCCACATTATCTACTTTTCATCTCCTCTTTGAAAATCAGTCCCTTTCCACGATCTGACCACCACAAACCATCGCCACGGCTTCAAGTAGAATCCTTTGTCTGTATCATCCTAACATATGGTCCGTTACATTCCAGGGTTGTCATTTCAATACAACCTTTATATCTTACTGAATGCTATTTATTTGCTAAATTAAGAATTAGCCTTTTAAATTCAAGCTCCTCGATGTAAGTTTTCTTTCATAATATTTGGTAACAATATGCTTGATTCGAAAACCAGGCTGAAAATATTTTCTTTAAACATTATTTAATGTCCCTCTGGTAACTACAAACTCAATCTAGACTAATAATAATCTTAAATATTTACTCTCCTAAAACGTATTTTGAATTCTTTTGACTTTTATATGGATTACAAAAATTTTCATATTTAATTTTTTCTGACCACTTCTTATGTACCACAAAAAGAATTATCTACTCAAGTACCTGTAATGCATAAAATAAATTTCATTTAAAATATCTGTACTAAATCGATAACTTCCAATATACTAAGAAAAACAGTTCCATATGTTTCATAAATGCTTCAAAAGTCAAATCATTTTGCTCCAAAGCTAAATTTCTTTTTTGATTGTTGATGTTTTTAAGTAAACCAGATGTGTGCCAAATCGAATTAAGTATAATGATTGAATTAATTACTTAATCGTTTTAAAATTATTTTATTAAAATATGTTTTCAATTTCATTAACTCCCAGTGGGTCACATGTAATAGCTAATATAAGCCATTGTCTAATTAAAATATGTACTCGAATTATTACAGAGTTGTAAATTAAGATTATTACTATGACATTTCATAATGTGTAAATGTCACATAATACATTTTTACAATATTTATATATTTTTCAGAACCATACTATATTTAGGAGCAATCATTTTATTTTTCTTTTTAGAGAGATATTTTAAATAATACCTGTACATTATCTTATAGGGAACAAACTTTTTTTTAACATTATTTCAATAATTGTTCTTCCTCAGTGAAATAATGGATAAATTAATTTGTGATTGTTCGACTGTTTTTGAAATAACTATTTTCCTATTTTAACAAAAAAATATTCTTTTTCGTGAATGTGGACCGAAAATATTAGATGGAAGTCAAGGGGTGATTGGTTCTTAATTAAAGTTTTTTCTATTATACTTTTTAATACCATATTTTTTTCTAATATACTATTTCTTTTACTGTTGACAAATATTTTATATACAGAGCCAGATTTGGGTACAAGATTTATCTATGACCAAACTATTTTGATGGAATTCAAAAATTCCGCACTGCTTTATGCACATTTTGCCAACAGATAAAAGCTGAAGTAAATATATATGTGTTCTTTATTTTTCCAATACCAGTTGATGTAATATAAAAATTAATAATTGCTTTAGAGTTATGTATCGATTATAGTCTCATCAAATGAAGGAGCACTTTATAAAGATTTTACGTTATGGATGAGAAAATACAAGGAAGGTGATAAAAAAATAGGAGATAGGATCGAGGTTATTTTTACTGTAGCCCAGTTTTTTTTTTAGTTGTATAGTTGTAATAAGTAGTTAAGTAGATAGAGTATAACAATTATTGTTGTTTATGAGGCTCAAATAATTTTGTCAACCATATTTCTCATATTATTGTTATTTTGACCCGGTTGTACATGATATTGTAGTTTATGATACATCTTTCCCTTCAGTACGAAGATATTGCAAGCAATTATCAGACGATAAGGGTCCATCTTCAAACCTTGTCATTGACCAGTAATTTTAATTTATCTAAAATTGTTTTTAACCATACCGTCAAAGAACTTTGGTTCTTTTTGAGGAAACACCTTTTACTGAATCTCAAACTTCAATTGCAAAATCAATCAGATTCATGGATGCTTTGAATTCAGGACTTAAGAGTATGTACAATGTTGTTCTTAAAGAAAGAGGAATCATCAAAAGGATATGGAAGGGTTTGTCGGAAGGTTTATTCAATCTAAAGTACATATCTTTCAAAATGTATGTAATACGTCCTCATCAAATTTTGGTAATGATTGGAAATTTCGAATTTTTTTGTTTAAAAAATTAATTACCACAGTAATAAAATAAAAATAACCTAAAACAGACTATGAAACAATAGTGCGTACATATTGAACTATGGAATGTCCAATTCTGAGAAACTTTAAAACGTTTTTCTTTACCATTGTCCATATTGCTCAATTCTTTTAAATTCGAGATTTATTCACGTTGTTCAAATGGTAATATTAATAAAGTATGATTAATTATTACTATAGTCTTGTTTTTCTATTTATGAATCTCAAAAACACATTTTTTGTTATCAGATATTCTGTAATTTTTTTTCTAAATTTTTGAATTATTACATTTTTCTGTGTTCACATTTTCAGTTTCTGTCATAATTTATGAATCATGGTCTACCATAAACGTCAAAACTTTAAATATTTAGGAGTGTTTATATTTGTGCAATTGAATGTATACAAAATAATCATAATAATGCATATTTAACTTAGGTTCATTGGTGGAAGTTTTCTTTCACAAAAAACTGCTTCTCTAGAACCATCATATTAATTCCAACAATGACAAATGTTTGTTGTGTTAATAACCACGTATATAATATATAATGGTTCATTGAGGCCTAGATTTAAGTACTGAGCTGTGATATAAAGCACGTTTATACTCAGCTTAATTTGTTAAAAAAAAGTTTCTGCAAAAAAAGTCTGACATTACAAAGTTTTTAGTTTATTCCTAGGTTCATCTCCTCTGAATTCATGGCATCTCCATTTTCGTCAAGGATCCTCATCTCAAGTTCTTGAAAAGTGATCTAAGAGCGAGTCTACCCTAACTGGTTAGAAGATTAATTCAAATAACGGCACCAATCAATTCTGCATCTGTTTTCCCTTCCTCGCAAGGTTGTATCACTATGTACGAGTATTTACTACCTCCTACCCAAGAATTGGAACCAATATCGAATTACTCTTAATATATTCCTCTTCTTTCTTTACATCTAGCACCTTTCCTAAGTCCCCGTACTTTTCTTACCGCATTGACAACATACCTGAGCAATTTTCTACCTTAGAAGTTTAAACTCTGCGAGGATTAACTATTTGACTTTTAGTTCTTACCTGTTCTATTAATCCCCAGCCCCAATTTACCTCTACTTTCTACAATAGCACAACAGACCTGTTTTGAAATACTACTCTTGAACCTTCGAAAATTGTTTCTATCATTTGCAGTGAACTAAATGTGGTTCTCTTTAAGTAGGCTAGGCTTTCAGCAAACTTAGCCTCTGTTTGTTGTCATAGAGCCTCTCCCAATAACAACTAAAAAATAATCATCCAATAACCACAATCTTCTCTTCAATCAGTACTTCAATAAACAAATACTGCGGCAGGCTCCTCCTGAAAAAAGAAATGTCACTCTTCCCGCCTCCGAGAGATTTCATATTTGGCTGCTCAATTTTCAATTCCAAAGACAATAATTATTAAAATAATTTTATTTTAATTCGTTTATACTTTGTTATACTTTATATTGTTACATATATTTTTGTAAATTTACTTCTATATTCATTCTTAACAATGTTGTCATTTTATTTTGGTCATGTTCCTGCATTTTTAAAATTCTTCTTTACATTTCTAAAACATTTTCTTTGTATTTTGTATTTTTGTATTTCGTCACCTTTGTCACTATTTTGTATCTCATAATATGTTCTCTTTTTATTTACCTTTTATCTTTATTTTCTTATCCTTATCTTAATTCTATTTAAATTTTCTTTCTGTTATGTTCAACCAGGAGCGCGCATGGATGCCCTATGGGTTAAGAAACGCCTCTGCATTGGTACGTTTGGGCTCCTATTTCTTCCCCTAATTACGGTTGAAACCAGAATTTTGAGACTACTAGTTAATGCATTTTGTGTATCTGTAATCAATTTGAACCGTTGGTGTCCGTTCAGGATCATTTTTTCATTCTTCATTATATATACCTATATATATAAAGATTTCACATAAACACGTGAAATAACCATCAATAATCAAACCACAAAATGAAATGGGAAAACAAGACTAAGATCTTTCAACCGTAACAAGCGGTCTTCACCAGAGTCAAAAACCCAACTGAAACTCTAGATGCAGAAAACATCTGGTGAGGTGTTGAGAAGAGTGGGAGGGAAGAGTGGTATTTTAAAAGGGTGAAAGCACAGGAAAGGACAAATGTCCAGACAGGGATGTCTATCTTAACAACATCCCTCTCTGGACATTTGTCCTTTCCTGCACTTTCACCCTTTAACTTACAACATTCCTCAGCAGATGTTTTCTGCATCTAGTGTTTCAGTTGGGTTTTTGACTCTGACGAAAATCGCTTGTTACTGTTGAAAGATCTTAGTCTTGTTTTCCCATTTCATATTGTGGTTTGATCATATATATATACTTTACAGATCAAATAACTATCTTAAACGAACGGAGACTCTACAGCCTCTGCACCAGTGCTCTTGGTTTCCGTACCTTATCTCTCCTGATGATGTTTCAAACGAAAATTAGATACTGCAAGTGAGGGTTTTTCATTTATCCATGAATCTTTGTGTATGTTAAACTATGATTGTGTTCTTTCTTCTGAGTGAATAACTGTAAAATGATTTCACCTCAAAACAAAATTTATATATCAACTGCAATTGAAATATAAAATAATAAACACATGTGAATGAATAGAATTTATAATTACAAAAAAAAATCTGTTTTTATGGTTGATATCTCCAAGTTTTTGATTTATAACAATAATGCAACTTACATCTAATATGATTGATCAAAGTCTGATTAAAGCGTTCATTTCTTAGAGTATGGACAGTCTGATTTGGTAAAAATCGTAATTATATTAATTTTTACTTTACTATATATAATGTACAGTGATCGTAAAAGAAATATAACTCGAGATTTGTACAGAATTACATGTTTTGAGGTTCTCAAAGTCGTTTTATGATGTTTTTTGCTGGGTGGGTGGGTGGGTGGGTGGGTGTATATCCAAAAGTTGTTGTAGACGCTACGGTCCAGAATCTTTGATAGATCAAGTTTATATTGAACACAAAAATGGGCCTCATAGATGTGCTGTATAGTTTGGGAGCAATTATGGAAGATGGGAAAGTTACTTTTTTGTCCGCAATGTATTTTTAAACAACATTGTTTTCTCCTAAACCATTAATTCTAGAGTTTTGAAATTTTAGTGTATCTTTGGAGCCAAAAAAGCAATAACTGAAAAAAAATTATCGAATTTTTAAAACAATTCAACTATTTTTTTTTCAATAAACTGTAAAAAATTTTACTTATCATTCAATCATTTATCCCATTCAATTGTGAGAGCGATACAAGCGATACCATTTGACGGATCAAAATAAAGTTATGCCTAAAAATAGAGCATTATACCATATGGTATGGGGGATGACATGAGGGATTTTTTTCAAAATTACACTAACCAATCGAACTAAATGGCACATTTTCTGTTTTCAGAAAATGCTTTTTGACTCTAAACGACTCACTAGAAAACAATGAAATTTTGCCATAAAATTGAACATAAATGAGTAATTTATAAAAATTAAAAGTAATATTTCAATTACCACAAAGGGTAAAAGCTATAAAAACTGAAAATTCATCCTGGACACCTGCTATACTAGTCGTATTTGTTTACACTTATTTACTTTGTTTACATTACATTATCAAATTTATATTTTGAGTGAATCAACTGAAATAAAATTGAAAATTTGAAATGGTTTAATGACTTATATGAGATACTAGACTACCCGTGACCCGTTGGGTCATCTGTCACCTTCCTTTTAATGCTACCATGTTCACGTAAATGCAGATAAACTCCAAATGACCTACTGAGAGCAACATGTAATTGGCCAGGTTGATATACTGCTTTATCTGAATGAACTAAAACTCTCTGTACAGTCTCTCTTTGAGACTTATGAATATCCATGGCAAATGCTAACTGAATTGGAAATTCAGTCCTTTATCCTTTAAAAAGAAATGTTGCCTTCTTTAGATAAAACAAATTTCAATGATGGAATTAAAACTATTTCTTCTTGAAACCGTGATGCAATAATTTTTCAAACAATGACTTCATCGTAAAGCTCCTCAGGTTTGTTTCATTATATAAGCGTGGTAGATCAGCATTTCTCATCTGATACACATGACAGGAGCTCCTTTTTTGAATTCATGCTTATGTTTTGGAAGTGAAGGGTAAAAGTCACCTTGGCGTAGGGAGTAGCGCCAAGAATTAAAACTAAATATGTGCACAAAAAAAAATATCGTCTAAACAACAATAAGATTCCAAAAATGGGACTAAGATCTTTCTTAGAAAAAAACCGGTTATGTTGATTCTATAACAGAAATAGATTTTACATCTAAAGTCAGTAATTTTACCTGACTTATGTTGAAAGAATTTATTTTTCATTCTTCTCTCTTTTTAATGTCGCTATTTGTAAAGTCATATATTACTCACTGTTTTCTTTAATATTTATTTGAAAGATCCAACATAAACTGGAATTAACTGGTATTCCAAGTTTCACCTGTGTGAAACATCCAAGGCTTCATCTTTAGTTGACTTTTACAAACCTTACGTTACTTATATATTGAAAGAGAATTGTAAAAAAAGTTCCCCTGGCGCCTGCAGAGTGTAGCGTGCTAGACTTCCAATACAAAGGTCGTGGGTTCGATTCCCACAGAATTATGTGAATATTTTATTATTCAGACAATGCATGGTGGTAAGAAAACAAAGTAATAAACAAGATTGGTCATTGGAGTTTTATAAGTGTATAGATAAGAAGAATAATATTCGTATATGTAAAAAATCAGCTCCAATGAACATAATTTCTTTTCTCTCTATGGTATGATGGATTTGTCCAACAAAATGTTCTAATGAATGGTGCACCATTCAACAAACGTTAATAGCATATATAGATATTTTTATGTTTAGGAATCATATTATCTTTGGGTAATATTGAAGTATAAAGAATGGACGGACTCTTTCGTTCTATAGAAGGTACTATGTTGTTGACAAATATCTAGGTTTTTTTTTTCTATTCTAATCTAACAGTTCATGTTTATTATTGAAATAAGACACTTGGTTTCATATATATAACATCTAATGAAATTATTACATTCATCATTAAATAAATGGATGGTCTTTATTTGGAGTAAAGAACTTCAACTTTCGTAAAATTTAAACTTTAGTAATTAATATCACATTGTTAGGTGGCTGTAACTACAATGTCAAACAAAACAATTTATTGTTTAGTTATTTAAGTCAACATAAGTTATATTCATTCAGATAAGGAGAATAATATTCGTATATGTAATAAATCAGCCCCAATGAACAGATAATTTCTTATCTTTCCATGGTAGAATGGATTTGTTCATGAACGAGATTTAGTAACAACTAATTGAAATGATCAATTATATGTCATTTTTTTGAGACATGTACATATAACTGGAGTTTATGAAAGTTATCCAATCCCAAACCAATATGTGTAATATTAGATCAACTGAAACACAATATATATGTGTTATTGGACCGATTGGAACAGACAGTTTAATTTTCAACCATTTCTACAGAAATGGATGGAGCTAAAGAATGTATCTAATTTATAACGATAGTTAAATAAAAATAAAAGAAAAAATCAATTGTTTGTCAAGAAGTTTAATATTAAGATTACTAAATAAAGTTGAGTGCAAGTCGCTTCAGATTTTTTTTTAAAGATTGGCATTCTTTAGAATTAACATCTAGATTGTGATCTGCAAATAAAATTTAAATTATATTTCTTTCAACAATTGGTGGAAGAAAACAAATTAAGTTTTTAAGTTGTTGTCCTTTGAATGGAACTGTGAACGCAATCGAGTATAAAGCCAAAAGAGAAATAAAAACGATAAAAATAAATGCTCTGATGACTTAAAGTGAAAGACCCTAGAGTATTTATTTCTATCGTTTTCCATTTTCCTTGTGGTTTTAAACAAAATATCGTGTCTACATGTTGTACAACTGTTTATTTTAAATTTATCGATTTATACTTATAATCTCCTCTTCCTCCATTAAAGCACCATTCTAAATGTGTTTTCCATTGTTCAAACAGTGCTCGAAATCTCCTCTGAGCTCTTTTATGAATCCGGTCGATTTTTCTTTGCAGGTTTAATAGTTTGAAAAGTTTTTCCTTTTAATACAAGTTTGACCTCTGAGTTCAGGTAAACGTCATATGGTTACAGGTCAGGACAATCAATATCTTGGATAGTCTAACATTGAGATTTTTTACTGGGCTTGAAACGTCTTGATATGTATTAAAATGTATAGAATTCTGATGAATTATGCTGATCAATCCATGTTGCATACAAGACTCACTACGGTATTTCGACATCTACCAGCCTCAGGTAGATGGTGGTTCAGCTTGCGGGGCTCTTCATCTTTTTGAAGCCGACGGATGTCGAAATATCTTAATGAGTTTCATGAGCGTCATAATATTTTAGTAAGAAAGTTTTAATGATTTTGTTTTAATTGGGTTCGGAGGAGGCATTAAAAAACCAAAGTTGCCTTTCCTCAGAGTCTCTCAAATATCAATAATTGGTGTTGGAGACTACTTATTTAAGAAGATGGACATTAAAGGGAAGACAGTAATTTGGCGTGAGTAGCAAATGAATGAATAGCAACAGAGCTATTACTTTGCAGGTTACCCGTTTCTAATGAGAGATCTGTGGACATACATACAAACATCGACGAATGTTGAAGACACTATTGGTTACATTGTAGTTGGCAAACGCAAATCTGGAAAGTGCTGAAACTATTACAAACTATGTCATAGCAATTATTAACGTTATTTTGGTATTAATAATAGGGCAAGTACAGCTACATTGGTTCATATTTTTTCTGCCCTCATCGAATTCAGGAGTCTTGAGAGTCATATGGAAAAACAAATTTCCCAAATTTTGATGCTTTTAGAGATGAAACGAGGATGTTTTTGGAAAAAAGGTAGAAATTGAGGGTGAGAAAGACAGGAAAGGTAAACGATCTTTGATAAGATTTTTGAATTTATAAATACCAGGACAGAATTTGGCAAGAAGGGAAGGAAAAGCGGTAAATTTAGTTTTGAAGTTGAAGATGATATTGGTGGTTGACTCTTGGATGGATATGTTTGTCGACGTGGGACTAGTAATCTTGAAGATTACCCCTTAAATCCCAAGTACTAATTTGTTTAGCAAAGTCAGTACTTCATTGGATATTTACTGACTTAAATTTACCTAGTGATTCGGCATATCTTTGTAGATTTGTGACTCCAATGTTCTCATTTCTGCTTGCTTATTAATCAGAACTAATTTTCTATCTTAACTAAAAAAAAATTCCACTGTTTTTGATATGATTAAAATGAACACATACACTTGTGTGTAAAAAATTATGAATATATATTACATATTTATATTATGAAAATATAATAACTAATGTTTTAGATTGAGATATATCAGTCATTTTAAAAGAATTTCAATTTTTCTGATGATTAAGTACTTCTTACGATTTACGAATCTTTCGTAAGACAGTCTAAGTTCAGTTTCAGGAGAGTGTTGGGCTATAGCCTAGGCAATTAAAACAATTGTTACATTCAACTATCTCTAAATTCACCGTCATATCAGGCAAATTATGGAAACTATTTGATTCAAAGTTTTCACTATCTGTCACCCTCAATTTTTGTTAAATATTAAGTTACCAGAGAATAATTGATTTGTTGATTTTATGTTCTATTAAAGTAAGATATAAAGAGTAGTAGTTTGTGATTACTAAATATTTTAAAATATTTGAAACCAGTGACAGGGACCTTCTAACAGCCGCATACATGGATTCATCTAGTCCTGTAATATACTCTATTCCTATTGGTCACATCTAAACTAATCATATATCTTACCCCAGACAACACACAGAAACCAGTATATATATATAAACGTTTCACGTCTCTAATTTTCGGTTGAACCGTCATCAGATGAGTTGGTTGTCATCAGGACACCAAGCGCACTTGTGAAGCGACGGTTGGAGGCCCAAGTTGGGTCTCTCAGAATACATGCAGTTTTTATGGTCAAAAAAGGTTGTGTACGTAGTCTTTTAGTGCAGAGTTTATATATATATATATATAATCAAAAAAATAATTAAAATTTCACTGTCATCATGGGCTAAAATTATAATAAAATATTAGAAATCATGCAATAATCAACATTTTACAAATCAAGAGACTCAACATTGAAGCATAAAAAGTATTACAAATGTAGATATTCTAACTCATAAAGTCAAAGAATTACAGAAGCTTGAGATTTCAAAAAAAAATTATGAACTGTTACATTCTCAAAGAAAACTGAAACGTTAGTATTAAAATTGTCATTTTTTATAACAGATTTTGTTATTGTGTGTTGTGCATTTTATTTGCAGGTATATTATTTTGTTCATTCTGCATGACTTTTGAACTCGTGCTTGCTTCTTTATTTTACTTTTATCATCATAAAAATAGAACTGGTTAGGTGACATCCGTTTAGTAAAACTATAATTCTACTATGACTGACTTAATAATTACCAATTAAGTAGAGACAACTTTGATTGAATTGGTTATTTCAGACTCTGATGGTGGCTGATGAATTAAAAGACTGGCTGCTATTCAAATGCTTTAGTGTAGTTGTTATTTTCTTGTTTCAAGAATAAACTCAACAGGAGTTGACGAGTTTCACCTCTTTCTGAATGTTTACATTTCAAGGCGGATAGTCCACATGGGAAGTGATGATAAGTAAGCAGATAAGGAACATTTGGAATAATAATAATGTTGAATCTTAAACTAATTCTTGCCTAGAGGAACTCTTTGTCCGAAAACTTCAAACCTTATATCATCATTTCTTACTCTATTCCTACCTGTCCTCGGTGAAAATCTTGTTAAATACGCTAGATCCACTTTTTTTCTAAATTCAAAACAAATCAAAGATCATTTAAATTAGGCACAAACGCTTACTCTTAAGGTAACTTACTTTGTTCAAGAATTTTTAATAAAACAAAACAGATTTGTTTTGTTTTATTAATTTATAAAATTAATTTTATTATATTTACAATAACACTGTCTATTACATATCAATGTCGATTTCTACTAATTAAATTTAATAGATCATATATTATAAACATTAGTATCGGTCTCTTCAAACTTGATATTTTCGTTATGAGGGTAATATCCTCTTCTAAGAGGGTTGACAGCTATCGGATAGTTCTTTACTCTTTCTTACTGTACTCCTTTGTTTCCCCAAACATCCCTTTCTGGACATTTGTCCTTTCCTGCACTTTCACCCTTTTAAAATACCCCTCTTCTCTCCCACTCTTCTCAACCCCTCACCAGATGTTTTCTACATCTAGTGTTTCAGTTGGGTTTTTGATTCTGACGAAAACCGCTTGTTGCGGTTGAAAGATCTTAGTCTTGTTTTCCAATTTCATATTGTGGTTTGATCGTTGATTGTTATTTCACGTGTTTATGTGAAATCTTTTTATATATCAATGGATAAATCACATATGAAATTCTAAAATACGTCTAAGATCTTTCCATTTGTAACAAATAGAATTTCATCGGAGTAACAAGTGGAATGATTTATTATAATATTTGAAAGGTTGGCAAGAACCGAAAATTGTACTGGTCTAAATAAATTATTCCCATGTTATAGCTAAATACAGTAGTTTATGTGATTTCGTAAACTGTGGCTTAACATTTCAATGTCACTTGCTAATATCTATAAGTATATGTTACTACCAACGTTTGAAACGCTGGTATTTTACAGAATGCCTAGGCAAGGTATGAAATATGGAAAGTATTACATACTTTCCCTAGACATGTATATAATACCCAGGTATTCTATAGAATGAGAAATGCTATTTAGGCAAAGTATAAAAAAAAATATCCTGATGAGGTTATTATGTAACATCAAATCGTTGTTTCATGTCTATAGACCATGACTTCTTCTCTAATACTGCAACTTACTCGTCTGTTTTATGCAGCACAGTAAAGAATAATTTTTTTTTAAACAAATTTTAGCAAATTTGCGTATTTGACACTCTCGTACAAACCATAAAGTGCAACTGACAAATTCTGAGCTTGAGGCGCGCATTAAAAGTCACGTGTCTTGCCACGGAGATGTATTTTATACTTTGCCGGTTTTTCATTTGACATTCTATAGAACTTCTAGGAAATATGTGAAATATTAATAGTTATATATATTGCCGGCTAGATTTATGCATTATATGCAATGCCTAGGCATATACATGTTTCTCACGACAGTAATACCTGGAATACTTATAATTTTGATATTTAATGCCGGATAGGTTAGCCGATATTTGAGTAATAGATGTAATTGTATACTTATCACACCTGAACGGTTTCGTATGACATGTGTCTTAAAAGTCCTTCTTGTCAGTTCTAAACTTCTATGCGATTTTATCAGGTTAACAGTTCCGTTAATTTATTAGTATTTTTTGTAGGATTATTTAAGTTGTTCTAGGTTTTCTGAGCGTTTTTCTTTCCTCAAAAAAAAACCTCGTTTACTACTTACTCACCTTCAAAAACTAAGTAAAAGCTTGTCAATTAAAAGGAATTTATCTTTAATTTTTATAATTGTATCATGGCTACTTAAAAAAAATAGTTATTATTAAAAAAAAAACTTCATTAAACTTTCAACTTGCTCTGAAATCTTTGTGTATGATTTTTTGATATTATAATACTAATCTAGTTGAATAGGTTTATCATTGCACTGTGTTTAACTTTTCATTAACGTTCACAATTTGACAATTGTTTATATTCTTATATACTTTATGTGTTTCTTCTTATTATATAATATTTTATGATATAGGAGATCTTTTTTTAGCCATACATTTGATTATAATCTATATTAAACTTATTTCATGTACCTGCGATTTTGCTGTCTTAACAGTTGTTGCCTGCCTGATTTTTTTAAGGACAGGTTACACTTCTCTTGGAAGGCAATAGTAAACGCTAAGTAAATTTCTTGCTGTTCTTCATTTTTTAAATATGTGTTTCTTCTTTACTTTGTCGCTGTAGTATTTGCTATTTTAATCTGACAAATAGTTATTTTACTTTTTACATTTATAATTCTTAGAATAATCGTGGTGCTACTGAATATTTGTAAAATATGCCTGGAAGTTGCTTAAAACAGGTAACTTAGACAAACATTTTTACTTCATTATTGATTAATAGCACTTTGTTTTTTCTTTATGATATATTTTATTAACAATTAACGAAAAATATCCACTTTAACTCGTGAATTTCTTTTTTAATTTTACTTTCAAACTCTATGATACTAACAATGTTATGTATAACACAACTATTGTAGTAACGTTAACGACTCACTTTATTAGGTTTAAAACTATATTCTAACTACTAATACAAACTTCGAAATTTACGAGGCACGACATTCTTCTTTAGTTGTTACTAACGACCTCTATAGCCCAATAATCATAATAATATATATTTTATTTAATGATTCACTTTTTTCAATTTTTTTGGATTTCTTTGTTTTGTTTGTAATACTATAAGAATATTAATTTTTAATGAACAACCAAATGATAAAATTGTTAATTTAAAACTGTATGAAATATTATGAAGTGTTTTATAAGTAAAAAACATGCAGAACCAATATTTGAATACAATCTCATGTTTATTAAAGTTTATTAAATCTGCAGAATGAAAGAAGAGACTTGTTATTCCTTAATTGTAGAGAGCATGGCGGTTATGAATTTCCAGTATTTTATTACCTCAATCTAAAGTGGTTGGTAGCAAATATTGTTTTTCCTGGCATGTCAATAATTAGGGTATTAATTTCTAGGATGTCCATATACAATTTATTAAGCAGGCGCATGCAAGTCTTAGAACCTAATAATTTACTTATATATTTCATATTACCATTGTAAGCTTTTAGTAAATATGATATTATTGAATTACTATATTAAACATACAGCTGTCAGTTGTCTGCTTGACTCTCCAAACCATTGTTTATTACCTACCAGCTTTACACTTAATGGAATATTTTTAATAAATAATGCTTACTGCAATCATTATTTTTTGCATATGACAATAAAGCATTGAGTATCCATTTATGCAAGTAATTGTATCAATTTTCGTATAGTTTTGTAATTTCCACAAGTTAAATTTGACTTTAATAGGGACTTCGTCTTTGCAACCCAAATGAATATACTGATAAATCCTAAACTTCTTTAGTTTAAATGCAACCAGATTATTTAGGTATTATATTATAATGGAAAAGTGTTCAAGAATTAGAATTTTATTTCAAACGTACAGCATTGAGACTACTGATTGTAAAAATTTCTCACGTAATTATGTCTTGTAATTAGAAGTCCAACACTTCTGGTTATACAGAGAAAGCATCCGCTTATGTAACTTTTATTCTTTCAAGTTAACAAAAAAAAAACTGGAGTTCTCTTCTCAAATTTAGTATAGGTAAACTTATTATTAAACTCCAGATAACTTAATTAATTGATTAATTCTAATTTGGCTTGATTGATTCCAGCATCATTAAATCAACTATGATGGGAATAATTAATTCCTAATCCAATATTCTCACTTCAGCGTTCCCTATCGCAAGAATGCGCTCAAACTCGTTAGGTATTTCACATTTTCTTCTTAGCACTTGTGTGGTTTGAATAGATTAAGATATATTACAGCTAATCAATCAACTTTACACTTTTGGCTCAGGTTTATCAAGATTGATTCGATTTGGTACTTGACTAGGAAAATTTTTTTTTCGTTACAAACAGATAAATTTAGAACAGGTGAGGAATTCTTTTTATTTTAATAGCAATCCACTGATTGTTATTATGCTTCCCTCCGAAGTAACATTTTATTATAACCAATTATTACTGGAAATATCTGAAATATCAATTATTAACCCTATTTAGTAAGTTTTTTGCGAAAAAGCTGTTTCTATATTGGCAAAAAGTACCTTCTTTCCTTTTGCACTCTTGGCTTTAGTCAAATAATATATATATTATTCCAATCAAGGAGTGTTGCATTTTATTTTTATTATGGTACATAAATAAATAAATAAAACAATAGATACACAGACTTTCTTAACACAAACACATTTTTCCCTTCCGTAATTCACCAAGATTTCTCTGACTGTCATAAATTCCTTCTAGTATTTTGTTTCTATCACACATTATTTCTATAAACATGAGAAAAATAAACATATGAGAAAAATAAATATTATGCTACAAATGGGTGAGTACAAAAACTAATCAAGTTTGACATATTTGTAACAAAATATTCAGTATCAACTTAAATGTTCTGCAGCTCAGATTCTGATTGTATTATCATCTTATTCAATTTCTTTCAAGAACGTAAGGTCTTTTTTTGTTAGAAGTGTTTCTATAGTATATGTTATTCTTTTCCATTCCGATTCAGTCCAAGATTACACTTATTTTTTTCTTTTACAATTTCTTATTTCTGTGTATAAGACAGAAATGCATATACCCAGACCTACACCAAAGTTTGGTGTAAGGACTGACTAAATTAAGTATCTACAGGGAACTGGCATATATATATATATATATATATATAAAATTTACATAAGGGGTTATTGAGGATTTTGGTCATAAAACATACAACTCCTGATCATCAGCCGACGTTTCGCCAAAAGTTGTTTGGCATTTTCAAGGCTAAAAAACAATTTATTAAACGACATAAGTAAAACAAGATAAATACATCATCGGACACCATCCAACAGAAAACAAACGACACAAACAACAATTATAGTACCCAGAGAACCACAAAAGTATCATAAAATACCTAGTGTTATTATGATCATTATTATTATTATTTAAAAAACAAACATTTGTCGTTTAAACCTAATTGCGTATTATTAATTATTCAGAACACTAAAAAACCACAACAGACAGTAATAAACACAGCAAATTACAAAACCATGAAAAAAAGAGTCAAAAATTAAAAGAAATTCAGAGGAAAAAACAAAAACCTTACAAATATATTACCTTGATTTCGAAGAAACACTAATTTACTGGTCCATGCTTATATCTGGCTACATTCTCTGGGTACTATAATTGTTGTTTGTGTCGTTTGTTTTCTGTTGGATGGTGTCCGATGATGTATTTATCTTGCTTTACTTATGTCGTTTAATAAATTGTTTTTTAGCCTTGAAAATGCCAAACAACTTTTGGCGAAACGTCGGCTGATGATTAGGAGTTGTATGTATCCTCAATAACCCCTTATGTGAATTTGAAATATCAGTGGTCGAGAAACTATATCAATATATATATATTTGTATATGTTGGCAGCAGATCTTCATCCAAGCATACATTGTTGAAAAGCAGAGCAGATTCTGCATTCACGACTTTTTTAAGTAGCTGTTCTTTTTTCCTAATTACACTTCTATGTTGCAGAGGCAATGCAAATAGCAAATTTCCCAGCGACATTTTCAGGCAAAAAACATAGTACAATAACTACTAAAATTTATTCACTACTTACATAAGATTATAAGAGAAAACACAAGCTTTCGGCCTCGTAGGTCATTCTCAGGCAGAAGAAAATAAAACACATAAATACTTTGAGTTATTATTTATCTATTTTATTATTTTAACAAGAATGTGCAATTCAAACGAAGGTAGGACTCGAATGATAAATATGTGTGGATTCAGTAGCTCTCATGAACTGTTTTGATTTATTCATGTTTCTTGGCCTTTCAGCCACAACATGATAAAGTAGAATAGGTTGATGTTTTCTAACGTGGAGCCCTTTCGCCACGTCATGAGAACGAACTGTCCGCTCACTAATGATACACGACGAAACGGTCCTCGTTACCTCTCATGAACTAAGAGTCAACACACTTTTTGCTAGTTTTCCATATGTAACATGTCAATTTAGGATATATTTATAAGTATTCCTAAATAAGGGATTGGTAATAAGATATTCGTTAAAAAGAGAGAGGGCACCACGTGTAAATGATTTTTTTTAAAAATTATTAAAAACTTTAGTTTTAATGGGAGAATTAGTATTGAATGTATTCCTGTGAATATTTATGGAATACGAAATGGAAATATTAGCAGTAATTAAAACAGAATTGTAAGTGTATCTACGAGATCATATATAACCACCTATGCCTTAGGTGGTTATATACACCTAAGGAGGCGGTTATATGTAGGCGATAATGCCTTATATATGCATAATCACCTCTGCCTAATGACTAACCTAACTTTCTGTGAACTGTGGTAGACATTACAATTATCAGTTGTAGGCATGGATCTAATCCTATTGAATCCAATGACTTACTGTGCCAGTGAGGTTGCTTAGACAGAGTCAGTGCCTGTTGGTTATTCAGTTAACGAAGCGTTTGTAGTTGATTGTCATTTACTTCGTAGCCATTGGATTCAGGGAGAGTAGTCAGTCTTGAGTGTGATTATTATGTTAGCACATGTCAGGGTGAGTAGTGACTAGTGACTGAGAAATTTCAAAGCAGTTTATGGAAGACCAATAATCTGTTTTAGTCGTTTTTGTTTACTGCTAAACATAAGGAATCTAACGGTAAAACGGTTGTTTTAATGCTAGCAATAATATTGTAGTTAAAATAAGGGAGACAAATATTTTCTATAAATTTTAATCAAAAATCTGGCGTGGCCTACACTCAACTTAATATCAATCTTCTTGGGTATATAATATATAATGTCTCATTTAGGCATAATGTAAACATCTAAATGGGAGATGTTTATTAGTCTTTCATTTCTGAGGTAGTCAGATAGTAGTGATTGATCGACTTGTCAACATATAAGCTTATTTTTGTGTATCACACCACTGATGCAAATAATCTGATTAGTATAACTAAAGCAGTAATAACATTTTTGAAAAGCCAAAGTAAAAAATTTCTTGATACGTAATAATCTCCTGCAAGAGAACATGGCTTTTGTTCAAGTAGCGAGTGGATTTCTTACATCGTTTACTTCACCTCCTTTTATATTGAATATTTAAGCCAAATTTTAAAATTTAAAACAGGAAAATACTCATTTTTTCTCTGAAAGACATCATAAACATCGAGGAAAAAACGTTGTTTTAAGATAATTTATAATTAAGGATATACGTTAAATACATTTATTAATCTTCAAACGAAAGATTTCAATTTTGAATTACGTTTTTGGTAATTTAGGTCTTTTCATTTTTGACATTTCATTTTCATTTCATTTTTGGTCTTTTATAGAATTATTATACTGGAAATTTAATAGCTCCTTAGTATTTAATAAAATCATTTTCCTTCCCCTTGGTTAAAATCATGTATACACATTTTTTCTGAGGGAGTGATATCTTTTCCCTGCCTATTGTACTCTGTTATAAAGTTGCTAAGAATGTATATTGAGCTTAGCCAGTTTACTGAATAATGAAGTTTTTGAATATATAAGATTTAATTCGTTTTATGTTATAATTATTTTTTTAGGAATTATAATAGGAGTAATGTTTAATTTTGCAGTTACCATGACAACTAAAAGTGGATAATTGGTTCATAACAAACTTTCCTTGTATTTTCAAGAGTTCCTATTTAGAAATAGACATCTGTCTATCAACTCACCACTATCCGGATATATATTCTAGTTATTTTTTTACTTCTACTTCAAATCATATGTATTGTAGAAGTATTTATGACTCTGGACTCGTGATTTAACTATTGGATTAAAAGGAATCGAGTGGATGGACATCCATAGGTGACATCCACAGGTGTGATCCATAGGTGACATCCACAAGTGCCAGCCATTGGTGGCATCCGTAGGTGGCATCCAAAGAGTGATTCTACTGTGATATGTCAATTTAGTGTCAAATATATAACTATATTTCTTTTAACCGTCTTCAGGACTTTGAGAAGGTTATGTACATATGACAACAGTACTTCCGTCCAACTTTGTTTGAGCTGAAAGTCTGTTGGATAAAATTTGTAGGTAATCTAGTAGAAAATTTCGAATATTAATGTAATTAGCCAGTTTACATACTTAAATCAAAGTCAAAGCCAGCTATTCAGTATAATTTAAAACTTTGATAGTTGGGAGCTTCTAATTTTTGAAAATAATAAATACCAACTATTAGACTAGAATAGTGAAAAAACTGGATATTTGTCAACAAACATAAATTCTCCTTCTTGAGGAAAGAGTCCATTCGTCACATTTCAGTATCATGGTAAGATACTACAATTCACAAAAATGAAGTAATTAGAATTGTTATTAAGTTTTGAGATTTATTAAAGCATTTTATGAGAGAAATATGGTTTACCATGGAAGACAAAGGAAATTTATTTACGTTTATTGGAGGTGATTTTTTTACATGTAATAATATTATTAAGATATCATTATCAACCGTCATACCTCGTCTTCCGCTGGTGAAGTCGCCCGACCGTGGCACTAACATATGCATGTATTTAATAATATTATTCCTCTTATATCTCATATAAGTCAATCAATTATTTAAATTTTTCCATTATTAACATCAATTTTATCTCAGTAGATTCGCTCAAAAAATCTCTAAGTCAATGTAAACATCGTAAAAAAAAATCAAAAATTCGACAGGTATAGCAGGTGTACCTTAGTCCAGGATAAACAAACAGTTTTTATAGCTTTATTGCTGTTTGTCCTGATTAAAATTTCATGAATTTTTGTAATAAATTGCTAATTTTTGGTCAAATTTTCATGATTTTTTAATGAGCCTTTTGGCGTCAAAAAAACATTTTCTGAAAACAGAAATCGTACTGTAACGCCCCTTAGAAGAATGTAATTCTAAAAAAATTATCTCAACTCATTCTCCACATAATCTTCTATCTCTATGCATAGTTTCATTTTGATCCGTCAAACGGTATGGCTTGTATTGCTCCTACAAGCTTTGGGATTGAATTATAAGTCAAAATTTATACATTTTATTGAAAAAAAATATTTCCCGTTGTTTTAAAATTCTGAATATATTTTTCATTTTTACATTTGCAGCCTTAAAGATAATACCAAAATTTGGAAACTCTAGATTTAGCAGTTTAAGAGAAAAAAATGTTATCTGAAAACCGGTTTTTGGCAAAAAAAAGTGACTTTCCCGTCATGCATAAAACAATAGGGATTATCTACACTATGGGGCCTATTTTAGTGTAAAATATGAACTTGATATCAAAGATTCTGGACCGTAGCGTGGTAATAAGCAATGCTAACGCACTCACCCACGCACCCACCCACACACACAGACATCATCGAAAAAACTTCATAAACTGACTTTTGGGACCTCAAAACATATAGTTTTGTCAAAACTCGAGACCGAATTTTTTCACGATCACTATACTTTACTTATAGTAAAGTAATAAACTTTTATTTTTTTAAAAATTGATCTAAGACATTAAATACCAGCACTCCCTTAAAAAAATTAAAACCAGTATTGAAATAACTTTACATTGAAACAAATAGATAAGTGAATATTATTTCAACTAAGTTCAATAGAGAATAACAGTCTCATTTAGTGTTGATCTTATCAAATTATTGATTATAAACGACTAACTTTAAACTAACTGGCATTGACTTCTACTATTGACATAGGGAAACAGACGTGTTTTAGTTGAAGAGAACATATTTGGAATGGTTTTAAAGTTGAAATACATAACTTTGTTAATGTGAACTTAACACTGTAAAAGGAAGACCACTTTAACATATAGTTAAACATACGAGATAGTACACTATTAGAAGAACAGGGATACTTTAATACATCACACATTGTTTTAAGGAGTTTAATTTAATTTCTGCTAAAGTGTTTTATTTATGGTGTGCTAAGTAAAAGTTGTGTCGTATTTCACACAAAATTTTTTTAAAATAATTTTACTTTTTGACCAAATAATAAAAAAAAAACAGAATTATAAACAAACCATAAAAATTATTATTTGAATCTGTTAGTAGAATAGGAAATTCATAAATTAATAGAATTTAATTTAGTAAACAAATTTAAATAAATTAGATTCATAAGAATAATTTTGAATCTAGTAAAGAATCATATAAGTCGGAATTTGTAGAAACCTATCATTTCAATTTAAATTTTATGGCTTTATATTTGAAAGTGTTTTACAGAATATTTTTAGAATTTAACAAATTTTCTAGAATTTTAACAAAATATTTAAAATTTATTAAAAATGGCTGTAAGTTAAAAAAACAAGGTTAATTAAGTTGTATTGGGTTGAGAAATAATTTCCCGAAGGAAAAAGTCCCCCGGAAGTAATAATCCCCGGAGGAAAAATCCTGCCGGAACGAATCTCTATGAGGAAAAATTCCCTTTCCTACGGATCATCGGACTCCCTCTCTCTCTCCTCACTCTCTCTCTCTCTCTCTCTCTCTCTCTTCTTTCTTTAATTAAGCATGTATGTAAATAATCTACCATTACGGCAGGACATATAAACCATTATCACTCAGTAGATGCCCCTCTTCATTAATATGAAGATATTCTTCTTCAACGTTAAAAAGAACATCGTCCGATGAAGGAAAAGAAACATATCTACATTCTTTTGATATTTATTCATAACTATTTTTTCCTTAATGGAAATTTATATTGTATAAAGATCAAAAATAGCTTTTGATATAGAAAGTTAGCGGTGGACAGTATATACCGTATAATTAATTTGTATAACTTGTTGGAGGTAGACTGGAGCTTAAAAAAAAAAATAGACAGTAGGTGTAAGACATTCTTGAAGTGGGTACGATGAAAATATCACCTATACAATAGGTCATATTCCTTTTATAATTTATTATAGAACTTGTAAACCATGGTGTAATTAGGGAAAAAAGTTTGGTAAAAGTAATGTCATATGTTCTGTGGATAAGTATTGTTTTTCAATTATCTACATAGATAATATGTTTTTCTACCACATTAAGAACAATAAGTATGTTCCCCACATGTATTCTTGTTAATCATATAGAGTAAGTATATGTACACAAAAAGAATGAATGATTTCTTTTGTATGTTTTGGGTCCCAAAAATTTCAATCCGAGGTACTGAAAATAGTGTTCTGAATATAGAAAGATGGTACATGAAATGAGCATTTGATGTCACATACATAAAACTTTTTATTGTGTGCAGCGTACCCGTTTTGTAGGTAGTCATACCTGTTTTGATTTATTCATATTGCTTAGTCTTTCGGCCATATCATGATAAACCAGAATAGGTTGATGTTTTATAACCTGAGCCCTTAAAGTATAAGTAGGTATAAGGTAGGTACTCACACCACAGCCGTCATATTGTTTTTTATAAAGTATTTCCTTGGGAACTCTTCCATTTCTGCTGAGGAAAGTACAAAGTCTTCACAATCCTCTATGTATAATAGTAGTTATAGAGAAAACTGTAATTAATTTTAACGCAGCCAGATTCGCTACGCAGAAGTCAAATAATTTTTTTCTATTTTATAGGGAACATTTACAAAAAAAACTGAAAGTTCGCCTGTCATAGTTAAATAATAATGATGATAAATTTTCCTTAAAAAATGTTAATGTTTACATAACCATATTTCTATCAACTGGATAAAATAGATTACTCTTTCGATACGCTTTGCAAAATTTTTTCCTTTAAGCAAAAAAATTAGTTTAATAACGACCTCATTGATAATTGATAATGAATTTATTGTTAATTTAATTAGCAGGCTATTTCATAGATTTAGGACACTACCAAAATTTGATTAAAATATTTAGAATAATTATTCGTACAGCATAACTAAAAAATCTGGAGTGGCCTACACTCTACTTTACTATAAGTAACTCAATGTCAAATTTCTTGAGTATATAAAACATAACGTATCATTTAAGCATAACATAAATATCTAAATGGGATATAATTATTAGCATTGCATTCGTGAGGTAGTACAGATAGTGATTGAAGGACATATCAATTTATAAGCTTATTTTTGTACATCACAAATAATTTATTATTTGTAAATAATTTCATTTCGTATAACTACAGCAGTAATAACATTTTTGAAAAACCAAAGTGAACATTTCTTGAAACGAAATATTATCCTACAAGAGAACATGGCTATTCCTCAAATAGCCAGTAGATTTCTTACATCGTTTACTTGACATCCTTCTACATTGAATATTAATGTAAAATTTTCAAATTTGAAACAGTAAAATACCCTTTTTTTCTCTGAAAAACATCTTAAACAGCGAAGAAAATGTTGTTTTAAGGTGATTTGTTAATTAAAGATGTACGATAATTACAGTTATTAATCTTTAAACGAAAGATTTATATTTTGAATTATCTTTTACATTTTTGATTTTTAACAGAATTATTATACTGGGAATTTTATGGCTTCTTAGTATTTAATAAGATCATTTTCCATCCCCTTTGTCAAATAACATATATACGAATTTTTTTTTAATGAGTGTTATCATTTACCTGCACAATATTATTCCTCTTACATCTCTTATAAGTCAATAATATATTTTAATTTTTCCATTAGAAACATCAATTTTATCTCAGTGGATTCGCTCAAAAAATTTCTAAGTCAATGTAAACAATGTAAAAAAATACAAAAAATTCGACAAGTATAGCAGGTGATCTCTTAGTCTAGGATAAACAAAGAGTTTTTATATCGTTATTGCTCTTTCCCGTAATTGAAACTTCATGATTTTTTTTTTATGAATTGCTAATTTTTTGTTCCATTTTTGGTCAAATTTTCATTATTTTTAACGAGCCGTTTAGCGTCAAAAAAACTTTTTCTGAAAACACAAATCGTACTGTAACGCCCCTTTAGCGAATGTAATTTTAGAAAAAAATATCTCAACTCATTCTCCATATAATGTTCTATTTGTAGGCATAGTTTCATTCTTGTCCGTCAAACAGTATGGCTTGTATCGCTCTCACAAGGTTTGAGATTGAATTATAAGTCAAAATTTTTACATTTTATTGAAATAAAAATATTTCCTGTTGTTTTAAAATTCTGAATATATTTTTCGTTTGTTGCATTTGAAACCTCAAAGATAATGTCAAAATTTCAAAACCCTTGGGTTATCAGTTTAGGAGAAATAAATGTTTTAAAAAAAACGGTTTTTGGCAACAAAAGTGACTTTCCCATCATGCATAATTCTTCCTAAACAATAGGGATCTTCGTCTTTATGAGGCCCATTTTTGTGTAAAATATCAACTTGATCCATCAAAGATTCTGGACCGTAGCGTGGTAACAAGCAATGCTAACACACTCACCCACCCACCCACCCACCCACACACACACAGACATCATCGTAAAAACGTCATAAAACGACTTCTGGGACCTCAAAACATGTAATTCCGTCAAAATCTCGAGATCGAATTTTTTCACGATCACTATACTTTACTTATAGTAAAGTAAAAACGAACAACGAAGTGGGATCATATCTTTACTTCAGTTGGTCGCTTGTATTCTAGCATTTAATTTGCATATAATGTATTCAAGAATAACATGTATTACAAGAAGTATATGTGACAGAAATACTTATCATTCATCTTCAAGAACAAACAAAAAAAGATATATAAGAACTAAGTTAGTTTAATCATAACCATCAAAAAAGATGTGAACAATTGTTCAATTTAATGCTTTTTAAAATAAATAACTTTTAATAATTGTTTTTAAATGGCAACATGTAAGGATGTCATCAATTCAATTGTGGTTTTATATATTTTTTCGTAATTTTTTGCTCTTTTTTTAGCTATTGTTGCTTTAGAATACTTATAATCTAATGTTGGATTTGGTTTTGTTCATGTTTTTATGTCGTGTTATTTAATATTTCTGTTTGAATGTGTTTCACTCACCTGAAATGATTATTTAATTTTCTCATTGTTTCCATGTTATGATATTTGTTGGTTTTTGTTGAATTTATTTATTTAACTTGAATGAAGGATTTACTTCACTTGGGCGTTTTAATAGTGTACTATTTAAAACGTTTTGTTTGAGTATATATTTACTTTTTAATGGTGATATTACTTTTCCAATATATTTTCATACTTTTATTTATTGATTGAATATGCTCACTCTACGATAAATTCATTTTATTTCATTTGGAAATTATTTTGTTTGGAGATTGTTTCCCCTGGGGTATTTTCTCCGGAGTGATTATTTTTTCCGAGCGATGTTTTCTTACCTGTATGGAGCACTGATATAGTCTCACAAAGTTGCAGAATGTATTGATGATGTACCATATGAATTTACAGATTTAGATGTCAGGAATTTTCTTTTCGAATATTTCTTTCTCTGATTTCTCTTTCCTGTTTAAAATATGATTCAGCTGTTTAAACTACTATGTTGTGATCTTTAAAATGATTACTAAATATCCTTAATAAACATTGCATATTCCTGTAAGTTTGGCTGTTCGAAAGGACAGTCAGTGTAATGTAAACAAATGGTCTTTTTCACAGACCCTCACTGGAAAGACGCTTTTTTGTATTTCATGGAGTGAGCCACATTCCTGAGGACGTCTACGTCACATGATGCGACCAATCCAAGTAGTAACACGCCCAATGTTAATTAAATTCGGTAACCTAACGGCAGTCGGTGCACTGAACTGAAAGAATCACTTCTTGTACGCTCAAGATCAAGAGCACAACGATTCAAGAGCAATCTTTAACAACAGAATTGTGCTGTTGACTCCAAGAAGAAAGAGGTGACTTCATGGAATAGAATTGTTATATGCTTCTTAATGAGAAGAGGGAGGCAGGTATTTCACTATGAAAATGACGAGTGTAAGAGGTTTTAGAGAGAACGAAGTGACGATGTGGTTGTTGTATAGTGTAATAATGATATCAGAAAGGTAGTGGAGACAGGATGAGGTTCGTGAATTAGATAAAGGAGCAAACAAGTTTAAAATTTTCATGAAAGTCATTCAGATCAGATCTGTATTGAAACCAAACTAAAAATTATAAATTTCAAAAAGGTCTATTTTGAATATAAAAAAATTGAACGACAGTCCAAGGTATAGTACATTCATTACTATCACAGTTTTGATTACTGTAAGAAAGATGGGAAAGCGTTGAGTATTACAAATAAAGTTTTCACAATGAAAATGTGAAACCAAAATAAACGTATATATATCAATATCAGTCCTAAAACTGGTCTAAGATATTTCCACCAGCAACACTCATCGCCAAAGTCACTAACTGTTTCTGCCAGGGAGTTGGCTGCTACACGTTGAAATACCTTGGTCGTATTACTCATTGTGGTATGTTGATTTATTTTTTTATTTATATATGTAACATGCTGAAATTTATTTTTTTTATTTCGTCTTTGTTTTGAAATGTATCTTTATACTTTTACAAAGAATGGAAGTAAAAGGTCTTTAAGATAATAAATATTCAAACATATCCTCAGTATGAGTAGAATATTCATTATGTACGGAATGGTCTTATAGCTATCTGAAGTGATTTCACAGGTCACACCCAAGAAGACAGTTTCTGATTGCAGTAGTTGGAAATCACTTTCACAAAACCGATTCTGAAAGTAAATTTTGTATATTGAAGCTCCTTAAATTTTAATACAATTGATTTAGAAATCTACATTATTAAATAAACTAAATAAAATATTGCTATAATTTAATTATATCTCAATGGACAATAAGTGATATCATGTGAAAGTTTGCAGCGTTTAATACGAAGTAGTAAACAAGAAGATTGAGTCCTTGTTTACTGGTTCATATTGAATGAAGAATCATATTAGTCGACTATTAGGAGGTCTGATTATTTAATCTTTTTGGTCTAATTCACCTCACTTGATTATCAACAGTAAGTTATATTCATAAAAGACGAATCATAGAAGAAACAAAATAAATATTATAGTAATATCAGGTCATACAAGTTATTAAGATTATGTGTTTACCAGCTGACCTGGTGAATTTCGGGCAGCCTAACAGTCAATGAATATCGGGCTAACTTTAGCATTTCGTATTTAATTATTAACATAACAGCTGACTCGATAGTTGTTGCCCAATAACCATACTTGGATGAATGATGTAATTATATTAGCATTGTAATAGAATGCACTAAGATTCAAATCAGGTTCGAGCATTATGTTCTCGATTGGATTACAATCTCGCTTCTCATTGCTCGTTTGTTTCTGAGCCTCCTGTTGCCTTTTTCTTTCGTGCTTGGTACGTTGAACAGCCAATCACTCGTATTTTGGGAGGAATAACTGCATTTAAATGGTGTTGAAATGTGTTGAACAGCAAACAAAATTTGGAATGAATTATTTCTATGTAAATAAAAATGTTTCCAACCAAGTTTAGTCGCAATCGGTTGATTGGTTTAGGAAGACATAAGAGACATACAGACACACTCACGTATATATATATATATATTCCCATTTCTTATTGTGGTTTGATCATTGATATATATATATATATCTACATGAGGGGTCTGGTTCTAATATCTGATTGGTTGATGCAGGACCAAATAAGCTTGACTCATTTATTAGTTGAAGGCTTCTAGCTTTGATCGAAGTCACGTACAGCGGTTCTTCTCTTCCATGAAGTCGGCGGAGATGACTTCATGGAAGAGAAGAACCGCTGTACGTGACTTCGATCAAAGCTAGAAGCCTTCAACTAATAAATTAGTCAAGCTTATTTGGTCCTGCATCAACCAATCATATATATATATATATATATAAAGATTTCACATAAACACGTGAAACAGCAATCAATGATCAAACCACAAAATGAAATGAGAAAATAAGACTAAGATCTTTCAACCGTAACAAGCGTTCTTCGTCGGAGTCAAAAACCCATCTTAGTCTTTTTTTCCGATTTCATATTGTGGTTTGATCATTAATGTATATATATGCAAAAAAATCACAATAAATTAACACGTGATGCAATCAATGAAGGTTAAACCCACAATGGAAAAATGAAAACAATAGAAATAAATGCTCTGAGGCCTTTCAATTTATGTCATCAGAGAGCAAACAAAGTAAAAGCTAACTTTTATGTTAACTTCTCAGTTTTTACTTAGTTTGCTGTCTGATGACATAAATTGAAAGGTCTCAGAGCATTTATTTCTATTGTTTTCCTTTTTCCATTGTGGTTTAAGTTCATATGTATAATTTGTATAAATACGGAACAGACCTTCTTTTATACAAATTCAATTGCCTTAATCAAATGTACCTTTCTTTTAAGCAGTTTTTCAAATCTTCTGATTAATTTCAATTCTTCTGGATTCTGCTGGGGAATTCTAGTGTACAATATAATTAAATAAATAGTGATGTCCAACCGGAGTTTTGCTGATATGAATCACCAGCTGAATCCAGAAGAATTGAAATTAGCCAGAAGATTTGAAAAACTGCTTAAAAGAAAGGTACGTTTGATTAAGGCAATTCAATTTAACACAATGAATATATATATATATATATACAATTAAAAGAAACGGTCCAGCGGACTTTTTTAAATAAAATAAATTCAAAACGAAGGAAACACACAGAAAGACACAGACATAACTCACATCGATATTTCGACCATCGTCGTCATCAGGAGGTGTGAAGAGCGAAGAGTCCCGCAAGAGTCACCGCCCTGCCTTCTTGCGGGACTCTTTGCTCTTCGCACCTCCTGATGACGACGATGGTCGAAATATCGATGTGAGTTATGTCTGTGTCTTTCTGTGTGTTTCCTTCGTTTTGAATTTATTATATATATAATATATATATATATAATATATATATATATATATATATATATAAAGGTATTGTTTACCACTATTATTCTGTGATTTGTCATGAGGTACCTACTTTAGTATCTTATAAAACGATCTCTCATTAATTCTGTCATCGTATAATATTAAGTAACTATTTCTCCTTTTCTAAACCATAGGTATATGTCTGCATAATGGAATAATCTCACTGAGAATACTAATCAAATAATTATCCGTGTGAACGGTGCAATTTTACTTAATTACATGTTATAATACTGTATTCCTTAATTTTCTACCTGCTTATGATTAAAGAAGCAGGCTTCATACTTCTCCCTTTCAAATATGTTTTGTGAATTTCAAGTTTACACTTTACATTAAACTGCAAGCTTTGCTAACAAGTTATCAAAGCTTGGATGACTTTTAATTATTAAAATATGGTTTAATTAGGGCAATTAGGATTTTTTTTTAACAGTTTGAAGTACTCTCTGAAAAGGTTTAATTTCACTGATATGCCAAAGTTGACCAGATTACGTGGCAAGGTTTTGTAACATATCTTGTATTCATTGGGTAGTCATTAAATATATATTTCTATTAATATTTTCTTTATTTTATAAGTAAGAACAGGAGTTTAATACTACTCAGAGTGGGACCAAAAAATTTCTTTTTTCTTGATTATCCCTGTTTAATTTTCTTTATGAATCGGTTTTGTTGTACTATAAATAAAAAATATAGTTAATATTTTAACAAAAGTAAAATGGTAATAAAAATAAATCAATTTCAAGCTTTCAAAAGATATTAATGTTTTGAAATTTTTAGAAACCATTGTTCAAATTTGCTAATTCGATGTACAAATTAGTGATATCCCGTTGCGTGCAGAATCCAGTTGAGGAGATGGACTGTAAGGCTGCCACTTGCCACTTGCAGCAAAGCCAGGTACCCCCCCCCCCCCCCACTCACTCCACCAAAACTTTGGAAAGTAGTTACTTCAACAATGGCAAGTGCCAAGGAAATTAACTTAAAGTGTAAGGATTCATAGATGGAAACTAATTATAAATCACAAATATGATTCTATCGGGTTTTATTAAAATTTTAAGAATATATACTGATTTAGTTTGTGTAAAAACTAATATAGGATTACCATGGTCAACTCTCCATGGAAAGTCATTAAAAATCTACACAATAGATTTTATGCAAATACTATGCCCTCCATCTAATATTTGCTTATTTTTAGTGTTGCACGTATTTCATAAACTCATTGTTACTGGATTACTTTCAACTGGGGAAAATGTGATAACATACATTTTACTAATTTTTATTTATTTAAATATCTGATATTTTTTTGAAACCAATGATTAGATTGCATTACATTTTTTTTTCTACTAACATAATTTCTTTCTTTACAGGATAATCATTCCTGGGAATATTTATTAGAAGATGTTTGCCTATATTCTTACCTAAGAGTTTTTCCTTGACTTAAAACCTCTAAATATTTTATGTAATTTATTATTTGATTTATAAAGAATATAACTAATTTTAGTGATTTTACTGATTGCTTTTTTTAATGACCGTTATTTTTTAATCCTCTATACATATTATAAACTAATTATATAGAAATATAATTGATAGGGTGGGTAAGGGTGACTTTTCATGTAGTTAAATTTGAATGCATTAAGATTGCAAAGTCTAATTGATAATTTACCTTAATTAATCTGTTTAATCTGATCACAGTTTTTTTTTTATAACAATTCAATGGATTCTTGAAATAATTAATTACTCTCGTATATCAACCTTTCACCTGTGGACCCATTTAAACTGCTATTCTATAAAATCAAAGGGAATTATGCTCATAGAAAATAACGTATCACACAAGTTGTTAAACACATGTGATGTGGTTTATCATTATAGTTTCTGGAATAAACCCTAATGAAATGTATAGCAGTCAAAACTGGGCTATATAAAGTGGGCTAATGGATGTAATTAAACCAAATTTACTTGAGTTTCCTACTTGGTAACGTGACTATATATATATATTAAGGTATTCTTTTCTTGACCACTATTACCTAATAAACACTTTTTCTTCTTCTTGGAGTTTGGTCAGGGTTAATATACGGAATCACTAATTAATTTTAAGACATCCTCAGGGTTATAAATCAAGGCTAGCTTCTAATACCGAACCAACAAAACCGTTATCTCGGTTACATACAATTGTGATAACGATTTTGTTGGTTCGGTATTAGAAGCTAGCCTTGATTTATAGCCCTGAGGATGTCGTAAAATAAAGACGAAATGTGGCGAAAAGGTGATTCCTGTAACTTCCTGTAACTGCGTTTACCGTTTGGAGTGTACTCGATGTGATGCTTTTTACGTTGGCTTGGCTTCAACCTAGCTGAGCCTGCGTATGAACAATCACAGGGCGTCCGTTGGTCAGCGCAGAGACCTACCCATAGCTATCCATGCTAATTCCCAAGACCTCCCTTTCAATGATTGTTTCAGGGTACAAATCCTCAAACAAATCCCCGAGTCTAATTCCCATGTCACCCTTAGAGCTTCCGAAGAGGCATTCATATGCCTCCTTGGGGCTCGTTCTCCTCCTGGTCTTAACCTGTACCGTTAATTATTTTTTATTTTTTTATTATTATTATTATTATTATTTCATTATTATTATTTTTTATTTTTTATTATTACTATTTCGTATTTTATATATTTTTTATCTTGTTTTCTAAATAAATATTGGAGGGATTTCTATTTTTCCTCTCCTCCGCTGGGGGGCAGCATTGCGATGGTTCCACGAGTTACTCTGGAGGCCAGTAGCAGTTTGCTTCTCAACGCGAGTACTTCGCACTTCTTCCCGATGACGACGGATGTCGAAATATCGAAGTGAGTTCTGTAGTGTCTTTCTGTGTTCTTTTCTCTGTGTTAAAGTATATATATATATATGTAGTTCAGTGTACAAAAAAGAAACGTAGAGAAATTAAAAGTACACACTTACAGTCTCTAATTTTTGGTTGGAACCTTTTCAGATGGGATACCATATGAAAGGGAAACCAATATTACGTATATATATATATAAAGATTTCACATAAACACGTGAAATAACAATCAATGATCAAACCACAATAAGAAATGGGAAAACAAGACTAAGATCTTTCAACCGTAACAATCGGTCTTCGTCAGAGTCAGTTGGGTTTTTGACTCTGACGAAGACCGCTTGTTACGGTTGAAAGATCTTAGTCTTGTTTTCCCATTTCTTATTGTGGTTTGATCATTGATATATATATATATATAATATATATATATATATATTATTGATAAAAGTATCGACTGTGGAATAGAAACAAAACAATAGTTTATCGGGACTCGGTCAGTTTGACCGAGTCCCGATAAACTATAGTTTTGTATATATATATATAACCCCGCAACAGGTTACTAGCCGTTCGTGCTTGGTCTCCCTTTCTCTTTTCTCCTGAAGACGGATTGCCCAAAATTTTAGTTTGTAAGTGTGTTTCTTTACTTTCTGTGCTACCTATCTTCAATTTTGAACTATTATTGTGTCCAGTTTGGATCGTATTTCTGTTTATTAAGTATATATATATATATATATATATATATATATATATAGTTCAATGTACAAACGGAAACATGGTGACATTAAAAGCACATACAGTCTCGAAATTTTGGTTTGAACCGTCTTCAAGAGAGATAAGAGAGGGAAGCCAAGCGCACTGATTCAGAGACGGTTGGAGACCAGCAATATTGCCGCATGCGCGCCCGGTCACAGAGAATAAGGTAGACAGGAGTCAATTTGTATGATATGTATGTAATAAGACAAATCAAAAAATAAATAATACCGTCTGAAGGAAGTTTAAATGACTTTTATCTCTAAATTGTCTTAAAAAGTTCTACTTTAAAATTCGTAATGCTTCTTTGACGTTAATCATAAGCATAGGAATGATAAACAAAACTAGAGACCTAAGTGACCTAAGCCTTTTGACCGCACATTTTTGTATTTATTACCAATTCTCTATGGACTTTCGGGTCTATATTTGGAGTTAAATTTCTTACCTTTATGAGATTAATGACTCCTTATAGAACAGTGCCTTTAATTCATGTACAGACAATTGAAAGCTATATTTTAAGGTTCCTTTACCTCATTAAATAGGTGTTTTTTTTTAAAGTTAGTTGGATATATACTGATTAAATGAGACAAAAAAGAAATACTTTTTTTTTTAAATCCATGTACAATAAATACAACTATTTTCGTTTTGTGTTTTCCAACATAAAGACAAAACTGTTTAAGAAAACTCTTTTAATTGAATTGAGTAGTGTACTATGGGATTCCTGAGTAATTTAGAGTTTCTCAGTACAATGTCTATAACATAAATTTGTTTATGCTAAAATTTTGAAAATTCCATTTGTAAAATATCTTTGAATGGTTAATGGTTAAAAAATGTTATTGCTGTTACACTGCAATATTGTCATTTAAAATTTGATTGCATTTTGACATTCACCTCTCAGTGATATAGATGTTCTTACCGAGCATTTTATATTACTTTTGATATTTTAATTATTAAAAGCATATACTCTATTATGTATAAATGATTAAACTCGGTCAGTTTTATTCTTTATATAACAAGATCAAATATTGTCATTTAAGCATATGTTTCTGGATAGTTATCAAACAATATGTTACTTAGAAATATCTAACATTCCTCTAATAGATAAACAGATTTTACATAGTAGCATATTCTAGAAGAATGCCAGTTATTCCAGGAGTCCATGGAAAGTTCAGATACATTACCTAGCAAAGTACTGTTTGTTGTCACCTCGATGTGAGTAAATTGGTATTTGTTAGAATTATTAAGAGAGAATCAATATAATTTTAATTATATTTTAAACTATGGCTAAAATGTTTTATAGTTGTTTGTTGTGACATCCATTGTTTATGTTTATATTGTTGAACTTACAGACACATATCTTTTCTTGATTAACATATTGTTGGATTTTGTTAAGGTTTTATCTTTATTGATTAGTGTTTTTAGTTTTAGACATTCCTACTGCCTCAAAGTTGATGCACTTATCAGTAAAACAAAACAAAAGAGGTTTTGGTGTAGAAATTAAACAGTATTGAAGTTTAAACCTTATTACACTAATAAGTTTTAAGATTGGTGTCACGGCTAAAGAGTCTTCAATTTTTATAAATTTCAATTTTAATATGAACTTCAAATTTCATCACATAATTTTGTAAACATTATATAGCAATTTAATTTTGGTGTAGATTATATGACTTAGTAAATATAGAATATTTAATTGTATAGACTACTAGCAAACGTACCCATCTTTGACGGAGTCACAAATTCAATTATACAATTATTACAATATCATTATTAGTATAGTGCTAAGCAAATGCTTTTGTATACACAACATTAGCTGTCTGTCCTTCAGGTTCATCAAAGAACGAAGAGTTGGAACCTCTGACTCCTGGGCAAGCAAACTATGGGCCAAGTTGACCATGTGAGAAAAACTTGGTCTACGGAGTCGCGGAGTCAAGAAATTCGGTTGGATAATGAACTGCTTGCTCATAATCACTCTCTTTACTGACTTGAAAGTTCTTTCTTCGGCTTGATATAGCTTAAAATTGTTTTTTGATTTTTCCTGCCTGTTCATTAGTAAGGGTTGAGAATCACTCGTTCGCAAAGCTATTTATTCTGAATAGATAGGTACCTCTTGAATAAACGTAAATGAAATTAAAATAAAAAATACCTACTTGCTATACCTGTATATTTTCAAAATAAGCATGTATCTGAAGTTAGCAACATAAAGCTTTAAGGTTCATAACTTCGGTTCTACGCTGAATTTTTTATCCATTCAGAGCCTATATTTTAAGTTAGGCATGCACAAATCTGGTGTCAAAGTTTCAGCTCAATATGTCTTATGGTGCCTGAGTTTACGTGTGCCAAACTTTTTTGCTTTAAACGTCCATAACTGCGTTCCTACGTTGAATGTTCAATAAATTTAGAGCCTATATTTTAAGTTAGACATACAGAAAACCTCTGTAAAAGTTTCAGCTTGCTACGAGTATGTCTTATGGTGACTGAGATTACTTGTGACAAAATTTTGCGGACAAACTGACAGAAATTTTTCTAAGGGTGTATTCGGTTTCTCTAATGTATGAAACGTAAAGAAAACTTGAAATAAGTTAATTCTAAGTAATGTACAAACAAAATCATTCTTCTTACGAGTATTTATATAGATTGATCCTTAGAGGGCCTTGTTTGTCACACATATAATGTAATATAGTAATCTCATTGATTTATAATATGGCTGTATTCATTATAGTAATTAAGACGATGTTAAACCTTATTCAAAAAGTACTTAATTCAGCGCTATGCATGTTAAAATAGAGCGATACTCGGACAAGAAGCTGACCCTGCGAGAAGTTTATAATCGCAAACCATTCCCTCCATTGCCAGCATAGTGCTTATTTTAAGGGGTAAAAAACTAAATTATACTTGCAAATAAATCTTCAATGTTACGCTAAGTTCTGTTTAGGTAGATAGAGTTTGATTCCTGCTCAGAAAAAAAATATTTAATGTGAAGAAATATGATGGGATAAGCGAATATTTTGCATTCCATGTAGTGTTATACTATCCCTTTCTACAGTCTAACATTCAAACATTGTGAGGGTATACCTGCCTTATGTAATTAGTAGTAACATAGAATGGACTACTACCAGCAGTGGAACACTTCCTATTAACAGAAAGTGCCTTCCTTTCCTATTCTCTGATATTGCCTAAAAACTATACCACATTAATATACCTATAATATATAAATAGTGGTATATGACTATACCAAATTAAAAGTGAGAACAACATTTTTGCAGAAAAAGCGTAACAGATATTCTCCAATGAAGGTTTAAAAATGATTACGCAAAAAATCAATATTTATAATTATCAATGATAGTTTCATCTATTTACCGATTAGTACTTAATTTATTTTTATTTAAGTTGAATTATATATAGTGAACGTCTTTTTATGCAGGATAGATTAAATATTTGATAATTGTTTTATAATTTAGGTTCAATTGATTCATAATTCATGAAGAACGGCATATGTGGATAATTAATAATTAAGTTGTATTATAAAGTAATAAATAAATGTTGAAGGTATGCTGTAGTATATATATGATTTATGTAAACATTTTACGTGTAATGTATGTACAGGATTATCGATCGTCCCAGCCAATTATAGCCTCTCTGTTTCGAGATCTGATATGGTAGGCTCCTTTCACATTTCATTTCCTTCCATGACTTTATTCTATTATGGGTATCTATGCTACTAACTTCAGTCAACAAGGGAGCCCTTCCAATGTTGCTTTATTTTTAACATCTGAACTCTCAATAGTTGAATTAATGAACTTCAATAGAAAATAACTCTTTTCTAAATAAATTGACATTTTTTTCATCAGTTTTTATTATAATCAGTACAAAAATAGAAAAAAATATTCTTAAAATAAATAAATAACAAACAGTAATCAGCAATGTGTGAACCAAATATTATCAAAAGCCGTTCTCGCTACTGTGAAGTACATTATTATGATTTAGTTTTAGCATGGGTTTGGTGAAATTGGTATGAATAGATAACTATAACCCAAGTCGTGGAACAGTGCGATGTATACGAGCAAATGATGCATAATACAATGGTGATTTTGTTTCCAATGATAGACCTCACTAGTCATGATCTGATGAGAGGCCATGCTTGACATCCTCTCATCAGAAACATCTTACGTTAAAACTAAAATGTTACTGATGTACGTTTACGTACATCGTACATTGAATAATGAACGCTTAAATTAAAATAATTGTTATTAAATAGTGAGAAATTGTCAACAAAATTATTATTATTAGAATTTGTATTCACTTTTTTCCATAAAATAAAAATAAATTGATATGTGAGTTGTTGTTTCAGGTGACAGGAAGTGGAGGGGAGGCAGGAGTGTGTGTCTGCGGACGCACTGGAAGAAAACGTACTACTTCCAGTGAGACTTCCAGCTGTAAATTGAATCCTGAAGCCGACACTTTCTATAGCAAGGCCGAGCGACACTCTGACAGTTAGTATACTTCTGTAGAATTCAACACAGGCTTATTTTAAAACTACATTGGACTCTGAAGGAAACACTTTCTTTAGCAAAAGATAGTGACACTCTGACAATGGTACACTTTTTATAATTCACAAGAACCTTATGGCCAATAAAAATACATTGTGTTCTCAAGTAAAAACTTTCTATAGCAAGGCTGAGTAAGCTTTGACAGTCAGTATAACAATGTAGAATATAAGAAAGACTTAGGATCAAAAGGAATGACGTTCTATGTGTTGTGCATTCTTTTTTATAAAAAGGTAGAAATACTGCTACACAATCTACAGCTAATGTAATTTTGTATAATGTAAACTTAATTATTAATATAATACCTTACAGTGTTGGTTCTGATCTTAACACAATTTTTCTTGTAGAGAAATCAATTTTAGTGAACCGTAGAGTTAATTAGTTTGTCTTTGTTACAAGATGAACTATTTTGTATATACATAGAGATTAAACATGTTAATTTTTATTACTTAAACCACCCTTAGAAAACATTAAATTAGTTAATGGCTTATCAATTTAGTTTATTTCACTAAATTCTTGATGAGACTAGTCATTTATAATGACTTTTGAATTATTACTGATATTTAAATGTTAAATTATAATCAATGTTGAATACTATGAGTAGAATTAATTTCTATTGGCTGTATGTTTTTTTTTAGAGCCTGGGTATAATTAATATTAGTTCTGAGGTAAAATGGATAAACATACAAAAGTCTCCGAAAGTCCGAAAGCAACTCGTTTCGAACACTTTGTTTTCATCATTAGGAAGACACCAAGGATGTTGTGTCTTCCTAATAATGACTTGAGTTGTTCACAACAACTGACTTGAGTTGTTTTCACTGGACCAACCCTTCAGCACCACATCCTTGGTGTCTTCCTGATGATGAACACAAAGTGTTCGAAACGCGTTGTTGTTGTTGAATAAAACTTCATTTATGTGAAGACTTTTCTTTGTTTATCCATTTTACCTCAAAATGAGTAAATACCACACAATTGCAGATTGCAGAACTAATGATTTATTAATATTAGATGCAACTAGGTTTGGAAAACATGTTCTGAACATTTTGTTGTGAAGACCATGTAATAAGTTGATTGGATCGAGGTGATTTGTTGTTTGAAGTGCTTTCAGGTATAGAGGTTCGGGATTAGCACACCGGTGCATACTTGTATGTCACGTAGGAGCGGTTCTGCTTCAGGAGGACTGTGCCAGAACTTTGGGGTGGCCGCGGTACTTTTTAAAGTCCCTAGTATAACTTTATATCAGTTAGACTAGTTTAGAATTGTGTTCATGACAGTAATAGTTGAAGTTCCTATAAGCAAAAGATTTTTTTTTAAAATTATTCTATTTTTAGTTGATTGACGATTTTTTTAAGGCTTTGTTCAATATTTGCTTTTCTTTTTGCCAACAATTATTTATTAGACAAAATTCAATCTATAGATTGGTTTAGTTTTCATTAGGACAACTCTGTAGTATTCACAAGAGCATCATGGTCAATAAAAATGCATTCTGTTCTGAAGTAGAAACTGAGTGACGCCTTCCTAGGCTCGTCTATGTATGTCTTAAGTATAATTCGTTTGACAGTTAACTATATGACATGTGGAATTCTTTCTCAAACCACTTTGAAAAACTCTTATTATTTAATTAAGTAAATAGATATCAGCATAGATGTCCGTGCCATCTTATGTTGAAAATACATTCTGTATAGACACTTTGTGTTTTCATGGAAGAAACGGGCATCAATAGCTGAACATAATTCAATACTAATGTTGAACCATCTTTAAAAATATATATGATATGAATCAAAAAGAAAAATCCTCGTTTATCAAAACAAAAAATAATTGATGTCTTAATATTGACAATGTTACTGTTAAAATTGTCATTGTTATTCTGCGATGGAACCTTCAGTATGAAGACTTTAGCCTGACCTACTAAATATATGATGCCTGACCCCAATATATATTACTGATAAAGTTCCAACGTCACCAGAAAAGAGCGGAATCGATTTGTTAATAGTGTTTTAAAATTTACGATCTTCTGCAACATACTTTTCTTCTTAGCAAGCCACTTATTGTGTTGATTATCCCCTGTTGAATTGTAGTGCATAAAAACTTTTGTTTAACTCGACCAGAAAACACCATTTAAATCTAGACTTTAACAGAACCAAGACAGTGGTTGAAGACTATATTGGAGAATTAAGGCAACAATTAGAGGCAAATGTATTCTAATTACAAATAAATTACAATTTTTTCTCCCTGCTTTATAATCCTACTGAAAGATGTGCTTCAATTACATTAATAGAATTTATTACAAAACACAGGCACAAATGTATTTATAATACTCCATCGCTTCTCCTGAATTAGTTTGATTGAAAATGTTGTTGTTGATCAATATATATATATATATATATATATTATATATATATATATATATATATATATATATATATATATTCACTTCTTCTCCTGAGGATGACCGCCATTACGGTCGAAATATTGAAAAGTGAGTCTTTGTTGTGTTTCTGTTTTTGTGTCACTGCTTATTTTAATTGTTATATATATATATATATATATATATATATAACATATAATAATATATAATCAAAATATATATAAATGATCAAATCACAATATGAAATGAAAAAAAAAAGACTAAGATCTTTCAACCGTAACAAGCGGTCTTCGTCAGAGTTGGGTTTTTGACTCTGACGAAGACAGCTTGTTACGGTTGAAAGATCTTAGTCTTTTTTTTTTTCATTTCATATTGTGGTTTGATCATAGATTGTTATTTTACGTGTTTATGTGAAATCTTATTATATAAATATACAAAACTAAAGTTTATTGGGACTAGGTCAGTTCTTCAGGTTCATATTAAACTCTCAATGCCAACGTTTAGGTTGTTATTTAAAACCTTTTTCATAGGCCTACAAAACAGAAAAAATGTAAGAATTAATTCAATCATTCAAAAATCAAACATACATAAAAAGCGCAATTAGTTACAATTAAGAAATTACAATAGAAATTTTGACAATAGGTTAGTGGGAGAACTTACAGAAGTATAAATTTTGAAAGAGAAAAACTAAGTATTACATTACAAATTATTTTACAAAGAAAAATAGTCTGTGAATTTCAACAACTGTCCAGTTTGAATGAGCACGTGATACTGAACCAAAATAAACAAGGTAACCAAATTTCACCAGACAACCAAAAAGTCAGTAAAACAATTTTTTTATCAATCAACAATGTTTAACTTAACACACCTAGATAAATACAATTTAAATTTGAAATGTCACTTCTATAATTAACAGATGACTGGTCCTTTCTAATATACAACATTTCCAGAGTTTTCCTTCTCTGTTCATCCATTTCTTTGGCTATTATTTTTATTTCATCAAAATCAAAATTATGGCCTTAATTAATACTATATCCTGCTAATGAAGTGGCATTAATTGTCTTTTTTCTTATGTAATAACTGGTAAGTCCTTTATGTAATAACTGGTGCTGGTAAGTCCTTTCCTTCAAAAAACGATTGGTTTCTCCATAAGAAACTTTGTTACAGTCTTTGCACTTTATTGCGTATATAACATTACTCTGTACTTCTTTTGGAATCTTCTCTTTTATATTTGAAAATACAGATTTAAATTTTCTTTTGCTATAAAACTCTAAATTAACTTGAGGTAAGTGTCTTTTGAAGACTTTTTTAATTGTTTGTAATAATCCTTCAACATATGGAAATTTAAACAACTTTTTATCTTGAACTTTTAAGTCAGTATTTGTATCATTTTCTGGCTCTTGTTGTTGCCTTAAATATTTTGACCAAAAACGTTCAATCAAATTTCCTGGATAGATATTTTTCTGTAGTAACTCTTTTATCCTTTTCTTATTTTTATGTAGGTAGCATGATGAACTTACTTACGTAACTAACTTCTATAACTTTTTTCACCATATTGTTAATGCAATTTAATTTCTGGTTCATAGGATGGGAAGAATAATAATTCAATATTCTTCCAGTACTGATAGGTTTCGTGTACCAATCGGTTAAAATATTACCATTTTCTCCTCTTATAACTTTTATATCGGGGAATGGGAGAATGCCATCTTTTTCTATCTCACATGCAAATTTAAGTCGATTATGATATGAATTAAATACATTCAAAATATTATCTAATTCTCTTTTTTCAATAATTAGAAAGAAATCATCGACATAGAGTTTTATGAATTTTACTATTGAGCCTAACTCACTTTTACAATACTTTAGTAATTCAGCCATTACTACGTTAGCAAGAACTGGTGATATTGGAGAGCCCATATGTAAATCAAACTTGGTTTATTACTTAATCTTTTACAGGGGGAACATGGCTTATATTGCAATAGCTAGTGGATCTCTTACATAGTTTATCTGACCTACTTCTACACTGATGATTTAAGCCAAAGTTTCCCATTTAAAAATTAAAAATATTTCTATTTTGCCTGAAAAATATCGGAAACATATAAGAAAAACTGCCGCTTTAAGATAACTTTTAATTTAGGATGTAGGATTCATTAATTATTTTTCAAAGAGTTTTTTCAACTTTGAATTATGTTTTACATTTTTGGTTTATTATTCTGGGAATTTTATGGCATGCTAGTGCTTTTTAAAAAATCACTTTTGTTTCCCTTTGTCAAAAATCAAAAAAATCTAATTTACTCTGAGCCAGTGTTATCTTTTCCTACGTGCTGTACTCTGTTATAAGGTTGCTGTAAGTGTATATTGAGAAAAAATATATTAGTTATTAGCCAGTTTTGCATACTCAAATTATATTCAAAGATGGTTTTTTAGGATAATTTAAAACTTTTATAGCTGGAAGTTTGAAATTTTTGAAAATAATAGACATGAACTCTTAGACTAGAATGTTAGAAAACTCTGGGTATATGTCAACAAAATAATAGGAAAGAGTTGATTCCTCACTTTTCAATATTACCCAAAGTTAATATGATCGTAAACATAAAAAAAATTACATTTAATATTAAGTTTTGTTCAAGGGTGCAACATATAGATTAGAGCATTTTTATGATCCATCATACATAGAAAGCATCAGAAATTATAGATTTGATTGACGTTGATTTTTTACATGTCAGAATTTTATTCTTTTACATCTCATATTAAATTAATAAATTATTTAAATAATTTCATTAAACATCAAAACATCAATTTTATTTCATTGTATTCACTCCAAAAAGTTGATGTAAACAATGTATAAATATAAACAAATACGACTATATGAAGTAAACCATTAGTCCAGGATCAATATTTAGTTTTTATAGCTATATTGCTATTTGCGATATTGAAAGTACATGAATTTTTTTATCAATTTTCTATTCAATTTTTTGCAAACTTTAATGGTTTTTAATGAGCCGTGAAGCGTCAAAAAAAAACATTTTCTGAAAACAGAAAATGTACTGAAACGCCCCTCTGGTGAATAATTTTGAAAAAAATTATCTCAACTCATCCTTCTCAGGCTAGCTCAGTGGTTACGTGCTCATCTCTGAACTGATAGGACCGGGTTCAATCCTCACCTGGCCCTTGATTTATTCACGCGGGAGGTGAATATCTGAGCACGTCGTCCCTCGGAGAAGAACGTTAAACCGTCGGTCCCGAGCCTGTACGATGTCAGCTACTCGTTAAAGATCCCTACTCTAAATACATTTGAGTTAGGTAAAATTTAGGACTCCCACTGTATAATCAATCTTCATTGTGTGGTATCACAAAGGGCCAATGCTTGGTCTACGTATGTTATCTTGTGGGACTGCCACTGCAACCTAATCTAACCTAAATCAATTTCATCTATCAAAGATTATGGACAGTAGTGTGTCCACAAACTTTGTATATATACTCACCCACCCACATACACAACAGACATCATAGAAAAAACTTTTAAAATGACTTCTGGGACCTCAAAACATGTAATTTCGTCAAAATCTCAAGATCGAATTTTTCAGAATCATTATACTTTACTTATAGTGGGCTACACTGAACATTACTATAACTAATCGTAATATCAAAGTCGTTGACAATCAATTGAGTTTTGTTTTAATTTAAATGTGGCTATCAGGTAGATGTAATATCTAACACTCTGGTAAAGTTGATAAACTCTTAGAATTTAATGATTTAATTTGTTTTATTGTGGCTATATACATTTTATCAGTTATAAAAATATTGAAATCATTGTTCAAAAACAATCTGACATGTTAGTACATACTGTTAAACCTGAAAGTCTGGGTCTCATTGGTCTCGTGCGTTGTCCTATTGTGTTTTCCTATTCTAAAAATATTTTTAATACGAATGTTTAGATTTTAATTTCTTTAATTAACTTTGTAGTTGTCCTTATTGAAATACCTCCTTTCTATTCCTTTCTATTGGTTTCAAGTCTAATTTTTCAAAAGTCTGTAACCTCTTAATGGTGATTCCCTGGAATTCACTTCAAAGTGTATAAAGATTTCTGTCGTTTCCTCACTGCATTCTTTCTGTGATGTTAATTGGAACATGCACAAGTGGTAGTCATGAAGACAATGTCCAATTAATTATTCCAAGGACACATCTAAATCTTTCCTTTAAAGCTTTATTCTTCCCTTTTCAAATTTAAGTTTAGGTGGAATATTTTTGTTAAACTTAATTAGTATTGATTATTCTAACCATCAGTTAGAAGTTGAGTTTTATCTTGATCAGAGATCAGGGATGGCATCCCTGAGAAGTGTGGGGTGCGTTCTGTGGTAAAGGCTCCAGGCTGCAGAAAGTTTGTTTGCCTCAATCTTTTCCAACCGGTCCGTTGCCTCATTCCGCTGTATTCCTTCAATCCAACAGAGTTAACTTACTTTTACTAATTTTCATTACAAATTTTGGAGCCGTCAGTATACCTGGTAAGAGCCTATTCCTTGAAAAAATATGAAGTGTTCAATCCAGTCGATCATTTGTCAACATTTTGACGGTCGGAGTGTAATTATCACGGTTTGGTCGAATGGCCGAGGCACGTGGGTTAAAACGAACAGGTCGGAGTGTAATACTCCATAAGAGGCTTAGTTATATTTCGTTTAATTAAATTTGTGAACATTTTATCACCAATAGAAGCATATCCATTTTGTACCGGAATCAATGGACTTTAAATCGCCTATCTTTTGATAAAAATATGCAAGGAGGCGGTGTTTTGATGACTATTCCATACTAGATGTAGGCAGGTGGTCAGTGCTCTTATTATTCCTAGACGTATGTGCCTTTAAAGTTTATTAAGACTAATTTGGGTGCCTTATTTATTTTCATACTCGGGCAAATAATATAATAATACAATCGCTGGAGTAAAAGAGTTTTTCTAGAGCTAAAGTGCATATTGAGATTAAGACCACAAGTTCCATCAAAGGATTTCTGAAAGAATGACATTACTTTTGTCGCTTTGGCCAATGCATCTGTTGTATAGCTTTTCCAGATTAGTATTTCATCGAAAGAGTCTCTATCGTTTTTGCACACTTCTGAGAGTTGTGAGTTTATTTGAAATGAACAGGTTTGTTGAAATCTACTTTTTTTCTATTTAAGAAAGATAAAATGACCGTTTCAACTAGTTTTATATCTAGACCTTTCTCAATTATCCATCCTTCAACAGTTTGAAGAGCATTCTGTATAAGCTCGATAGTAGTGTCATCAGGTCATTCTATTCTAATAATAAGATCTTTTTATATCTTTACGTATCGTAATTTTCATTATTTACAGTATCCTGTAGTCATAAATTTTTTATATGGAATATTTTGAGATTACATACCTACCTAAAATTTTACCTAGCAATGCTAAATGGCTTCGCTATGTTGACGATGTTCTATGTATTTGGCCAGATGATAAAAATGTTAGCACTTTTTTGGATACCCTCAATATGTTTGTTCCGTCTATTCAATTTACAATAGAATTAGAAAATAATAATAAACTCCCTTTCCTGGATGTGCTTTTGCACCGAAGTGGTAATAAATTGAATTATAGTATTTACCGAAAATTTACAAATGTATCCTCTTATGTTCATTTCTTCTCGGCACACCCCCTCAGTGTCAAAAAATCCGTTTTTAATAGCATGTTTTTGAGAGCTTTCAAAATTTGCAGTGAACCATTTTTAGAAGAAGAAATTAAATATATTTACAAAGTTTCAACCTCTCTAATGTATCCAAAAAAGTTAATTGATAACGTGATGAAAAAAGCCAAACAATCTTTGATGTCATCTGTAAGTGAGGAACGTTTTTCAAGAAGGAATTTGCTGGTGGTTCCCTACAGCCCATGTTTAAAAGACATTCCATATTTGTTGAAGAAGCTAGATATCTCAGTTACATTTAGTAGTGGTGGTAATTTGTCAAATAGACTTGTCCATAACTCTAAAAGAAGCCGAAAAAACGGTTGTGTATACAGAATTCCTTGCAAGGATTGCGAGTTGGCTTATATTGGACAGACGGGAAAATGAATGGATACAAGGATTAAGCAACATCAGTATTCAGTTAGAAGACAAGATGATAAAAGTGCCTTGTTCCTACACATTAGAGACAAAAATCACATAATTAACTGGAAAGAAGCAAAGGAGTTGGTTTTTATGTCATGTGAAAGAAGAAGAAACATTGTTGAAAGCGCCCTCATAAAAGACTTTTCTAAGAACTTGGTCAACACTAGTCCAGGCCTTTTTAAATTAGATGAATTTCTAATTGAAGGAATTATCAAACAAATCAAGACTATTTCAACAGTTATAGGGAAAAATACTGTCAATGATGCCAATCTTACTCCTTCTTTAAATCAAAATTCATAACCTGCTTACAACTTGTATTCACTTGCTCTCTGACGACGTGAAAACGAAAGGCCTTAGAGCGACTATCTTCTCTAATTTGTGGTGAGTTACCTGAATATATATATATACAAAGCACGGCACAGAAAAGGAATAATAAACACACTTACAGAATTCTCAATATTTTAAACTGTTGTTGGTCATCAGAAGTAGTCTAGAAAAGAGGACGAAGTGAGAGAAATGTCCCACGTCAAAGGATCTCCCCACGCTCCGTCCTTTGTCATTCGTCCTCTCTTCTAGACTACTTCTGATGTAGTCAGAATATTTCAAACCAACAACAGTTTGAAATATCAAGAATTCTGTAAGTGTACTTTTTATTCCTTTTCTGTGTCGTGCTTTGTGTAATTTAAAGTTTTATAGTCCTTGTGGACCGTTTCTTAAATTTAGTATATATAGTACCAGGCAGATAACAAAAAAAAACAAGAAGCATTTCAATATTTGGGGTCAAAATATTGAAAAGAGAGTTTATTTTTTTGTGCATTTTTTAGCCTCTGAATCTCACCTTTTTTTTTTTAATAAACTGAATAAATATTTTGATGATTGTATACTAATTAGTTTCCACGCTCTTGAGAAGCTTGCGTCAGCTTCAAATTCCTCGACTCAGCTCTGCAGACAATAAAGTACAACTCATTTTCACTTGCTTTTAGTAATCGTAGAAAGTTTGAAACAATTTTTGTTCATTTAGAGATATTTGCAGTACTTTGATTAATAAAAATAATTAAATTCCAAAAATTTTTTTTCTGATAGAATATTGTTTAAAAATATAGAATTTTCATTTCACAAACCTGTAATAAAAAATTATTTATATTTTTTTATTCCTATACATACTTTTAAATTAATTCTCGTCCACCTTATTTTTGTGACCGGGTGCACATATGCCAACATTGTTGGTCTCCAACTGTCACTGCATTAGTGTGCTTGGTTTCACTCTCTTATACCTACTGATGACGGTTCAAGCCGAAAATTTGAGATTGTAAGTGTGTTTTTTATTTATATATGTTTTCTTATCTACATTAGACTTTATATATATAATTTAAATATATAAAAATGTATCCATATACCAATTGAAATTGTTGAAGTGAATGCAAGCTTAATAGTTTAAATATTTTATGAATAGTTATGAAGTGAGGATCTGCTTTGTTAAAGGGCTTTGTTTTTAACCGAGCCTTTAGTCTTCAGAGAAGATTTATATTAGAAATAATAAAACCGTCATACCTCGTAAGATGATCATGGAGTTCGAACAAGGTTTGTTGCGATCGAAGATGGACAACGTCCGAAAGTGCTCCAACTCCATGATCATCTTACGAGGTATGACGGTTTTACCTATTTCTAATATAAATCATACTAACCTCAGTGGTATTAACAATATGCTTCAGAGAAGATATCTGTTCGAAAACAACTTACCAAATAGCATAACTTTGTTCCATCATTAGTATACATCTCCTGAGGAGTATTTGTTCACCTATCTCTGAATGAGTTTTATTGTTCGTTATGTCGTAATATTAATTGACAACTAATAACTTATTTATAAAATAATAACCATAGAATGTTCAAGAAATCTGCTATGAAGTAATCTAGTCTCCTCAAGTAATATTCTTAGGATTATATATTTAGGAACACCTTAAACTGCTAATGTTTAGTGTTAGTGTTTCTTATGATGGGGTTAGTTCTGGCAGCTGATCTATGATAACTAATGATAAGCAGTAAGCGCTCTCCAGATGGGTGCTTGTACTGTGTTCCAGTGATAATTTCCAATAAGCACTTGTCATATAAAAGGAGAGGATTTGGGGATTAGGAAGGATAGGAAACGAAGGTGGTCAGGCTCAGCTGCTGATCACCTTCTCTTCCTCTTTCGTTTGTGCCTACATATAGCAGGTTAACAGGGTAGCCTCGTGAAGGCCTAAAGTCGGAGTTGATAGAGAAATCAAAACCACACACTTACAGTCTCTAATTTTCGGTTTGAAACGAAAATTAGAGACTGTAAGTGCGTGGTTTTGATTTCTCTATGTTTATTTTTCTACATTGAACTATATTTGTCCGTTTCGGATCGTCTTTCCAACGAAAAAGTGTTTTAGTGCGTGAAGTGCATCAAACTCTATAACCTCTTGTGCTGTTATATTTGTGTTGTTAGCTGCTTTCTTGTTTTCTTCAAACGCTATTCGTTTTTCTTTTTAATAAAACATGTTCTATGTTTTTAACATTTCTAATAAAAAAACATAGTCTATTTCATACCATAGTATGAATGGCAATCAAAATCTTGATTTCTTGAGGTCATAAAAATCCGCTTTGCTTAAAAAAGACTTAGATTTCTTTTTATATATATAATTTTTTATTCATATTGACCTGATATAATTATTGGGTAGATAAGATGTTCATTACCAAATTTCTAGGCCGTTCATTTTGAGACGAAATAATTAATGATTGAACTGCGCTTATATAAAGCAGATAGAATCGAAAAATACAACTAACTAGAACAAGTAGTGAATACAGCATTTGGAAGAGCAAGTGATGTCGCTATGGGTGAGACAGCAGTTGGAAAGGATTCCTTGCTAGTCAGTCGTACTGGGACATTATACCTTTCTGCCGTTTGAGTTTACACAGCACCTGATTCATTTGATCACAGTACTGAAATCTTCATATTAATGTCAATTACATTCAAAATCAAGGCTTCAAAAATACATTTTTTTTCAACAAAAACTATACTTTTGAATATCGTTATTTTGGCTTAAACAATAAGTGGTTGTTAGTGCCAATAGTGTTTGCTCTCGAACACTGTTGTGTTGTGTGTACTAAGCAGGTAAGGGACCTGGTTAGGCTAGTAGCATTGTGCTCGCCTTAATTACTGGTAGGTCTAGGGCTCAACACCCACTCTGGCACGTCAGTCTCGAGACTTTACGTTGTCAGATGTCAGGTACTCGTAAAAAATACCTACTCTAAATACACTTCAGTTAGGCAAAATTTAAGACTACCAATGTAGAACGTTCATTGTGTGGTATCAAAAAGGGCCAATGTCCGACCTATGTCTGTTGTGGGACTGCAACTTACCATGTTCACCGGTGATTTATAAAAACACTTAAATTACATATCTTTTTCCTGACTGGGAAATATATGTATTTGTTTATTGTATTGGAACAGTTTATTTAAGGAAGAGACAAAGGTAATGGAGAAAATTAATCCATCATCCACAGAAAACTGTTTACACGTTTCTAATAATGGAATCGACATCAGTGTTGTGCGCTGGCAGATGTAGAAATTTCGATATTTTTGCTATATTTTTCATTGTTAATTACTCAAACAAAAGAAATAGTTTGTTGTGTGAAACAATTTTTTTTTTAATTTTTTACTTAATTCTTTAAAAGAGTTAAATTTTTATTAATTAAGTTAAAATATAATTAATTTATTAATGCTTCTGGTAAATAGTAAATTTAGAAACATTATATGTATAAAACCTAATAAGGTTGTTAATATTTCAGGATTTATTAATTATAAATTATTAATACTCATTAGTAATTAGTTATGATTATTAAATAAAGTTATAAAAAAAATATTTTTTTTAATTTTTCCAATTTTAATTTTTAAAATAAATTGGTAATTTTTTTCATGTCCATTATCGACTGTTATTACTGAAGAAAATACCAAGTGTGTGTATGGGTTGGAAACAAACAAACAAACTCTTATTAACGGAAAATAGTAGAGGAAAAATTCAAAACCACTTTTTTTGTTATAACTTGAAATAACAAATTAACAGATTATTTTTATTTAGTTTGAAAGGGAAATAGAAGTATTAAATTAGAAACCACTGAAGTGAGGGGAGTTATGGTAATTTTAAAGCTGTGGGTAGATATCAAATGGACATATCTTTTTTTTTTTGAGGTTACTGAATGTAACAGTCACACTTTTTTTTAGAGTAGTGAAAAAGTCAGTTTTATTGAATACAACTTGCCATGGAAAACTCTGAAATGTACAACAGACAATTTCATTAACATGTGTAGAACTAAAAAGGAGTTAGTTGGGTGAATCGGCAAAATGAATTGATTTCTTGTGAATTGCAACCTTTGGAAATTCACTCCAGTATTCATCAGCAAGCTCTGTGTGCAAAGCATCACCGATCTGTATTAGACCTTGATTCTCACCGCAAACTCGTAGAAACAATGAGTTTACCGTCGTCATATCCATAATCGTCTGAATAGCGTTAATAGCGTTAGTGATTCACCATTGTTCGCCAATTCTTGTAGAAGTTACATATTTTTGATGTAAGATGTTCATTGCTTAATTTAATTCCAGCTAATATATTAGTGCGGAGGGAGTGATTTTAAATATCCCATCTGTAGTTACTTTTAAGTAAATAGCCCTCAGTATAGAGCAATTCCTGAGAAATAACAACTACATGAGCATTTATTAAGTTGTTTTTCTACTAATAAACCATAATGTGCATTCTTCGCACGTCCACTCTCCACCGGACCGGTAACGGACCAGGTCCAAGAGCTACTAATAAAGTACGTCTTGACCTGCAAGAAGGAGACCAACGTGATGCTGAACAGACCAGTCATTTGAGAGATAAACATTTATGACTTTAAGGACAAGTAACATTTGATTAGTCAATAAATTACGATATGTATTACTTAAAAGTGACAGTAAAATATTACAATCCAATTTACTCAAATGTTAAATATAAACTTTCAATGGATAAAATATTTATTAATAAACGAAACTAATTAAATATTTGCTACTCATGATTTGAAACAAATTCTAAAGCGAATGTTTTTTGTATTATTGAACCACTAGATTCACAGATATTTCTTAACCTATAGACAGAAGATTATTTGCTATAAATAAGGATTAATCAAATCCAATTAAGTGGATATTCAACTTCCATGCTTCCAATGTATTTGTGTGTGGAAAACTACTTATCAATTAAGGCCACAAATTTAAATTGGGATATAAATAAAGAGGTAGCAACCTGGAGACATTTCCGTTGACAACAAACCCTTATGCGTTTCCCTTTTTATTTTTACTCTAAAAAATATTTAGAATCTAGTAATAAATAAAAAAATATTATATTTATAATTTTATCTTAATTTTTAATAGTATAAATTTATACACTTGAAGAAATACAAGATACTGACATCACTCTACAATTTTTTAAAGACAGTTTGATTTTCGAATGGTTTAATCAATGTTTTATATAGTACAGTGGAACCTTCCATACGAATGACTCTTCTTACATAATTCCCATCTTACAGAATGTCTTTCTGGAAAAAATGCCTTATTTTACGAACTTTGTTTCACCATACGAAAAGCGAAATTATCAAAGTGTGCTCCTGTTCCTCAGTTCTCATTCGTAAAAAAACCCTGTAAAATATATAGGGTCTTTTTTTTGACATTTCCCCAAGATCCCGGGATTTTTCGTAACACAGATAGTTTTGTTTTATCTTTTTTGAGAGTGACTCTCTCTAATTGTTATCGCATTGGCCAACTCCTACACCCCAGCATGACCCAGGCATTCCCTTGTTCAAGGAAGAACTTATAGCAGTTAAACAAGTGAAAAAAGAAATGCAAAAAATATAAAACAGAAAAGTGACTTTTTGAATTTCACACGCTCTGTACAATCTAATTTAATTTTTTTTTAGTTTGTTGGTACACTCGTCACGATCATATGCTCACAATTTTGACTAAATAGCGTGCGTTGCTTTTATGTGACAGACTGGAAGAGGTTAATTAGGTTAGACGCATGCCTCCGTTTTCGGCGATTTTTTCTGTTGAAAATAATGAAACAGATTGTTTGTATTAATTTTTGTGGAAGAAATGCTATTAAGTGTTCAAAAACTCTTAAAATGTTGACAGTGGGTTACGGAGAGTCAATTTAAACAAAAAAAATATTATAAGTAGTATAAGTTATTCCACTGGTAATTATTTATTTCAAGAACAAACACCGAGCCCGCAAACACGAGTCTAACCTTTATGTCTCTCACATAGTACAACACATGCTATATAGTCAAAACTGTGGACATATAATCGTGATGAGTGTACCAACATAATAATAACAAAATTTTGAAATTATAATGTAAAGCTTGCGCGAAATTGAAAAAGGGTCCTTACTTTTTGATGACACCTCATATGGCCCCATCCCATTGGTCAATTATTAGAAAACGTAATTAATGAGGATAGCCTTGAAAGAATGTCTAACATCAGTAGTGGTTGACTCCGCCTCACCGGCACACTTTCAGGGATCTCCCAAAGTTGAAAAGATGCTAATCTGCCTTGTAGGAACAATAACACTTACTCTAAATGTAACAATATAAACTTTCATGGAGGCGCAGCTCTATTGTTCATCATACATATTCTTGTAAATATAATAATTACCTTTAATATGTAGTTCAAATTACATATATTAGTATTTGTATGTGTTGAACCGAAAAATATTAATCTGTAATGAAAACAAAATATTTAGTATACTACTTGAATAACTTTTAAAAATATTATCCATAATAAACTTATGCAATATTAATTTTGTATTATAACTTTAGCTTATATTCTTCTTATGCTTATTTTGTGAATCACTAATCACTCTCACTACTGACTTGTAAGTTCTTTCCTCGGTTTGATATAGCGTAAGAACTTGTTCCTTGATTTTTCCTGCCTGTTCATAGTAAGAGTTGAGAATATCTCGTTCACAAAGCCATTAATTCTGAATAGATCGTACATCTTGAATTCTGGGAAACACCTTGTCAATAAGCTCAAATACGCTTAAAAGTTCATAACATTCCTTCTGCGCTGATTTTTCAATGCATTCAGAGCCTATAATTTAAGTTAGACATATACAAATCTACTGTCAAAGTTTCAGCTTGCTATGTTTTTTGGTGGCTGAGTTTTTGTGACAAAATTTTGCGGACAAACCGACAGACAGAAATTTTTCTAAGGGTGAATTCGCTTTCTCTAACATATATGGAACATAAAGAAAACTTGAAATGAGTCAGTTCTAAGCAATGTATAGACAAAACCTTTCTTTTATTTATATAGATATATGTAAATATAAATCATAAGTAAGTTTTGATAGTATATAAGGATAAATGGTTTGTTACCAAGATTATTCCATTAGATTGTAAAAAAATTACATTCCCTTACAGGAAAGCCGGGTATAGATCACTCGAGACTTTTTAATTGTCATATCGAATTGATTGTTTGCTGTTGAGAGCTCTGTGATAAATTAGATGTAATTAGGAAGTGACATGATAGCGGAGTGATTGACAGAATGGAGGGTATATTGACGACTGTCGTGGTGGACGCAGACACAGTCAAAGGTAAGTGAACTCACCCTTGTCCTCAACTGACTTCATCAAAGCCTTCTCCCTCCAGTCGCCTTCCATTACTCTAATCTGTATCCCTAATACATTGCCATTTACTTAAATCATTTCTTCTTTCACTCACTGCCACCTTTTCAGTTTATTAGCAGTTTGTTCATACGTTCCTTTTCTCAGTCTTTCTGTGAGTTTGTATTTTCGTTTATCCCTAACAATTTAGTATGGAAAAATATATTCCTCTATAAAGTCCTTTATAGAAACTCGCAGGGTATTGGACTTATAATTATAATTGTTTTTAGCACTAGTATTTTATTAAAAATATTTATTTTTTTCTTTTTTGTTCATTAAACTGTAGCAATTAATGGAAGACATGATAATAACATTTAACAGATTCGGCTTTTTAGCGTTTCTTGGTATGACATCATTTCTCCAGTTTTACTATTATTATAAAACGCTAGATAAATTAGATTTTAACACAAATTTAAATGATATTTATGAGTATTTCTTATGTTTTTAATACCTTATTAGAGTTAAGCATGGTTTTTAGGGGTGTTATTATCTTGTGTTGTACTCAAATTTAGTACAATTTACATTTTCAATCTAAAGACTGAGAAAGATCTTCTTCAATGCCTAGATGGTGATAATGCTAAAAACTTTATAAATTTGAAAATTACAAATTGAAAACTGATATTTCAATAAGTAGTATTAGTAGTAGGTAATACTAGGCTGCAGAGGAAGTCCCACAGGGGAACACACATAGGCGAACATTGAGCCTATGAAGTTGGCCATTGGGAGTCCTAAATTTTGTCTAACTCAAGTGCATTTCGACTAGGGATCTTTAACGAGTACCTGACATCGTACAGACTCGGGATCAACGTATTAAAGTCCTCTCCGAGGGACGACGTGCTCAGATTTATTCACCTCCCGCATGAACAAATCGAGAACCACCGAACTCAGGACCCACCAGTTCAGGGATCAGTGTTTCTCGAATTATCGAGTTTAGTAATATAAGTCGACTTCATATCACCAAAGGTAATTTGCAATAAATTTCAGTTAATGGAAAGTAGCTAGGAATCGATGTTTACATATTATAAGTAATAACATAATAAAAAATATCAAGATAGATGTGTCGCGGGAACCACGAGTCCGTTGAGACTGTAATAATCGTGATTTAGAACTTATCCGATTATTCTAAATTAATGATTTTAAGTGTTTTAATCCTAAAAATATTGATTAGAAAAAAGACTATATAATTGTATATTTTGTAATATAAAGAATGTTGAATCACTGAAGAAGTGCATCACTTACATGATATGTGATTCAGTTTGTGGAATATTTAAATATAAATTTGAAAATGAAGAAGTCAATTAAAGTAAAGCTGTACTTACTCATACAGGAGCAGTGACATGTATTTAAAGTGATATAATTATTTACAAAAAACTATAGCAAATGTGGTTAAAAAGTTATAGACCATTACTTTTAATATCTAAAGATCTAGCATTTTTGATTTTCTAAATGTTGTTATTGATTTGGTATTATATTATATGCGTTAGAGGTTGAATCATGTGACCAAGAACAAGAGTTTTTGTTTAATTTTTGATGAAAATACGTTGTTGTCTAAGTAATGTTCATACGAACATTTCAGTAGCCTTCAGTCGTGATCAGTGGTTGGTTAAAATTTTTTGAGGTAGTCAAAATTTAGCACTTTTCAACAGAAGACTGGACGATCATCTCCCTCACTAATGGAGAACTGACAGCTGATAGATGTATTCATGCAACGTCCAGCGTATCGTGATTGAGAATAATATACATCCATTAGACCAATCGTTTTACTTGCTCAACAGAAAATTTCTAATTTAAAATCATGAAGTTTATACTAATTTAGTTTGCAATTCTTCGCTCCAGATAACTCTTTTGATAATGTTACGATTCATCTCTTTTGCTGAATTGAAGGATGACAAGGGAATGTGTTTCAATCTGAATTATTGAAATCTTTCAAGAATGTTTTCGCATGAGATGTAACCATTCCTCTATCACCCGTGGAAGAAGGTTCAGTCTCCAGTAGAAATGGTTATAATATTTCTCATGAGCAAACATTTTCTTTTCCAAATCAACATGGTATACTTTTTATGAAACTACGTGTTTCTTATTCTCGATGTGTATCCGAACGCACTAAACAAATTGATAATGTTATAAAGGTTTGTAGGAACAGGGACTTTGTCAATATCTTTATTCTAATGGAACCTTAGATTAAGTTAACTCAGCTGTCTGTCTAGGGTAAAATTAATTACGACAAAGAGCAAAAATTTTTTTAAACAGGGAGTTTTATTGTGTTCAATTATGAATGAATTTTCTAAATCAATGAGTTTAGGTTAAGAAGTGTTTTCGTAATGTGAGGACTTGATATAATGAACGTAACTGTTGTTCTGAGATGTTTTTTTAATAAAAATATTTATCTCTTAATGTTCATCAATCGACAGAGTTGGCAGATGAGATAGCTAAAATAATTGTCTTCACTCTGAATGCAAGTATGATTTGATGGTTTGAGAAGAAGATATTAATTTTGATACAAGTTAATGTTGATATGATATATTCAACACTTAGATATTTCAAGTTAGATATGATTAAAGATTTGGTATCATCATATAATTCTTGTGTGAATAGTTTTAATGACTTTAATTACGCTTGTAGCAGATACTGAATAAGTTTGTAGAAAAGGCGAGAAAAGACCGATAATGTCAGGGGGGACTCATTAAGTCTTTAATTCTTCCCTTCGAAATGCTGCTGTTGATCCTTGTTTTGTCAGTCAGTTCGATGGTGACTAATAATCCGTTGGTTGTCAACTCACCAAAAGATTAATCTGTTGTCATTTCGTGCTGTTCCTTTTATGGTAATACCCTGAGTTTTAACAATTATGGTAGCAGTTAGGGCATACATCAATACAATCGACAGGCTTGCGGTTTTTTTTTTTTTTTTTGTTCAGTTAGATCCCAATTTAACATATTTAAAGAATTCAAATTATTTAAATATAAACAAAAAGTTATAATGATCCTTATAAAAGGCTGCCATTATTTGGATGTACAAACACTTCTTTTAAACATACTACAATCTTTTAACAAACAAACTTCATAAATTCCCATACAGTTTCCCTTAAGCAATTGAATTTGTAAATAAGTACAGTTGGGTAGAATTCGAAGAACATTCGCATCCATGTGTTGATGGGATGTTGGGCAATGAGGTATCGATTTGATGTCTACAACAGTTTGCTTGACCCACACTAATCAACCTTGATCGTATTTTCCCTTCATCAGATGCCCATGACACCCTTAAATGGGTTCATTTTTCTCTATTTTCTTTTCTCACTTTTGTGTTTGTAATTTGAAAATTATATTTTCCAGTAATCAACAGGTTTTTTTATCATTAGTGAGTTTCATTATATATGACTTCAAGCTCGTATCAATATGAGAAATTACTTATTTAAATACCTAAACGAAAATTTATTTATATTTGTTTAAGAACATTGTGAATGAGGAAATATTATCACCTTTTTAACTATATAACAATATAATTAAATCATAATAAGAAGTATATAACTGCTAATTTATATATTGGTATCGAGCTATTAAATTTTGACTAAACATATTATACATAAAGTAGTGGCGATGATAGATTACTACATCTTAAACTTAGCTGATTTTAATATTCGTAAATTTAAAATTATTGTTCATGAAATAGTGATCACCAAGTTTAGTATTATTAATTAACAAATAGCATGTATTAGTTATTTATTAGTTTTATAAGGGGTAAGAAATAAGTGTTTAGTTTTTCAACAAACTAATATAATTAGTGTTGCATTTGAGATATTGATGTGGATTAAACAATTTTCTTAAAGAGATGCTGGGGGAGACGAATGGAAAGGGACAGGAATGACTGAATTGATATGAGTGAGAGGACAGTAATTAATAGCTATCCTGCTGAAAAGTGTTTATGTCTTTGAGTAATCTACAACTGACAATTGAATTCATTTTGAAATTAGAAAACAGATATTTGTTCTATGCTATGTTATCTCATAAACAAGCTAAAAAAAATATTGAATAAAACTTGCTATTATAGAAAACTGAATTTGAAATTATGGAATTGAGTTTAACGCAATGTAATATTGTACTGAAGTTAATGAACCCACTATGAATTGTATGTTTCGGCATATTTGGTCTATAGTATATTTGAAATTAAGTACTTAAAACTTTCAAAACAAATTTCATGAAATGGATAAAAGTAATTGAAGAAAATGAACACTCTTTTACCTTTTCCTGTCATGATCACTTTTGATTGGTTGATTTGTGTAGTGCTTACGATTGAATTGCCACTGCGTGTAATACAGTTCTCTAGCATAAAGTGCTGATATGAGTATTTAAATCCAACCAGCATTTCTCGTTTAAACAAAACAATAGATGCTAGTTTAATTTAATAATTGTGTAAGTAATGAATAGAGGCATACTAAAGACATAAATAACTGAAATAACACTAAAATAAAAAAAAACATTTCAATACTGTTAAAGGAAAATTGTGGTTGACTTCTCTCTGACTTTTTAATAGTTTCTGTAAACCACACTTCTTTTTAGGGTTTTCTGGAAGAGCTATTAATATTGTATAAAGGTATTTGGAAATCCCTTCTGTATTACTTAAAATTTTACAACTTATTGACTTTGGAAAGATCCGTAGTAGCAGTTTTGCTTTCCTTTTGTACACCTATCCAGATTTTCTTGAAGGCTGATCTATAAAAAAAAATTGGGAGGAAGAAGCACTCTTGATTTCAGAAATATTTTCATAATTTTTTACAAGTTATATATTTAATTTTTAGGTTGATGCCTGGATGTACGCGGGTGGATGGATATGTATCCAAAATTTGTAATCACACTCAAGTCGTAGCGTTTGATAAACCTCAATCAAATTTGCAAGATACATTGTTTTTGTGTAAATGTGTCATACTGTTTTTGGGCAAAATTACGCCATGAAAGGTACATTACTCTACTTTACATAAAGCGAGTAGTAATTGTTCTCCGTTCGTCTGGTTATTTTAGAAACTTGAAATTTTATGTTAATGTTTCCTATATGAGTTGGCTGTGATATAAGTTTCATGCATTTTGGATTATTACAAATGGTAAAGTCCCGCCTGCAACAGTTTTCCTCTTGGAGTTTGTCAACTATTCCATACAAACATGCCAATTACATTTTCATTATTATTGCAACATGTAGTAAGAACATTAAGAAAATGTATTATTAAATTGGCTGTTCATTCTTTCTAATAATTTGAAAATATGTTATTGAAATGGTTAGCGTTCTACTACTCCCATACAGGTTTAAGACTACCATAGTGTCCTTAAGGACTCGGTCGTCTCCCTCCGAAGAGGAAAAATGCCCGTTACGCTGGGTCCAGGGGTTACTATGTTAGTTAATTTGCCTCATCAGGGCCTCATTGTGGGAGGTCTTAGTACGTAGCAAACATATAAAAAGAGAGATTAGATTCTCTCGATGGCTAAATGCCACCTGGCAAGGTCCGTGTTTCATAATTAGGGAGATCCATTCTCTCTGTTGAAAATAAAGGGCACGAGAAAGGGTGTATCTAATTGTCCCCCATCTGAGTAGCCCGTCAAAAGCCAAAGAGTCTATAAAGTAACCACCAGTATTCAAGCCCAACAAGTCCAACATCAGTTGGCGGTATGGAGAGGAAAACTCTCCATGGACCCGGCCGCCCGTAGTACCGATATATTTTAAGAGTTTCGAATCGAACTCCGGACCAAAGGTCCTACTGAACCTGCTCAGCTGCAGGTAGGGTCAGTGGCCCTTGTAGCCCTCGGTTTAAAGAACCACGTGGAAAATAAAGCCGATGTAGCCTATGGTGCTGCATGTCCCCACTAGGGGCGGAAATATGTTGTTAAGTAAAACTTTACCCTTTTTGATCCTAATAATGGTTTTTAATTCACTCAACTTTTAAATTCATGCACATGGTCGCATGGGTGTCAAGAGGTTTTTCTCACCTCAGTTGGATTGATGAGTGTAATCGAAATGTATGGAGACTCTGTATCTGGGAGCCAGCTAACCTCGTTGACACTGCACCTTGTTTCTGATTTATGTACATTTACTATTACTGCATTCAATTAGATTCACTGAAACATACACTTTCACTGAAGCTTCCTTGTTATGATAACTGTGACACTTCGTGCAGTGGCTTGAGGTATCTAAGTTCTTTTTTTTACATTACTATAAGTTTAATAATCATGAAAAAATCTTAGTCCATGTTTAATGTTTTTTGATGATGAGTAAGTATGTATGGGTGAGTGGAGTGTATCCAAAAGATTTTGACCACGCTAAAGGTCTCATTTTTTATACACAAATATGTACAAATTCATATTTTACACAAAAATCGCCCCTATAATGTAGATGTGCTGTATTGTTTTAGGGCAATGGTCCCCTTGGGGAATATTTATGCCCGTTTATTGTAATATTTCCATGTTGGGAATATTGTTTCCATATAAAAAATATTGTTTCCATATAGTAATATTGTTTTCATATTTGCTGTACGCCGATTTATTGCCTATCATATGTATATATTCACAATTTTTTTTCTCCTTAACTATTGATTTTTTGGTACACAACAACCACCCACCTGAACGCAAACGCAAAGAGGTATCATTAAAAAAACTTCAAAAATGGTCTCTGAGGACCTAAAACCGTGTAAACCCATCAATATCGAGCAAATGTTTTCACATTATTTATAGTATTGTGTAAATGATTTCAGTGGATCTCAAAATATATAAATACGTCTTCTTCAAAGCATACTTTTTCTTAACTTCTAATAATAAGGAAAGTTTAACTGTTTAAAGATCTAGGCTATTGCATTTCCCTAACAAAAGAGAGAGAATTAAACATGTGGAGGAAGAGAGAAGAACGATAGGAGGGAGGGAGAGGAAAGGGAAGTACAGACTTCGGAGCCATATGTTAAAAAATACTGTTCATGTTGGGGAAGTTTTCGTTGTGAAATAGAAGTTGGCTGTTAAAGATAGAACAAATAGAAAATGGAGTTAGTATGGGAAAAACTCTTTAACAACAGTTTTAAACAAATGTTGAACAGCTTCTAATACAATTATTTCAAATTTCGTTGGACTAAATCTTATCTTAATATTTGTATCAACTGGAGACAAACGTTGTTGTAGAGCACTGTGTTTTTCTAGATGGAGTGAGTTTGTGTCAACAATGAGCCTCAGTACATTTGTGTTATGTACGATTCGCTTAAGGTATTGGATAGATCAAATGTAATATATGAAAAGAAAAGTATGTATTGATTTTATGCGCATATCAAGGCTCGAATGTCTACATCTATTTAAATATATATTAGGTAATACTCGATATTGAGACGCTAGAACTTTAACATAAATAACGCAAAACTATAGACTGATAGATTTGCTGTTTCGATATAGATCTACAGATCTGTAGGAGTATTTAATGAAACTTTGGAAATGGCTCTTAGAATAATGATGTGGGTTGTTCATATAATAAGTTGTGAATCAGTGTTGTCATTTCTTTTAAAACAACATAGAGTAGTATACAACCATTTCATTATTATGGTGTTCAGGAAATATATTTTCAAAGAGTGCTGAAACCTTTAATCGATGTCAATCTTTCAAACTAATTTGATTAACTTTACCATTACAAGAACTAACCTCTCATGGTATGCCACATGATGCTGATTCCTGCCTCTGAATGGTTTCATATTTACTGCTATATTGCATAATTATTAATCCGTTTGTTTTGTTTTTTAGAAAATAAATGTAATCCTCCAGTGAACCATCAAGTGGAAACTGCACGGAAAGTGGATATTGCTTCAAGAAATGGATGGCTGCTAACAAAAAACCCTTTCCATATGTTTTATCCAGGTTTTATAAAGCACTATATATTCCAAATGAAATGACAGAAACATGAAATTGTCAGTCTTTGAAAAGTGAATCTAGTCATGACTTCAATTTGAAGTCTAAGTAATCCCACCTGGCAGCAAGAATCTGCAGACTGTGAATAAAGCCCTGAGTTTTCCCAATTTGTTTCAGCTCTCTAATTCTTGACGTAACAAAATAAAGTTTAATGATTAATGCCATTCCTTATTGTAGTTGATCTACAGGACAATATAGTTTGCTAACTTATCCGTTTTTGATAAACTGTCCAGGTTATTATTAAGTATAATGAAGTTCTGAAACGGAATGAACCAATCGAAGGAAATTATAAATTGATTGATTAGTATGGATCTAATAAAAAATAATGAACAGGAAAATTGAAAAGGAAATATCTCTCTAGGTCTTTAATATTTGTAATTTATTGCACAAATATATTTTTAGCAAGAAACGAATACATGATGAACGTTAAAAAGATTTCACATAAACACGTGAAATAACAATCAATGATCAAACCACAATAAGAAATGGGAAAACAAGACTGTTTTTCAACATATGGATAAGACTTGTTTTCCAATTTCTTATTGTGGTTTGATCATTGATGATGAACATGTATAGTATTGAGAAAGTTCAAAATTCGATATGAGAGGCATCTTTTGTCTCCATCTTCTAAAGCAATCTGGAAAGCGCGTCAACTGATTTTCAAAGGATCTCTGTGGAATGAAAGATTTAAGATTTACTTGAAGTATTGATCCTTCAAGTTCTTCCCAAGTTGTTGATTTTTATAGTGGATTTAACCATCGATTGTAAACAAAATTACAGGATATTGTATATTTTGTTGCCAAATAAGAAAGAATTTTTGGCAAATCATGCGACCATGGTGACCCGTCCATGTTACAGAAAAGTGGGTAATTCATGGACAACGATTCGTCATTCAACGGTCATTGTTTATGAATAATTCATAATACTTGAAACTAAATGTACATTCTTCCATCAAGTAATTATTCTTGAATAAAACAGTATATACAAAATGATATTTGTAATAATTAAAAGAACAATTAAAAAATAAATTATCTATAGGTATATATAAAATAAATTTAGAAATAAACAATAATTATAATTAGATATGTATATATATATAATATATACATACATATATATTGATATACGAGGGTCGTCCAGAAAATAAGTTCCGTTTTGGTCTGTAGGGCGGTAGGAGTGGTTTTTGCCAAATCCGGCAACACCGCTCGAAAGAGGAGAGGTGGGGGAATAGAATGAGAGGTGGGGGACCTCAGTCGGTCAATTACCAACGTCAGGGCAGGTAGTTGAAATGGAGCCCTCCATGTCACGTCCCGCCACCTCGATCCCCGTTCCTCTCGAGTTGTTTTGCGCGGAGTGATTCAATTTCTTTATGCACAGGGTTTCAAATCAGTTCAAATTCACGAACAGCTCATTTCTGTTTATGGAGAAGGTGTAATGAGTGAATCAATGGTGAGGAGATGGGTATGTGAATTTAAGGCGGGAAGACATTCAGCTCTCTAGGGACCCACCGGGCGGAAACTTTCCGAAAGTCAAGTTTTTCCGAGACGATCTCATGGATGAGGGATCGTGAGATGTCTGGGAAACTCAGGTGGAGTTCATCCAGGGTTAAACGACGATCTTTGCGAATTGCATTGTCGATTTCTGCGACAATTTCGTCCGTCACAACTGAGGGTCTGCCTCTCCCACTTTCATCCTCAAGTGAATGTCTTCCCGCCTTAAATTCACGTACCCATCTCCTCACCATTGATTCACTCATTACACCTTCTCCATAAACAGAAATGAGCTGTTCGTGAATTTGAACTGATTTGAAACCCTGTGCATAAAGAAATTGAATCACTCCGCGCAAAACAACTCGAGAGGGAACGGGGATCGAGGTGGCGGGACGTGACATGGAGGGCTCCATTTCAACTACCTGCCCTGACGTTGGTAATTGACCGACTGAGGTCCCCCACCTCTCATTCTATTCCCCCACCTCTCCTCTTTCGAGCGGTGTTGCCGGATTTGGCAAAAACCACTCCTACTGCCCTACAGACCAAAACGGAACTTATTTTCTGGACGACCCTCGTATATACTTGCCGTTGCGTCTACAACGTGCTTGGTCTCCCATTCTCTTTTCTCCTGAAGACGGATTACCCGAAAATTTGAGTCTGTAAGTGTGTTTCCCTACTTTGTGTGTTGCTCTTTGTTAATCTCGAACTCGTATATTGATATATATTAGCACTACTATTACTAATATTTGGTAATTTATTACATTTTAATATGTACAGTAACAAAGAGGAATTTATTGATAAATCAGTTATTACGACTATGGATTATTTTTTTATACATTGACATAAGGATATTTTATAATTATTCTATTGCTTTAGAATGATGAATTTATATTACATGATGTTACATGATGAATATATATTTATATATATATATATATATATATATATATATATATATATATACTCGTATATAATAGATAAAAGTATCGACCGTGAAGTAGAAAAAAATAAAAGTTTATCAGGACTCATTCAGTTTTGTTTTGTTTATAACTGATCGTGTCCTGATAAACTTTTATTGTATATATATATATAAAACGTCCAAACTACAGTAAGGAATAAGAAAAAAGACTAAGATCTTTGCAACCGTAACAAGCGGTCTTCGTCAGAGTAAAATCTTAACTGAGATCTTAACTGAGATTTGACTCTGGCGAAGACAGCTTGCTACGGTAGAAAAGTCTTAGTCTTTTTTCTGATTTTTTACTGTGGTTTGGACGTTGATTTTTGTTTTACGTTTTTATTCTGAAATTTAGTTTTATATATATGTTATACAAACTGTAGTCTCAAAAAAAGCACAGAGAAATAAAAACACAGAAATTCACTACTATATATTTCTATGGCCTTGTCATCAGGAATATGGATGCGAGTCGCTCCGAAGACAGGTAACGACTCACATCTCTTCGGAGCGACTCACATCTATCTTCCTGACGACGCCATTGAAATACAGTAGTAAGTTTCTGTATATTCTTTTTGTGAATATAGTTTATTTAGTTCGTGGAACCGTTTCATTTATATATATAAAAGGAAACATAGAGAAATTAAAAACACACACTTACAGTCTCTAATTTTTGGTTTGAACCATGTTCAGGACAGATAAGAGAGGGAAACCAAATGCACTGGTCCAGAGGCGGTTGGAGACCAACAATGTTGATCACAGAATAAGGTAATTTAAGCCTGATAAGGTAATTTTTAATCATAAACTGATCACAGAATCAGTTTATAATTAAATTAAATTAGGAAATATGAAAAAAAATAAATAAAAGAAAAAATTGAGGTATGAACAGAGGAATTGATACATAAATAAAAGTTCTGAGGTAAAATGGATAAACCAACAAAAGTCTCCACACAAATGAAGTTTTATTCAACGCGTTTCGAACGCTTTGTGTTCATCATCAGGAAGACACTATAATACAAATTATATCTAATTGGTTACAAAAATTAGAGTGAAATAATAACAATTCAATTAAGAGAATTCAAGACATACCCAAGGATGTGGTACTGACGGGTTGGTCAAGTGAAAACAACTAGTAGGAAACTGATCCCTTGCAAGGGATCTTCGGTGGCTCGTAAAGTGAGATCTTTGTAGTCTGGGGGGATTTGTCACAGAATCTGTAACCCTTAGCACACATAAAGGGGAGACCGTGACGATGGCAGATGGGAGTGGTTGTTGATTGAAGCTCCATGATTGTTCATACGCAGTCTAAGCTTGGTGGATGTTTGGCCTATGTAGAACGAATCACATTTGGAACACTCCAAAGGGTACACACAATTTTTGGAGATACATGAGCAGTCAATTGGAACAGGATAGTGTGTGTTACATCATGTATATATGTGTGTGTTACCATATATAAATTACTCAGGAGAGGGGATATGCAGTTACTCATTGCAAGCCTAAATTTTTGTTTGTACAAATTATTTTTAAACTGAAAATGACAATCTATTACACATAACTTTATAAACTCTATTATAGTTTTAGAAGGTAGGGGAAGGGAATAATGAACTAATTCCTCCTGGAGTAAGCTCAAAAGACCAGTCACAGGTACATTGGTAAATAGGGACTTAACATCAAAACTAGTCAATCTATAACTTTTACTCATGTTGACGATTTTTAATTTACTAATTAAATCAACATTGTTTTTAATATGGCTCTGAAATTTTTCCAATTAATGGGCTCAAAATACGAACTAACCATTCGGACAAGCAATATGATGACAATCCTCCTGATGACGACGATCGTCGAAATATAGAACTTAGTTGTTCCTTTGTCTATCTGTGTGCTACCTTCCTTTTAATTCGTTTTAATATATATATATATATAAATATTGATAAAAGTCTCGACCGTGAAGTAGAAACAAAATAAAAGTTTACCAGGAATCGGTCAGTTCTTCATGTTCAAATTAAACTCATTATCTATGCTATGAGGCACATGAAGAACTGACCGAGTTCTAAAAACTTTTATTTTGTAAAAAAGATATATATATATTTATATCACTGTTTGCCAACTTAGCAGAACTCATCTTCTTCTTCTCCTTCTACTGATAAGAACGAGGTCGAAATATTGAAGTGATTTGTGTGTTGTTTCTACGTTTCTTTTATTCTAATCGTTTGGTATATATATATAGTTCAATGTACATAAAGAAACGTAGAGAAATTAAAAACACACACTTACTGTCTCTAATTTTCGGGTAATCCGTCTTCAGGAGAAAAGAGAAAGGGAGACTAAGCACGTTGTAGACGTGTTACTTGCCGTTGCGTCTACAACGTACTTGGTCTCCCTTTCTCTTTTCTCCTGAAGACGGATTACCCAAAAATTTGAGTCTGTAAGTGTGTTTCCTTACTCTGAGTATTACTCTTCTTGAATTTTGAACTCGTATATATATAAATGATCAAACCACAATAAGAAATGGGAAAACAAGACTAAGGTCTTTCAACCGTAACAAGCGGTCTTCGTCAGAGTCAAAAACCCAACTGAAACAGTAGATACAGAAAACATATGGTGAGGGGTTGAGAAGATTGGGAGGGAAGAGTGGTATTTTAAAAGGGTGAAAGCACAGAAAATGACTAATGTCCAGAAAGGGATGTTTGGGGAAACAAAGGAGTACAGTAAGAAAGAGTAAACAACTATTCGCTAGCTGTCAACCCTCTTAGTAGAGGCTATTGCCCTCGTAACGAAAGTATCAAGTTTAAAGAGACCGTTACTAATGTTTATAATATTTGATCAAACTTAATACTTTCGTTACGAGGGCAATAGCCTCTACACAGCTAGCGGATAGTTTTTTACTCTTTACAATAATAATACCACTCTTCTCAACCCCTCACCAGATGTTTTCTGCATCTAGAGTTTCAGTTAGGTTTTTGACTCTGACGGAGACCACTTGTTACGGTTGAAAGATCTTAGTCTTGTTTTCCCATTTCTTATTCAGGTTTGATCATTGATTGTTATTTCACGTGTTTATGTGAAATCTTTTTATAAATATATATACAAATAAATATTAATAAAAGTATCGACCGTGGAATAGAAACAAAACTAAAGTTTATCGGGACTCGGTCAGTTCTTCACGTTCAAATTAAACTCTCATTGCCAACGTTTCGGTTTTTATTTCAAACCTTTTTCATAGGGAGAAATATATAACTTAAAATAAACTGTGACTCATAGAAAGAAATATAATAAGGACTCAATTTTCAATATTTCAACCGTTATGGTGGTGGTCCTCAGGAGAAGAAGTGAATTGACGGAGGGACGCCAGTCAACTGAAGAGCTCTCTGGGTGAGGTCTAAAACAGTCCTCCGCGAAGGAGAAAAATAAAAAAAGAAATAAGGAGTCGAGATCAAAGAAAAAGTTAAAAAGTAAACGGGAAGAAAACAGAAAATAATAGAAATATATCAAAAATTATTTAACATTTTTAAAAAAGAATTTCTAAACAGAACGGTTGGCGACCCTTTTGGGTCTCTGTGCCAGTGCGCCCGCTTTTCCTCTCATCTCTCCTGAAGACTGTTCAAACCAAAAATTAGAGACTCCAAGTGTGTCTTTTTAATTTCTCTATCTTTCTCTGTTTACATTAACTTTTTTTGTCCGTTTCGGGTAGTATTTTCATAAAAAATGAGGGTATATATATAATATATATTTATAGAGAGGAAGAGAGAAAATGAACTTTAAATAAACGAACGCAATATTTTATATTTTTCAACTTAATTTTAATATTAAATTTAATTAATGTAAAATTAAATTAGTGAACATAAAAGCGTTTTGATTAAATTAAATCTAAAAAAAGACGGAATTATGCAACAGAGATTCTGGGTCAATTTTCTGGGTTCAAAATCTCTCCATGCCAACGTATCGGCTTTATTTTAAAACCTTTTTCATAAGCAGAAATAACAATTTTATAATTAGATTTTTACATTATACAAACAAACTAACACTAGACAATTGAAAATCTTCGACTAGACAGTCTAGTTTGGTTTTGAGCAGTCAAGATTGTTAGTTCGTTTATATAATGTAGCATTCATTTTCTTAATAAAAAATTCTTACTTCTGCTCTCGGAAAAGTTTTAAAATAAAACCAGAAAGTTTACATTGAGAATATAATTTTGAACCTCTTAATTTATTTGAACATTAAAATAAATGTGTCTTGAAATAAATCTGTATACAGATTAAACTCCAAACAAATGTTAAAGACATACAAAAAGCATTGGCTTCATAAAAATTATATGATTGTGTAGTATAATTTTAACTGTTATTAATCTCTGCGAATTAATCCAATACCATTATTGTCTATTTGTTTATTAATTTTATTTTAAAGAAGTCAATAGAAACTGTTACGGTGAGAGTTTGAATTTGAATTTCCCGGGTTTGGTATGTAGGGGTGGAGGATTTAATTAACTGAAATAAGGGATCTGCATTGAGAGTTTTTACATGTTATAGAAGTAATAAGTTCTGCCTATAAGTAAAACTACTAAAAAGAAAGAATTCTTCCTTGAAAGTGCAGAATTCTATTTCAATATTGTTTACTAGACCATATTGGGATTAGGACGCAATTCCTGTAGATGTCGCGCATGTTATCGACTGCCTAGACTTCCCATGATGCAATGTTCCTTTGGCATGTGCCTGGGTCGTCCATTTTGCAAGGTTTCAGTGAGAAATTTCGTATAGTGTGTGATATAGATTCTGCAGCTAAGAATTTTCAAGGTAAACAAATTGAGTGACTTCATGTTTAGTTGGAAAAATTGTTATTTGTGGCAATAATACATGTGATGTGTTAATTTTATATGTGCCGAATCTGTCCTATTTCGGTATTCCATTCTTCTGAGTGTTCTTGTTAGACTGGTTCGCTGAAGCCTCGTGCACATGGTTTCCGGGTTCTATTTTCGTTGATCTTTTCAATCTTTTTATTGATTTTTTATATTGTGTAGGATATCCATATATTTGTTAATGTTGCCAACTCTTACGTCACTGTTGTGAATTAGAAAACCTCATGGTTTTAGTTATATAAGATTTTTATGTAAATTAATTTATTAAACTTTAGGACGTAAATACCGATGTTTCCCTGCATTTATTAGGGTAGGTATTTGCACGTTGCTTCCTGTGTTCCTGATCGTAAGTAGAAATGTATTTGTAATAAAAAAGTAGTTGGTGTGATAAGGCACCATTTTGGCGAATGAAGTAAATTTTCTTGGGAGTATTCATTCCATTTAATCTGTTTTTCATTACCTATTAGAGTTTAAAGAATAACTATTTGTAAAAGGATTGAAGTAATAAGTACAATCTGTAAATAAGTAGGTGATGTCTGTGATTTAGGTTAGAAAACGTATGTTTCAAAAATATTTTTTTTTATTCGAGTTATAACTTTTAGATTACTAATTCTAAGTTATTAAAATTTTTAGAATATTTGCTTCTGTTTTTTTGTAGTGAATATGGTTATATTTAGAAAATCATAACCTTATTTTTGGCAGCCATGTTTATTATAGCCTACTTATATTTTAACATGTGAGTACTCTTAACATATTGTCTGCCCTCGCCTACAAAGTAATGTTTAATTTGGAACCATTTTCATTATATTGTGTGTTTCACTGGTTTTCTGAATGATGTAATATTAGTAGTTACGATTTATCCATATTCGGTCTTGGGCCTTCTTATCTTTTACTCCCTTATCAATAGATTTTTTTTACAGAGAAGAATGTTAACATATTTGAGTTACTGTAATTATTATCATTCTTTGTAAAAAGATAATATCGGCATCCTAGTGTTACAGTCTTCATGAATGTGATTTCAGAATAGAATGTCATATTGACCTTGATTGTGCCAGCTTTTCCATAGATTCAATGTCTGATTAGTTTGATCTTTGCGATCTTTAATCTACAGTTTCCTTTCACCGAATTTGGTAAATAAGTAAAAATGTGTCAAAATTAGTAAGCTATACTATTTTAAAGCTTATTTTGGAGATCTATTATGTATATCTCTATATTGCTCTTACTGCTAGGTTATTTTTTTTATATTGAATGACGAAGTATTTTTCAGACAATACTAAAATAGATCGTTTATTTATGATGCTTAATAAATATGATTTCTTCCAAATATAATTGACTCATGTTTCTTCCGCAATATTTTTGAATATTTATCAATCGTTTTTCTAAAATTAATTTCGTTTTTAAAAAAAAGAATTGGGAAATTAGAGGAATAAATGAGGTTTTTTTTATTCTATTTATTACTTCAGGACTTTTTTTATTTAATTGTTAGTTTGAGTTTTATCAGTCAAACTTATGGTTAACCGAACTTATTTTCTGTGTGATATTTTTACTATTTGTCTAATATCTATGTAGACCGATTCACTTCTAATTTTTTCCCTGAACAGTGCAGTATTGCAATTGTTAAGTTTAAGTTACAATAACTAAATGAAGGATGTTATTTAATATGATGGAAGTATTGTGTCAGTGTAAGTCCATACAGTATAATAGTTCTGTTTGCTTGCTTTTTATGGTTGTTGTTCTGTGTGAGGCTATTCTAGTTTTACCAAAGGTTCTTCTTTTGTAGAGGTATGTATATTAAGTTTAATTTTTAATTAGGTGCGGATGAAAATTTAAGTAAAATCTGTACAAATTATTGAATAAATAAATTCAATATTTCTTGATATAATATAGTTTTTGTCGTTTATTTTTAAAATTGGAAAACTTTTAGATGAGGTTTGTAATCTGTGCAGAATATGTTAGTTAATATATTAATAGATGGTGATTTTTCTTTATTGATTTTGAATTGGTGATATTTTATTTCTATGGTAGTTTCATTACTCTTTTTATCAACATAGGAGGTAATCATGTATATCCTTAGAAACATAGGAATTAATATTTTTTAACAGTGAAATATCATTTTCTGCCCCAGTTACAATTATTGATACAGTGGGTTTCTATTTCTTAATGTCAAGTACCTTCATTTTTCATATTCACTTTATTTTTTCTTTTTCTGAGACAGACTAGTATTGAATGTCCAATCTTCTCAAAATTAATCTATTTCTAGTTCAAATGTATATTGTTCTCGGCTTCACCTAGATCTTAAAAACATTTTTGCCTTATTTAATGAACTGAATAAGAAATACTTTAAATAGACATTATATTTACTTTATTAAACAACTCCTGTTTATTTGTCTTTTGAAATACTTAGGAAATATACTAAATTAAATGTTAATCGTTTTGTACATGAAAAGTAAACTAGGAAGGCAAAAGTTATTTTACAATTAAATTCTTGTTGAAACTTGAAATTCATTTAGCCATTCCTAGGTTATTAAAGATTTTGCTTGTTAATATTTGAATCATTTGTTAACGGCATGAATAATATTCTCATATAAATGCGGTTGTATTATGTCAAATCTATTTTTCATCACTTTGTGAAATATAAATCTCTATTAATTCTTTAAAATATTGCTTTGAAAAGTTGGTATTAATATATTATGGTATGCGTGATTTAATGTTTGATAAAGATATCTATGATTGAAATTCGTAAGTTGTATTAAATTACTTTCACAAAGTTCTATACTAAACATAAAGCTATATTCCACTCTTGAAGTACCTAATAATTAATTATAATAATAATCAATCCAAAGAGCATTGATTATTTTATTAGTTAACAGTTATTCACCAGTTATAGTTACATGGGTTGTTATATTGGTAGTTTTGTAGCATTTATTCATAAATCTTAATAGTCCAGAAGTTTTAGTCAAATCCAAAGAATTGTTGAAATAAATATGCTTTATTCTCTGTAGGTATTCCAATTGACATTACAAGTGAAGTATTTAAGAAATTAACTTCAATTAGTTTCAGATATCTTTACATTATATAATTTTAGAAAATCAAGATTAAATTTTAATTTCTTCTTTGTAGAAGAAGGAGAAAAATGGTGCTAGAACATGGAAACTTTATTGTTTTCAGATCCGATTATAGACATTGGGTACCTAGCTAGAATGTAATTGTCTATATCTCTCTGACTTTTTTCGGGGTGATTGATTGCCGAGTAATATAATTAATACTGTAAATTTTTAAATAAATTTACAGTTTTAAACATTTGTAGAATGCTGCTTCCATAGAACAGGCTGGTTTATATTGCTTCAAATAGTATAATCTTTAATTAAGAATTTAAAAAAAAATTATCTAGTTTTTATTGAGTGGACTCAAATAATCTGAGGTTTCTTTTGAAATGCATTAATATAAAATTTTGTGAATGGATTTGTCAGCTTGAAGTAAGACTAATAATAATTTAAAAATGATGAGTACCTGAGTATGATACTTCTGTTTCAAATTATTATACTCAAATTACATTTATTTAATAAAGATGACATACCTGATCAAAGAAGATTGGGTGGATATATTGTAATTTATGTTCCAATTGTTAAATCCCATTGATGCAAAGAAAAATGTTTTATCATTCCAGAATAGTGAAATTCCTAGATTGCTACAATTGATTCGAAAAGGGTTCGGCTGAACTAGTAAATGACTAGTATGATATTTTTTAAAAAAAATATCCTTATGGCAAGAATAAATTTGTGCTCTTGTAACAAGGATATATTGTACCAGACTTTTGTTTTACATAATATTTTGTGTTTAATATTTGAACTAGTCTATGTTCATATAAAATAAAAGGTTCTATTATTTTCTTTGTTACTTTATTTTTTTAAGTAGTAAAAAACGATTTTTTTAATGTATTTTAATTATTCACTATAAACTTAGTAAATAAGTTGAACAATTTTAGATTAAGTTGCGAGATTGTTATTATAACCATATTTCCTTTATAGTAAGAGATTATAAGCTATTTTTATAAGGTGGTGAGTATTTAAGAATTTATTTCAGTCTTGGTCTTTGTATTGAGTTGAGATTATGACAAGTGTCTCAATGTGTGCATAATATGTTTGCACAGGGAGCCTGTACATGAATGGGGACGTTGGGAAGCTCCCTTCAGGGGCAGGATTTGCCTCTCCCCCTGACCACGCCCCTCCTCCTCCGGACTACAGGTAAATTATCCTCTTTCTAGATTGAACGAATTATCTATGTTGCATCATTGTTGAAATACTCCTGTTTAATGTGCCCGAATTAATTATCATAACATATATTTAAACTTTTGTGATACACTTTTTAATAAAGATTTCTTTTCAACAGCTTTGTTTTACTGAAGAGACTAATTTACGTTTTTCTTCTTTTTTTTATGTTTATATAACGATATTGAAACATTTCTAATACTAAGCCAGTGATTTAGGTTAGGGAAACAGTTCAACAATAAATGTGGAGAGTTGTGGAAGAGATTTCCTCGTCATCAGGGCAATGTGAGGAGGTGCTAATGAACTAGCTGTCCACTGTTCATGCTTCATTATCACAGTGAGAACCAGGTTTGTTAGGCAAATGTGCGACTTCTGGTAGTGACAAACATCCCGATGAAAAGTGGACTGCAACATTGACTTGATGGGACAAGCTTCTTTGATTCAGTCGTTTCAAGAATTTGTTAGTAGTTTTTGTTAGAACGGTGGTTCCTCTATACACCAGAACCGAAATAACAATTAGAGTGTAGTGGCACTTCTCATCTACCAAGCGGAGAAAACTCAAATAAGAAACTGGTTAGTGAAGTTTTTATCTTTCCATAGAGGATTTTTTGTGGGTCCATTAAGACCTCAATCAGCAAAAAAAGAAGGAATTCTTCATCTAGGACTGCCAATCGGAGAAAACTCAAATAAGAAACTGGTTAGTGCGATTTTTATCTTTCCATAGAGGATTTTTGTGGGTCCATTAAGACCTCAATCAGCAAAAAAAGAAGGAATTATTCAGCTAGGACTGCCATAGGTACAGCATTTCTGGGCAAGATACTCTACTAGGTTGTTTCCTTTTATTTCTATTTTGGTGATAGTTTAATACTGTTCTATGCTTTGAAAACGAAGATGTAGGCCTAGGTTGAAATTCAGCCTTTGAATAGTTTGTTGCTTCTGTTTCTCTTTTCCTAGGCTCAATTTTTTTGTAAACGCCTCAATGCTGTTTAATGCACCACGTCTTGTTTAAGGTCAATTGCATTGAATGGAAGCATTTTAACTGGAGATTTGTGAAAGAGTAAAAAAGGAAGGGTGCTTGTTGGTATTTACTGTCATCCTCTATCAGCCCAGAATTGAATGACTGTGAGCTGTCCTATTTCCTCATATCTACTCGTTGGTTCCAGTTCACTAAAGTGTCTGAAGGTTAAATATTGTTTATGAATTTACATGAGTTTATTTTTTAGTTAAATATTATGTCTTCTAAGCGATGGCAGAGAGAGACTTCTATTGACTACACTTCTGCGTCCAAATAAATTAATTTACTTTTATTTAAGTTTGAGTGTCAGCTTATCGTAATGAAGTTACTGCAAGGTGCAAAGTTCGATTAGTTGTTTAATTTTTGCATTCAAAGGCTTGAACCTTATATCAAAAAGTGTTAGTAGTCTTGCATGGATGTGAAAAATACCTGAGTGGTGTAGGGAGTAGGGACTGTCGAATCAAAATTCACTACGAAGAAAGAAGTGAGACTGTTAGTTTCCTATCAGTTAGTTAATTAGATTAAAGAAAGCATTAGAGGATTCCTATCTATAATCTCTGCGTTTTGGTTGAACTGTCTCTACCACTCTTCTAAGGACTGAGAATTGGAGGAGAATACATGCGCGAGTTGTTCCTACACGAGTGAATACTACAAACACCAACCTTTTGACATTTCACCCGAATTTATTCGGTGATTGAGAATGAAAGGAACAACTTTTTGATTGTGATTAAATGGGTAACGGGAGTTCTACTTCAGAACCTAAATAACAATTAAGGGTTATCAGCACTCCTCTTCTACATACAAGCACTTGCTGTCTGCCGGCGAGGCCATGGAACAGTACTTAATTTGATGCGAAAAGGGTTCAAGGTGATCGAATTTACAGTATGACTTTTTAATGTCAAAGTGGAAATAAGAAAAAATAACCTCTCTTTTGTTAAGGTCACAATTGACCAGTGCACTGGTCACTTTTTTTAAATGTGATAGATTCTTGTGGTTTGTGGCTGTTTATTGTGATAATAAACAGTGTGTGTGGGATATATAAAGATAAATGGCTGCTTTCGAAAATTAGTTAAAAAAAATGCCGGTAGATTGGGAAACTTCTAATATTTCTCTAGGATTTTATTCAATAAACAATCATGACTCCAAAAAAAAAAGATAATGAATTGTTATTAATATGTAGTGAAGTATGTAGTATAATTTTTTGTTAAGAATAGTGACTGCCAAAATTTTCTAGAACTCCTTTCTTTCATTTCTTCTCACTGAAATATTTTTGTGTTCATAAGTTCATCTAAAGCATATAGAAGCAACACTGTTTACTTAGTTTATTTAAACCAGTTTTTCCAGGGGGGCGGTACCGCCCACTTTGGGAAACACTGATTTAAACCATTACGTAAAGTACGTTTATTGTACAGTTAAGTAACATTTATGTAGATATAAGTTTTGGTAATTTGCTGGATCTTACGGTTTTTTGTAAAATGCTTTTTTCTTTATTCAGAGCGTTACAAATAAGGATCATTTGATGTTGAGAAACATCTTTTGCTTCATCTACTTGTATGTTTCACAACTATTATAATGCAATTAAATAAAACGATTCAATGAACTGAAGAACTGATCTTGCAAGCATCTCTCCTACATCAGGTATTTTTCTACCTTTTGTGGCATTAAATAATGAAATATATATCAACTGCTTGGAAATGTTACACCTAGCGTTTTGTCTACCACATTTAATGCAGCTGAAAGAACTATGTTTCTCCAATTGAACGACTTTATAAGATACGATGAATGCTAAACTTTAGAAGACTCAATACCAGTTAAAGAGTTTTTCTAATAATTTCTTCTGGTTTCGTCTTAAAAAAAAAGTCTAATGATTTATGCATAGATCCAGAGTGTATTGTTTCTAAATGACTTATTAACTTGCTTGTTTTCATGTTTTTTGCAGCTGGAGTGAGTATTGAAGCATAATATACAATGTGATGGTTCCTCTCCGTTAAAAAAAAAATTATATTCAAAACCGTGAATCCCACCTCTAATTAGTTCTTATAATCTTTCTACCAATTGTTTTACAAGATGATTTTTGATCAGCTATCAGTTATCATTTTCTTTTTTCTATTAAAACCATTCCATATTTTGAAGAGGTAGCAGGATCACAGCAGAGTAAAAAACAAACGTGATTGTAAGGCTATTCAAGAAGCATGAACCCTATTGAATTCATTCGACACAGACAAGGGACAACGTTTTGTTTCTTCCAATCAAGTTTTGCAAAAGGAGAAGTGTTAAAAGCATTGACTCATATATCAAGGAATTGATATTTAACTCCTAGCAACCGCTTGACCACTTTAAGAATTGAATTATAATTCCTCAATATTTTTTTATTTTGATTTTTCAAACTTTACTTTGGAATATCAAATGGTTTTATGTAGAGTTTAAAATTTGAGGTGTTTTGATATTTTAAAAATGTTTCACTATCGATATAGTTAAAGTGGTTACTATATTTTCGAAAATAAGCATACAAAGGACATATACTCTTTTTACATTTACTCTCACAGACCGAGAATTACTGACTACGTTTACTTTTTAGTTTTTTTGTTGGTCGTCGTTTGGTATTCCTCATTTGCTCTCCTGAAGACGATTAAAACAGAAAATAATGACTATTCGTGCCTGTTTTTATTTATTTGTCTTTATTTACCAACTTGAAATTGCATATATTGAAGTCACTAGAAATTCAGTAGTACAATGAAAAAGTTAACTGTTCTGTTTGAAATGACACATGGTGTGTGTGACCAAAAACCTATTAATTTTTAGAGGAAAATTAAGATAGAAAAATAATAAAAATCAGTAGAGTAAAATAACGTGTAAAAAAACAAAAATAAAAAACAGTTCATATATAGAACCAACTAAAGCATTACAAAATCTGGAGTGGCATACACTTAACTCTTATTATATGTAAACAGAATATCAAACTCCTTAACAATTAATTGAGTTTTGGTTTTATTTTAATATGGCTATTAAACATGTAAACGTAATATCAAGCTCTGGTAAATTATTATCAAATTCATAGATAGTCAGTTTAATGATTTCATTTGTTTTATTGTGGCTAAGTCCGTCCATTTTATCGGTTACATTCATGTCGAAAAATTTGTTGTATTATTATTTACCTGAGGTTAAATTATGACTTAACATATATGCTGTCCGTTGCCAATATATGTGTTACGTAGTTTTTGCAGTTCAGTCTTTCATCTAATGAGATTCTAAGGTATTTGATTACACCTACTGAAAAAACTTGTAGGGAAAAGGCTAATGAAATTAGCCTCCACATATAGAAATTTAATCGTATAAAGCAACGCAATTCGAACACGTAGTGTCCTTCAGGCATTAACTAAAAAGTACAATGTCATTGTATCCAACACGACGTTTTCGAAACGTTTATACGATTAAATTTCTATATGTGGAGACTATTTCACTAGCTTTTTACCCTACAATGAGTAAATACTACATAATAACTGATTGGCACTACCTTAGAATGAGAAAAACTGGATTAAGTTCTTGTTTAGTATTTTTAATAAAGAGGTCTTTGAGGACTGCTTTTTTTTTCTTGTGAAAGAATAAGAACTGTTTTCTCCTTGTGCATATAAGAATATGCACAGCTTTCTCCTTTAACCATCTTTCTCCAATTGGGAGAACATGACTCAAATGCAGTACCACGAAGCATTACTTTTCTATTAAGAAGTCATCTACATATCCTACCCTAGGCTGTTTAAGAGTACCCACAACTACCGTCTTTTTCTGAAAATAAGACATCCCCCGAAAATAAGTCCTAGCGTGATTTTCGGGACGTTTTGGACTATAAGCCCTCCCCTGAAAATAGGTCCTAGTTAAGATAATGTGAAAAATTTAATTCGTTATAAAATTGCTGTTGAATGTAGTATGTATCTCTAGCTGTCGTAATATTTCAGAGAATTCTTTGGAAAAAAATATTCCAAAAAATTCCTTGTTTATTTCTAAAGTTCGTTTCAATGAGGTTACTTAGGCAAAAAATATTAATTTAACGATAGCTATATTGCAGGACATGAGAGATTCAGACCATTGGTTCTACAGGAAGTAGATTTGGAGGAAAATCAGAACGGAATTCAAAATTTTGATGATTTATGATGATGTTCCAGAAGATGGACATGACTGTAATCGAATAAATTTAAATTTCTGTATAAAAATAAATATTAAACAGAAATATGTAAATTAAATTACTTAATGTACTTGAAGCCCTCCCCATTGAATAAGCCCTAGCACGGATTTTAACCTAAAAATAAAGTAAGACAGTATCTTATTTTCGGTAAAAGACTGTAATCACCACACCTCCCTGAGGGCTGCCTCTAGTTGTCAAAAATTTCAGTTGAAGTAGATTAACTTACACTAATTATACTTTAATTAGATTGTAATCTATTCCATATCTCTCCTACTAAAACATCTCTATATTAGCTCTTATTTATGTGACAATCCCTTCAGATAGGTGAGTTGCTCCTTTCTAAAGAATAGTGTGATAACTATTTACTAAAATCATGTTACTTCACATAGAACCTAATAGTTGTCATTTTAATGTATTATTACTCTTCCTATATTTAAGGTTATGGAATATTCGTAATAGTATAGTACCTAATACAAAACTTGAAGTTTATTTAATCTCCAGAGAAGGAAGATAGCTTAAAAAATAGTAACCGTTTTGTCATTTTCAATATTACCCCAAATCAATGAAATTCCTGAATACACTAAGAATTTCATATCAACATTTAAAATTCTATTAAAGCAATCAACATGTAGATTGATTATACACATTTTTTAATGAGCCATCTGATTATAAACTGGAAAGCATACAAAATATAGATTGTATTTTCTTTTCCTTTTACAGCTTTAAGTTTTAAATCTTATTACATTTGATATTAATTCTTTAAAATATCTTGAAATTTCGTTTATTGATATTTAATTAGCAATTCTTTTTGACTTCTTTCTAATATAAAATACAATGTGATCAAATTAAAAGAGATATGGAAACGAATCAAAGATTTACAGTAGAAGTCGTTAGAAGTTTTCAATTAATTGAGTTATATTTCCTTTCGTAGTAATCAGAATTTTTGAGGGGTTTTTTTATAGCACAATAATTATTGGTAGATTTTTCTCACACAATTTCATTTCATGCCGGCCTGTTAGTGTAAAAAAAATTTTCTGAAATCATAAAAATTGAATAATATCCACACCTTTCTCCTTTAACCATCTTTCTCCAATTGGGAGAGCATACCTCAGAGGCAGTATCAAGAAACATTACTTTTCTAATAGTAAGTCATATTGAGAGCTCATCCTCTCAAAAGTGCTTTATTTTCATTTTGATCGGTCGAACTGTAACCTATATCGTGCTCAAAAGCTTTCAAAATAAATCGTAAGTCAAAATTTTACACAATTGAAGAAAAATACCTTTTCGGTTGATTCACAAATCTGAGTGTTATTTATTTTCATAGGAATCCTAAAGTTTCGGTCTATAATCACATTTTGGTTCAAAAATGACTTTTCCATGATTTAATATGCTCTCAATCAATTTGACACATCTATTCTATAAGGATAATTTTTGGGTGAAATATGAATATGAACCCAGATTCATTTCGATTTGTGTTGTAATTTGTGTTTTAAATTAGGCATCATTATATCTTTACTCTGTTTTATTTTGTCAGGCTATAAAACTATTACTTTACTGCTTAAGTAATAAAACTGATGACAATAAAAAAATAATGCTACATTCCTTTGAATTCCGGTACATTTACATGTTTAAAAAAACCCAGTATATAGCGAAGTTTTTCACGATGTTCTAGTGAACATTTCTCGATGTTTGTTTGAAGTTGTTGTTAAGTTGGGATTGTTATTGCAGCCTGCTGAATGGAGTGGGCGGAGGGGAGAGCTGCTCGGAGGGTGTTCTGCTGGAAGGTGCAGTGATGGGGCAGGCGTCTCCTCCTTCCGACACCCAGCAGAATGCGTCTGCCTCCTCCAACTCAAGCCAACATTCGTCCCACCAAAACATACCTCTTGATCAGCTCAAGCAGATGCTCTCTACACAACTGGAATACTACTTCTCACGGTTCATATTTTATTTAATTTATACTTTTATTTTATTAACAATAATATTTATGCATTTAAGGTACAAGTATTTTTTTAAATTCTCATTCCATTCATTAGGTTTAATTTAAGCAGATCTAACTGAATAGTCCTATCCAGAATTGTCTGTCTAATTGAAAGAGAACACGTCTTCAACGAATTCCTAGTTTTTGCGAATTTTAGTGGTATGGAGTCGGTGTAGCAGTTTTTTCAATGCAGTTAAACTTTTTTCCCTTTCATGTATTTTATATATGGATCATTTGAATATCATTGAATGAGAAAGTAATAGATGTTAACAATGCACCGCTAATAATGGTCTTCAATTTATAACAGCCAGGTAGATTTATTCAACACATACATTTTGATTCATTAATAAAAACAATGTACTAAATAATTCAAGTATTAAGTTACTGAATAAGGCCAAGCAGTGTATTTTGGGCCCCAGTGCTAAAAATAGGAATTTTCTTCTAGGGCTTGGTAGAACTAGGTTGAGGAACCTGATAAGGAGTTCTCATCAGACATTGTAGACTAAGAAGACATTTAAGTATTATGGGCTTAGAGAGAAGTACAGTCTGTCAGAAATGTAGAAATGAGGATGAAACTTCTGTACAGTATGTGCCTGACTGACCTGCATTCAGTCTACTTAGGTTAAATATGTATAGAAAAAGCACTATTAAGAGAGATAAATTAAAGGAACTTGATTGGAAAGATCTCCTGATCTTCATGGAGAGATCAGGTAGATTTTCTTAGGGTAGGTTTAGGTCACCTGGGATAGGCAAAAAGGACCCCATTTGGTGGAATACTTGCCAAGCCTTTGGTGTCTCTACCCTTAACATTAACATAAAGTTACTGAGAATTATCTTCAATCTGAACTTCTTGAAAAGCATGCGTAACATGAGAACCTGTTAATATATATAAGTTTAACTTCCTAATTTTTACTTTCATTAACTCTCCATAGAGAGATTAATGAAATGTTACAGTGTTCCTTCAGAATGTTGGTATGACATTTTCTGCAGAAACACACATTTTGAAGTCCCCCTAAGTCCAATAAAATAAGTTTCCCAAATTATTAGAAATAAAGTAATTTTTATAGACATAGAAATTGACTTTCAAGATCAAAATCTTAGAAAACCGTTCAATATAACTTAGTATTTATTAAGAATTAATTAGTTAGCTTTTAGATGGCTCTGATTAAGCTGATACTGATATTAAACAAAAACCTATAGCATAATTATTGAATTTGATCCCAAGTGATTCTACTAATAAACAAGTAATCTTAGAATTCCAACAAACGTTTGTTTTGAAATATCATAGGCTAATAAAGTAGCTAATTCCCCCCGAGTTTTCTTTCTACCAACTGATTGATAAGAAATAAGAGAAGTCGTCGAGTTTTCCTTATGTTTGAGTTTTCAATTCATTATTTGTTAGTGGTGCAATGGTTATGTATTAAGCCTTATTATTTCATGGTTGTATATTTCGTGCATTCTGTTATTGTTCTATCTATTAGATTGAACAAATCATCTGTGTTGTATTTGTGTGAGTAAAGTATTTCTTAACTCTTTGAATTGTTATTTTATATTATTTCGTATATACATTGGACTATTATTTTAATTGAATGTTTTCCTTGTCCTCCACCACATATAATTAACACGGTTTTTCTTTTTTATTGAGGTTTGTTCTAGCTTCAATAATACAACATATTTAAGCCGACGTTTCGTCTATGTTCTTGAAGATGTCTACAAATATAGATGAAACGTCGGTTTAAAGGAATTGTATTATTGAAGCTAGACCAAACTTCGATAAAAAAAAATACTATTATTTATATTGTTTCGGTACTTTGAATCTATACATTGAAGTTACGTCTATATAAGAAGAAATGGTATTAACTATATCAGTATTTGCATTCTTTAGAATATGAAAATAATGTTTAAGTATTTGTGGTATTATTTCTATTATGATAGTTATTGTGTCGTCAAATACATTGTAATTTTTGAATAATTGATTCACTTGGTTTATATTGTTATTTACAGTATATGTTGTTGTGATGAACCCATACATTTTTAGTGAAAACCTGGCGAATGACACGTATTTGATTTCGCAAATGGACAATGACCAATATGTTCCCATTTGGACCGTAGCAAATTTTAATCAAGTTAAAAGATTAACATCTGATATTAATCTAATAACAGAAGTATTAAGAGGTGAGTTCAGTTTTAACTCGTGTACTTGTGATTGTTAAATATGACCGCCTAAGTTCTGAAGTATAATCTGGAATGCTTTTTCAGAATCGCCTAATGTTCAAGTCGATGAGGAGGGTCAGAAGGTGAGACCGAACCATAAAAGGTGCATAGTAATTTTAAGAGAAATACCTGATAGCACCCCTCTTGATGAAGTCAAGGTATTTCAAGTATCATTATTTTATTTTAAATATGCATTGTACTTTATTTATTCATTATATTATTGTTTTAGGGGTTGTTTTCTGGTAAAGGGTGCCCTAAACTTATATCATGTGAATTTGCTCATAATAATTCTTGGTATGTTACTTTTGAAAATGATGAAGATGCTCAAAAAGCCTATAGGTTTTTGAGGGAAGAAGTGAAAGAGTTTCAGGTATAATGGTTTCAGGTATAAATAATTTCACTATCTTGGATGGCTTGATGAACGTTGTTTGATTTGTGCAGGGTAAGCCTATAATGGCTAGAATAAAAGCGGAGCGAATGCATAGGCTACCGATTCTTCCGATGACCCAGGGTCTGGTTGGGCTGAAGAATGGCTACAGGACGCCACCTGCGGCTGCCACGGCTCCTCACTACGATCCTGCGCCTCCTCCTCCACCATACTCCACTCCTCCTGGCCAACAGAGGTTTCTCTACACCAATGGAACCACTATTCCGCACAATTACCCTAATCAAGTTCAGATTTATGTAAGTTAAATCTTTTCAATTTCTTTCATTTTGTATCATTACTAAGTTAACAAGTTTAGAACTTTGTTTTAAAACATTCTATAAAGAAAATCTCAAAGACAAATTCTTTCACATGAGTATATCTCTACTGAAAAAAAGAACCCTTTCTACTATAATCCGATTTCCTCCCCGAAACTACCCAGTTCTTTTACCCAATGAGTTTTATATTCCAAATCGAAATGATCTTGCAGAATGTTATAAAAACATGCACTCATAATTATGGAAATATCAAAAATTGGTTTTTAGAGACCTTAAACCCACAAGAAATAATGCTTAAAATGGAAACAGTTTGTTTAATGATTGATGTACTTCCTTATAAAAAAAAATAATAAAATGGCTAAGAAGTTGTATTCTGGAAGTAGTTCGGAGTCTCCATTAATATTAATTTTCTTCCTCTTGTGATAACGTTCTATCGCTTGCGGTTGAGATATCTCGGGTGAAAAATGCTTGATTTAAATCCTTCAGTATTTATCTTATCTTATCCTATCCGTGAGTAGTCCGTCAGGAAGTCAAAAGACGTAATAAAAAGTTATTTATAATAAATAATAATAACTGGTTATGGAACTACTGATTTCAGTTACCTACAAAAATTTAGTTTTGATTTTAAGTGAACCTTAAAATGAAAACTAATTTGAAGGTTCTTAATGACTTTCAGTCACCCATTTTGTATTTTGGTGTAAACTTCTTCTAATTCATATTTTTTATTATCCCTTGAAATTGTCTTAATCTCACTTAAGGCTGGACTTCATTTATATGAACATGATTATGAATTTTTTAACTCAGAACTTCATTTCAATAGCCTCACTTTTCAACATTTGAAGAAGATATGAATTAAAATGTTGAATGAAATACTGAATCGTCTTAAATAAATATGGAATGGTCTTATGAGGACATTTGGATGACAGACCCAACCTTTTTAGGTACACATTTTAGTGTCCCTTCTTACTTTATTCATTTCTCTTACCGGACCACTTTCAGTTTCATTTTGTTTTTTATTTTATGCTCAATATTATGAGCTGATTTTTGCAGTAAATTTCAGAAACCCCAGCATCGGTGATTTTGTCTGTGTGGTCACCTGCCTCTGTTGTCTCGGTTACAATAACTTAAGTGACATACAATAACATCAGAAGCTATTTCTTTAGTGTACAAGACTTGATGACCGTATAACCAAGAAGTAAAATAGAATCCTAATTTATTAGAAATGAGTTACGTTTACTAGGTTAAAATCAAATGTTAACGTTCCGTTTTTATTTAAAAGTTTTCATTGGGCTACAAGTAATATAAATAGAAAGATAAATTATAATTTATATAAAGTAAGAAATATAATTTCTTAGAGTTTTATTGTATTGTAGGCGTATAAAAAGATATAAAGAAAATCGAAACGTTGGTATTGAAGATTCGATTTGAAGCCGGATAACTGACCGATTTATGATACATTTCGATAACGTTATACATTCAATAATGATTGAGACAAGTTGATATAGATATTAAACAGTTCGGTACTTTTCCACTTTAGGATGACATCGCTGGGATGAGTTAAATAAGCTGATAGTTTAAAATCTGAATTTCAGATTTAATGATGGTGTCCGCTTGAAACTAATTAGATTATGAATATTTTCAGGCACTCATCGCATAGTAGTGGCAAATGTCTTTTCTTACGTAATTTTAATTAATTTCTCTTTCTGGCCCGCTGTGATATCTTTTTTATATGTTCTAAACGATCCGATTGATTTGTCAATAAGTTCTATTAATCTTACGTATAGTCACCTATCTGGTTTTTTACGTACTATGAACATTTTTATAGCTTTTCTTGTTATTAGTAAAATGAAAAAGTCATTTAAAAAATAGATTATCAATAAGATTGATGATGCGATTGCCTATAGTAATATTGATACTAAGAGTTCACATAACACTTTTAACTGTAAAAGAAGAACAAGTTTTTTTGGCTCCGGCTTTTCTATAATATTCTTATAAAAAGAAAGCTGTTATTTGTAAAGATACTTGTTTAAATAAATTGTCTTTCGTCAAGACTGAGGTCAGCATCGCTCTGTACTACGCTGCTTATGTTTAGAAGCTCCTGAAGAATAATTCATTGTGTATACAAATACTGAAATTGTTAAAACAGTTTCGTCAAGACTGTTTAGAGTCCCTGCGATAAACGCTAGATAAGAGTAAGGGTTCATACAAAAAAAATGGTTAGTGAACAATTATTGGTTTATTAGAAGCTCCTGACAGAAGTAAGTGTCATTGTTGTCATACGAATACTGGAAGGTTCATCGAATATACAATCCAACTAGTGAGTGTCAAGTATGACTTCTCATTTGTTATGTATAAAGATTCCTGCGATAAAGCGCTAGATAAAGTTAAGGTTCATAAAAAAAGAAATGGTAGTGAACAATTTTTGTTCTATTAGAAGATGCGACAAAAGTAAGTAGTTGTTTGTTGTCAACGAGTTCTGACGAAGGTTTCATCGGTATGATAAGATCCTAAAGTCTGATGTCAAGTTATGTGACTTCATCATTTATGTATGTATGTATGTACTATTGTAAGTATTGTTTTTAAAAGTGCACTCAGTTAGAGCCTGGTGAAGATCGTACCACTCTTCTTCAGGTGTAGGAACAGTGCCACATTAAAAACCAAACTTATCTATTTTATAACAATATATTCTATTGTTGTTAATCCTAAGTTTGGAACATATATATTTTCTTGTCTTTTTGAAGATAATTCAATTTTATTTTACAGTTTTATACTTGACTGTATGCAAAGGTACTCTGAAACGATAGTGTTTTTTGTTTCAAATAATTTTGAAAACTTTTGACTACTTGTATGGTATCGATTTCTAGAAAATATTTATTTTTTTGGGTTGATACTCGTATTGCTTAGGAATTATTAAATTCATTTCATTAATAGTTCCTGCAATTCTGTGGACTTTTCTTCTGAAGCCTTGGAGGAATCTATTACTGCTCAAACTCAAACTAAAAGCTTTCAATTGTTTAAGGAATGGTATGATTCGCTGTCGCCAACTCTCAATGGCAAAGATTAAACTGATTCCTAAAGAATGTTTTGTGTTGTCACTTCAAGAATAGAAAAGTTATCTTTAACGTAATGAAAAAGTAAAAATATCCCTTACGACCAATCCGGTGACAATGCAATCGTTTCTCGATTGTGACTGGCAACTGAAAATAGTATCAAACTATTATTTTTAACGTCAAATTCAAGAAGGCTTATGAAACTTATGTTTTTATTTACAACCTTGTCAATTATTTTAATTATTTTTGGTTACCAGAATATAAATACAGTAGAATCTCGCGTACGAGTTTAATTCGTTCCTAGACCAAACTTGTAATGCTATTTACTCTTATTACGAAGCAATTTTCGTTTTCAAATTAATATGAAAATAAATAACCCGTTCCATCCACAAAATGCTTGTTTTTAGTTTATTAATAGAAAAGATGGAATTGAAAAAAAAACAATATTGTGTACGTAATTTGAACAATAAAAATGTATGCAAGAAATAATTATGTTTTATTAATCTACTAAACGGAGACCATCTGGTTATGAGGATGACGGTTTACACACCTTATCAAATTACATAATCAGAATTGTCAATTTTATATATTTCTATATGCAATAATTGTTCTCAGAAGTACAAGTGGGTCGTCCGTTCTGGCGTCAAAGACTTAGTTGTTTCTGTGCTCTTTCGTATTTATGTAATTAATATGTATCTAAAACATCAAAATCTGAAACACAGAAAGAAGACAAAATTTTGAAGAATTTTGGTAATAGAGAAATAATTATAATATAATTTTGGTCTTCAGGAGAATTGAGGAAAAAATAAAGGTAAAAAATCGAAGTGATCACAGACCACTGAGTGACTGAGTGGTCTTAATATTTCGAAGAAAATCGTTAACTTTACATTTTGATAAAGGTTATTTTCGAAGGATTGTGATATTTAATTGGTCATCTTCGATAAAGATGAAGCACCGGTTCTGAATGACACATTTATCTTTTTGCTATTTTCGATAAATTTTTCTACCTTGGAATGTTGTCAATAGAATGCTTTGTTGGATATAATTAAGTGCTTTTGTTCTTGTCAGACATTTCAAGGCCAGCCCTTCTACCCTCCTTCAATGTTGACTGGCCCTTGGGGAGCTACTGCTGCTCCAACTTACTTTGACATCGCCAGTGTCTTCTCAGTCAACGGACTTGCACCTCCTCAGGGAACTTTTTCCAAGCATCCTTCCCACAACCAGAGGTTCTTGCCAAGGACTAACAGGTATGCAAAAATCATTTTTTATTAAAAGTTCCAGAGTCTGATTAGTTGCAGATTACTTTGCAGAATTCCATTACAAGCATATTGTGTTTGCGACTAAAATGTATAAAGGTTTTAGGAAAGAAAGTCGAAATAAATTATCAAAAATAAAGTTTTACAACAGTTTATTTACTTAAATTTTTCTCTATTTCTCTACATAGTTTCCATTTATGCTTAAACATTTGTCATAACGTTTCTACAAGTTTTTGTATTCCGAAGTCATAAAAGTCGGCCCCATGACCAACTTTCTTTCACCTCATCATCTGATGAGGAGCGCTTGAGGCCGAGAAACTCCTTTGGCAGCAGAACAAGTGAAAATAGCTCTGCGTCAGCTGTGAACTGCAAATGTCAGTCTGTTCCCATCCATAATATCTTAATAGATTTTGGGCTTTTAATGGCCGAATGGAGTCTGGAACTATAAGTAACCAAACTGAGAGGTCAGAAGGTCACTTCCACTCTAGTATTCACGTCGAAGTTTACTCTACTAACGATTCTCAATATCTATCCCAAAAAGAATTCTGGTTTACTAAGGGAAAATAAGAAGCTTGTTGCAGATCATACCATATGATTATTTCTGCGCTGTAATGGAGTGAAGAGGTTGTTCGAGGATTTTTGAGTAACAAACGATTTAATTACTGCTTAGTTCTAAAAAAACTAAATTTTGATAAATAACCAAAACCTCGGATGTTCTCATCAGTCTTAGGGAACTTTCTACCTATCAATAAAGCTGATGAATATTACTTGAAAGTTATGATGATATAATTTTGGTACTTTGTAGCTGTACTTATAAGTAACAATCTGTTACTTAATATAACAGCACTTATTAGAGTCTGATAAATGTTCCTTTACTTTTGTCAGATGTCGGAACAGTGCTATAATAATCTTTCATCTATGCAAACGCAGAAGGTTTGTGTATACACCTTGTGTTAATGCAACTGGATGGAACATGTAAACATACTTTTTTTTATGGTTTTGGTGTTATTTCAGAAAACTAAATACGATCTGTATCTATTAAAAATTGGAATGTAGGTTACTGTCATATGCATGAAACATTCTTGTTTGAAATTTAGTTATCAATATTGTAAAACCTGTAAAACTCTTAGTTACCTAATATAAACCAACTTAAAAGAGAAAGATTAAGCTATTAAGTAAAGGCAGGTTTTCCATTACTCAGAAAATAATTTTTGTTTTAAAGAAAAAAATGGAAAATGATAGGTTTTATAAATGACTATACAAATTTGAGAATACAGGTTTACAATGTTAACGAAATTATGCATTAAAATGTAGTGCTATAACGTAACTGCATTAGTTGGAAAAATTATTAGTTGAAAATTCATTAAATTTTCTTCAATTAACTTAAACAGTTATTCCTTATTATTTGTTCTTTGAATATGTTTATCCATAATAATGAGTGTTTGGAAAAGAATAATTGCACGTTATTTTTATGATTTTCAATGGTTATTATTTTGTGTTTCGCACTTCCACAATACTGGATATTTGTAAATTTAATCTTGAATACACTGTATTTGATGTATCTTCACAATTCAATTGGTGGTATTAATATTTTTATTAAGTTTCATCTGAAAAACAAGTACTAGTAGTACGGAACCCTTTAGGTTGCAGTGGCTGTCCCGCAAGGGAACACACATGGACCTAACATTGCACACAATGAAGATTGACTCCATATTGGTAGTCCTACATTTTGCCTAACTCAAGTGTATTTAGAGTAGGGATCTTTAACGAGTCCCTGACATCGTACAGGCTCGGGACCGAGAGCTTAACGTCCTCTTCGAGGGACGACATGCTCAGATTTATTCACCTCCCACGTAAATAAATTGAGGGCCAGTTGAGCATTGAACCCCGGAACTACCCTCTTGATTATGTTGTTTTCGTACTTGTATAATGGCTTAATATGTGTGAGTAAATTATTATCATTATGAATGATATAATTCTTACCTTAAAAAAAAAGTACAAAACTAGGCTTACGGAACCAGAATCCTTAGGGGAGTGGGTTACCTCTTTCTTTTCGAGATAAATTAACCGGCAGATGATGACTCGCGTACCGTCAAAGTGCTCATATTACCTTAAAGTAGCACCCATATAAACTGCTTAATATTAAGCAAGCATATGGATGAGCTCTCGTAACTCACTCGTTTTATTCAGACATATTCATTTAAAATCTTAACAGTAACATTGGTTAGATTGTAAAGGTATATGGTATAATGAATGATTGGTTCTAGTTTAGTAGGGGTACTAATAACGATATTCATCAAAGGCTTTTATTTTTAGTTTATTTTTCTTATTACCTCTGTTTTTATATTAATTAGTTTTTTAGATGAATATTTTGCCATAAATATACTACTTATAAAAATTACAAAAGGTACTGTAACATAACTTTTGTGATTTTTTTAAGATAATGTTGGAATTATTTGTGTAATAGGGTGAAAAGAGGCGGTGGTGGTGGTGGTGGAGGAGGAGGCGGAAGCGTGGAGAACAGGACGTCTATGTCCGAGGGTGGTGGTGGACGAGGTAGTGGAGGTGGGAGCCACTGGGGGCGGAACAAGGAAGTTCGAAACCGTGAAGAAGAGCATAGGCAACTCGGTCACGATGACTCTGGCTCAGTTAGTTCTGAGCACAGGATCGCCAACCCCCACAGTAAAGAGTCCTCCCTTCCTCAACAACCCCTCACTCACAGGTGAGTTCAGTCAATTATTATTGTGTAAGGATAGAATTATGTATCGATAAAAGAAGTTCTTTTAATATTTTATAAATTAATTTATATTTATCGTTAGTCGTGTTAATATTAGAATAATATTTCTAGAAAACTGCGACGTAGGCGTATATCAACGGTTCCTAACCATTTTTGGAGTCGCATACAACTTGTGGAGTACATTGCTCTAAATTTATCACTATTCAAAAATGACTGTATTATATGAAATTTGTTATTGTGAGTGCAATTATGCATTATATTTCATTTAGTATCTGGATAATAAGACAACATTTAATGGAGCACAAAATTGTTTTAATAATGATAGCTTAAGAAGACAGAATAATTAGAAGTACCAATTAGGATAAAAATTATTCTTTAAAAAAATTATCAATTAATCAGTATTTGAAATCAATAGCTTTAATAAATAATGATAAGATATTCACGAGCAATATCAGTGTCACTTGTTATGGTCCTTAGTTGGTAATCATCGCTGTTAAAAGAGAGACGACGATATCTCAAATAGCTTGGAGATTGTAGAGCTAACGTGTTATATTTAAACTGCACTTCAAATCTAGTTGAAAATCAATGCCGTATTTCGGATGATCTTCCAGAATAAATTTACTCCGCTAAACGATGTTGCTAGTTCAGTTTATGAGTCACTGTGTGAAAATCAGCCAGAATTCTGCTCAAGCGAATAGCTGCACAGTACTCGACTTGCACCAGTAGGTTTAGAGTTCTTTTGTGAGAATATAACATGGTATATAATATTGAATGTGTGAGCATGTTTATCGCTTGTTACATGTTCATTCGTTAACAGTAGATTAATATTTGTCATTCAGTATGTAGAAACTTGGCCAATTATAGAAGGAAACTGTTAATGATTGTACCTTGTTGAAAGAGATAGTATGAAAAAATAATTCAGTATTGAATTGAAAGTATTATTATTCAGTAAGAGATGATTAATGGTGAATGATCAAATAATATTTTTTAAATATAAACTAGTAGTAAATTCTTATTCTTTCCGCTCTAAAATATTACATTTAATACATGCTTCTCATAATGGTATCGTTAAATCGAAACCACGAGCTCGTTCTATATTTTTTTTCCAGGAATCTTAAAAAGCGTAGAAAATCATGTTAATTTTTTTTTGTTGAAATGCACAACATTCCAAAGAAATAATATTAAAGATCTCCTGTGGGAGTCTTTAAGTGTGTCAGTTGTTGTGATGATTATAACAGAAAAAAATTACTTGATACTCATGTATTATTAATCTTGTTATTAGAAATGACCCATTGCAATGAAAAATATCAGAGAGCTTATGTAAGGAAACTTACTCCACGTAGAGTAATCAGCGATAGTAATCTGTTTGTTTGGTTAGAATTTGTTGAATTTAAAAGATCATGGGCAAAGATCTAGTAACCTCGAGACTTTACTATTCCGAAATCAAATGTCAAATGTCCATACAGAAAGATATTAACAAAAAGTATTCTAAACAAATGTGGTGACTTCTATATTGGTCTTTTAGAGTATCACTATTCTCTACCTCAGATGTTATTTCTTAGAAACCTTAGAACTAAGATCCCATTTAAAAAACCAATTTTTTACTTCAGAAATAAATGAAAAAATCCAATATTGCAATCCAATTCCAAATCTTGGTATTCGGAAATACCAAAAGCCAATCAACTTAAATGGTTAAGTTTTGACCCTACTAATAACTTTAGTATTAGTAGATTAAGAAATCTAGAAAATGTTACGATTGGTCTATCTGCATAAGGAGAACTAATTTCACTAATATTCAAAATTTTTTTGAAAGATGGATATAATTATGATACCTACAAATTATGGAAAGGTTTTGTCCGACGATCACCTCTCAAATCGTATTAAGAAATATAACGAGGTAGCATTGAGAAGGTAGCTATATAAATGAGATTTACAGTTAAGTATTAACCAGTTAATACAATAATAGTCTTAATAATTATTGTAAAGAGAACACCAAGTGAGAGCAATTGGTTAACTGTATGGTTTTGATAAGGTATGGTATGGTTTTGATATTATAAAGGGGAGTGTAGCTATACTTCAAATCTGTTTGTCGTATATTATGTTTTAACGTTAATGCAATAATTAAACTATTATTATTTTGATGCGAAGGTGTGTTGTAATGAATCAATTTATTTCATCGACTTTATCAAAGAAGGTTACATTATTGTTGCAGGAGTATAAGATAGTTTTTATAATAAAATATTTCTTATGAATTATTCATATACAGACTGTTAGCAAAAATACAAAAATAAGATTCCTAATCAATTCTATTTATATATACTAGTCTGTTCCATTCGCTGGTGAAATTTTTCTTGCATTAATTTTGAGCATTTACTATTATTTTAGATGCAGAATACGGATAGGTTATAAAGGTAAATTTTCACACACCAATGTAGAATAATATCTTTTCCAATAAATATTACACAAAACCTATATTCTTTTTGAAAAGACAAAAAGATATTGTCTTTTCCTACACCTCAGTATTTATTTTAATTGGCATAAATGACATTGTAAGTTCAGTATTGATTTATCTTCTCTCTAGAACTTCAGCTATGTGATTTTTATGATATGACCAAAAACTCTGCTGTAAAGTAAAAATATAATTAAAAAGTTTTAATAATAATTTGGGAATTATTTGTATTGAAAGTGAAGAGCAAGCGAAAGCACAGTATATATGTATAATAGTTCATAAACAATGAGTTTAGTAATATTTTCATAAAGGAAATAATTTTATTAATTTTTATACTATAGGAGGAGAAGAAAAGACGATGAAAATTTGCAGAGTGGAGGAAATCACCAACAGCCACATCACCAACGCTCCGGTGCCCAGTTCGATCTAGAGGCAACTGCATTCCCACCTCTTCCTGGACCTGGGGGACAACCCGAAGACCGACCTCCACCTCCACCCCCGCCACCTCCACCACCACCACCCGCTCCCACCTCAATGGCTGCTCCCTCTGCAACCGTCAGTGTCCCTTTCCATGAGACAAGTAGGCTATCGGATGTGGTTAAAGGAACTGCGAAGACTAAGAATGGTGGAAGTGTTGGTGCGGTGTCTGGTGGACCAACAGTGGTCTCTGACTCCACCTCCAACACCAACCAGCCACACCACGATGCTGACCCCTTCCCTCGCACACTCACTCCCGCTACCGTTGTCACAACCACATCCTCCTCCCCTACTACAACTACTACTACTACTGTAACCTCTCCCGATAAGTTAGTATAATTTTTTTTTACTTTATCTGTACTTAGTTATAAATAATTATAAATTTATATTTTGTTACATCAACACTGCGTTTGTGTTTGTTTTTAGGGTTGCAAACTTGAAGGAGAAAATAACTAAGACTGAAGATTTGAATGGAGAAAAAGTAAGGGAGCCAATTAGCGAACCTCTCTCTCCCCTCCATGTTGTATCCGACGTCACCTCACACCCCTCTCCCACCCACACCTCGCAGGTAAAGAATCATGTGAATTTATTATTATTAGAGCTTGGGAAATTATCAGAACTGACTGACTTATTCCTATCTTATTGCATCTTTTAAAAATGTTGAGTACATTTCATGACATATCTCAGTTTTTGTTAAATATATATTTTCCTATCCTGAATTTGTTCTCATTTGTAATGTTTTGCTAATTTACAAGTGAAGTAATATCAGGAAAATAAAATACTTACAAAGTGCATTAGTTTTAAACATTTAATAATTTAAGACTATACACCCAAAGTAACAAATTTTAAAAACTTAATCGAATTGTGGTATTTGAATATTTTTTTTATTGTTAAATACCTCGTTTTTTGAGCTTTATTTGTTTTGTCACATTTATTAATGAGATAAAAAGAAATATTATTTACTACCAAGAACTGTCCATCACGTATTTTACATTAAAACCTAAAGATTTTGCATTCTTTGAAAATTCCTTCTTATGAATATCTTAACCCTAGGTCCTAGGTCATATCACATTAACCTTACATTATCTAAAAACTTCAGATATTACGACTAATGTCGTATTCAAGAAAACCATGAATTGTATTTTTATGTAGTGCAATCTTGAAAAAACATCATCAGGAGGAAACATGTTATACCCAATGAAATCAGACCTAACCAAGACATAATAGTAGCTTGAAGTAAGTTTGAAGTCAGTCTCTCTGAGTGACATTAGTGTTACAAACATTGTATCTAAATGCTTGTAATATAGATACCTGTCGAATATAGATAGCACCCATCCTTGCTTCCACCAATAATGCTTCACGATAACTCTTTTAACCTCTAACTGCCTACCACTGCCCTTGACGAATATATACGTCATTTAATTGCTCTAAGTCTCCGTCATGTAATTGTGTAAATATGTGATGATATATGCTATTTTAACAGAAAATATTGACGATTATGTAGATGTCAACTTTTAATTTTATATAGAATAGTATTAATTACTGTTGCGGTTAATTATTTGTTTATTATGACATATGAACATTAATTATGTCTGAAGACCCTGACTTCGTTAACGTTGCTGATTAACTTGTATGAGCAGTCGTGGATTCGTCAGGAACAGTAAAATCTTGTTACAACTACTTCTCTCCATTTGTGTGTTAGTTGTAATATGAACAGAGATTTTACTAAATGGTGGTTATGACCTGAGTGTATGCAGCCTTTGCTTAATTTAACCCTTTTAGTTTTACTTGTATTGAGTACTTAAGTGTAATTATTTAATAGATACAGATAGTCTGATATAAAAAGGAGTAATAATCCGTCAGAAAGCAGGACATTCTTATTTCACTCAATTCCCTTCGTAACCCTTAACCCTTTCACTGCCTATGACGTATATATACGTCAAAGCAAAACTGCCTACCACTGCGCTTGACGAATATATACGTCATAGTTTAGGTTTTTTTTTTTTGTATTTCATTGGAAATTTCATCTCAGTGAATTATACTTGGTTTCCAACAATATTTTGCCTGGGTTGCATGTCTATTTAGGTAATTTTTATTACCTCTAAGAACGTCATGCAGGCATTGTATTCTGACCCGCCAGGTCCTAATCCGACCCTTGGCTTCTTCCTTTATGAAGACGGTGGCATACCTACCTCAGTCTGCTTTAATGTTAATACATTACATTAAAGTAAGCATGTAACATTACATTTGTCTGTAAGTGATTACAAACCCTGTGATCACTTGTGCTCTGCTCCTTCCCTATTTATTCTCGTTTTACTTGTGTTCTGACCCCAGCTTTCGATTTTGATTTCGAATTCACCGATTGAAGCGAGGAAAGAAAGGCTATTAAAAAAGATATTGTTAAAAATACCAGTGTTGGAAATTTTCAGTTATTTTAAAAGAAAAAATAAGTTATAACATTAAATATATTTATACATATATATATTGGTAATATCAATATGTAAAAAAAAAAACTGCCCGTGCAGGTACAAAGCCCTGAAAAAAAAGTATGGAAATTTTAGGTTCTTCAAAAAAAATTTAGTACAGGGTAAAAAATCATGTTTTGAAATTCAGCCTTCAAGAACATGAAGTGCTACTGTTAGGCAGCAGTGAAAGGGTTAATAAGGGAGGGAAAGCCTATAGTAAATGAAACACATTGCAGAATATATATTTAAGGCGAACTACTAGTGTGTCCAAGTAACAATAAATTCTTGTACAAGATGAAATGAATGAAAACTTCTTTAATTATTAATGATTTTAAAAACAATAAGTAGCAACTTCTAATAGAATCGTCTGTTAATTTTTTTTATCTCATTTTGTTATACTGTCATTTCTTTTACCATAATAAGTTGTCGGAAAAAATAAATTAGCAAAGAAGTTAAACAAAACAAGCATCAAGTGGTTTGTTCCTCAACCAGTTCAAGTTTCTACTGTATCTGCTGAATGTTTCTCAAATGGGTATCAAGGACTTTACGCTTAAAAGAATGCTGAAAGACTAATTTACTGCGGAGCAAGTAAACCATCGATCAAAAACATGTTAGACTAATATTGAAAGCATCTTCCAGGAAACTTGACTTCCATGAATACAAAAAATGAAAGGAAACCGAGCATTCACTTCTATGAAATGAATCATTTCGCAAGAAGTCCTGGTGGATATTTTTTTAATTTTTATGGAAAAAATTGTAATAACTTATTTTTTAGTATGAAGCTGCTCCGTCTTTCAGAAGGTTGACGAATTTAGGACATCCTAGTTGTGAAATTGAACATTCTATAAAGAACCTGTAAAGTCCCTTTTTAATTACTTGAGAAGGGAAAAGGGAAATGCAAGAATATTAGGTGGTGTAATATTCCCTTAAAAAAAAAAAAATAAAAACACCAGAGGTCTTCCCCGAAGATTCTTTAAGAAATACATAATTATTTAACATGATGATGTACCTAGAAAAATCATTGCCTGTTTACAATTTATGTTGTAAATTATCCTGTTGTGTTTTTTTTAAATGATTGTTTTAATTTGGCTTCTGTATAGTTAGTAATACTGAGTGTATTAATTTATTGAATGATTACTTTCAAAATAGAGTTGTAACAGAGAGAGACAGAGAACCGGTCAACAATGAAGCCCGGTTGTTGAGCCGTAATACCCTTTTTAGAACGAGGGTATGTTTCTGAACCAGAATGTTCCTTCCAAAGTTGATTGTTTTGCTCCTCTTTGTCGTTTTTGTTTGATGATTATTACTTTCAAAGTTTTGGTGTCATTCAGTTGATTGGAATGATTGTTTTCAGTTGGACGGAGGTGGAGGCGTGCGGCTGAGTTACGCACAGGTGGCACAGCATGTGCGGGAGGGCAAGCAGCCGCAGCCAGCAGCTCCACCCCTCACGCCCCAGCCGGTAGTCGTGTCGGCAGTTAGTGGAGGACCTGTCAGCGTTCAGTCCGATGACGATTGCGCTAAGCCACCTAGGGCTCCCAGACAGCCTGCTGCAGTGCCCACTTCTTGTTCCTCTTCTTCGTCCTCTTCTTGCTCCTCCATCTCGGCTGCCGTCCCTCCTGCTACGGCTGTCTCTAACTCCGTTCCTCCACCTCGCAGACCCAGGCACAGATCACCCCAGCAACACCATCACAAATAGCACCACTCTCCTATTAGGTACAGCGATATATATACTTTTTACCATCTTCCAATATCAAGTCTTCAATCCGTTGGCTGCTCCTTTTAAGAAGGATATTTAAGAAGTTTCAATTGACTAGAAAAGTTATTTGTTCAAGGAAATTTAAATCCAAATGAGTTTTCGAGAACTCGACTACCTTTAAGTGAGCCTACTGATTAGGTCCATAAACCTCTAGAGCGATGAGACAATGTCCTGAGATATCATAGTCAGTTACTTTAATTGATTTAATCATATAAATACTTGTTGATAGAAAATTAAATAAAATAGAATAAATACAGGATGGTCGCTAGAAAAGTGGAACATTTGAAAGTCGAATGAGATCATGAATAAAATGCTTCTATTTCTTTATATAATTTCAATTTTGATCCCTTTTTTATTTGTTTAAGGATACCTTAGGAATATGATACCCACATCGAAGGAAACAGCTTTCAGACTTCCAAAGGAAAGTGAGGTGGTTAGAGGAGATATCTAAGTTGCAACAATATTATTAAAATGATGCCTTGTATTCGTTAAAAAAAAATTGGGTAACACAACTAGAGATTTTGTCAGTGCCCAAGTCGGATTTTCATTTTTGAAAAGAATAATCACTTGACTTTGAAAGCCTGAAAGCAGTTTCCTATTTCCTTCTTCGATGTGGGTATTAAATAAAACATAAAACCAATCAAAAATGGACCAAAATAGAAAGTAGTAAGCAGGAATTTTATTCACGACTCATCTGACCATCAAATTTTCCGCCAAGTGTAAAAGTTGTTCTTTGAAAAAATATATTTTTTTGACTTTGACAATGTATCCTCTTCTCTAGCGACCACCCCGTATAATAGATGTCTAATTTTAGTGTCATATTAGTTGATGTTTGGACCATCACTAATCCAGTCGGTGGAAATGCATGAAGTGTGTGATTTGATTCCTTTTTTTTCTTCTTTTTACTTTACTAGAAGTAAACTATAGTGTAATGAAAGGAAAATCTATTTTGAGGGTTTTGGTAGTTTTGAGTCCGTCCCCCCCCTGAATCCATTTTTGATATTATTTTGATGGTCTGTTTGAGGCTGGGTGCATATGTTGTAAACGTACTACAGGTCGGAAAATTTGTCAGATAATATACCACAGTTCTTGGTGTGGAAAAAGACCCTATTGTCTCTGCACAATTGAAGCATGAGGTTATCCCGAAATTCTGGTCATTCTAGGAACCTAAATTTGTTTTATTTAGTATTGTGAATGTTGGTATTGGAATACAAACTTTTTACGAGTTTGGATTATTACCAAAAGGACAATTTAACACTGAAAGAACAACTAAGTTGTAACCAAAGTCGCTTCAGAATTGTTGACCTCAAAATTATTCGATTAAAATCTGTAGATGTCAACATGTGATTAACTTGGAAGTAAATTTCTTTTTTTAGAAATTTAATGCAATTATTTTTGAATTCACTATAATTTCTAATTATTATTCAATTTGACAGTAATTACGTAACTGTTCACATCATTTAGAATAAAATGTGTTTTGTAAAACGAACATCAAATACTTAATTATAATGTTTATAAAGTGAATCTATAATGAATTGTTCCTAAGTATTTTTGAATGAATTCGTTGAACGAAGCTTAGTTGATATTCCTGTTAAACTTGTCAATCCAGTATTTCCCATTTTTTTAATCTAACAAGGTAAATTGGGAATATCCAATATGATGTTTCAATTCCTTCTTTATTATCAAGTTTTCAATTTATTATACATCTCTCAAAAGATAACCTGATCTAATTGACAGTGTAATTTTACTACTTAAACGAATTGCGACATCAAATCACATTGGTCATCCCGAGTTGTGTAAATAATATCTTTCAATAACGGATTATCAATAAGATTAATAATACGATTGCCTATAGTAATATTGGTAGTAAGAGTTGAGATAGCAATTCTAATTGTAAAAGAAGAACAACTTTTTTGGCTCCGGTTTATCTATAATCTTCTCTATATATAAAGTTCGTGAGTTTGTTTGTTTGTTCACCCATTTTCCTTGGAGATAGAGACCTGAAATTATATATATATATTATTTATTACCTGAATAATGTTAACTAAAATAAATTTATTACTATATTCCCAAAATTGGAGTCTGGATAGCAAGTGTTTTGCATACTCGCGTTATGACAGTAGTGCAAATGTATTATGTATAAATGTAACAAAAAAAAATTGTTGGAATATTATATTTGCGTAAAATAAACACTGGTAATAAACTAAAGGCATGGAGCCAGAGTAGCCCACTGGCTTGCGTGCTCGCCGATGACAGTAGCACAAATATATTAAAAAATAAATGTAACAAAAAAAATTTTTGAATTTAAAATTTGAATAATTTAAACAATGTAATAAAGTAATGGCATGGATCCAGGGTAACCAGTCGCTTGCGTGCTCGCCGATGACAATATGGAAATGTATTATATATAAATGGCACACAATTTTTTTTTTAATTTAAAATTTGCGAAATATAAACAAACATCGGTAATAAAATAAAGATAAGGAGCCAGAGTAGCCCAGAGTCTTGCATGCTCGCTCGCTGATGACAGTAGTGCAAATGTATGTATTATAAATAAATGTAGCACAAATATATTAAAAAATAAATGTAACAAAAAAAATTTTTGAATTTAAAATTTGAATAATTTAAACAATGTAATAAAGTAATGGCATGGATCCAGGGTAACCAGTCGCTTGCGTGCTCGCCGATGACAATATGGAAATGTATTATATATAAATGGCACACAATTTTTTTTTTAATTTAAAATTTGCGAAATATAAACAAACATCGGTAATAAAATAAAGATAAGGAGCCAGAGTAGCCCAGAGTCTTGCATGCTCGCTCGCTGATGACAGTAGTGCAAATGTATGTATTATAAATAAATGTAACAAATACATAATAAACTACTACATTAGGGGTTAAAAATGAATAATTTTAGAATTTAGAAACAAACTGGAACACAATTGTCAGATAAAATACGAATGTTCTAAGGTAGTATTATAAAGAAACATTCCTTACATTAATGTTATTTTAAATTCGATAAATAAATTGAATATTTCAATTTACAAATTTTGTTTGTTTTAAATATATTTGATTGTGTATATAACTTGATTGATGTTTTATTTAATTATGTCATAAAATACATTTTTTTTTAATTTTAACTGATTTTTTTTTGCTAAATATACTTACCGTGTAAATATCTGAATCATGTTAAGAATACTATATCAAAAGCTTGAGCCGTATAAGAATCTGTTTCCGTGCTTTGATAATAAGAAACAACAATTAAAATTATCCCTGTCAAACATGTACAGTGAATTAATTTCAATACCTATTATTATAATTTCTGAGTGACACAAAGGTAGTGACACGGGTAGTCTAGTATTCTTATAAAAAGAAAGCTGTTATATGTCAAGATACTTGTTTAAATAAATTTTGTTTGGTCATAGACTGAGTTCAGCATTGCTCGTACTACGATGCTTATGTTTAGAAGCTCCTGAAGAATAATTCATTGTATATACAAATACTGAAATTGTTAAAACAGTTTTGACTTACTTTTTAGAGTCCCTGAGATAAAACGCTAGATAAGAGTTAAGGGTTCTTAAAAAAAAAAATGGTTCAGTGAACAATTTTTGGTTTATTAGAAGATGGACAAAAGTAAGTGTTGTTTGTTGTCAACGAGTTCTGGAAGGTTTCATCGACATATACAATCCAAAGTAGTGAGTGTCAAGTATGGACTTCTCATTTGTGTATGCATGTACTATTGTAAGTATTGTTTTTAAAAGTGCACTCAGTTAGAGCCTGGTGAAGAACGTACCACTCTTCTTCAGGTGTAGGAACAGTGCCACATTAAAACCAAACTTATCTATTTTATAACAATATATTCTATTGTTGTTAATCCTAAGTTTGGAACATATATATTTTCTTGTCTCTTTAAAGATAATTCAATTTTATTTTACAATTGTATTCTTGACTGTACACAAAGGTACTCTGAAATGATAATATTTGTTGTTTCAAAATGACTTTGATAACTTTTGACTACTTATGTGGTAACGATCTCTATAAAATATTTATTTTTTTGGGTTTATATTGCTTGGGAATCAATAAGCAATATTGATTAAAATTCATTCGATTAATAGTTCCTGCAATTCCTCTGGACTATTCTTCTGAAGCCTTGGAGGAATCTATTACTGCTCAAACTCAAACTAAAAGCTTTCAATTGTTTAAGGAATGGTATGATTCGCTGTCGCCAACTCTCAATGGCAAAGATTAAACTGATTCCTAAAGAATGTTTTGTGTTGTCACTTCAAGAATAGAAAAGTTATCTTTAACGTAATGAAAAAGTAAAAATATCCCTTACGACCAATCCGGTGACAATGCAATCGTTTCTCGATTGTGACTGGCAACTGAAAATAGTATCAAACTATTTATTTTTAACATCAAATTCAAGAAGGCTTATGAAACTTATGTCTTTATTCACAACCTTGTCAATTATTTTAATTATTTTTTGGCTTCCAGAATTTAAATACAGTAGAACCTCGCGTACGAGTTTAATTCGTTCCCAGACCAAACTCGTAATGCAATTTACCATTATATGAAACAATTTTTCGCATTGAAATAATTATCAGAATTGATAATTCGTTCCATCCTCAAAATGCCTTTTTGAAAGTACAGGTATGCAAGAAATAATCATGTTTTATTAATCTACTAAACTGGATACGTACACAAGCTGGGCGTGAGGAGATGGTCACTAATTCTACGAATTTTTACTGGTACGAGACGAACATTCTTACGATGTCTGCTTGTAATGCGAATTGCTAACGCTTGTAATGCAAAGTTCTACTGTGTATCCTATTAGACTAAAATGTAATAATAGCATTATTACATATTTAAAATTACAACACCGTTTAATTATTTACATTTAACTTGTCCCAATTAATATCTTTCTCTATAAAATTTTTGTTTAGTTTGGTTTAAATTTTGTGGTTTGTATATTTGTGTATTGGGAATAGTATATCTTAATTGGTAAAATCTTATTGTGTACTAGAATAAAACTAAATGTTATTCAAACTTAGATAGGAGTTCGTTCAGAGGCTTGGCTTTTATAATAAAATGCTTGTATTAGATGTTGCATATCGAGAACTAGGTACTATTGGAGTCTCAATGAAGTTAATGCGTTGTGATTATTTTATTGGTCTCCAACAGTTACTGGTGTGCAATGCTAACAATAAAAGACAAATACTTTGAGATATTTTTTGAATCTGATATGTCTTCCTCTACACCAACACTCTTTCCCAACAACCTTTGATTAATAAAATTATCGAAATTCTGAATTTATTTTATATACTTTTTGACGTTGACACATTTCTTCTATTTTCATCTGTTGGTTACATGATAACCTAGCAAATCCATTTATAATTAAAATGAAAGCTATTCTTTTAAATTTCAGCCTTTAGTGAAAAAAATATTTCTTTTGGTGTGATACTGTAAGTTTGATTCTTTCCATATTGAGTAACCCAAAAGTCAAAAAAAAATTTTGACAGTGAAATCATCTTGTTTATTCTTATCAAATAGAATTTTTTCCTTAAACCAAAGAATAATCATTTACAAAATATGAGGCTTATGAATAGGCAAAAAAAATCAGACTATGAGTTTTCCTTATATTATAAAGAAGATTTTATCATCGTAGTCTTATGAGTTTATCGCATCAAGTTTGCACAATACACATTATTAGATTTTTTAATAAAAAAAGTTATAATTTCAAAATCTTTCAATTGTTCAAGATAATTTCATTGATCAAAACTGTTTTTTTTTTTCTCTTGGAATATATTAGTTTCTGATCCAGTTAATTTAACTTTGAATCTGATATGTCCTCCTCTACACCAAACTCTCTCTCTCTCTCTCTCTCTCTCTCTAACAACCTTCTATGTATGAGATTTGAAATATTTGCTCCAATGATTAATGACATTGTTTGTTATATTTGTTGATGAAAAACAAATCAATATCGGGTTGTATGAAAAAGTTCTTTTTTTTCATACATTTACGTTTTACATGGTTATAAACTACTTCTGAACCACTTCCTATATTGGAAAAAAACATAGAAGCCTTATCATTGGCAGATCCTTTAGTTTTACGATATCTGAGTACAAATATTTTTCGTGTATGATAAAGTAATTGTGTTTACGAATTTCTTTCTTGATTACTTTAGCTGTTTGGCTATATTGTATATCATTATTTTCTTTTCTTGGCCCACTATTCTTAAGTTATATGATTTTTGAGGGTTTAGGTCTTAGGATTTCAACTACTTATTTTTCGCTAACGTTTCGAGATATATTTGTGTCTGACTCATGACTAAAAACTATTTGATGGATATCTGAATAATTTGGATACAGATGGTATTTATTGCCATCTGGAGGCGCTGCTTATTACTTTAAAGGTGAAAGGTTTCTTACAATTTTTTGTTGCGAAAAGTGAACTTGTCAAAAGTAGAATCAGTCGAAAGTGATGTGTGGTCTATTTCAGACTGGATCTACTGGCCTAGACTCTGGATTGTGAGCGTGTGAGGCTTCCAGCAAATCGATCAGCCCACATGCTCCTGCCCTGTTGCGTCTGAACACGTGGCACCTGTAAAACTCAAGTGCCTCCCTCCCACACCAACTGTGATATAGACTAACTATACATATAAAAGAATTATATATATTATGTATGTAACCTTTCCCCATCAACAAGTCTACTCCCCCTGTGACACATTTTAATCAGTACTGACAAGTCTTGCTGACAAGTCTGTCTATAATGGACTGTCTGAATTCAACTTATTCTATGTACCTTATGATTAGGCTTGTATGTGCACTTGTGTTCAGATTTCATATTTTGCGTTTCTAGCTCAGAAATGGCTTACATCAAAGAATTAAATAACCGTCTTGCGAATTTTGTAATAGTGTTTAAACTTACACATTAGATAAACTATGTTTTTTATTGTGTGTAATATTATATATATATATACACATACACACATATATATATAATAGCTTGTGGATATGTAGTAATATACAAATATCTAAGTATTATCTTTGAAAGCGGATTATTTTGGCAACTTTTAGAAAGCAGGTTCGTACTGTGCATGGAATCTACTACGACTGTAAATTTAGTTAAGTTTTTTTAATACAATCTTTCGGCTCGTGGACATGGGTTTTGCGGAGTCGTGGACAAATTGTTTTCAAGAGACAGAAGTGTGTACAGTACAGTCTGTAAGATATTGTTATTTAGTGAATGATTGCCAGAAATAGATTGTTTTAGGGATTATTTTTTAAATAAATGTAGTTTAATTATCAGCATTACAAGTACATAGTTGAGAATAGAAACAAAAAATTGCAAATTCTTTATAAACTCATTTCAGTAAATCCGTTTGGACAAATTGAAATCAAAATATTTATAAATTATGAAATATAAATAAGTCTGCCTTTTTATTTAAATTTATTTTTTAAGTTTATGAAATTTTCATATCAAATTGGCGTTTTTTCACAGATAAGCTTAACGCTTATGAAACAACTGCCTTGACTCATTTTGGCTTAAGTTCCATTCTCTGATATACACAGTTCTTCCATGTATAATATATTATATATCCGTAAAATATTTTATTTGTATTTATTTGAAATATTGTTAATTAGTCTTTAATATTATTAATGTATGCTGATTTATAATTTATATGTTCGAAGATGGTCCTCCCTTGTGTGAAATAAATATAACTATAACACATATCTTGTATCTAGCTTTCTTTCTTTTTAATTCTTCTTCAGTTTAGGTTGGTTGGAGGTATTTTCCTTATATTGAGTGTTTGTTTTGAAAAAAAAAAAATAATTTCCATAATTTACTTACTTGCATTATTTAATGTGGGCTTTTATACTTTTATAAGAGACGTTAATTTTAGTACTTCTGTTTCTTTTTCTTTTTTTCGTTGTTTTTCATTTCGTTTATTTTGCTTTTATTGGGAATAATCTATTTTATTGTTATGGTTAATATTTAGATATTAATAGTTTCCACGGGGAACATAACTCTGCATCACTCTCGTGACAACATCCTTATGTTATTGCAGTTTATTTTTTAGAGGACAAGGTTGACTGGGACCTATTGTAGTGTTTGAAGCAAGTCTCGTGATGCACAAATGCATCGGTTTGTAATAGGACCTTTTAACTATGATGTGAGTTGGCTGTGAAACTTCTTTGCTGCTGTTTCTTGGTGGATATAGACTGTAAATATTTGATTATAATTATGACTCCCAAGCCTCTGAAAGAATTTTTTTTAAAACTGTTGTCCTTCAAGTTTTCATGCTGTTAGTGCAGCCAGGGACTGCTCCCTATGTAGTTGAAAACTTACATTTGTATAAACAAAATTTCCTATATTAAATATAACATTATTTAGATTATGAGTTGTTTGAATATATAATGCATATTATTATTATTACAATTATTATTATTACTATTATATATTTTACTATTATTTTGTAAACAGTCCTATTGTTGTATGAAATGCAATTTTCTGTACCATACGTATTTCTCTCATTTTCTTTTCGCATTAAATCCATAAAGAAGGTGACTTGTAGATATTGTGTTCTAAAGAAAATACTAGAAAGTGCTACGTAGGTGTCTCAAATTTTTTTTTTCATAGTCACCACTTAAAAACTTAGTTAAAAACTGTGTGGAAAATGTTTTAATAACGAGTCACGTAACTCTAGTATAATATACTTGTAAAAAATAAAAAAACAAATTGTTTGCGACATAAAAATGCTGCATCACCTAATTTGTACGTGTATTAAATGTATATAATACCATAGGTATATATTGTAACTAAATATATGTCATATATATTTGGTTGGACTGGTGATACATTCACTGTAGCTTAATATAATGATATCTCCTTATATGAGAGAAAGGATGTTAAATCATTTTAATGTGTTGTTTATTTATCATGTATGTTTGTTTACAGTTTTAAATAATTTTTGTATTCTTTTGTGTTCAAATTCCTTTTTTTTTCGGGTTACATCACACCCAGTTCCTTGGAATTCAGTGAGTAAAATTTTTTTGAATTATTATTGTAATCTAGTAATTTCAGAGAAAAAATAATTAAATTAATTAACCAGTTATGGAAGTAACAAATTGATGCCATTGTTTAATGTGGGTAAAGTTTTATTTAGAATGTAACGGCCACTCTTTGAATATCCTGTATTGTAGCTTCTACTTTAGGTGTTACTTCATAATATGTGATATATATAGTTTGCTTGTAAATAATTCTAAGCAATGTTTGATGTTTATAATCAGGCTTTTACATTTAATGAAAAATAAAAGAAAAAATATAAATCAGAATAAAAGAAGACTTACGGTGAATTGTTATTACCAATGGTAAAAAAAAAAAGATTTTATTTTGAATCAATATGATTCATTGCATGATGACTGATGAATGTTTGGTAGGGAAAACTAGACCGGAGGAAACACACTGACACCCTGCTATTAAAACTCTGCTTCACTTAAATGCCATTGTTCAATTAAACTAGGCGCCGTTGCTAGAACACTTCAAATCCATTGCCAAACGCCTTGTGTTGAGGTTTTAATGGAAAAAAATTGTTCTTAAATTAGGGCGGCTTTTGTTTTTAGCATGTTTGACTGTAGTTGAAGGTCTTGGGGTGTGTCACTGTGCTTCTCTCCTACTGAGTTAAGTAGAAGGCAAGGATTGTGACTTTGTATATATAGGTTTAAAGTTGATTGAATCAGTGATGTGAACTGGTTTCTATTACTGGGGGCTTATCCAAAGGATTTAAGTTTGGCAGTGTGAATGGATACAAAAATTATTTTCTACGCTGAAGCTGTGTCTTACATTCTTTGTAATCATTATGAAAATAATGTTATGAATTAATAAGGTTTAAGATGTACAGATTTGAAAAAAAAAGTTGTAAAAGAAAACTGGTGTTAAATTTATTGTTTGGTTGTTTTTCTTTCTGTTGATTTTGGTTCAAATAAAAAGATAATCTTAAATTTTGGGACTTGTATTGTTCCTTAAATTATAATTGCCATCTGATTACAGTTTTGCTGTATAGAATATAGTTGCAATCGACCAACTAACCTACCTGTGATACATAAATGAATTCTGTCAAAGTAGTGGAACGTGGTAAGTTTTCGAAGAATGTTTTTCAGATATGGCAAATGTCGAGGAATGAACTAGTTTATTCATATTACAGGCAACCTTTCCTATTGTTAACCGAAATCTTTTTTTTTTGCTTTATTATTTTAATATAATGGTTGCCATGCGCATCGAACCAAAAATAAATTGTGGCTAGAATCCTCTTATATTTGTGAGCACATACTTAATGAATCTAGGTCAATCTTAATGAAATTCATTCAATCATAAATTGATATATACAGCATCTTGTTTAGCTATTATTAAGTGGCTAAGGTCATTTTATTCTTTTAATATATTTAGCTTTACAGCGATTTTTTGGACAAACGACTTCAGTATAGGATATATATCATTCCAATATAAGAGGAACTATTTAAGAATTTCAGATCTTATTTGGTGTAACCTTTGCGGTAAATAATTTTATTCAAACCTTAATGGACCTTTTGAGGATATTTTTAAAACTGTCCTAACATCTCCTGCATTTCTTAACGATGCATGGTTTCGAAAGAATACTCCACTAGTCATTGCTTAATCTACTCATTAAGGTTTCTATACGAGGCTTTTTAAACGCTATAGTTTTAACTAGTGCATGGTAATTAGGGAAGCTTCTAATTTTATGTAGCTGTAGAAATGTGAGTACGACAGAAATTTCATGAATCGCCATAATGAACATTAGTGTATTTTCTATTCATAGAACATAGTTTTAAAAAAAACGAAAGCGAGTTGCAAAATGATCAAAAATTTATGGAGCAAAATAATAGAAAGAATATTAGGTGTAAGAAGTAATCACTGACAACTTTCCGTGATTTGATTGCGTCTAAGGGAGTATTAAAACTGGAACTGATATTTAATTTTCTACTACAAAAAAAATCAGTATTTTACTGAAAAACAAGCGGTATTTAAAAAAAAATGAAACGCCATCAAAGAAAAAGTAATTTTATTTTGATATAAAATGTATAAACATATAGATTTCTTTCATAAGTGAAAGATTAAAATACTGCTTAAGAAGGAACTTTAGTAATTCAACAATCACTAGTTTATTAAAGCACACATTCTGTAAAAAACAAAAAATACCTTAGGTATTAAAATAATGAGGTTACAAAATATTAAAATTATTCAGTCGATTCATATTTTAACAAATCTCCCAAGAATCATCTATGAAAGTAATTCTGAACAAAACTCCTATAGTAACTAAATAAAATATCTTTCGTAATGCCTCAGAGGTCGTAGTAATAATGGTAACGATTAGTTACAAGCTTCTTTTGAAAGGAGAAGCGACAAACGCAGGTACAATGAAATGAGGTATAAATAGCTAAAAATAGTACTAAGAAAGGAAATCTTGAAAAACCATCAAAACAAAAGTTACAACAACTAATATTAGATGTGTTTCATTAAGACCATGAAAAAACCTCCACAGTTATTCATTTGAAACTGGAACTTCATCTTCTAATTCAGAATTTTGGTTGCATTCAAATGAAACCCTTTTTTTGGTATTGATTTCTGAAATCATAAAAAAAAAACAAAGTTTAGTTATCGTAACATGTAAGTCCAGTGAGTTTTTCTTCAATTATAAATGTTGAAAGCTCTGGTAAATATAAAATATAGTTTCTATTTATGTAATCATTAATTAGGAGAAGAAACACAAAATATAAAATGTGAATTGAATATAGATAACCTCAACCAAAATACTAACTGAAAAGAGTTACCTTCCTCAGGTTAGAGTTACATACTGAGATAGGTAGTTTATATTTTTGTTGAGTTTTCTGTATTTAATGTCACATTTTCTATTGTAGATGTAAACTGAGAATAAACACTGTGTTCGAAACGTGTCAACGTTGAATAAAATCTTTTGTGTGAAAACTTAGTATTTATTCTTCTTGTTCTAATCATGAGTAAATCCACACAATAAATGATTGCATATCTCATCATTAAACTCTTGTTATACATGAAATACTTCCTCCATTATTTGTAAAATCTTTAAAAAGGCTGTTATAAAAATCAATATGCTATTAGATTTCTTAGAAGCTTAATTTTAAGGTAGTTTCGTTTATATTTAATGTAATTTTATCGGGAAGGTATAAAATAAAAGATAGGGGCCAGTTTATGTTTAATGTAATTTTACCTCTAAGATATAGATTAAAAAATAGGGACCACGTAGCCCATGGCTACGTGCTCGATTCGGGGTTCAAAAACCACTCTTGGCCCTTGATTTATTCACTCTGGCACCTGGCAGTGAGAAAAAATCTAAGCATGTTGTCACTCGGAGAGGACCTTAACCGTCCGTCCTGAGCATGTTCGATCCGTATTTCAATATACTTGAGTTACGCGGAATTTAGACAACCAATGATTGTGTTAAGGTTCATTGTGTGGTATCACAAAGACTGGCCTATGTGTGTTAACCTACAGGTTAAACATTTGTATCTTATCTCTATAAATAAAAAAAAGGTTTTGTCTGTACATTAATGAGAGCTGACTCATTTCAAGTTAACTTTACGTTTCATACATTACAGAAACAGAATCCACCGTCAGAAAAATTTCTGTCTGTCGGTTTGTACGTAAAATTTTATCACAAGTAAACTCAGCCACCATACGACGAGATTTGTGTATGTCTGACAAAATCTAAGCTTTAAATGGATTAGAAATTCAACGTGGAAGTGAAGTTATCAACTTTTAAGGCATATTTGTTTTTAAGCTACACAGAAATGTTTATTTTGAAAATATACAGATGTAGCAAGTAGGTATTGTTAATTGACTTTAATTTCATTTGCGTTTAAGCTCCCAAAAAGAGCTTATGGACAAAATTTTTCCCAGAGTTCAAGATCTACTATCTATTCAGAATAAATGCCTTTGTGAATGAGCAATCCTGAACCCCTACTAATGAACAGGCAGGTAAAATCAACAGACAAGTTCTGACGCTATATTAAGCTGAAGAAAGAACTTACAAGTCAGTAAACAGAGTGATTAGTGATGAGGAAGCAGTTCATTATCTAATTCAATTTCTTGACTCCGTGACTGCTCCTGAACTGCCTGCTCATGAGTAAAAACTTAAAGTAGGGGCACCAATCATGCTGCGATTTAGTAGTAGTAACAAATTTCATGTTACGAAACTTGAGTGCCCCAAAAATGTGCAACGACTCTGAGTTTGTGCTCTGCACAGATATGCCACAGAAGCGGGCATTATGACTGGGTGTGGTAATGAGGAGTCAGTGCGTGTATACCAAGCATACCATTGATTCCGAGCCATTATCCGTTTCCATTCAAATGATTGCAATATCCCGTTAGAGTCTGTTTCGTAATGACGGTAACTAAGACGCAAGGGCAAACTTTATCTACTGAAGGAATTGAAGTGAGTGAAACCAAGTTTTTCTCACATGGTCAACCTGTAGTTTGCTTCCTCAAGAATCAGAGGTTCCAATTCTTTGTCCTTTCATAAACCTGAAGGACAAACAGCTAATGTGGTGGATACAGAGGCATTTACTTAACACTGAACTAATAATGATATTTTCTAATATTTTGGAATACTATATATAATTTCCGAATTTTTGAAAAAGTACCCGTCAAAGATGGGCACGTTTGCTAGTAGTGTTCATTTAAACTATATTCCAATTTTAATCCCATATAATTAGATTCAATTATATACTTACTTGTAGAGACTGAAATAACAGAAGAAATTTTATAGAGGCGTGGCATCTTGAATGAAAGGTCGCTTTCAGCCAATAGAACAATGTTGATACCAGTGTTAATTGCTATGTTAGCCAACAATTTCCCTAATTGTCCACTTCTATAACTGACACTGGATATATCATCTACTACAATATGTGTAATGCCGATGAGCCCTTTTTTCATCATTGCAGAGAATGCAGCTGAAAGAAATTAACAATAAAAATAAATTAACAATAAGTTTTATTCAGTACTACTAACGACAAAATAAAAATTGTATATATATAAATCAATTAGATTCCTTTGTCTTTGAAAAATCATGGAAATACATATAAACAGTATTGTAATATTTTATATAATATAAAAAGGCTTTTTGATACACTTCTATACTGAATAGTATTATTATATTTTATCTGAATAATCAAAATGTGAAAGGAGAAACAAAAATACTTTAGAACTCTATTCTCATTCCATTTATAGTCAATGACTTAATGCTAGAAGTAAATTAAATGAAAGTTTTACATTATTATCTTTACAGTAACAATCCATTATAGATAATATATTTCCAAAAATATATGTCGCTTGAATAAAGGTAAAGAAAATGCTAAACAAAGCTTAAGGTATTAAATAGCATTTGTTTCGGAAAACATATGGAACTTTGTAGGACGAGAATACTATTAGGATAATATAAATACTGCAGTGAATAGATTTTCAGGTCCTAGCAACAAGGAAGCATTGGTGATTTCATCAAAGGAGATTTCTTCCAAGTAATATTAATCTTCCTTTGAATTCTATTGCTTTCCTCGTACCAGCCACTACTCTTCTCAAGGCAAGGACTAATTAATCCTTGATGAAGTATTTTTAATTATTCATAGATATTATACTTTCCAAAATGAATACATGTCATTACTTTTTATCAATGGAATGGATTGAGCGAGTTCTATCGGAAATAATTGTTCGAACTTAATAATAACAAATAATAAGTAGATCATTAACCAATTGATTAAGTAATTTTCCGAAACTTTTTAATCGAAACCAAGAAAAATTAAAAAAAATAAATGAAATGATAGATTGATACAAGAGTAAAAGGGAAAAAGAAAAGTAAATCTACAATAATAAATAAAGAAAGAAAGAAAAATCAGTAAATTAGAGTTCTTAGTAAAATCTGTTTTAAGCTCCAACTTGTCCCTTAGTGAGAAGAGATCAAGAGTTGATTGGGACACTGAAAATAATACTTCGAAGATATAACCCACGAATGATAGGGTTACTTCATTTTGAATAGTTTGTTTTTTAAAAACTTTATTAATTCAAGAATTACTTAAAAATACATCAATCAAATGTGCCGATTAATTTTGCAATGGTGTAAGTTGTGTAGCATAATGAGATTCTAACTTCTCAAATATGAAATTGCAAAAACATAAATCAATTATTGGAATTTAATAACAAAAGGGAAATTACAGGCCAAATTAAAAAAAAATAGTTTGTTAGAATGTTTTAGATTTTAAATGTAAACGAAAAGCTCCTGCCTCTAAGAACGCAAATTAATCAAGTATGTAGTTCCAGTAAATTTAAGTTGTCATAACCAACTTAGCAAATCCTAAGCTGTTAATATTTTCCTACTCCATCATTATCTTAGGCAGGATAGGTAAGTTTTAATTACTATATCATTACTGACAATTTTAATAGTCAGTAAGAACTGAAGAACGCCCATAAGATTTAGAAATATCACATCGTCTAAGTTTACTGTATAATGAAACCTCATGACTAATTTGGCTGACTACTTCACTTTACATTTTAAGAACGCCCGTAAGATTAGAAATATCACATCGTCTAAGTTTACTGTATAATGAAACCTCATGACTAATTTGGCTGACTCTACTTCACTTTACATTTCAAGAACGCCCGTAAGATTTAGAAATATCACATCGTCTAAGTTTACTGTATAATGAAACCTCATGACTAATTTGGCTGACTCTACTTCACTTTACATTTCAAGAACGCCCGTAAGATCTAGAAATATCACATCGTCTAAGTTTACTGTATAATGAAACCTCATGACTAATTTGGCTGACTCTACTTCACTTTACATTTCAAAGCTATCCATTATATTAAAAACTCCTCATACAATCCACCTATTTTAACCTTATTTTCATTGGTTATGAGAACCATTTTCATGTCCAGAAGTAAGTCGAAACTGGAGTTCAATTCCTTCAGGACAGTGTTTCCCTAACTTCCGAGACCTCTGGGTCATTCATAAGTTTTGAAACACTCGAGATTCAAAATAATAATATATCTATAATTCATATCTATAACAATTCTATGTTTTTTTCATAAAATATATGATACTTCGTTTTAAAGGATTATACTTTAATAACAACCAACATATTTTTTACAACATATTGTAAACTAGTCAATGATTAAAAAACCAGAACAATTTTTGTTAAATATAGTTTATCAGAATCAAAGTAAAACTAAAAATAACATGTAGAAATGTATTTGATTTCGTAATATATTAGCATCTCATTACAAATCTCTAGTATTTTCCAATTGTTCCCTGAAATGTTGCATCAAACATGTGTCGGTTTACTTACTTTTCTGGCACTCTAACTTCACTGATCCATTAAGAGTACTCTTTCATGTTTCAATATTTCATGAAATTAATTGATAACATAAATGAAATATAGGTAAACTATACATTCTTGAAAATAAGCATGACTAACAATATGTCATTCGCAGTCAGACATCACTGATTTTATAATATATTATGAGCTACATATATAAGTGTATGAGCTACAGGTTTTAAAAGGTATTTAACCAATTCCTTATAAATATAAGGAAATTTAAGGACTTTCGCAACTAAATGTTTTTTACTTGTATTGATTTACATGTCTAATACCATCAGGCTTTTATCATTATTGGTAATTATCATCAGGAGTATAATAAAATTTTAATCAGCATTAATCACCTTTTGAAATTACGAAATAACATTTTTTCTAACAGTATATGAACTTATTTCGTGGTTCTGGTGAAAGAACCATAGTTCAACTTAAATTTTGATAGACCTAAAAAAGGCAGCCATCCCTTCATGGTTGCATCAAATTCTGCAACAATTTATAAGTTTTAGTAAATTTTCAGCATTTCTGTGGACCTTGCATTTTTTTTGTTTTAATGACACTGCAAGTCGCTGGTGATGTTTCACATTAACACACATGTGATGTTTCACATGGCCACTCCATAAAATTGTTTAGCATATAAAATGTGTGTCGGCAAAATTTGTTCCAAAATTATTAAATTTCAAAGCGGATGAATTTAAGTTGTTCAGTCATTGCTAAATAAAGTCAACAACGAGTCAGACTCCTAACAGCAGACGAAACACGTTTAAGGATATATCATGAAAACTGGAGGCTCAATCGTACCACTGGAGGTATTCTGAATTGCTAAGAATTACAAAATGCTTTTTTCAAAAGGTTTTTGATTTTAACGGCCTAGTTTCCCATGTTTTTTGCCACAAGATCCAAAGGTTAATTAGGAACAAATTATTTTCTGATAATACTTGTCCTTAATTATGTCTACTTTAAATCACCGAACTGTTCGAAAGTGCTTTGTACTGTTCTGTATCCATATTGATTTTGTAAAGTATAAATGGAAAGCCTATTTCTAATTTCCAAGCATTTATAACAAGATTTCACAATAAACACGTGAAATAAAAAATATACATCTAAACCACAGTAAGAAATAGACTACTCCTTTGTTTACCTGACATTCCCTTTCCTTGCCTTGTAAGTCCTCCGTTCCCTTTCAATAACACACATGTTCACTATCACTTGCTTCAGGAGAAATGTTACTCTAACGAGGACCAGTTATTTTAGTCGAAAGATCTTAGTTCCATTTCTGAATTTCTTACTACGGTTTGGACGTTGATATATAACTATTTATCCAACGTCCAAACTTGTGTTATTCAAGGGGTGGAAAACGTGAATCATTACTGTTTGGTACCCATTAACCATGGGTGAGCCACGATTCCGGGATGTTAATGGCATGTGATATCACCCATCAAATGGCAACTATGTACACCCAATATTGCTTAATTTGGGCGATCCACTGAGGATGTTCGTTCTCAACATAGCTTGATCATTAGATTCGTGTAAATTTAAAACCGACTTCCAGAGTACTAGATAGAACTGAGTTTCCTTAAAAAAACTGTTATATTTATCATATATCCTATCACAATCCATATTACACTTATGCTTTGGATAGTATAGAGATACACATAACACTATGCAACAAACTATAGCAAAGATTAATTATATTTCACAAATCATTCATCATCTTTCAGAATTTAAAGAATATATAATATATATTTAAATAATAAATTTATAATAAAACTGAAATAACTAACTCAGAGTACAAACAAGCATTCCTCCATAGTGACGAGGTGGCAAGTTTGTGGTAGAATTTCGAAAACCAACAGTAAATCCAATACTTTCAAGGCGCTGGGTGGCAATTCGGTCACTCAAATCTCTTGCCTTCTCGTTGCTAGGCACTATCAAGACTAAAGAAACATTCGCACCATCTGAGTTCGTTACGTAATGATCCACAATAAATTGACACACCTGTTGCAAGAAAAGGTTCATTATTTAACAATAAAATACGTTATTTACCATCTACATATTTTGTTTTTACACAACAAAATATCACATTAACAAATTGTGATAAAGTACTCTAGCAAAACAGTTTTGTTGCTTGTTATTACTGATTATTACTGCTGTCCAAATATAACTTTGTAGCAGTAACTTTTAGTACTCATTCTTAAAACTGTTAAACTAGTGATTCAACTACTTGGCATGATATCAAACGCAAGTGACCATGATTCTCATAACATATCCAAAGTAAAGCCAAAATACCTGTATTTTGGAACTATAGCCGGAGTTAGAGTTTATAATAGTCGAAAATAATTTTGATCTGGCAGGCATAAGTCAGGACCTTATCAAGTACAATTGAAATAAGATGTGTTAAAAGAAGTGAAGGGTACTGTGGTTTTCTCCACCAACAACTAATAAGTACGACATACTAAAAAAAGGTCTTTTCATTCGCCTATCAAATGCGAATCAGAGACTCAAAAGCTGAGGAGGTTGTTAATTGATTGACTGTCAGAAGATCGTATACCCTCAAGACTTCTAATATATATATGAAGGAATTGGCAAAAAAAAATAACATCACAGATGATGCATTAAAATCTGACTTCAACTTTTACTGCCACAAGTCCAGGCTGTACTTTCTGTAAGTGAAGAGGGACTCAGAGGTTCAAGTTCATTCCATTTGTACATTAAAAAAAGAATATAAGGTTCCAATAACTTATTTAAACCAACCAACCGTTTAATAAACGAACTGTTAAAAAAAAAGATGCAAATAAAAGTGCCAGACCTTTAGAGTTGCAATTTTGAACAACAGACACAAGATTCAAGCATACCAAATTTATATTTAGTCACAACTCATAGTTATGTGTTTATTCTTACAAAACAACATAATGCACAGCAAAAAACTAAAAGAAAAACATAACAATTTGAAAAGTACTTGCCTGAGAACTTGTTCCAGAAAGAGAGTTACCTTCAATCAATGTTATTTTATTCTGTTCAACTGATTTAATTATTCTTTCTTTATATAATGATACAATAAAATCGTCCTTGTCACCTTGAACAAAATCCCGAGTCAAAGTGTAGTTTTCAAAAATAACTTTCAAATCTTTTGAGATTTCGTTGAGAGAAGCCTACAAAAAAAAAAATAATTTCCGTAGAATTCACTCTATATGAAAAGTGGAAATACATGCTTTTCTAATTACTGGATAACTATTCTGGATCACAGTAAAACACATTAATTTCTTTTTAAGGATTTCTCAGATATTGATTAATGATATTAAAGGAATCTTACTTCTTATACTTTATTTATGTAGGGTTTTTGAGTCAAAGTAAAAATTGTATGTCCAGAGTCAAAATATGGTATAGTACGTCTTCGCATCGAACGCATGCAAAGGTTATCTACCTAATCTCCAAAATGAATACACTTATGCCTCGGTTGAACGGACTAAAAGAGGTGTACACCGGTCCGGTATTCCCGGTTGTCCGAAGCTTCCGATACTACTGTATTTCAAGTTTCTGTGATACTGTTAAATTGACTCTTTTCAGCTTTTCTACAAGCTTTACAGGTGCCTTGGTTAAAAAAAATATTTAATATTACACAAAGAACACACAAAACGAGACCAAAAATATTGAAAAACAAGGACCAAACAGCTACACGTGTTCCGCCACATCAGCAAACAAAGCTACAGATTTTGACCATTGCTTCAGAAATCCGTTAAAGTGTGGTCCGTTATATCGAGGCATGAGTGTATAAGGATTCAATAATTTACCTCCAGTTAAGTGAATACATCATCAGAGAGGGGGAGTAGGACAAATAGGAATCTCAAAAGCAAACCGACATCGAGTTTAAAGCAAGATTTCATGGGTAATCAAACAAAAACGACATTATTTTTATATATTCAACCATAATTATACTATTCATTAGGTAAAACACGACTAAATTTACTTATAATGCTACTTATAATACTGTAACATTATAATGTAGTAATTATACACTTATAATGGAGTCATATTTATAAGTCTCCTGATTTCTTATTTTATTTTTTTTCCTTTCTTTCTTTATTATTAACTGAAGATTGGTTTACCATACCTTTGATCAGGCATGCCCATATATGCACTCTTAATTTAACAGTTTCTGCAAGTGTTATTTCACATTAAAGAAGTAAAGAAATAACATTCAGGAATATCGAATTATAGAATGCGCTCCTACATAATATAATTGCCTTTTAGAAATTGTTTTAGTACTGCAGCAATCATTTTACTAGGCAATTTAAATCATTTTTACATCACAACTTGGATTTAGTATAAGGTGATTATTGATACAATTAAACAGGTTGTTTTATTCCTTATAATTCACATTAATAATATTTACATTCCATTTTAATGATCTCCGTTAGTGATTCACCTCCAAATCGTAATTGATAGGTTCAAAATCATTTTTACTGCTAAAGAAATGGTGTTAATGGATTTTTTTAAGAACTCAGTAAAATGTCAAAACTGAGTCTACTTTTGCAAATGTAAAATAAGACTTTCGATGTAGAAAAATCTGGATTGCTAAGGACGAAAATAACTAATTAGATTCCTTCTATAAAAAAAAAATCTACAAAAACGAAAAATCGGTAAAGTGAATAATACCGAGGAGAGTCGAAGGTTTGTATCACCGATAGGAGACTGAGTCCACGGGCTCCAATTAGGAATTGGGGAAGACCAACTTAACTGATTTTCTTTTTCTTTAGACACACCTAGATCTCCATCATCAATGCCCTTCTCAGCATTTCCCCTTAGCTAAAAATGAGAATCATGAAATAATACAAAATAGAACACATACCTGGATATTCTTGAAAAGATTTCAGTTGATTCTAACAGAAAAAGACCATCAAATAAGTTTTTATTCTGCCAACACATTGTCAAAGAAGCATTTAATTTATTAAACATAATTTTATTAATATAGAAAATATTAAAGCATAACTACACCAACTTGCAATGATATTGTTACCCTCTGGATTACTAAAGTCATTTTAGCAGATATCTTTACTTTTAATTAGTATGAATTCGTCACATAGCTAGCTGCATTCACTACTGCTGAAACAGTATTCAACAATATGAATTCTCAGGAACTTTCTTGGGAATATTAGAATTAATTTCAAGGAATCGTGCTCAACAGTGAAGACAAATGAATAGGTGACATCTGAACCAATCACATTAGCCAACCACCCAGTAGAAAGAAGATTAATTACAGGAAGACAAGACAATCTCATTCTCCAACATTACATCGTTTGATGAGCTCAAATGATAATAATCGAAGAAATAAATGACATATGAGAGTAATATAAGGTTTTTAAGATCTGATAATGTTCCAAACAAATTTTTTGAAATAGCGGTTTATGCACACTAAGAAAATTTACCTATTTTCTTAAAATAATTCAAGCATGTTATGTTTATTTTAATTGAACTTAAACTGTAATGTTAATCTGTCATAATAATACTTACACTTATAAATTCTTCGACTGGAAAATATCGTATTCTTGAAGGTGATGTTGTACCACTCTGGAGTGAATCCGTCTTACTTGTGTCCAAACTGTTCTCGTCAGTTTTTGTACTTTCATTCCAAGACTCTTGCAAACTGTCTATATTTTCTGCATTATCAGCACCAGGTGGCACTTCAACTGTATTAAAATTATTCCATGTAGTATTATCAAATTGTTTTTCATCAGCTGGTTTTTTAACAGCTTGCCGAGATAATAATTTCTTTATTTTCTGACCAATACTGCTTTTCCATTGTGGAGGACCTGCATCGTCACTTTTATTCAGCTCAGTTGAAGTATAAACAGTCAAACACTGATTATTAGGACTCAAAGAATCCTTACATTTTTCAGCATCACTAAATGATAACTGATTCTCATTTGTTATTTGAATAGGCGATTGATTACTAGCAATTACTGGTGAATTACTTCCATTTGGTCTTTTCACTCCTGCGAAAGTAGTATTGACATGGTTATTATTTCCCTCATCACTATTAAATTCACTACAACTCTTTGAATTGCAATGCAATTTGTTATCAGCACCATTTTTCTTAATTGTTCCACATAAATTATTGTCGCCAACAGTTTCACATCCCTTAGCCATAGAACAGTTAACACTTTCCTTTTGTTTGTCACTCTTTTGAATGTCAGTTTGACAAAAAGAATTGAGCGCAGTTATTTTAATACTTCCATTCGTAATAACAGACTTCCTAACATCTGCATCTTTTTTGTTTGGCTCAGTTGACCTTATTTTATTCAAATTGGAGAATATTAAAGGAAAAGTATCAGGTTTAATTCTGGAACTAAATTCGGAGAACAAATCCATCTTAAGCATGGCATGAACTAACTCACAGCAAGCTTTTCTATAGGCTTCTTTTTTCGTGGCTCCTTCATCTATACCTTGTAAGCCTTTAAACAAGAACATATGTTAAAATAATAATAAGCTAATATTTTTAAATAACATTCAATGAATTATTCACATAAATTCTAGTTAAGTTCACCATTAATTTTAAAAGTTTTAATTTTTATGTTTTTTTTATTGCTAAAAGTTTGTAGTACTGTCTTTCTAGTGATTACAGCACTGCATCGGACCCTTACAAATAAAGCCTAGGAAGTATATAATTTAGCTCATATTTGAAGTAAGTAGCAGCTGGTATTATTAACAAACACGTAGAATTCGATTCAACTTCGTCAAAAATTTCAACTATATCGATACTTTAGTCATTTACTATCTCTGCAATAAACGTCTGCTTATTAATATTTACCAATCTCAAGTTAAAGAATTGAATATTGATGTAAATATAGTTCGTCATACTTTTTTAAAGAGAGACATATTGTTATGATATTGAATCTCTTTGAATAGTCATAATTCACATGGAGGAAAACTTTATTAAACAATTGAGAAGCTATAATAATTAAAACTTTGGTCCAAACTGTGGGGTTTATATTCCCTATAAATTACAGGCTGCAACATTTTAAATGAATGCATATTAAAAATATTTTAAAATCTGTCACTATATTAAGGGTTAAATAACACAATTCTAGTGGTAGAATGTCGCCACAGAATTAAAACCGTAACTATTAAACAAACTAATTAACATATAAATTACAGAGTGGGTTACGTTATACTTGCAAATAATTATACAGCAAACGTTGGTTTTAAATTAATTTGTTTAACTAATATAGCAAATAATAATTGCGTAAAGAAAGCTGTTAACTTACATTCATTTGTTCCCACAATAGGTATTCTTATACATACGGAAACTCTGAAATCAGTTACAATGATTATTTCCATATTATGAAACTTACATATAATGGCATTAGTTGTAAGAATTTATACGAATTTAGTACTGCCTATAACTATGATAACACTAACCTCTGAGGATGACCTAAGACAATATTGTAGTCCACATTAACCATAGTATTGAACTTCTGTTTGAACCAATTCATCAAAGCCGCACATTCACTGAAATAGTTATCTGCATATTTTTCAGGTTTATCAGAAACGTTATTTGTATTCTAAAAAAAATATTGGACTTATTAATGAAGACAAACTTTTTTTGCCTTTAATACTAATAAACTATTAATTTAATATAAAACTGTCCATAGCAAATTTACTATTCAAATTTTAAATTATGTAGTGGATGAAGCTGCATTTGACATACGTACTTTTGTCAATTAAGAACAACTTACAGTGAACTGTTTTTTGCTAGTTTGATGTGGTGGTGATAGCAGTAAAAATTTGTACAAAGATTCTGCAGCTTGTTTTTCAGCTTCTTTTTTTTTGCTGGCTCGACCAAATCCAACGAAGTCAATATTCCTTATTTCAACTTCACATGAGAACATTTTATTACCTTCATGATCTGAAAATAATATCTGCTCTTGAAAATGTCTAGTACTTCACCAATCGATTTAATAAGATACATTTATTTCTTAATAATAACAACAATGATAAAGTTCTCTGTCAATATTAATTGAAGAACTATAAACCTGAATCTTCTATGGTTTCGAACTGTGGACGACCTAGAGAAAAGACTGCACAATGATTGCACAAAGCAGTTTTATAATTCCATCCATCCTTTGAAAGTGACATAATAATTACAATTATGATAAATTTTTAGAAAATAAAAGAATAATAGCAATTCTTTTGATACATAGAATCACACTAGTAACACCATAACGTATGACTGTTCCGGTACTTTCAAATAACCAGGCTGTTCAGCGGTAAAAGACTAGAAAAATGTGCATGTTTCATAAATCCAGGTTATTTAAAGAAAATTGAAACATTTGCATCCTTATACCGTTTGCATCTTGGAGTATTAAATTTATAATTTTAAGTGACAGTAGTTATAAGCAGATGCAATAAACATTTGAATAAGAATGTAGGATTTTACTTTTTCAATGTTGAAACATGTGATGTTTTAAACCAGATATAATGTCATGTAACGAACTTGAACTATCATTCCAGTCATAATAAACATAAAAAAGTAGGAATAATTTATATCATCTGAATAATTTAGTATTATTATACCACATAAAATGTGGTCCATACTTTAGATATTATTTGATGATAATAATAATAATAAATAATAAAGATTGGAATAATAAATTATTTCAATCTTCATCTGAAAGGCATGTTTCTATCTGAAATCCGTAAGCATATGGTCCAGACGGTCCAGACTTTAGGGGAGGATAGCTCTTTGTCAGACTTTTAGTTGCTAAATACAAGTGTAACAGACATATTGTCAATGTCAGTTTGGCCTCAGCGGAGACCACAACGGAAAACATTAATCGTGTTCTTGAGATGATGACGGAAGATCATCTCAGAACAGAAGCCCTTCAGCACCGATGGAGGAATTGTTTGGACTTGAAGAGGGACTATGTTAAAAACCAAATATTGAAACAAGTATAGTGCAGTGGTGGGGTTCAATTTTTTTAAGAACAGGTTCTAAGAAAACAGATCGTGTGTTCGCACCGGTTCGAACCGGTGCTTAAAATATTATGTGTTCGGCGAGTTAAATAGCTTAAGGAAGTTTTCCTGCTCATTGCTCGTTGCTTTAACATGATCACCAGTGATCAGTCTTTTTTAATATTTTCTATTATTTCTCCAGTAGCTTTTGACGAGGTAGGCTAACAAATCTGTGTTTTTCAGTAAACTGGATCTCTTTGAATGCGTCCGAAGCAACCCTTTCATCAATTTCTTTTTCAAATGTCCCTATATTGTCCTTAAGTAATTCAAATGCTTTGATAGACCTCTTTATGAGGTTTTCTCCTCTGAACAAAGTTGTTCTTCTTGCTTGGAGAGTATTACTGAGCAATGACATTTCGTTCAAAATATCAATCATTAAAGCTAGGTCCTTCAGAAAATTTTTGTTGCAAAGACGGGCAGCCATCCCAGAATTATTTATCTAAACAAACACTTACTTTAATCTGGCGATTTCAGGAAATTAGATCTAAAAACATTCAATATTTGATTCAGAACTAAAAGTTAAAACTAGGCCTAATGTAGGCTAGACCAACTCAACATCTGCATTGTCATGAGCAGTTTGAGCACTGTAACAGTTACGAAAACGAAACTAAATTGTTTAGTTATACTCGTATGTAGGCTATATACATGCGCAAATTACGTTGTCATACATGCACAAGTTACGTGAGTCACGCGACACTTGTGGAGTTTGATAGTGGGCTAATTAAACAGGTCTGAATAGGGGTTTACGTAATTTTAACAACCGGTTCGCCGAACTCATAATATTTTAAGCACCGGTTCGCACGAACCGGCCACTACTGGTGTAGTGGCTATGATTGTCTGGAGGCTCAATAGTTTTCATTGACCACCTGTATAACATACTTGCGCATAATACTTCCTTGAATAATATTAATTGAATATCAGATATATTTTGATAGTTAAAGCAAATCTTCTTTTAAACCATTACTAAACTACTGATAAACAATTGAAATATTCTGAAAGTTCTTAATATTCTTAAATAAAAATACCATAACTGTTAAACATTTTGTATAATTAATTTAATGTAACATTTTCCAATAGAGCAATTACAACTACAATTCATTTACAAAGGTTTTCCTCTCGATGAATAATAGGTGCCAAGCAGGTGCTGCTATCATACTATTTTCAGATGTACTATTTTAGGTTTATCAGGTTGTTTCCCTCAAGTTAAAAAAAAGGCAGCTTTCATAGAATTTCTTAATAATTCTAAATACGTATAACAGACCATATTGTTGGATCAATATACTTCAATTGTATAATTTCAATAGATTTTTATTAGATATTGAAAGTCTTTAAACATATATTTCCTTTACAATTCATTTTGGAATGGTGAGTTTTTTATGCTTCTGAACTTTTTAATTATTTTTCCTTTTAATTTTACAGTAACTTCACTAAAATTTACTATGATTGTTGGAAAAAGTTGGTAAGTTCAAACCAAAAAGGACAATCCTTTAACTGTAAGGAGAACGGTTAAAGGATACCTACCATCATCCTAGCATTGGCTTAAACGCAAACACCGTGATGCATGGTTCAGAAATTTATTTCACAAAAGGTAGGCTAGCTCAGTGGTTACGTGCTCGCCTCTGAACTGATAGGACCGGGGTTCGATCCTCACCTGGCCATCGATTTATTCACGCGGGAGGTGAATAAATCTGAGCGCGTCGTCCCTCGGAGAAGGACGTTAAACCGTCGGTCCCAAGCCTGTACGATGTTAGGTACTCGTTAAAGATCCCTACTCTAAATACATTTGAGTTAGGCAAAATTTAGGCCCACTGTAGAATCAATCTTCATTGTGTGGTATCACAAAGGGCCAATGCTCGGCCTACGTGTGATCCCTTGTGGAACTGCCACTGCAAATTAACTAACTACCTTATTTCTTTTTCAATTGTACAGAGTTTCAATTTAATGTAGCTTATGACAGTGGAAACAACCATTCAGGGAATTGTTCCAAGAATGTACAAGTTTGAAAATACTTTAATGTCTTAATGTCATTACATTGAACCCCCCCCCCCCCCCCCCCATGTGCCATCACCTTGTCGTGGTGGGGGGGCTTAACATGCCTGAGGTGGTTGTTCACTCATGGCCTGAACTAAGAATGGCACAATTGGGCGAATGGTTAGCCTGGGTCGGCGTCCGGTCGTGGAAAGTCCGCTCGATCGCGCGCTGGCTTAGGTGGCAGGTAAACGAGTTTTCAACTCATTTAAAGTCCACTTATTAGTCAGATGTAGCTAACACCAGTCTTGTTCAAGACTTCTTTCTCACTATGGTCGCATAAAAGCCAATTTATCTGCTCCCTGGAGGTTCTCTATCTTGGGCAGGTGTCCTCGGGTGGAAAGTTCGCTCAGTTGCTCACTGGTTCGGGAGTTGGGTCCCAAACTCCTCTTTTCTTGTTCCGGCTTGCGCGTATCTTTTTTAAGACTTTTTCTAGGCCGTCAACTCGGCAACCTTTTTTGCTCATCAGGCGCAAGGTTACATGGGCGATGCTGGTTATGGTGGACTTAGATTTGCCCGGACGGTTCGCACTGTAGTTAGCGTTTGGATGCCTCTCCTTCCTTCCCCCTATGCCTTTTCCTGTAATCTCTAATTCCTTCCCTTACTTATTTCTTATATCTCAACTCCCTGTTAACTATTAGTCTTTTTTTTCTTTTCATTTTTCAACTGTAATTTTGATTTTCTCTTTCATGAAGTAACCATCAGTCTTGTAGAGACTACAAGACTTATGCTTACAGCTTTTGTTGATATATGTATATCGTGGAAGCCCGCCTCCACGAGATCCACCTTAAGAGCTTGACTAGGATTATCTTGTTTTTCTCATTAGTGATTTATCAATCCCCACTTGCAGGCGCACTAAGCATATTATACCTCACCATAATCACTGCGGAGCTGTTTGAGTGGATAAGAAATTGGTATGTATGAGGTGATCTCTCCGGTATATACCGTGCTACAGAATGCCGGAAAAATTATACTTCAGCTTCTAAAAGATGTAAAAGAACAAAAGGAGCAAAAAATCTCTTGGCGTATCTTTGTAAACGGAATAAGTTCTATTTATAAGCTGTCTAGAAACATTTTAAAGCAATTGAAGAGATATCTGCGATAATTTGTCCATGGTCCATGTTTCTTACGGGATGTCAGTTAGTATGAAAGAGAAATTCTCAATATTTTAAATTTATCATAAATCTATAAATCATGTAGATTTTCAATCAGTCCAACTGACTAAAGTGCAGAGAAAAATTCCTTTTTTGTTACTTTGCGACTGTTGACCGAGTAGCATGACATTTGGGAGTACCTGTTTACTATGATGGATTTGAAGGGAGCCATAGATCAACTCAAGAAAACCATTCCTTGTGAAGATAATTTGTACAACTGTATATGTCAGAATTGTTCAGAGGATTTTCTACAAGAACTTAAATTAAATTTTAACAAAATTTGGATTGAAGGTGCCAGTCCGGCTAAATGGAAGCAGTCTGGAATAATCCCCTCTTTGATGCTAGGTTGATCTTCTGAAATATCGTCGTCTTACCAAGTCATAGAACTCACTACCTGTATTGGGAAACTGATTGGGAGAGTGATTCATAATCTTTTATGGACAAATTTGGTCTTCTTAGTCAGCAAAAGTTCAGATTGAGACCTAAAAGAATTATTATTGATGTCCAATTTGATTCACTGAACGCATGTACAATGGTTCCCAAGAATGAATATACCATAGCTGTTTTGATAGATTTTTAAGTAACTTTTGATAAAATCTCCAAATTATCTACTACCAAGCATAATTGATAAAGTAAAGTATCTTAATTGGCTTGAAAAGAAACATATTGAAGTATGGTATAGATGTCTTAAATTTCAGGACATAAAAACAAAACTCAATGCACCTTACTCTTTTTGTGTGGCGTTTACCAACTGTAAGAGGAAAGCGTGGAGCACATTCCCTCCCGTACCTCCATTTCCATCGTGAAATAGACCTCCTAAAGGGTAAACTTAATCGAGAGGCTCTCTTAAAACGCATTTCCCTCAAAACAATTTTCACTGATAGCCGGGTTGTCTCTGACAACTGTAAATGTATGTCGGAGACATCAATCCATAGAGGTAAAAAGCCTTGGAATATTGAACAAAGAAGTAAGTAAATTCATGCATACAACCATATTTTCGTAGGTATCCTTGTTTTTGGTTAATATGAATTATCTTAGTTTCTATTTGATAGTTTACTTCTAACAAATTTTAATTCATGTGAGATTTTGCGCATACTCGTATATTACTACAAGTATTTTAAGATATACCAGTATTTTAAGCAAGAAAAACTCTAATCTATTAATTATTATTAGTTTTTGTTTACCCTTGCGAATCTGGTAATAATTTAGCCACTAATAGTTTATAATATAATAAGTGAAAGTCCGGTGGTGGCTGAAGTAAGTGCATTAATAATGAAAAAAATCTATTTGGAGTTCTTGACAGATTTAAACGTTTTGAGATTTCATGAGACTATTTTTGAAGTTTTTCCAAAGATGACTGCATGTGTGCCTGCGGATAAGTCTGTAAGATATTGAATAACGTATAGTAAGCCTATAGCAATATAAAAATTTTGTGGACAAGCTAAAGGTTACAACATTTTATAGATCGAATTGATCAAGCAGTCAAGTAGATGATTCATAACTATATTGCCTTTTAGGTGTTCAGAATTTCTTGAAATTCCTTTTATCGCTTACTGATTTTAAGTCAATTTGTTTTATAACGTTTCATTCTTACACAGTTAACTGTTTAGGGTAAAAAAAAAATATATTCGGTAATAATTTAATGAGTACTAAAGGTTTTTATCAAGTAATTTCGTAAACAAAGTTTTCAACTCATCCTCTCAAAAAGTGCTATTTTTGGGTATAATTTGATGCATATACATTATATAAAATTAAACTGTTACTAATTCGAAGTTACTCCCCCAATGATTCTACAAGCTTTAAATTTCGTGTTCGTTATTAATTCAATATGAATATGGAATAGAACATATTGTTCAAAGTTAATTAATTTAAAAAATGGATGGAAATATTACACTTAAAATGAGAACTATTGATTCTTTAGAAGTTAAATCAGTTATTATAAGTGTGGTAATTGTACACCAAGTCTGCATTGATAATAAACAACGTATTCTTTTTCATTACTACTATCAAGTTCCACCTAAAGTAAATTCTTAGATTATTTTCGAACAATGGTTTCATTTTTCTTACAACTTGCAAAATGGATACCACCAGATTAAAATAAGTCAAGCTATTAAATTTACTGACCATGAGTTTCACTTAATTTAATGGCTTCACTTATTAAATTAAGCGAATTAGTAAAGTAATAATTAATTAATAATTTAATTAGTAAATTAAATAATAGACAATAATTTTGTCTACAATATACATTCAAAAAAATCCAAAGTAAAATTGAATATCAACTCGTTGATACATAATATTATTGTGAATCTGAGTGAAGCCTACTTTAGATTTTTTTTTACCAAGATTTAGCAAACTTGATTTATTTGGCATTAAAAATATTTTCAAACATATTTTTAAATTCTTTCAAATAGTTTTAATGTGATAGGGATAAAGTACAAACAAAAATTGAAGCTTTGAACGTGAATAGTATGGGGATGAATAAATTTTGGAATTTAAATTGATTATATGAGTTGTCTGGACAAGAATATTGAATCCATCATTGCTTTGTATACATTTTTAGTTTGATAATTATAAATATAAATATATATAGTTATAATTTTAATAGAAGTATAAGGTGACAAATATTAAAGAAAATGTTAGATATTCTGAACCAATACATTTAGAGACTGAATTTTCTTTTTTTAACATATACGACCCTATTTATGTAGTTGGATAGTTTTTTTTTTGTATTTTATTTCAGCATGTTCCACTGTGTATTACATGCATCATCGTCAAATTGTACACAATACTTCTTTCATTAACACTACAAAATACTTATTTTAACTTATTTTACATTGTAGGGTAAAAATCTAATGAAATGGTAACAATCATCATTTAACTAATTAATGTTACCCTACAATGAGTAAATACCACATAATAACTGATTGCACTACATTAGAATTATTTTACATTCATTCATAATTCAACAATTAATTATCTTTTTCTTAAATATCTATGCTGTACAAAAATATTAGTTGGATAGTATAAAGCATAGTGATCTTGAACACATCTGTTAGCCTGTGGTAACGCAAATTTTCCTACCTTAATCGGTGGTTTTACAAAAATGAGAACCCAAGGGAACAATAAATTGCGAATCAAATCCCTGAGCACTCGTTACTACCGTAATATTAGATATTGTAAAACTTTTTTATTTCTATCATAATAAGGCATTATTGAAATCACTTAGTTGGTGGCAGAAGACCAATTATGGTAAGGTGAACGTGTTGAAATCTACCAGGATCCAGGAAAAAGTAAACTTTCCTAAGATACTGCTAATGCTCGTGGTTATGTATCTAAGTGGTCTAAGTATGGAAACAGATATGATAAGCCTATAAATATCCTATATGTATATATATATATATTCACTGATAAAACGAAATACGATCCAAACTGGACACAATACGAGTTCGAGATTAACAAAGAGCAACACACAAAGTAGGGAAACACACTTACAGACTCAAATTTTCGGGTAATCCGTCTTCAGGAGAAAAGAGAATGGGAGACCAAGCACGTTGTAGGCGCAACGGCAAGTAACCAACCCGGCAACCGCCAGTGCTGTCAACCGTACCCGGTCTTAAAGTATAAAATTAGGAGAAGATATAAACAGAAGCTCAGATAAGCAGTACTGGTTGGGTAAAACTATAAGTAGGTGAAAAATAATAAACAATATAAGATAAAAACAAACTATAAGAAACAAAAATAATGATAGAGAAAAGAAGAAAAAATAAATAAATAAATAAAAATAAATACAATACAAAAAACTTGCATTGGTTGTTTTAGTAAATAAAAGATAGAGACTGAATAAAAGGGTAAGTATGGGAAACTAGTTAAGAATAAGAATTTAGAAAAATAAAATAGGATAAAACAAACTTGTATATCTATTTTGTTTTCTTCACTTACTACTAGTTTGTTTTATCCTATTTTATTTTTCTAAATTCTTATTCTTAACTAGTTTCCCATACTTACCCTTTTATTCAGTCTCTATCTTTTATTTACTAAAACAACCAATGCAAGTTTTTTGTATTGTATTTATTTTTATTTATTTATTTATTTTTTCTTCTTTTCTCTATCATTATTTTTGTTTCTTATAGTTTGTTTTTATCTTATATTGTTTATTATTTTTCACCTACTTATAGTTTTACCCAACCAGTACTGCTTATCTGAGCTTCTGTTTATATCTTCTCCTAATTTTATACTTTAAGACCGGGTACGGTTGACAGCACTGGCGGTTGCCGGTTGGTTACTTGCCGTTGCGCCTACAACGTGCTTGGTCTCCCATTCTCTTTTCTCCTGAAGACGGATTACCCGAAAATTTGAGTCTGTAAGTGTGTTTCCCTACTTTGTGTGTTGCTCTTTGTTAATCTCGAACTCGTATATATATATATATATATATATATATATATATATATAACTTTAAATTACACAAGGCATATATATATATATATATATATATATATATATATATATATAAAAGGCATATATATATATATAAACAGTAGCAGTTTGCTTCTCAACGCGAGTACTTCGCACTTCTTCCCGATGACGACGGATGTCGAAATATCGAAGTGAGTTCTGTAGTGTCTTTCTGTGTTCTTTTCTATGTGTTAAAGTGTATATATATATATAATATATATATATATATATATATATATATATATCATAGAAAAGTTTGAGTTGGTGGTAATACATTTAGTCTACTCCTCTCTACATCAGCGATAACAAAGTACAGTATTGTCTTAATGAGACGCCGTAAATATCTAATGTTACCTAAAGATATCTTTATTTTTAAAATATCTTAAAAGATGTTTGTAACGACTTTTATATATTTAAAGGGTATCTAAAAACAAACTGGCTTATTAGTGTTGTTGGCAGCTGTAAGCACATAATTGTTGTCTCGTATGTTTGTAATTTTATTAAGAATTAATTGAAAAAAGATGATCCAGGATCAATCAGAGACTGGCACTTCGTTTGTTAGTTGGCTGTGGTTCAGCTGTGACTGTTGGCGCATGGTCTATCACTCCGATGCATATAAACATTGCTGACTCTATCTTCCAAGGTCCCAAGGTTGAGAGTAATTGATTGTCTGAGTCTTATGATTCTTGTGCTAATAGTACATCTTTCAAGACTGATAAGTTAGGTTAGGTTAGGTTGCAGTGGTAGTCCCACAAGGGAACACACATAGGCCGAACATTGAGCCTATGAAGATTGCTTGTTCATTGGGAGTCCTAAATTTTGCTTAACTCAAGTGTATTTAGAGTAGGGATGTTTAACGAGTACCTGACATCGTACAGGCTTGGGACCGATGGTTTAACGTCATTCTCCGAGGTACGATGTGCTCAGATTTATTCACCTCCCGCGTGAATAAATCGAAGGCCAGGTGGGGATCGAACAACGGTCCTATGAGTTCAGAGGCAAGTACTTTAACCATTGAGCTAACCTGTCCCCCCAAGACTGATAAGTAGTCTAAACCGATTACAAGAACGATGTTTCATACATTACTCCTGATTCTATGTTGAATACCTTATTTAACCAGTTCTGTACGAAGCTTTTTTACGCAGTAGGGGTTACTCTGTGAATGAAGTTGTTGGTTGTGGAGATGTGGGTGGTTCACTGTCGAAAGAAGAATCTACCCTATCGATTCCATCAAGAACTTTAGCTAATTTATCAATGTCTTCTTCCCCCATTGTAACGAGGATCGCCTAACGTCGATTTGGCAAGTTTCTTAAGCACAGAGTACGAAACGTGTTTTTGTTTGAAGTATTACTTCCCAGTTGTAACATTTGCAGGTGAAGGTGTGATCAACATTAGTTCCCTCAACCAACACACTAAGTGTGAATCCTTCAGTAGTTTTCATATGCGCCGGCAGTTTTTATCACCCTGAATTGATGTTAGCCTTGCCTTTAAAGATTTATAATCAACAGCTTCAGGATTCTTTTCAAGGTCCCATATTTAGATGAGGATATTAAACTTTAAATTTTCAATCACTGCCTGATATTTTATTTGTGTAAAAGGCTCTAGATGCTGCAAAAAAAAAAAGCTTCAATTCGTAAAAACCAAAATTAGTGTTAGGCTTTTAAAAAGTTGGTAAACAGGTTGATGTTTGCTGAGGTACTATAAATGTATAGCGAGAATAAAAAATCTATTTCAAAGTTATTTTATGATAATTAAGTAAGTAAATTTTAAAAAATTAAAATCTGTCGATTTCCTGTTAACAATTTACGCCCATTAATTTTTTTTTGTGCACCCTAAACCAGGTTTTCCCAAAGTGGGCTCCACGGAGCCATGAAGCTTCGTCAGTGAGACTGAGGGGCTCCGGATGATCTTTCTTAAAGAAGACCAAATACTGTATATGGAAAGATTAAATGGCTGCAGACATTTAATAATTGATCTTTTTAACCCAAAAATCATTAGTTAGTGTTAAAATTTGAAATTAATGTTTCTTCTTATATATTTCAGAAATTGTCTTGTGCTCCGTGAAAAATCTTTGCCCTGTTTAAAGGCTCCAAGGAGTCTTGAAGTTTGTGAAACCCTGCCCTAAACGACCACTACTGTACCACAGTCATATGTTTACCTCTGAGCACTATTGTTTCTAAACTTTAGGTTGTTCATCTTATAGGTATATCTATCACTACAATAGCTGAACTACGTACGGATCAAAAAGAAAGGACTTTTAAAAAAGAAGTAAGTCATTCTAGGTGATAACTGTTCGTTATTGATTTGGACGTGCTTACCAGTAATAACTTACACAATTCTGCTGCTATTCAAACGAAGGCTAGATATTTAAGTTGCTATTAGGTTTTAAGGAAATTACTTTTTATTGATCCTACCTAATGTTGGCCATCCATTTAAATTCAAGTAACAACTTTTCTTTTTCTAAAACTAGATTTTGTTCATTCAACCATTCAAATTTATTTGTAGATTTAAAATCATCTACTGATGATGACAAATTTTATAAAACCTATTTTCTAATTTAGATTTATGTTTAATGTTAATTTAAAAATAAATACTACACATCAAATACAGTAATGTGATTGGAAAGATGGATTAGCATGATTTGAACGTGACAGTGAACACGTATACTCCTTCAGCCTTCATTAAAGATGTGAACGCGATCTCTGCTCTATGTTGTCTGCAGTTCTTCAGTAAAATTTATTTAAAGACACAAAGCACATTCATTTATAATGAAAATGTATAATACTTTTTTTATATAAAAAGAGAAATTTGAATATTCACTTTCATTTGTCCATATTTCTTCGGAAAAATAACTTATAACATTAAAATTGATGATATACTTTTGAAATAAATTTGCAATATATAATTCCAAATACATTATTTAGAAAAGAAAACCCATTTTTTTCCATGGTTGTTTCACAATCATTCCACCAACATTAACTGTAAGAACAGAAATTTTCAATGTTTGTTTCACAATGACACCACAATGTATGTAGATTTGAATAAATATGGATATGATAAAATTTATATTTACATAATTTAAAAATGTAATGGTAATGGTACTGTCCAAATGGAACGTAAATGGTTAAGAGATTTAGGGATATATAATAAAAAAATTGGTAGTGCAGCAAATCCATCGAAAGGTCCGGTTCATTAGTGAGACTCTTCAAACGAAAACTGAAAAAGGATTCAAATAGATTGCATAGATCCATTCCATCGTAAATATACTTTACTCTCTACAGTACAGACACGAAATCAGGGTCGTTGCAATAACAAATTTAAGACAGCAACTACAAGTTCTAATCTATTTTCTACGCATTGTCCCCCCCCCCCCCCCCCCCCCACAAGTCAAGGTCTCAAGAGACGGATCAATTTTCCAGAGTGAAATATTTCGATACTACTTTTCTATCAATGGTTTATTGAAATATTTGTTGCTGTAACTCATTTGTCCACAAATGGCCTTACAAAAGAAAATGTCCAAACTTTGGATACGTTGAAAGGGTCTTGAAATGAAAACTAACAACTTATCAGAAAGTACAAAAATGTTATATTTCGTTATTGTCCAACTATGTTGAAGTATAGATGGCCAATTACAACAGTTCAACACTCATTGGGAAGTTTCGAATTTTTTTTTATGCTTTTTTTCTCACAAATTAATGTCATTCAAAGGAAAATGATAATACAGACCCAGAGGGTTAACTACAAACCGATAGGCCAACAATTGGGAGGAACTTTGAGAAAATAGACGCCTACGACAAACGCAAACTTTAAAATTTTTTTGGTTATCAATAATAGATTTTGGGGCGACCAAAAATCCAACACCCATTCAATAGTCACTTCTAATCATGACTAAATCCAACACCCATTCAATAGTCACTTCTAATCATGACTTCAATAGTTGACTTATCATAGATTTCAGTCCAATTCAACCTTGACAGCAACGGGAACTCCAGAACGCCTCAAGGACTTGTCCTATTAACAAAATTATTGTAAATTTAGTGGCAATAAGTGGAAAATTTGAGTTTTTTTCACTATTTTCTGCCTGGTGTAAATATATTCACGTTTTACCTAATTAGGATAGTCTCTGATCATAACAATAATAACCTAATCAACAATTATACTGTAAATCTAATGAATTCATCCTTATATTAATTTCAATTTGACTCTACCAAACAGTGTATTAATCTAATTTTTAGCTGACATTGTGTCAGGTATTTTTCGATTAAGAATGAAATGATATGCTTTATTTACTTTTAAAATACATTTATATATTATGCAGTTTTCCTTTCCATTTTCAATACATGAAGAGGAGTTTAAAACTCCAAAGTGTTGTTTAACGTTAAAGTTATTACAAATTATACCTTTTCAAAACTCTTTTTGCTTAAAAATATATTTAAATAAGCTGAAAGAATATCTGCTGTATGGATTCTTGAAAACTTGGTTGACGTGATGATTAGTAGGAAGATCTGACGTGTTCTTGGCAGGTTTCTCAACCAAAGCCAGAATGGAGGTTACACGTTTGGTGGCACGGTTTTGCAAGGTCGCTGGTGAAGGGAAGTGAACGTGGGATTACGTGGGTCACAGGTTTTACCGAACACTCCACTTCACATCTTTTAAATACCATACAAAATTATTCTCAATTTATTTTACTGAAATTGTAAATTATATTAATCTAAAAAATATGAGATCAAGCATTCAGTCATTTAAGATAATTTAGGTAATTTCTTTATATTCTATTATGGATGTTACCTAAATAAAGTAATATATTTTTGGTAACTTCGTTATCATTATCATTTGTGAAACTTCATATTCTAAGGACTAGAGAAAATTTTAGTTCCTCTAGAAACTAAAATGGGTTCTTAGTCATTTGTTTCAGTCATACATGAGACTCAATTTAAACAATTGCTTCAGTTTAAAAATATCACAAAGTTTAAATTTACTGTTGTTTACTGTACATACATGCATGTGACATGTATGCTAATAATTGCGCTATATGGATAGAGGATATTTATTTGTTTACTTTATTGGAAAACTAGACTACCCGTGACCCTTCGTGTCATTCAGAAATTATAACAATAGGTATTAAAATAAATTCATTGAACATGATTGACAGGGATAATTTTAATTGTTGTTTCTTGTTATTAAGGCACGGAAACAGATTCTTATATGGCCCAACCTTTTGATATAGTATTCTTAATATGATTCAAGATATATACACACTAAGTATACTTAGTAAAATAAAAATCATTTAAAAGTAAAAAAAATCATTTATTTTATCATATAAGTAAATAAAACATCAATTCAGGTTATACACACAATGAAATGTATTTAAAACAAACAAAACTTGTAAACTGAAATATTCAATCTATTTACCTAACATAAAATAAAAAAATCTGGAGTGGCCTACACTCTACTTTACTATAAGTAACTCAATGTCAAATTTCTTGAGTATATAAAACATAACGTATCATTTAAGCATAACATAAATATCTAAATGGGATATAATTATTAGCATTGCATTCGTGAGGTAGTACAGATAGTGATTGAAGAACATATCAATTTATAAGCTTATTTTTGTACATCACAAATAATTTATTATTTGCAAATAATTTCATTAGTATAACTACAGCAGTAATATCATTTTTGAAAAACCAATGTGAACATTTCTTGAAACGAAATATTATCCTACAAGAGAACATGGCTATTGTTCAAATAGCCAGTAGATTTCTTACATCGTTTACTTAACATCCTTCTACATTGAATATTAATGTAAAATTTTCAAATTTAAAACAGTAAAATACCCTTTTTTTCTCTCAAAACATCTTAAACAGCGAAGAAAATGTTGTTTTAAGGTGATTTGTTAATTAAAGATGTACGATAATTACAGTTATTAATCTCTAAACGAAAGATTTATATTTTGAATTATCTTTTACATTTTTGGTTTTTAACAGAATTATTATACTGGGAATTTTATGGCTTCTTAGTACTTAATAAGATCATTTTCCTTCCCCTTTGTCAAATAACATATATACGATTTTTTTTTTAATGAGTGTTATCATTTACCTGCACAATATTATTCCTCTTACATCTCTTATAAGTCAATAATATATTTTCATTTTTCCATTAGAAACATCAATTTTATCTCAGTGGATTCGCTCAAAAAATTTCTAAGTCAATGTAAACAATGTAAAAAAATACAAAAAATTCGACAGGTATAGCAGGTGATCTCTTAGTCTAGGGTAAACAAAGAGTTTTTATATCGTTATTGCTCTTTCCGGTAATTCAAACTTCATGATTTTTTTTTTTATGATTGCTAATTTTTTGTTCCATTTTTGGTCAAATTTTCATTATTTTTTAATCAGCCGTTTAGCGTCAAAAAAACATTTTCTGAAAACACAAATCGTACTGTAACGCCCCTTTAGCGAATGTAATTTTAGAAAAAAATATCTCAACTCATTGTCCATATAATGTTCTATTTATAGGCATAGTTTCATTCTTGTCCGTCAAACAGTATGGCTTGTATCGCTCTCACAAGGTTTGAGATTGATTTATAAGTCAAAATTTGTACATTTTATTGAAAAAAAAATATTTCCTGTTGATATAAAATTTTGAATATATTTTTCGTTTGTTCCATTTGTAACCTCAAAGATAATGTCAAAATCTCAAAACTCTAGGGTTAGTAGTTTAGGAGAAATAAATGTTTTAAAAAAAACGGTTTTTGGCAAAAAAAGTGACTTTCCCATCATGCATAATTCTTCCCAAACAATAGGGATCTTCATCTAAATGGGGCCCATTTTTGTGTAAAATATCAACTTGATCCATCAAAGATTCTGGACCGTAGCGTGGTAACAAGCAATGCTAACACACGCACCCACCCACGCACCCATCCACCCACCCACCCACCCACCCACACACACACAGACATCATCGTAAAAACTTCATAAAACGACTTCTGGGACCTCAAAACATTTAATTCCGTCAAAATCTCGAGATCGAATTTTTTCACGATCACTATACTTTACTTATAAGAAAGTAATAATAAAAGGAATGTGTCTTTATAATATTACCTTAGAACATTCGTATTTTATCTGACATTTGTGTTCAAGTTTGTTTCTAAAATTATTCATTCTTAACCTCTAATGTAGTAGTTTATTATATATTTGTTTCAGTTATTTATAACACATTTACACTACTGGCATCAGCGAGCACGCAAACATCAGTGTTACTCTGGCTCCATGCCTTGATTTTATTACCAGTGTTTATATTTCGCAAGTTTTAAATTAATTCTTTTTCTTATATGTAAGACACTTTCACTGCTATCATCGGCGAGCACGCAAGCGATTGGCTACCCTGGATCAATGCCTTTACTTTATTACCATTGTATATATAATTCAAATTTTAAATTCAAAAATTTTTTGGTTTAATTTATTTTTAATATATTTATGATACTGTCATCGGCGAGCACGCAAGCCAGTGGGCTACCCTGGCTCCATGCCTTTACCAGTGTTTATATTATACAAATATTAAATTAAAAAAAATTGTGTTACATTTATATATAATACATTTGCACTACTGTCATCGGCGAGCACGCCAAACACTAGCTACCCAGGCTCCAATTTTTAGGAATATAGTGATAATTTTCTTTTATTTAACATTATTCAGGTAATAAATAATATATTTAATTTCAGGCCTCTATCTCAACGGAAAATGGGCGAACAAACAAACAAACTCACGGACTTTATATATAGAGACTAAAGTCCTTTTCTTTAAACCTTGGCTTACAAGAATGTATATTTAATCAGACTGGTAAAATGTATTATATTGCGGGAAATTCAGAATGTATGAACTTTTATACAATATTCATCCATTCTGTGCGATAACTAATATTTGTTACTAATAGGCATAAAATTAGATCGTTAAAAAATTTACCGATATTAATTTACCATAAAGATTGTCAATTATTGACTGCTGTAAACCTCACTAATTGAAATTAACCGAAATTAAATTTAAGCCCTGTTAGGTAAGCCATATTTAATTAAACATGTAAGTTAATAATGTACAAACAAAAAAACGTTGAAAAAAAGCGCTAGTTTTTGAAGGGGACGCATACAAATATTGTTCTTTAGCATCTAATTTTTAAAAAATTTCTGATAACTTACTATTTTAGATCATCCCAAAAAAAAGCATGCATATAATTTAATGTTATATGCAATGTAAAACTTTGTCAACTGTCATTTATTGATAGTCACAACATCTTCAAACATCAGTAAATAAAATTTCACAGGCAATTCTAAAATTACCTTCACTGTGTAACATTTTTAATATTGTATAAGTTAAACCAGTAATTTATGGCAATACAAGACGCAAAGAGTTGTGCAAGATAGATGGAAGCATGAAAGGTCATTTAGAAAGGCTTAGTGGTGGGTGGTGGCACCTGGTGGAGGTCACAGGAACCACTGCCACGTGCCGCTGGTGTCCCCATTCTATGACCTACATTGCTTCAAACCTTCCCCTCCTACGCGAGAAAACCCAACAGACCAATAATACCCATTCCATAATAAATATATATTCTAACGCCTTTTCACTTCAATTTATGTATTTCCTCAATATGAGTTATATTTTTTGGTAAAAGAAAATGAAAATATAAATCAACAACAGGAATTACTTTCAGTTTCTTTCATTAATTCAAATATTCATATGTATATATATCTTACATTAAAAGTAAAAATCAATATGTTGGTTTCAGTCTTCAAAACAAACGTATTTCATCAAAATTGAGGTATTTGTTTTTCTTCAATCTAATTGTGTTGTTATTTCCGTTTATTTGGTTGTTTATTTATTTATTTCTTACATATATAGAAACTTACGCCTACTTTTAAAAATTATATGATATCTAACATTAAACTTTAAAAAAAAAAACTAAAATTAAATGTTGAAGCTAACCTACGATATAATTGTAAAATAATTTTTATATTTAACTAACACATGTGTTATATACTTTAAATATACAAGTATCAAAGACCAATTGAATTTCTTAATTTCTGTAGGACGGTCCAAACTTTTTATATAAACAAATTTAATCAAAATTGCCAAAAAATAGATTTAGGAATCTTGAACATAAAAAAATTGATTTTGACAAACTCGTTGAAGATGTGAACCAGCAATTAACAAATTGTTCTATTAAAGAATTCAGCTCATTAAAGTTAATTTCTGTTGACATTGATAAGTTGTTTACATATAGTGAGCTTTAACTATATACTAACATAATTAAGTTTATAACTCAATCAATTTCATTTG